>JANSJP010000002.1:1200000-1800000 GCA_024734325.1 Lactarius hatsudake | reverse complement strand
TAAGCTTACTTCCTAGCTATTTGAGAGATTTAGCGCAATGGGTACTTTCGCTTTATCCTCATTTGCGTCCTTCACTGACACACGCACAGATCACTGGTGCAGATTATGGGATGGATGATTTCGTTAAGGTTTCCGGTCGCCGGGAAGATGAAGGTCCTGTCCCTGATCTCTCTCATCGTTCCAAAAGCGAGTAAAACGCAGACAATGTACGATAACTTTATCTAAGTTTATTTTCTTGCGGGAGGATACACCACTGTTCATACCACGGGCTTTTTAAACACTACGCAACAGCGAGCGCATACCCCGTCTTGGTGATCGAGTATATCACTTGCGGGTATACAACATAAATCTTGCAACATATTTTCCATGTCATGTCGTATCGCAACTTGAAACCGTGGATGCGCGAGTTTGCGCTCCTGTCTGGACCACTTGCACCGAACAATTATCATACCCGACCCGAAGAACATCGGTGGATGAAGAATACATCGTTTGGAATTTTGCGAAGCCGGAAGTCAAACATTTGAGGTACTCAACAAACTGCATGGTGCGATATATGAGACATGGCGTAAGGCATGGGAAAACATGGCGAGTGGATGTCGAGAGGGCTCCGTCCCATAACAACCCGGACTGCTCATGCCTTGATAGCGTACTTCCTCTTGGGGAAATGAATATCCTTCTTACGTTGCTTGAGTGTCTTGAGAGACTTCTCGTGCTGCCAAGTAGATGTAGGAGATGGTTGGCTATAAATAACAGAAACTCACTTTGGTCAACCGCCGCCGAATAGCACGGGTTTTCTTGGGCCGCAAATCAAGGGGAAGGTATTTCTTGTTCTTGTAGTATTCTCGGAGGTTTTGCCGTGCTTTCTGGTTGGTCACGGTGAGTACCCGTGCGACGGACTTGCGCACGGTGTTGCTGCGCGTAGATCAGTCCAACTGCCCTACAGATAAACGTAGCGAACGTACATCTTGGTCAGCTTTGATGCAGCGCCGCCAGCGATCTTCTGTACCCGCAATACTAGAAGCTCATTTTTCAGATCCACGAGCTGTTTTGCCAAGTCATTTTGGACCTGATGGGTGAACCCGAGTTGTCAGTAACTCGTGCAATCTGCACAAGATGTCGGACGCACTTTGACTGAAGCTCATACGCCTTGACCTTGTTTGGCATTATGTCGGGAAAATCTAGAGGATGACTTTGAAGACGTTAGACAAAGTCCCAATGCCCGATCGGATTAACTGTACAGTTTTTCAGCCACACCCCCACAAGCATAAACCGGGCCGGCACTGCCCCCAAATCAGCCACGGTCATGACTTCCTCTCGAAGAAGCTTGTTTCGCCCTTGTATTGATCTTCACGACGGACATGTAAAGCAAATCGTCGGTGGTACATTGTCAGAGAGTGACCCGGGGTCGTTGAAAACAAACTTCGTTGCAAAGTATGCTACTGGGACTGCTTCTACACTTTTAGTATAGCTGAGTCGGTCTGAAGAGAAACGCCTGGAGACTTTGCGCTGCGCTACAAACTACATGGACTAGAGGGCGGTCATCTCATCAAACTTGGGCCGGGGAACGACGAGGCGGCCAAGGACGCGCTGAGAGCTTGGCCAGGTCCGCCCAAATTCTGCTATCGGTCATGTCCAAGTCGTCAAATTACTTACGGCTCAGGGGGATTACAGATCGGGGGCGGAATAACTGACAAAAATGCACTGTCATGGTTAGAATATGGAGCTAGCAAAGTGAGCTGTTTCTGTCATATCGCGAGAATCGTCAACGTATCGCTCGTTAAGGTTATCGTAACCTCATTCTTGTTCCCTGGACAAAAGTTCTCTCTCGAAAGACTACAGACAATTTCTTCTCTCGTGGGCAAGGAGCGCTTGGTCGTCGATATCAGGTACGTGCTGTCCTTTCGCCTCGTGCTGAAGATCCGGCGCAAATCGCAGAGACAGCTGTCGGCGGAAGGATGATAGGTGGATGGTCGCAATGAACAAATGGCAAGATATCACAGACACCGAAGTTTGTCGAGGTACGGAGTAAACATCTCTACGCTGAGTCGTCTATGCTGAATGGTCCCCAATAGAAACGTTAGACTTGCTTTCCGATTATTGCAGGTGGGATTGCAATGCGCCACTTAAACGGGCAGCTCATTTAGGGTTATAGTGAATTTCTCGTACACGCAGCAGATGTGGAGGGCCTCTGCCAGGGAATAGACGAAGATCTCGTCGCTCGTACGTCTTTTGATACCACACCTTTCAGTCCTAACTGGCGCAGTTCTTGGGAAGTGGGTCAGGATACCTACAACATATGCAGGGGGGGCTAAAGGTTAGTCCATCATGACCGAGGTCGCTTTTCTTATCTGTGTCAAAGATATTTCGGACCTGAGCACGGTCCAACGACTCTCTGATGGGAGGGTCGACCTGACTTATGGGAGGTTAGCCACTGTTCCTCACAGTGCGATGATTTGTTCTAATCGGTGTGTCACAAGTGCTCTGGATATATTTGGAGGGAACCTGGTCAAATTTCGGGATCTTGTAGAATGGAATAAGACCGCTCTCTTGGGACCATAGATTTTCTTTGCCGTTTTGCAAGTGATGTACGCGATTTCATTTGGTACTCTCATGCAAACATGACGACACCCTGCTTGTGTTATGGCTTCCTATGAACACAGTGCTTCAGTTCCAAGGCTACATCAGACCTCTGGAAGGATCCTCAGTATTTCAATGAAGCTTCCAACATCCTCGTGAGATGCTCCCTGCCATCCTCGCCGGCAACGTCTCCGACGCCTGGTGCGAGGTCCAGTACGCGACGCTGAGGCAACGCCCCTTCTACGAGCATGGGAACGTCCTCCTTTGTATATCCGACCGCCTCGAGACCTCGTGGCACACCAAGGCCATCTAGGAAGGACGCGATGGCTTCGAAGAGATGAGCACCCACAGCGCTGTCCGGGATAGATGTTATAGACTGGTCAAGAAGGGTTGTTTGCTTGAACACAGCGAGTGCCTGTCGGTGTCTGTCGGGGGAGGATGGCGCAGTGAACTGAAAGACGGCAGGACCAGTAAGTGCCACGCTGATTCCATGGGGTATAATAGGGTGGTCGACTTGATAGCCAGCGTGTTGGTACCTAGGGCCCTTCTTGTTGAGTCCAGAAATCTAGAAATATGCAGGTGAACAGACGTCAGTACGCCGCAAGCAGTAACCTTACGGGATAGCTCATGCCGTGACAAAGATGAACACCAGCATTACCAAAGCCGATACCAGCAAAAGACGCGGCCAATCTGGGAAGCAAGTAACACATGACCACCTTAGTCGTATGGGAAAGTTATAGACATACAGCAATTGCCGGCGAGCTTCAGTGTTGTCTCTATCCTTAGCTACCTTAGGAAGGTACTTCACGGTCTGTTCCAGAGCCCACAAGGAAAAGATATCGGCAACAGGGTTGCTACCTTGATATGCAGGTCTGAGGATGGGATTTGCTGGTCTCGGCGAACGTTCCGTATACCTGTGACTCATTGTTAAGATAAAGAGTGCGAAGCTGGTGGATGAACGAACGGAATCGCGGTGAAACTTTCCAAACTGTGGAAGAGCACATCGAGGCCGGCACTGATATGAACCGCTGTAGGGCACGATTCTGTGTTGAATGTGTCGACGATTCCGAGAGTGGGCTTCAAAGCACGGCTAGCAATTCCCGTCTTGAAAGACTTGGACGTAATATCGACGATAGCGGTACCAGTCGTTTCAGAGCCAGTTCCTGCAGTGGTTGGAACTACAGTACGTAATTCGGGATCAGTATCAGTGGGCACGCATAGAGTACACGTACCTGCTATTAGAGGACGTAGGGTTTTTGAGATTGCTATGCCCTTCCCTATTGGTGCGTTAATGAAGTCATACAAGTCTGCTTCCTTGTACACTGTGAACCTGCGGCAAAGTCAATGCGGGCATCGTGTATGTAACGACTGTTAACGCACAAATTAGCTGCCTTAGCAGTATCCATGACACTGCCGCCACCAACACTGCGTTGCGGGTGTGGGTCAGACGCGAACCCTCAGAGATGGGGCCACGCACGCAAGAAAATGGGAGAAGTCGTGCTCCCTCGACCAAGCAATCGCTTCTCGCCAGCTGTCCTCTGTTGGCTCTGTCACGACTCTGTCGAAAATCTCAAAAGGCAAATCCTGCTGCGACGAGAGCGACTCGATAGCCTTGGATGGAGGTCACGTGTAAGGGTATGGCACAGCCACGTCAGTAAATCGGCGCACCATCTTCATGGGAAGAAGGTTGGCAACGTTTGGATCTGTAAACACGGCTACCTGCGAGGATTGTAAGCGTTATATCCAACCCAAGGAACAAAGAACGGACTTTGGTCGCCTTCATGTTCTTCAAGTCCATGCCGACCTCACGGGTAACACCGTCTCCAAAGCGAAGATTGGATGCGGCAACCTAAGCCGGGATTTCAATGACGGTATTAATGCAAGGCAAGCGCAAAATACCTCAAAAGCATACTCCTTTTCGACTTTGTCAACAGGTGTCGCGAGTCTCCGGAGCTGGTTGGCGATCGCGTGGGCATTGTGAGCGGTGTGTGATCCGTGACAAGGACAGCTGGTGTGCTGGGAAGCGTTTATGAGCCTGAGGATGGCAGCACGAGAAGGGACCGGGGCCATAATGAACAGAGGTCACCGTGGTGGTGGGGTACGGGCCGTATCGTGCCGGGATACAAGAAGACTAGTGCCGCATATGGTAAGCTAGAATACGGAAATTCCCACGGATCTTCCCAAGCATAGGTCACTGCTAAAGTAGATTTTACTTCCTTGGCGAAGACCCCCTCCTCGCTTCGCTGCGCACTCTTTTCTTGCTTCTCGGTACCTTCATTTCCCTCTTTTCTTCTGAAATATGAGGTTCTCCGTCCTTTCCCTCTCGTTCGTTCTTTACGTGGCCACTGCATTTGCTGCCAGGTTCCCCATAAAGAAAATTAGTAAACATCCCCTTCAGCCTCGGTTTGGGACCAGAAGCGTATCTGCTTTCAGTCCCCATGTCTTGGTCTCATCTTCTAATCTTTCTCCGGACAAATCTGACCTCGGGTGTGTCCTCTTCCATTTGTACAACATCCACACGCTCAGAATTCTCTTCAAGCACCATCAACGATATGATTTACATCACCAATGTGCGTCCTGAATCTTTACTCGACCCCTTTGTTTATCCCGCGTTATAGATCACCCTAGGGGGCGTAAGTGCGTGTATTCAACCTTGGCCTCAAAGAGGGATCGCTTATTCGTGTGTAGACTATAGTGTGCAAATAGACACGGGTTCATCTGACCTTTGGATAAAGGGCTCGACCTCCCCGTTGCCGAACACCAATCAGACGGTCCGTGCTGAACCGGCTTCTCCGTACCACTTGTCAATTGATTCGTTACTTGTCTAGTCAACCACTTATAACCTGACAGTGAGTCCATCCCCTCACTTAACATTAGGCTATAGCTCAATCGTCCTATCCAGTATGGACTTGGATGGGCTTATGGGCACATATCCTACTCTGCCGTACAATTCGCGGGGTATTTATCCCCATGCACCGTAGTGCTCATGACAAAACCTGACATCGTTCTATCTCAGCATATCCGTCCCGAATCAGGCATTTCTTGACGTATCTAGCGCTCAGAACCCTACGCTCGACTACGGCACCAATGGGATCATAGGTTTAGGCTTCACCTCACTTTCTACCATTGATGCTCTCATCAACCAGACTGGTTCCTCATCTGGTCGTAGTCTGCTATACAACCTCTTCAGCGACAACCCCCGGGAGCCCAATTTCATAGCATTCTCCCTACAAAGGTCCACCGACCCTACCAATGATACCGAAGGAACGTTTCTCATTGGCGAACTCGACCCCAACTATACTACTGTCAATGAGACAATCCCAATCCCCACCTTTCCTATCACCGGCCCTAGACGCTGGACCGTTTTGATTGAGGCTATTTTAGTCGGAAATTCAGTCATTCCTATGACTACTACAGTGCCAAATGCACCTTCGAATCGGGCAGTCGCCTTATTGGATAGTGGAACATCTTACAGGTGTGTTTGCATTTCCTCTCGGGTAAACTCATAATTTGACCACATTACAGCTATGCGTCACCTGAAGTGAGCAATGCGATATATGGAAATATCCCAGGAGCCCAGCTAGACTCACAAACCGGTCTATGGTCGGTCCCATGCAATGTCGAGATTGATGCCGCAATACAAATCAAGTAAGGCACCTTTGTGGGCGACTTTGTACACCTGACTTTACATCTCTCCAGCGGCCAAGTTTTCCCCATCCACCCTATAGATCTGGTCCCCAAAAGCACCAATGACCCGGGCACTTGTGTGGGCTCGTTTATATCCCAAGACATGTCGGCCGTGGGGCCTGCGGCAGATAACTTGTACGCCTTGACTAAAATCTAAATCCACTGCCATCACTAATCAGAATTATATGAATGTGAACTTCCAGTGACATGATTCTCGGCGATAATGTCCTCCGTTCTGTGTATTCTGTCTACGACTTTGGTGATTTTGATGCTTCGGGAAATATGGGAGCACCCTACGTCAAACTCCTTTCCATCGTCGACCCGAATCAAGCATCCAAGGATTTTGCAGCTGCGCGAGGCACCGTTGCTCGTACTAACATCACCTACAACGCAGCAAACTCAACCGCAGCAACTTCTGGAACTACCGTCTCTCTGTCGGACGACATTACGAATACCCTAAACAAGATTAATACCTATTTCCCCATCATGCTTGCAATTCTCGGGTTGAATGCTGTGGTTATTCTCCTACTCGCCATCGCGGCCTTTATCTATCTCTTCCGCCGCCGGAATGTACCATCAGCACGGAGCCGGAGAAACGCACGACCCTTGCAGCTTGCGGCGATGTCCACGGACACATTCGCACCGCCACCCGAATCGCTGCACACCGGTACATCGCGCCATGATTACCAACCCGTTTCTATGGCACTCACCGACGATACATTCGTTCCTCCTTCACCCGCCTTCCACCAAGACGGAAGCGGCAAAGTACGGTCGTTGGATGACCGGCCCAAGTCCATCGCCTGATGACTTGGAGGCATATCGGTGCTCTTGAATGTTCAGATACAACGAGTCGGTACTTTCTTCAGGTTGGACGATTCTACTTATGAAGTTACACTTAATCGCCCGCTCATACGCCGCCTTACCTGGTTCGTGTTGTCTCACTAGTGAGCATGACACACTTTCAGGTTATGAACTTGCACCATTTGGTCCTTCTGCGCGGTCCCACACATGCGCTCACAGATACCC
Organism: Lactarius hatsudake; assembly: GCA_024734325.1. NCBI lineage: Eukaryota > Fungi > Basidiomycota > Agaricomycetes > Russulales > Russulaceae > Lactarius > Lactarius hatsudake. Next base: position 1,792,710 of record JANSJP010000002.1, on the reverse strand, counting down.
CATGTCGATCTTACACAATACGGTCATTTATCGGAATTTTGAGACGATTCTTATATTGCTACATTAATTGTGGATATCCCTTGAAATATCAGTTAATGTATCTTTACCCGTCAACTCGCAGCACGGTGCGTAGCGCTCCTAGAACTTACAAGATGCGCACCCAGCCTTTGAACCAGTTGGCGAAAATGTGGTTATATAAATGAAAGGGTCGTGTCGGTGATATACGAGGGACATTGGCACATACAGTAAACCTACTTTCGAATAAAGGGGTAATCCCGGTGCTGGGCGGTCTTTAAGAACAACTTGGCGCGTCTTCCGATATCCGACCAGGTTTCGAATTTCCCGACATCACAAGCGTCGAGCCCGCCAGCAGCGGAATCTGGCAAGGCGAGAGGAGTCCGGAGCAGGTGGAGGATGCGGCTCGCAAGGGCCACGTGGACCTTCTTCTCAGGCAACTCCTTGATGGCCGACCCCCACTCCCAAACATCGAGAACGGAGTCGTGCCGAGTCAAAAGGTCCAAACATTGCTGTTTGTCGTTCGGCGGCGCCACGATCGCGAGACGGAATAGATACACCCAGGCCAGAGCTGGCATTGAGCAACCGCGCGTGGGGCCCTCCAGCACCGCACGAGCTATGCGGAGGGCAGACGGCATGTCCCCGCAATGGTGGCAGGTCTTGAGCGCGGTGTTGAGCGAGTACTGAATCGTCACGCTGTCTTCGTAGCCCTGCGCCATGAACCACTCAATCCAAGTAGCTGCACTCTCAGAATGCGCGGGGGACGGCGGGCCCATTTCGGCGAGGAAGATATGTGCGGTAATGATTTGGCGCAGGTGCCAAACCCGAATGATGGGCCGCAGCTCGGGGGAATCTTTGACGATCTGCGCGTAGTGTGTGGCCATGTCTGGTCGGCTCGCCGTGATGCAATTATCAAGGACCTCGCCGAGTATGAACATGTTCGGCTCGACTTTGGGTGGCGGTGGGGGACAGTCCTCACCCGGCCGAGGGAGCCCGCAGATATCGCGCAGGATGTCGAACATGAGTTTGCGGTCCGACTTGTAGCCGCGAGAAAGCACCTTGATGATGGCGTTGACGGAGCGCGGTTCGATATAATGTTTCGGCTGCTTGTCTAGGCTGCGCACAAGCTGCCTCCAGACGTACTTTGCGTCGGACATCACTCGCACCCCCACGCTGTAGCTGTCCGCGCGGTCGGCCAAATGACACAGGAGTGCACCGTAGACTATTGGATGTGGTGCGTGCTGGAGCATGTTACCCGCGAGATCCACGTTGGCTCGTTCGCAAAGCGCGACGAGCCGCTTGGACGGTTCATTGGGCTGCAGAATGTGGCGCTGCTTTGGATGTTCCGACGCGTCGGTGGAACGGGTGGTATTCGGTGCTCTAGGCGGCGTATGCACTCTGGGTTTTTGGGGGGCGGTCGGTGGTGGTGGGTTGAGAGTAGTGAGTGCGCGAGATATTTCTCGGAAATACAATGGCGAGGACGACGTTGCAAAGATGCGACTCGGACAAAGCAACCGTGACATTCGGACAGAGACAACTCACCCACGCGGCCCACATACATTATCCACCACTGATGCACCCAGGGCATTTTTCATTTCACCGTTTTTTGCCCTTGCCTTCCCCCATTTCAAGTCGCTTGTGTAGCCTTTAACACAAGTTACCAGTGTAGTATGAATTTTGTTGATAAACAATGGCCCTTACCCGATCTCTACAAGATCAGGCATACACCATCACCATCTAGTACCACTTTTTAACATGCTCCAGGTGTTTTTACAGTAAGACGAAAATCCTACAGTGTCGCAAGAATGGGAATTGGCGGTTTGTCACGTTTGCCGACTACTAGGCTATCCGACGGGCAGGTGCTGTCCAAACACTAGGTACTGTATGACCTCCACGGGAATTTACCGATGTTTCCTTCTATTGTGGGTTCGAACTCACCTAGGACCGGGTGACGACCGCGACCGCGACCACCTCAAAGGCGAGGCGACGACGACAATGGCCGCAGTGGCGACGATGGCAATGGCAATCATGTGTCTGCCTCATTCCTCGTCTTTTGCCACACCTCGCCACCCAAACTTCATTCAAAAATACCTTCCCTGGACGCCGATGGAACCCCTGGAGGTGAAGGAAGGAATTTCGAAAGAGATTCACGAGCAGGCATGGGACCAAGAAAAACCATGTCGACCTCTGTGGCCACCCGTGCCATGTGGCACGAGGAACAACAACTCGGAGCGTAGCGTTCGCGTTCCTAGAACTTACAAGACGCGCAGCCAGTCTTTGAACCAGTTGGCGAAAATGTGATTATATAAACGAAAGGGTCCGAGGGAGATGTCAGCACAGCACCGTAAGTTACAGTAAATCTACTTTCGAATAAAGTGGTAATCTCAGCGGGTTGGCCGTCTCTAAGAACAACTTGGCGCGTCTTCCAATATCCGACCAAGTTTCGGCGACATCATTAACATCGAGTCCGTCAGCAGCGTCGGAACCCGGCAAGGCGAGAGGAGTTTGGAGCAGTTGGACGATGCAGCGTGCAAGGGACACGTGGTCTTTCTTCTCGAGCGGTAGCAGCCGTCCGATGGCCGACTTCGACTCCCAAACATCGAGAACGGAGTTGTGCCGGGCCAAAAGGTCCAAACATTGCCGCTTGTCGTTCGGCGGCGCCACGATCGCGAGACGGAGAATGTACGTCCAGGCCAGAGCCGGTATGGAGCCGCCGTGCGTGGGACCCTCTAGCACCGCGCGGGCTATGCGGAGGGCAGACCGCATGTCCTCGCAACGGTGGCAGAGCCCGAGAGCGGTGTTGAGCGAGTACTTGTTCGGCACGTTGTCTTCGTGGCCCTGCGCCATGTACCACTCTATCCAAGCGGCTGCGTTCTCCGACCGCGCGGGGGAGGCCGAGCCCTTTTTGGCGAGGACGTCATGTGCGCGAAGGAGTTTGGCCAGGTGCCACATGCGAAGGATGGGCTGCAGCTCGGGGGAATCCATGATAATCTGTGCGTAGTGTATGGCCATTTCTGGTCGGCCCGCCGTGATGCAACCGTCGAGGGTCTCGCCGAGTATAAACATGTTCGGCTCGACTTTGGGTGGCGGTAGTGGGCGGTCCTCGCCAGGCCGAGGGAGCCCACAGATATCGCGCAAGATGTCGAACATGAGTTCGTGATCCGACTTGTCGCCGCGAGAAAGCGCCTTGATGACGGCGTCGACGGAGCGTGGTTCGACATATTGTTTTGGCTGCTTGTCTAGGCTGCGCACTAGCCGCCTCCAGACGTACTTTGCGTCGGACACCGCTTGCGTCGTAGCCTCCATATCGCCAGTGCTCACGCGGTCAGCCGAGAGACACAGGAGGGCACTGTAGACTTTTGGATGTGGCGCTAGCGGACCATCAGTGTCCAGCTCGTGGAAGACGTCAAGGGCCTTTTGATAGTTCCCGGCTTTCCCGAGAATAGAGATGTAAAGGGCAATTGGGTATTGGACGAGTGATGTCACCCCTGCCCCACTGGTACGGTCTTCGGCTAGGTCGTTGGATGTCTTGAGTTGCTCCAACTAGCTGCCCGTGGATGGAATGCACGAACCGCAGTTGCTTCGTGAGCGGCTGCCAGTCCTCGACGGTAGCATACCCACTCATCATGGTCGCATATGTCCTGATGTTTGGCACGAAACCACGACGTTTCATCTGAACAGATGCGTGAGCTGTTTAAGTGAGAGATATGAAGAACGTACGTCTACGAAGACATGGAACGCCAGTTTGTATTTCTCCGCGTCCATACATTTCTGTATGAGCGTGTTCCACACTTTTACGTTTTGGGCGTTCTTTGGAGCGTGCTGGAGTATGTTAACTGCGAGATCCACGTCGCCTTGTTCGCAAATCGCGATGAGCCGCTTGGACAGTTCATAGGGCTGCAGGATGTAGCGCTGCTTTGACAGAGGTTGGACGCTTTGGGGACGCTTCGACACGCCAGCGGAGTGGGCGCTATTCGGTGCTCTAGGCGGCGGAGGTGGTCGAGGTTTTTTTTGGGGGGCAGTCGGTGGTAGTTCGTTGAAAGTAGTGAATGCGCGAGATAATTCCCGGGGGTACAACCGCGACGACGACGTTGCAAAGATGCGACTCGGACAAAGTTGCACTGGCAACATTTGAACAGAGACAACTCACCCGGGCACACGGCTCACCCAAGGCGTTTTTCATTTTCAAGTTACAGTACAGTACTGTAAGTTAACTTTTTTTTGCCCTTGTCGCCTGCGTCTTAACACATGTTACTGTACCAGTGTAGTGTGAATTTTGTTGACAAACAATTCAAGTCGTACCAAATCACTGCAAGAAACGCGTGAAAGTCCCAGTGACTATAAAATTCGGAATAAGTGTTTATGCTAGCACGGATCCCTGTCATCAACTCTTTGCCGATACCATGGATGATAATGATATAACCTCAGAGGAACATGCAGAGATCCGCATGACAAAGTGGTGGTCAGCCGAGGAGGTGCGCCGTGGTAAGCATGTCTACCTTAGCATCGTGTTACATGCTGCACACATGCCTCAGGTGTACCCTGTCGTGAGGGTCCTTACACCGACATTGAAAAGGAACAGGTCGATGGTGCAATTAACAGATACAAAGCGGTGAGCTGATAATCTAGACATCATAGACACTTCTCACCCACCAGACAGGAGCATAATCTACTAAGCCTTGAGGACATTGAGGACATCATATTCGGGGCAACCAGAAAGGATGGAATTTGGACCAGTGATTGTAAGTTCTGCTCCCCTGAATAACTCTGTTCAAAAGTATTCCCCTTTTAGCGTGCGCAGTGCCTTCGAGGCGTATTCGGTCGGTGTATGACCACGTGCAACGCGCATACCACCCTCTACGGATGAAGGGGGAATGGTCTGTTCACAAGACAGTGCACTCGTGAAGTGGGTGTTTTACCTGGACGGCGAAGACTCCAATTAAACAACCTGTCAGGTTTGTCAAGAGCATAAATCTGACTGGACCAAGATCGGCGAGGCGATGCAAAGGATGCCCGAATATTGTCGGGATACTTGGTTTATGCCGAAACAGAACGCAAAGATATGCGTATATCTGCACTCTGTTCTAGACGGGGCTGACAATTTGCACAGGCCGTTGGTCTGACGAAGAGGGGGCTGGACTCGCTTGTATCATCGAAACAATGTCCGCGGAGGGAAAGACAAGCACAACATCACAGAAGTTCTGGAAGGAGGTTGCAGCACGCATGGGCAATACAATGTCCCCAAAGCAGTGCCGTGGTAAATGGTATGGTCAATGGCACCTTTTTTTGGTACTTCGCATTCATTCTCACATCATAGGAATGATTCACTCAATCCACCAAGGGCAGAAACCCCGTTGGGGCTCTCTTGACATCCATGTTCTTGTTCACAAGTATGTACCCTTAGAGTGTTCTCTTTATTTAACCAAATGTCAATACAGGATAGCCTCATTGGGCCTTGATTTTTGAAGTCGATATCTCGTGGAACATATAATTACCAGACGACGGTTGGAAAAGTTGGAGTGGTCACAGGCTCCAGCAGAAGTGGGCCATCCTCAAGAAGACAGTCTGGGTAGAAGGCGCAACGCACCACGGTGAGTGCTAACACTCCCCAGCAATACGAACTATTTGAGCTCATTCTTTGTATGTATTTTTGGCTGTTACCTGGGGTTTCGCACAGCTTTGCGGGAGGTAGTCGTGTTGTCGGGGATAGCCTCGGCAGCACACACGAGGTACGACTGAGCACTATCCCTGTATGCGAAGTGGGTCTAATCTCCTGACCTTCTGCAACCGGAAGGGGATATCTCTACTCTCGACCATGATCGCAATACTTATACCACGAGCGTGTCCGGACTCAAGCTTGATCCCTAGGCCGTAGTTTCAACATGGCCGGGGCATCTACGTTGTAGAAGGCTCTCTTTTGGAATAAAGTCACCACGGATGTTTGAATGATGATCTCATTTCGCTGTCTACCACTACGGATCACTTGGACAAGCTGAGATCTACTCGCCGGGCCAAAAAGGCGACAAGGAAAAGAACACCGAAAGCAATGGAAACGGCCTTAGGCTTCTGCAAATGCGCCGATAGCGGAACTTTATATGTCACCTACTCAATTTTGTTAGAAATAGCCCAAATGACTCTTCGTAAAACTCACATAGATCAGTCCGTTATGTTTGTCTGTCAAATTCTCGAATGATAAGGCGACACTAGGGCGTCCGATAGTATCGAGGTACGTGATGTGTGTTGAGTGCTCTTGTGTAAGAGGGGAGAAAGGAGGAAATACTCCAATGTCACTATCAAACACGGGTGAGCGAACAAGTCGGGTCAGCACATTCTTCGCACTGGCTTACGTTGCACCTTCCGGTAATATTATCTTCACTTCCGCTTGGTTGACAACTGCACCCGGAATGACAGTCTGGACCGGAACGCCCACGACATGCAGGCCCGTGCTGGCATCATACCCGGCCGAGTCTGCAAGTGGCGAGTCCCACCCGAGGGTGAATGAGTAATTCCAGCCGCCCAGAAGAGGGTACCGCGGGCGCAGTTCGAGGGTGCTATATTGCTTAATTTGGGCAGCTTTAGGTACGGACGGCGTAAGGCGCAACCGCGATGTTGACACGTTGCCGTTGAGGTCATAATAATATGCGGAATGAATGCCGGGAGGAAGGTGAAAAGTCAAAGAAGGAATGATGTGCGGCGCCAGACGATTGAAGTACGATTGGCCTTGGTGTTCGATACGCGCAAAATGACCTTTTAATCTATCACAAAAGCTCAGAAACGAGTCGGTTAGCGTAAGCAAGTCGAACATACGCAGGACCAGCGTTGTGCAGGTCAATATCGTTTTGAATGTTGAGGTTGGCACCCCAGTGACTAAGTTCGGCAGTGCGCTTCAGCGACGTAATCTCCACGACCGGGTGTCCAAAGTAGTAATGCACGACAATGTGTTTCTGGTGTTCCTCGATGAACGCAGTAGACGCAGATGGAGGAATATTACTGAAAGGGCCATAGGTGATCGTGGCGCTCGACTTTGTCGCAACATTGTCCGTCGTAAACGCGTCCAAACCCTCAGGGGTGGTGTACGAGATAATGCGGGGCGCCGGCGCACTGCACTCACGTTACACAATGGACAAGAAGGTTTGTACGACCAACACGTACCGCACTTTGATCCTTTGAGTCGCGGTCCTATATGGACTGAGAACGAGCAAGTCTCCCTCGTACTTGAGCGATTGTTCATCTTTCTGTGATGCTTTTTCGGGCCACGGATAGGTGGTATGAGTTAGGACAGACTCGACGACAAGGTTGACCGTGCCGTTAACACCCAAAGGCTTTGGAAGGTCGACTATGTACGCGTACGTGCCGCTGCAGAGAAAATTGACGCGTCAATGTGGGTAGTGCAGTGTAAGTAGATGTATGCTGACTCGTGAGGAATGAGCGGGTGAGTGGCGACAGTCAAAGGCTCGTTCTGGCCCTTGAGTTTTGCTTCGAACCAGCTCGTGGAATGAGCCTCTTTCTCCCCGAGAGTGACGAGGTATTGTTGGGCACCATTATCAAGCGCCCGAATTGCATATGTTGTTGTGACGTGGACGAGAGACCCACCAAGGTCAACGGTGCGTACGATGGCGGTATTTTCAAAGGAATGGGATGTAGCAGAGACAAAGGAGCACGAAAGAGAAGCCAAGGCGAGAACTGGCAGACGAAGCCAGCCACGCAGGCCCAGAGACGGAGTCATTGATGAAGGTCAAGTCAAGTGTGTACCGTAGTCCCAAGTGTATTTTTAGTGACGTTGACGATATTAGGTAAGCTACCATGTCCACATCGACCCTGGGTTGCGCAGCGGTTTATCCTCTCGCACAAGCCCCGCCGAAACTATTCGCTTTAATTTACGCGCCCGCTCCTCTTCCAGTAGTTGTGCCCGCGCCTTTCCTTCCTTCAGTATCACGCTCATCCGCGAGTCGGGGTGGACGCGAATGCCATACTTGCACCGCCCTTTTATTTCCATACGCTTATGCGACCTTGGACCCTTGGTCACCCAAGCTTCGGCTTGGGTGTACATGGTCACATCAGAGAGAACGGACAGAGGTGGATGGGCTTTGACGTACAGACAACCATCTTCCGAGGGTCGATGCCCTTCAGCGCCGCATGAGATTTCGCAATGACGAGCATATTACGAATGCGCTTGCTCGCCCGCTTCTCGCTGAACGTCATCTGCAAGATGGCTGAATCGATAGGTTTTCCGGAGATCTGACGACCGAGTTTGTTGAGCTTCCGATGTGAGATTTTGAAATTTGCAGTCGAGTATTTGTGCTAGGCAAGCGGTGAGAAACTGGCGGACGGACGCGATACGCTATTCATTCGCGTACATGATCACTCCGTCGAGCGCCGACCGCTTTTGTGTCTGCCTGTTGTGCCTTCTCCGCTTCTGGAGTGACCGTATCAAAGATGCTTTTGCTGTCATCCTGGGCTTCTGTCCGTTTCGCGGTATCTATTTCGCGACTTGACCGCTGCTGTCGCAAACTTGGATTCAGAGTAGACCGGAACCATTCGAAGGGATTTGCCCCAAAGGACGCGCTACGGAAATGTTGCCTTTCAGAATACCGAACACAGTGATCGGTGATCCACATACTGTCTACGCGAACCAGTCAGCAGCAAACGGGATGTTGAGGCATGTTGGCGAGAAGAGATGAGGCGACCCAATACCACAGCTTTGTAGACGTGTCAGTAGATCATCAGGACATAAGAATGTGTGCGTACCCGTACCGAGAGCCTCGCGCGTAAAGCGTGGCATGACCATGGTCGTCCTGGTGCAAGTGTAGGGCCGGAGAAATCCGAGTAGTTCCCCTCAACAAGACAAACACTTTCTTTCCTTCAGGCTTCAGCCATGCTCTTCCTCGGCGGCATATTTTATATTGGTTTGCTCCTCATAAATGCCGTAGCGGTCCTCAGCGAAGACCGTTTTCTCGCTCGTAGTGCGTGTCCACTTGTCTTCTGCTTGCCGGCGCCTCATTATTCATACAGTCGGATGGTCATCCATCCCACCACCAAATAATGTCGGGTTTCAACAAAATTATGATCACGGTGGTGGATATGGGAACCCTGTGCAAGACATTGGCGTAAAAGGCAGACTCATCAACCTCATAGGTGCTGTGAGAACCGTCATGCGAAGTACGTGTCACCTTCTCTTTCTGATCTGAGACACGAACAACAACAACTGACCCCGAACAGTACCACTCATAGGAATTAACATAGTAGTCATCGTATACGAACTCATACTCGGGAAATAATGATCAATACGTGTCCGGGAAGCGTCTCGTTTGGATTGACCATCTAACCTATTTCAACGTCCATTCAATTTTCGATACTCTGACTCGATTTGCCGGATGAAGTCTTTGATTTCGTGACCATTCTGTATCTGGATTAGTTTGTGCCGCGTAACAGTTTGGGGAAGGGCTGCCGACCTCGCAATTCTTCCAGGTCCCGTCATGCACACAAACCTTCTCCCCATTGATCACGATGGTGCAGCTCTTACTGTGGCGTGAAAAGATGAGAACGTGTCAGTCAGAGGGATCAAACCGGCGACGTACATAATCCCCAAAGCTTCGGCTACTTTGATGTTCTCCTGCAGTAGTCGTACACCCTCTTCCCCCGTTCCACTGCCATCTTCGCCTGCACACCGACCGACATCGCTATCACTCCAGTCGATTTTGGCGGTGCGGGCACATTTGAGTGCTACGTCTGGTCTTCCGATTCTGTCTTTGCCTTCGTAGTTTTGGCATGTGACGAATTCCCACCAAGTGTTCATTGGCGTGTATTTTGCTGCGCATAGTTGTTGCACGTTCCCGGCACATTCATCGCGTCCATGGCGGCAGGTGACGCCGAATTCTGAATCTGATGAATTTAGTCTGTTTCGAGGAGAGTCAGTGCAAAGCCAGTCTGAAGATGGGGTGTGACCGCACCTAGCAATGAAAGTGAGAGAAAGATCGATCTTCTCGGCTACCTTTGGGATGACCTTATCGAACAGAGTCTCGCAAAGGAGAGCATCTGGACAACGTGACATGACGCCGAGAGTTACGGGGACCCTGAGGTTATTTGTGAAAGAACCTGTAATCGACCACGAGTCCTGTGCATCTGTGAAAGAACTCGCATGTGCTGCAGTAAAAAACAGTGATAAGGTCTGTATGATGACTATAGAGAGCATAGTCGGCCGTCGTCGTGATTGATATGGATTCAGTTCAGAGTGCGATAGTGCCAGCTGTACTCAGAGTTGCGTCATTTACGCCAGGCCACAGCGACACCAACGGACACACTGCGCCCCACCCTACCTACTTACAGTACCTCTGTGATCATGTATGCGTATTATAGTAGAACTACATAAATTAACGGCGCTTCTGAGCCTCATTCCACCACCGCCGGGCTTCTTCGTCAGATGCTGGTGCCTCAAAATACCGGCATCGGGAAATGAACGCTGTATGAGATGATATCAGCTTTTCGCACTCCCACGGACAATACTGTGGCACCCGCTAACCATCCAAAGAGCGTCTGCGGACAATGTTTTCTACCGCGACCTCATTGCGCACTTGTCGGGACTAAACAAGAAAAACTTAAGAACGAACGGGGATTGGTTGGTGATCCCGGGTACCTTTGCTTCGTCCGAGACAGCAAGGGAAGACGAAGGGGGTGCGCCATCCCCAAGCTGATCCGACTGCCCAATCCGTGTCTCGTTCGTAATTTCAACACAATAGTTGATGAGTTCAGCCCGACGTTTCCAGTTTTCTTACCACGATGTCAAGCCCTCGGAACTCCCAAGTAATGATGGAATGAGTCATGCGTACCGACCAGCTCCTGCCACAGATATGAACATGCCTGTTCTTGGACGCTTCCCTTCCCACTTGCACCCATACGATCGCGATCACGGAACTGAGCTGTGGTCCGGTTTATCCTCATCGTGACGGTGTCGTCCAACTTGCGGTACTCTTTGAGAAGTTCTACGGACAATTCACTGCTTGAGAAACACCACCGGAATTGGAGTGACGGATCGGAAAGTTCAAAGAAGACGAACCTTTGAATGCTGAGAGATTATGACAAATGGCAGGAGAGACATGCACCAACTGCGACGATTGGGAGGGTGACTGGATCGCAAGACTTCCCAGCGCTGGCACGGTACGGGGAGACATGCTCAAGTTTCTGATTGAAACCAGTGAGCGTTCTACCAGGAACTTGGTATGGACAGATTTGAGGAACGTTGTTGTTGAGAACAAACCTGTCACTCGGTATCAATTGCTTACTGGAAACTGGCGCTACGGTTACAAATCCCGATCACTCGGACACAATCGTAAGGGGATGATCAGCGCCATTATCCTGGATCGGATCCTTTTTGTTTTCCGGTTCCACAACCGCCCATGCCTGATGCCCGTCGTTGATGGGACAGACGCTCAAACACCCATGGATAAGGTAAGGGGCTTCTTTACCAATAGACCGTATTTTCAGTCTTGCGGCGCAGTTGCCTCATGCCAGAGGATCAACTCCGCTAGGTTAGAGCACCCTTACAATTAAACCCTACCGCGTGGCGCTCTATCCCCCAACGGCGGCCGCATATCTGATGGGGAGACAAAGAAGGGTCCGATTGGGACTGATCGGCCGATAGTCTGGTCGTGTCGCTTATGGTAACCATGCTCCCGGGGGTTCACTCGCTTGTAGCCAAGAGACGACATCTCGTCTTTAGTTCCGATGTCACACATGTCCCATATAGCAGAGTATGCAACCGCCCAATTGTAGACAATGCAAACAAAGATGACAGGTGGGGGGTATCGAAGAAAGGGAAACAAGAAGGGGATCCAATAACTACCTATCATAGTATCATTCATCCGCTACCTTCCATGGCTCGAGAGACTCGTGAACAGATTGCCCTTGAACAGACTCATCGGATTTGAACTTCTTCCTACTCTCCCCTGGACGGTAACCGTGATTGCGTAACATATGCTTGTGCCTCTTGGAGGGATCTTTGAAATGCTCGCCGCAGAAATCACATCCATGAGGGGATGCACCAGTACTACAAAAGCAGGGTCGATAGGAGAAGTGCGGAACAAAAGAAAAAAAAACTTACTGGGTGTTCAGATGACATCCCGCCACATTTGATCGTTGCGTGAAAGTCTTCTCACACCACGTACATTGAAACCTCCTGCAAAAGGCGTTATCGCATTAGGACAAAGTGCCAGCCAAATTTAGTTAGCACATACTTGATGCAAAGGTGTGTCGCTTCAATGTGCCTCTTGACCAGGTGCTTTTTGGAAGAGTAGTCGCATGGCATCGGTGTGCCATTCTTCATTGTTTGCCATGTGCAACGCCACGGTGTCTTACTCCCCTCGGGGCATTGCTCTACATGCTTGAGCCACTCCTTAGTATCGTATTTGACGGGGAGCTCGATAACTTCGAGCTTGATTCCAGATGGTGAGAAATATTCGCGTTCGAGGTTCTGTCCAGCTCTAAGCCCGCCGGAAGACCTGCTAGATGTCCGCGGCGAAGACCCTTCATCCTTTTCGATGGTGGCCGTTCCAAAAGGGGAATTTGTCATATCGACGTCGTTACTTTCGGCTTGAACCGTGAGTCGATCCCTCTTTGTCTCCGGCACATTACTGAAGTGCGAGTGGCTGATACTGTCACCCTCGGAGTCTTCATCATCTGATTGCCTGAGGGTGGGCATCGGCGTTAGGAAAAGGACGGAGAAACAAAGACCGATGAGACTGACTCAAAGTCTACAGGTCTAGATCTTTTTCTTGAAGAAACAAGTGAAGTAATCTCATTCCTTGCGGAAGGCGACGGCGGCGGCCTGCACAAAATCATCGTCCTATGTCGTGACCCACACGAGGTCGACACTCACCTGAACGACTCCACCTCTCTCGACTTCTTCTCAGGGGTGCCAGCTCGAGATCCGGACGGTCGTGGCGACGAAATAGTTCTTAATGTGTAGCGGCTATCCTTGATGGTGCATGGGGGCGACACCAACCGTCTGACGATTTTTTGGGGATACGGTGGATTCCCGTGGTCGAGATTCCTCCTGTGGCACCCCGACATGCGCACTCCACCAAAGGGATGGGTCGGTTGCTGATACTCGTGGCTAGGGCTGGATCTATTGTAGAGTCTGGGGGGTAGCCAGTGAGACTAGAGAGATCAGTAGGTCAGAAAGCACATACCGTGTCGCAGCAGCTTTGAGAGCCCTCCGCCGCGCTTCCTCTCTCGCAGCTTCATGAGCGGTACCCACGAATTGGGGATGACGAGCGTCGATGTCCGCGTTGATGCCCTCGTCTCTAAGAAAAGCCCGCAGCGGGGGCAACGACTGGGCGGGTTGCGGATGAATCAGGTCCCGCTGGGGGCGCCGAGGACTATAAAGCCGAAACATGCTGTAAGTGTTCCGTCTATTATACATTGTAGTGAACTCACGATGACTCGTGGGTATGGGAAGATGTAGAGGCGTAACTAGGCGCTAGGGAAGGATACTTCAGGTAGAGTCCGCGTTCCGAGAGCAGGGACATGGTAAGGAAGGAGAGGCACACAAGAAGGAGGATGCATTGTGGGTTTTAAGTGAAGTAAGCGATTTTGCCGCCACAGAACATTCGGCAACTGAAGAATTATTCCGATGCTAGCCGATCGTATCGTGATGAGCCTTGCAAGTGACCAAATATGCCGGGGGTCTTGTCTCCGGCTTGTGGCGAGACAATCACCTGGAGCGCCAAATGGCTCCAAACGGTGATGTGAAAGGACCAGGCCTTAGTCCACGAAACCCGAACCCGAAAACAAGAAGAGCAACCAGCAGGCAGGCACAAACCTTATAAATGCCGTTCAAGTCAATAAGCTGTGACTGCGATCACAAGGACGCCCATAAACGATTAGTACAAACTGCCAGTGATGAACCCAGGAAAAGCCGAAGTGGCGAGTGCTTTCAGCATTGATTACGTGGGAATGTACACGTGGATAAGACAACCGATGACCAGGGATTCGGTACCGCTCGCCACTTAGCGCCTTCGTTGAACAATTTACCATATTTGGCTGTTGTTGACCCATGCCACCGAACCGGATTCAGTACTGGGACTGTATGCAGCTGTATGGGTGGCGTCGCGTCGAGGGTGCAAAGAATCTCCATTTAATACGATTGCTAACAGGCTGATATGATTGGTTAACTCTCTCCAGCTCACTTCTAGAGTGGTAACATTTGTGTTTGCTTAGTTAAGACAACGTACCTACAGGTTTTGGAGATGGCCCAGGACGCTAGATTTCCATCATGCCAAGGTATGGGGTTTTGAAGGCTCCTCGGAAAAGGCAGCAGTACTCCAATCCTCCTCTTCTTGCGACTCTGCTTGGAACATAGGATGGGCTTCCTCGCCAACGCGCGATTCAAATACAGTTGCTGGTAGAGACATCGTCTGCCCGAACGTCCTGCGGTTACGACGGAGGGGTTTCATAGGCCGCGACAAGGCAAGATCGTTTGCTCCAATTACTGATGCACTTTGCATCACCGTATCGCTCCCCTCGCCGTCCTGTTCCCGGTCACCGTCACCAGAAGGTTCGTCCGGTTCATCGACCGAACATTCGGCACGCATGCGTTTCTTATCGGATGGTGCAGGAATGGGAGATGGAAATTGAGAATAGACGGCTTGTAGGGTATCAGAGGTCGAGCGAAAGATCGGGGACTCATTAATTGGGGTTGACGTCGCATCTTGCATGGGTGATGCCGGGAAGAATCTGTTGGTGGTATAGCCTGCAGAAACGCCTAGGTTGGAAGATGAGTGCGTTTAACGGGTATACGATAGGGTAGCAAGGCTCACTCCTCCTTACGCGACGTCCTACGTTCTGGAGTTGAGTATTGAGGTCTTCGGTAATTCTTGAGAGAGGACATGAGGAGAAGAGGGGAGGGGAGTAAAAACTTACATATCAGATGCAGAGGATTGAAAGGAGAGATTACTGGCTGTATGCGCATCTTGGGTCAACAGTCGCTTTGACATGATCGTCGTCGTTGGTGTTTAAGACCGGGCCGTGCCAAGCCGAGACGGGTAACATTGGCCGACTATTGGCCGTAACCGTGGCGTGGCCACTGGTGAAGGCGTGTTGGCTGCCAGGCGGCCACGGCCTCAAAGCAACAAACTGCGGGCGGTCAAAACGTTCAGCTCAGCTGGCGTCCCAGCATTGGCGTTGGTAGTAGGGAAGTGATGCCTTCTCTTAATTTCTTGTTCCTTTACTCTTTTTGCCTCTTCTCCACAACTCGTGCCCAATCCATATCAACATCCACGCCAGTACCCCCTCTTCAGTGGATCAATCTCACAGGTCTTCTTCGAGGTTCTCCAGCTCCACCCCTCAAAGATGCATCGATTGGTTATGATAACACCACCCGTACCCTCATCATATTTGGCGGTGAATCCCAAGGCGGGCTTCCGCAGCAGCAAACCTACCTGTCAGTATTTCCTTTCTTGCTTCTCATGACCTTCTTTGATATTCGTCATCCTACCCAGCCTCGACTTAAATTCTCTTTTCTGGTCTTTTCCGACGCTACAAGGCGGAAATACTGCTTTGCCACCCCCAAGAAGTGCAGCTATTGGAGGTGGCGATTTCGCCGCGAGCTAGTAGGTTCACCTTACATCAGACTTCCAACTTCTTCTTATCGGTATCTCAAGTCGCAGTGGACATGTCGTAATCGGAGGCAAAGATTCCGATGGAGAACCCCTATCTGACGTTTGGGTGAGCCGACAGCGCATTCGCTCTCTGACTTGACTGTATGCTCACGATCATCCACAGGAATTCGATTACAATAATCAGTTCTGGTCCCATGTGAATACATCATCTAGCCCGACTACCCCTGCCCTCCTAGGCGCGGTGGGTGGAATTGATACCAACATCCCGTTTAACTCTTCCGGATTGTTAGGGCCGACCAATACCTTCCTTCTTATGGGCGGCGTCGGAAGTTCCGGTTCGCAACTTAGCCCTGTCCCGCTCTCCGAAGTCTGGCAGCTCGACATCTCCGGTACACTCTCATCTAATCTTGTGAACTCCCTTGTTGGGATCTGGTCAAAAAAATCGCTAGGCAACAACAATACTGCTGTATCGGGGGAGGGTGGTACCATCGTAAAGCAGAAATTAGTGGCTTTCAGTGGTTGCACCGGCACTCCAAGTCCTAACACTTCTTGTGCCCAACCGTACTCCTATGTGACCGACACCAGCACCGGACTTTCGGTCCTACCTGTTTCCTGTGCTGTACCCCGCATCGGTTCTGCGGTGGTGGCAAACCAGAATACGTTTTCATCCAGCTTCACATCCCAAGTGTTTGTTCTCCTCGGATTGTTTAACTCCTCTATCTGGGACGACGGAGGCGGCCTCCAAAAGGGCGAGGTGGTAAGCCGAATAACCTTTTCGTTCGGTAGTTCGTTCACCCAATTCTTGATTAGGATGTGCTTGATATTAATGGTGGTTCGTGGTCTCGTATCCTCCCTGCTGGCGACCCTGGCACGTCTGGGAATCAATCGTTTCCTCAGCCTCGTAGCGGGGCAGCTTCAATCTCATATTCCTCGGGGCTTGTGGGCTCTTCCCGGGCCTTATACTCTGATACGATCATTTTCGGCGGCCAAGACGGCTCTGGCAACTATCTGTCTGATATGTGGATTCTCAGGGCATACGGCGCATCGGTGTCGCAGTCGGGACAGCAATGGAGTGGCTTTGGCAATGGGCAGCTGCAGACAGGTGTGGATGCAAACGGCGCAGGTGTTACCGTGCAATATCTTTCTACCTGTGCAAATGCGATAGGCACGCAATCAGCATCAGCGTCGTCCTCTGCATCCTCCCCAGGGCATGGCTCTCCGACGACTTCACCATCACCATCATCTATATCCGGTACTTTGCCTGATGCAACACATCTCTTCGACACCTCCGTCACGCACAAGTCACTGGCTCCGATATCTTTGGCGCTACTCCTTCCGACTATTATCTTGTATAGATTATCACTGCCATCTACCTCTGGTCATTCATCGCAGCAATCCCTTGGTCCACTATACGTCTCTGTGTTGATGTTGGTTGTTGCGTACGGCACTGGCCTGACTGCTTTGGTGTCCTCCTTCACGTCTATCTCGAGCGGTGCGGCCATCAGCAGTCGCGCGGCATCATCCAGTATGGCCCTGAAGACCTCACATGGCCGAGCGGGACTTGCTTTGTTTGTTGCCCTTTACGGCGTTGTCCCTCTTCTTTTCCTCGCTTACTTTTTACGTTGGCGACTGTTCGCCTCCACTCCGAAAGAGATCGTTGGGAAGATTCGGGCCGAACGATCCCGAGCTGACTCGTCCGACACTGCAGAGAAGCTTAATTCGTTCCGAGGTATCGCCGACACTGGGAATCAGGGCGGAGTACGGGCACGCTCCCCAGTTTCATCACCCGGACACACCCCTTCTCGGAGGTACCTCGGACTCTGGTTTCGAAGCCGAGAAGGACTCGCGTCCAGCGCAGAGAGTGCCCCGGAATCTGAATCACCTGTTCCCCGCACATTTGAAGTCGTCAATCGGCGGGTGCGCCACCATAGCGTCAGTGGCACGCTCAACATCTATGAATCCGCCCATAGGTCGCCTCCAACCTCTCGTAACTTGAGCGATCTTAGCTGGCTCGAGCGCCGCCGAAGTGTGAATGCTGTGGTACGTTCAATGATCGGAGATTCAGGACGTCTTACTGAAACGGAAGCTTGTAGGGTGATCTGGACTATGCCCTAATGCAGCTTAATAATCGGGGGATTACTTCGACGCCTGCGACCACAGCCCATTTTAGCGCTCAGGGATTATCTGATCCGCCGTCTGCCAAAGTCCACCCGCCGCTGGTACCACCAAAAGGAGAAATCACGCTTCATGTTCTCATGCATGTTCTAATTTTGGCTTTGTGTATCATTTCTCTGGTGGAGCTCTGGAATCGAGCACCGGTAGCGCCTTTCGTGGCCTTCTCGGTCTGGACGATTGCGTTTTACGCCTTACTCGTCGCCATGTCATGGAACGGACGTCCCCAGCACTCTGCCCTGACAGTTCTTCTCAGGCCGCTTCCAAGGGAATACACAACCCATCGCGATTGGAGCCCCTGCCCCCCCGATCGCAACGCCAATCCCTTCCCGCCCCATCTCCATGGCAGGCACAGACCAATTCCCGTTTCCTCAAGAACCTCGTAGCCCTTACCTCCACTCGCCATTGTTCCACCCGGCGGCAGAGGACACGACGTCTTATGCCGGCCTACGGTCTGAGACGGAGGAGCTCGATTCAGATGAGGATGAAGACACGCGACAGCGTCGTATAGAAGATGAAATGGCGCGTCGCGATGTCTCAATCGTCACAGTTCCAAAGCGCAAATTATGGGTCGCTAATCCGTCATGACATATCCCATTTCCCTCCCCGCACCTTTTCCCTTTCACTCGGCGCACCCAATCCTTTATACCCCTAGGTTTCGCTCCCGCGGGACTTGCGTGTTAATGGCTTATTCTAACCATGTTGTCGTCGTACCTTCTCATGTTGCACCGGATGTCCACCTAAAGTTTTCCCTCTCCTTTCCCTCCTCTACCCTCACTTCCTCACTTACTGCCAATGCTTATTTCCTGCATAGATATTATCTGCGGACATTTCACGCACATTATGCCGCTGTACTTTTTTAAAATTGATATTAGAAAACCCATCTACAGTACCATGTCCGTGCTAGCGTTATGAAGTGTGGTAGAGAGACTGATGTTAAGCATTCATACAGAAAACTTCAAAGGATGACTGGTATGTGATGGCTTGAGACGTGTTATACGGTTCACGGTTGTCCTCCGACGATTTCTCGTCGCCATCTATCTACGCGTCCGAACTTCGTCGTATCCTGCGCGCCAGGTGGTGGGCTTGCAGGAGCTGGAGGGATCATAGGCATCACTACCTGCGGGATCGCGGGAGCGCCGAAGAAGCCAGAACCCATCAACGACGGAGGGGAAAACATCATGCTTTGTTGTATTTGCGCCTGCAGTATCATTTGCTGTTGCTGCTGCTGTTGCAAAAACATGTTATACTGTGTGCGACGCTGCTGTTCCGACGGGTGGAAGGCGAGGGGACGGTCGTCCTCGTCCTCGGCACCTACGTGCCCCAGCTGCGACTGCGAAGAAATGAAACGCGAGGCCCGCAGACCCAGTGGCTCGTCGTCCTCGTCCTCATCCTCGTCAACAGCGTTGCTGGGAGTCGCCGAGGCCGATGGAGGGTCAGGCTTGCCAGCGTCAAGCGGTGGTGGGATGTCCAGCAGCTTGGATCTCGTCAGCAGTTGCGACAGCGGTTTTTCTTCGTCCGAGTCTGAGCCGTTTGGTCCGGCGCCCGGGAGGCCAAGACGAGTCGCGCGTTGAACGGCGCGATCGACGGTGGCAGCCAGGGGCATGTCTTCTTCGCTGTCGTCGTCGTCACCCACGAGCTGAGACTGAGTGGCGGGAGCACCTTTGCGCGACCGGTTTGGATAACGTGGTCCGACACCGGTGGTACGAACTGGTCCACTTTTCCCTCTGTCAGAGTCTCCGGAGTGCCAGCCTTCCGCGCTAATCCTCGGGGGAGGAGCGTCCGCATCACTCTCCTCGCTACTGCTCTCAGAGTCGTCGTCGTTTGGAGGCGGTGGGGCACCTTTGGTGATTCCTTAGGAATGGCAGGTAGCACGGGGGTTGCGGCGGGTATAAAGGGTTCTTCGACGGGAAAATCCTGGGGGACTGCCTTCTCTTTTCCTTTCTTCTTGAATTTATTTTGCAACCGCTCTGAGTCGGCGGCTTCCTGCCGTCTCTGTTCCTCCGCCTCCATCGTCTCGATTTCCTTGAGTTTTATCATCTCACGCTCCCACAACGTGTCAACACCGAAGACTGACCGCGCGGCACGTCCACCTGGTGAAGGACCCGATCCTGGTGGTTGGTCTTCATCAAAGTTGAGAAGGGGTTTCCCGCCCAAAGAGCCCCTCCGGCCAAGGTTAGGGCGTGTTTCCGATCTAGCCAGCACATTCTGTGAAACCGGGCGCTGATTCAATGAAGAAGGGTCGATAAGTGTGGTAGCGCGCTGCATTGTGCCGCGCGCCATCATGGAGGGACGATCATCACCAGTGAATACTCTGAGGGGCACCGCGGATCAGATGAATGGTATAACGTGAAGGGTCGGGGAGATAACGCGCCTCTGCTTACTACGCATGGTAGCCTTGCGATGTTCCAGTTCATCGACCAGGCTACGCCCGTACAACTTCCCAGCAGGTCTACCGGCGCTTTCGGGCTCATCTACGACCACTGTTACAGGACGAGCGGGTTCTTCCTCAGGGAATTCTTCAACAATTTGTTCACCATCTTCTGTGGCCCGGCGGAGACCAGTGTCGATATCCGTGTACGCGACATCGCGCTGGCCCCCTACCATGAGGGTGTTCCTGAATGTCAGCTGAGACAACGTAAGGCTGGCACGGGGATTAGGCGTAAATGAGTTCGAAGCTATTGGGACAGCGGAGGCTGAGGGGGTGCCAAGTAGCCCCGCAGAGGATAAGCGACGACCAGTGTTTGAGCGTGCTCCATATGGAAGAGGGGGCCCATCGGTCGTGATTTCAAACCCTTCTCTTGTTGGTTCGTTTGGCACAACGATATTCTGGCCCTGGAGCGGGCTTGGCATGACAAGAACCTTGGGGCGCATAAGTTCAGCAGTCGAATACAGTCTTTCCCTGATGGGCTGACGTGGGGCTGGCGCTCCACTCATGAGCGAAGCGGCATCGGGATCACGGAGCATGGAGGCATTTGAGATCGTTCTCATGTGAAGGCGAGACGACGGAGATGACGGCCGCAACGGAGCATGGAGGGCTTCCTCCGCAAGAACGTTTCGAGAGCCAATGGAACCCATGGTAGCCACTGACATTGATCGCGCACGGGCCTTTGGATCAAAACGCGACGCCTGATCGGGGGTAGGAGGTTCTATTGCAAAGGGATTTGGCATCTCTTCTGCTTCAGAAAGGAGACCTATGCTAGCAGAAGAAATTGGACGCTCGCGAGATGGAGTAACGAGGCCGTCATTTGGACCAGGAGATGTGGAGCGAACCGATTGCGCTGGAAACGGAACGGAGTGAAGAGGAGGTGCAACTGGGATACGATCAATAGCGTCGTGGGTTGACGAGCGTCGTTGGCGTAGCAGGGACGGTCGAACTTGTTGATAATCCCCGAGTTCGAGTGCAGATCCGAGTGACCTTCGCCTCCTCTCTGGCGCAGCCGTCGACGGCGAGTCAAGGAAGGCACCCCCTACGCCAAACGAATCTAAATTTCCCATACTCAAAGAACGAACGGACCGATACGATTGCGTGACCGCATGAGGATTGGGGAGTGTCTCGACCTTGTCTTTCCCTTTGCCATTCTTGCTGCCACGGGCCTTATCCTTTGGAATAAACGAGTCCAACCCCCAGGAGGTGAGATCGACCTCTATTTCCTCCTCCTTCCCTTCTTCGAGGACACCGTCCGAGGCGATTGTGTCTCTCCCAAATGGATTCTTGAGCATATCCGCCGAGCTCGGCGCCCTGCTGTGCCCCATGGCGGAGTCCGCTCTCGCGCCACTAGCATTATCCCCCGGGAGATCTACGCTGAGGTAGTCGACACTTTTCCTAGGGTTGTGGGGGAAGGGGAGGGATACGACGGAGGTGAGCAAAGATGGCGCTTTCATGAGCAGAGCGGAAAGGCTTGTCAGGGTCGGATGGGTCGTTGTCATATTCTATGTACGCAGAGGTCAGCACGGAAGTAAAGGATAGAGGAGTCTGGTTGGACCTATGAGGGCAGCCGCGAGTTGGAGACGCGAAAAAGAGGCCATAAATGTTCTCAGGCTCAAGCCAAGCTCAGACGTGGCTTGATCAATGTCTGCCACGTGCACTTATCTGCGAGCTACCGCCAGTGGTACAGTACATCTTAGACACTTCTACTATAATTTTGAGTTTTTATGCATTTGCATCCACAGGCGCCGGCATATATATGCCTGTCGTCGGGCTGGGAGTTTACCAGAACCCGAATTGTAAGCCAGCTTGTCTCGCTGCTCTTCAATCTGGCTATCGGTCCGTCGCTTCGTCGCCTCTGCCTCAACCTTACACATATGATTGCAGGCATATAGACTCAGCTCGTGCGTATAAGAACGAAGTACAGGTTGGGGAGGCTGTCAGGGATAGCGGTTTACCTCGCCAAGACATTTTCGTCAGTGTGTGCATTCGCCACTTGTCCTGATCGATCATGCCGTATGAATGACGGACGTTGTCGTGTTTTAGCGTCCAAGATCAATAAGATCGCTGGCGGTTACCAAAGCTGCCTTAACGCTATCGACGACTCGCTCAAGAACTTTGGCTTTGGTATGGAGGGCTTTCGTCCCCAGAGTATAAGTTAATTCATCTGGGATCACCATCTCGCAATAGATTATCTAGACCTCTATCTCATACACAGCGCTTACGGGGGAAAAACCACCCGTCTCGAGGCCTGGGAGGCACTTTTGGCGGCCAGGAAAGCGGGTAAACTCAGGTCTGTGGGTGTATCCAATTAGTGAGTAAGAAGGCGTGAACACTGTGGTGAGGACCCAACATGACTGAAAATGCCCTTAGCAATGTCAAGCATCTCGAAGAAATCCGCGAAGCAGGGCTCGAAGCTCCCTCGGTCAATCAGATAGAGGCAATTTTCGTCTTTTGAAATACTGGCGCTGTACTGATCGATTCCGTCGTGCCAGCTCCACCCTTTCTGCCAGCAGAAAGCCATCGTAGATTACTGCCGCTCACATGACATCGTCGTCCAAGCATACACTCCCTTGGTCAGGGGAGAGTTTGGAAACCCTGTGCTGCAAGAACTTTCGAAAAAGGTAACTAGATGCCTTCTTATTTTTGGCTGAATGACGCATTTCCTCTCCAAGTACGGCAAGGATCCCGCTCAAATTCTCATTCGCTGGTCTCTTCAGCACAAGTAAGACACTCCCTAGCTTATTATACCGGGTATATCTAATCGCGTGCTCAGTTTTGTTCCTCTTCCTAAATCTCAGAACCCGGATCGCGTACGCTCTAACATTGATGTGTTTAACTTTGAGATAAGCGAAGAGGACATCGGGAAGCTTGATAAACTTGATCGCGGCAAAGATGGTGCTGTAACTTGGAATCCTATAGATGTCGACTGAGACACCGCAAAGAGTCTGACGGTTCTCGTGTAATGTCGGAAGAAATACTTTTGTATGATTGTGATTATGGACGTCGTATACATCGAGGTGTGCTTTTTTATATATAAAAACTACAACTCGTCATGGAAGGGGTATTCGTCGTCACCAATCTCCTCCATTTCAATCTGAATCTTGTCTTTCAACTCATCGGGTAGGATCACGCCGGGTTTGCCTTCAAACGCTAAGCGGTTCGTCGACAACTGGCTCAGGCGTAGGCTCGTACTCTGACTCGTCGAGAATTATTGGGTCTACTGGCGGCGCGGGTTTCACGGTGGTGTCAGTCGGTGCGGTCTCCGAGACACCAAGTGAGCGACGAAGGACGCGGTCCACACGGATGAGGAATCTGGAACTGCAGTCAGGGGACGATGCGCGTGTGCACGTATGTTTCCAACACGTACTCGTCAGAGTCGGGCACCTCGAATCCAGAGCGCACGAGGGCGCCATCAATCAAGACCGCGGCGACTTCCCTGAGCTCGTCCTCAGCCTCAATGTCGCGTTCTTCTTCCTCTCCCGGTAGCTGTTTCACACGATGCAGGAGTCCTTCAATCAGTGGCGAGCGCGGGTTCAGCTCGAGAACCTTCTGGCGCTTCGCGAACTCGAACATGGCGGTGTTGTCCTGACCCTTACTCGTTGCGCTCATAATACGCTGGACATTCGCGGTGTAGCCACCCACGTCGGCGACTACAGCACAGGGGCTAGTCACCAGGCGATCGGATATGACAACTGTTATACAAGGCGTGTCAGAAATACACAATTACGAAAGATCAGCAAGACGCGAACCATCTCGAACAACGTCTTGAGATTGCTCCTTCAGCCAGCTCAGGAGAGGCTTGAATTTCTCCTTGGCCTCTGCTTGTCTAGCCTTATCTTCTTCGGGATCAAGATCTGCCCGTGGTATATAATCGAATGCAGGCAAAAAGGACAGCACTTCCAGACTCACCCTCGTCGCCGAAAGTCAACCCAGGCCTTAGCTGCGTCCTGGAAGGGAATGCCTCTGGAGAAAAATCAGCCAGTCATTTGCACAATGGGATTGATACTCACTTCCACTTTCTGAGATGGTGGAATAGGACGTCATCGAGGGGATCTGTCAATAGGAGCACCTCGTAACCTCGTGCATGCAACTTTTCGACGAAAACGCTCTTCGCCAATGAGGTGGCACTCTTGCCAGCATCAGAGACATAGAAAATTTGCTTTTGTCCTGCCTTTTTGTTCTCGAGGTACTGAGGGCGACAGACAGTCAATGGCCGCCACAGCTACAAATCATGAAAACATACTTCATCCAATGTCGAATTATCACGCTGGTTCGTTGCAAAGCGAATGAGCGGGACCAGCTTCTCGCTGTTCTTCGAATCCTCAATGGCGCCGAGTTTGAAAACGTTGGCATAGACCTTATGGACCTTGGTAAAATGCTCGGGATCATCTTCCGCAAGTTTTGCGAACGACTGGATGATACGCCTCAGAATCGCCTGCTTGATTTGGCGCAAGAATGAAGCGTTCTGGAGCATCTCGCGGGAAACATTCAACGGGAGATCGTCGGCTGAAGCGAAGCGATCAATCCAAGTTCTTCGAACTGGGGGTAGGAATTCTCGCACCGTCAATTATAGCCCTGACCCAGCTGGCCCATTTTGGCAAATAATCTTCGCCAAGATCAGACGTGATGAAGGTGCGCTTGACAAGAAGGCGTATCCCATTGGTTACTGTTTGAGCTCCCTGCCAAAAGTCATCCGGTAGTTTCCCCGGAATATACAGAAGAGCACGGAAAGAAACGCCAGATCCTAAATCGCCAGAAAAGTGATTCCATGCTAGGGGCTTCGCAGTAAAGTCACGCCAGGTTGCTTGATAGAATAGCTCATATTCGAGGGAAGAGATGTTTTTGGCGTCTCTGTAAGCACGTCAATTAGACTTCATAGGAAAAGCGAAGAGTTCAGTACCTCGTCCAGAGAGGGGGCTGCGCGTTGAGGTGGGCCCAATGATCAACCAGAGTTGTCTTCTTTTCCTCTGGTTCGGACTCTGTCACCTCTTCGATGACGGCTTCATCCTCCGAAGTTTCTGCGGCCTCTTCATCACTGACGGGTGACTCGGTTTCGGTCGCTGGCTCCTCAGGAACTTCTTCCTCCTGTTGTTGGTACAAGTACAGTGGGAAGGACGACGAGAACACGGAGTGCTTGTTGATTAACTCGATAATGGTATGATGGTCGAGATACTCAAGAGCATCCGGCTTCAACACAAGTGTGATCTCTGTGCCCCGCTCCAAAGTATTACCTCTAGGGTCGGGGTAGGTCGCGAAGTCATTGTCGTCACTGGAAGAACTAAAAATGTATTGTTGGGGATTGGGGATATCGGACGTTTTGGCGGGGACAGAGGCGACGTAAACCTTATCGGCGACCAAAAAGCTGGGGAAATTGTCAGAATAGAGGATCATGGGATACGCAAACAGGGAGCACACCTGCTGTAGAAACCCAGACCGAAAGCACCAATCAAGTTGCCATTAGAGGCTGACTCCGGACCACCTTCAGCCTGCGCAAGGAACTCCGCAGTCCCGGACTTTGCAAGAGTTCCCTTTTCAAGTAGATGGGTCAGGCAGGGCCATCGGCACCTGGTCAGGATGCGCACGAACCAGGTTTTTTGTCATCTCCTCCGGGGTCATGCCAATACCGTTGTCTGTTGTGTTCGACCTCAGCGTCATGGAATGGTTTGAAGAGGCCGAACAACGAACCGGTGATAACAATACGTCCACTTGACCCGTCCTCTGCAGGAAAGGTCTTGATGGTGATGTTAAGGGGACTGGTGCCATCCCAGACATCTCTGTTAGTGAGCGAAGTTAAGCGAAGCTTCTCTAAAGCATCATTTGCATTCGAGATGAGCTCTCGCAGAAACACGTCGCTAGTAGGAAGTGAGAGTGTATCTCCGAAGAATAGGTGGTCACACCAACCGGTGCGAGTAAAGACTGGTGAATACGGACGCGTCAGCGATGGCAGGTGCGTTGAAAGAAGGACATGCCTGTTTATTACGATATTGCGAAGGCGGGCAATGTCACTCTGGGCACGCGTTCAGCAATGAGACCGGAGGTGTGACACCAGCCGAAGACGCACTTGATAGTGGTGTTTCTCAACAGTGACTTCTGGGTCGATGTCCTGAGCTAGGACACGAGACCCAAGAAGGACGCCAGCAACGAGAAAGGAAAGCAACCGCATCTCTGCGGATGGAGGGAATGAGAGAGTCGAGAGTAGAGACCGAGGACCGAAGAGACGGGTTGTTATACAGCGGAATGTGTTACCAAAAGCTGACGTGTCAGTCTCGTATTCACACGTTGCTCTAATTTACTGTACTGTTCTCCGAATCTAGCTACTACCGACTCGGTCTCCCACATGCACAGACAACTTCGGAGCAGATAACCGTGACAGGTATTCCTATATTTCGTGTGGTCAGAACACAGCCACGTTGTTCCTTGTCCAAATACGTACCCGCACCCATCGTTCTCTCTGATCCGGAACGTGGTCAAACATAATGTACCGCTTGTCTCCCTAGGACGTATAGTCAGTAAATGACTCCGCGGAGACAGGGCGGTGCGCACGAACCTTCAAGACCTTTTCCATTTCTGTAATATCCACGTTCTTTGCCAATTTCTTCATGTCAACATTGCCCCCACCACCCTCACCTTCGTCTTCATCGCCATCATCATCTCGCTTTACCCCTCCCTCTGTTCCTTCGCCCCCAATCTTCCTCAACCTTCCCCAGAACTCAACGAAAGAATTTTCGGATAGCATATCGTTGAACGCTTCTCGTGCCCCCGTCGTTCTTATGAGCTGCCACTGGTCAAATTCTTGTTCAAGTTTGAATACGTCATAGCCTAATTTTGTAGCAGGGAGTGAGGACAGGAGAGATGAAACAGGAAGCGCGGTGAACTGCGTGGCGAGTGAAGGAGCATTGGAAAGGAAGAGCGCCTGCAAGTTGTCCAAGTGTTTTGCGCGCAGTTGGTTAACATGTGCCTGGAACAAGTGGCGCTGATGACCCAGAGACAAAGAGGAATATCGAAAACGTGGATCGGACTGCAGCTGTGCAAGGGATGATTCCCATGTCGCCTAGGCAAGATGATCAGATCGTTGCCCGTGACAGAAAGCCGCTCGTACCTGTGGTTCCCGTATAGCATCCGTTAGAAGAGTCCTACATGAAAAATGATGCTCCCGTGAGCGCCAGTATACAACTCGCGAAATCTGACGCAGGTAGCTATGGCGCACCTGAACTGCAGTTCCCCCTCCTCTTTATTCAAGTCGACCCTCGATTTCTCAATATTCGTTTGCACCCGATCGCGTTCCGCCTTGATTTTCACTTCACGCTCTTTAACAGCCTGTGCCTTTCTATCCTTACGTTGCTGGGTTTCGTCGACCCCTTCAACGGGAGCGATATCAACCACTGACTTTTCGCTTGGATCTGGGACCGTTCGGTTGGACTGTGAGGTTAAGAACGTATTAAATAACTCTTCGCGCAGGGAAGACGAGCCAACAGCATCATAACGAGTGTCGGCAGATATTGCTTTCTTAACCTGAATACGAGGGTCAGAAAGGTAACTGGGCGAACGGAGAGCCTGCTCGCCTCTTTCCAAGCGGCACCTGGTTGAGCGACGCCACTCTCTCTGAGAAGTGCGAAGAAGTCCACCTCCGCTTTCTGCGCAAGTGCGCGCTTTCCTAAGAAAAGGTCAAAAAGATAAACACCACAGGGAAGAAAGCACACACTTTCTCCGAGCTCCTTGAGAAATTCTCGAAATCGTTTCTCCCTTTCTCGATCATCCCTTCCCCAACCGTAAAACCGCCTGTCCTTCTTCCACTGTCTCCGGAAATCAGACCAGCTTGTTCGCGTGCTCTTAACCTCCGTTGTGAGAAGCCGCTCGAACTCTTCCTTGGGATCCTCCTTCTCCTTCTTGACCCGCGACGCCCGGAGTTCGCGAGCACGCTCTCGACAGTACTCATCAAAGGCTTCGCGACGTGCGGAGACGGAGGGAAGGAGTACATAACGCGGATCAGATATGAACAATGGAAGTGATGTATCCCATGGATGTAACGGGTTGATGTCCTTCTCCCGGAGTAAGGTCTGCAAATGGCACGCGTGAAATGGTTTCGGAGGGAACTGCCGCATCGACATACCTTGAATAGCGCCTTCCCTTCCTCGATGGAAAGGTCGACACGATCAGGCATTTGGATTTGAGGAGCGCCTTCGGGAGCTTTCTGTGCTGCCTCCGCTTCCTCCTGCTGTCTTCTTTTCTCTTCTTCTTCGGCCTCCTTGGCAAGCTGTGCAGCAGCTTCTCTCTGCCAGTCCTCCTCCTGGTCGTCGTCGGTTCCTTCTCCCTCTTCCGGTTCATCTTCTACGCGCGGCTTCTTGGAGACGATAGGCCCGTCCGACGGAGGGACGTCTTCTGCCTTTCTCTTCACGACCTCCTGCACCTCCAGTCTGATCCTCTCAATTTCGCGCTCCTGCTCGGCTACTGCGTCCCTCTGTACCTTTTCTTGTGATTCTTTTTCCGCCTGGACTTTGTCATCCTCTTCCTTTTTATTGAAAAGTTCGACTGCGTCCTTGATCTCGTCAGGTACGGTCCATACACTCTCTTTCTTAGCTTTGTTGGTGTAAAACACGTTCCCCTGATTAGTTGTTACACGGAGCCAGTCTGTCCCTGGAATGGGCGTCTTGATTTTTGGTTTTTCCTTGGGCGCAGAAACGGGCAGTGCGGGTAAGGGTCGCACATAAGTGGAGTCTCCGGTAAGCGTGTTGAAAAAGTATATCTGGCTGGCAGGACCTGATCAGAATCGTCAGCACCAAATACGCGGATATGTCTTGGCAACTTACCAACATGTTCTGTCCACCCAGGAGGAAGAGGAGGAGGCACAGTGGCAAGAGGATGTGGGGGAGACATCTAGAAGAGACCCGGAATGAGACCGGAACCGAGGCTAGCGCCGAAGCTTGGTACACAGCCCGTTCCCACGCGCCACGCGTGGCCAAGATGGCGCGGTGTGTGCCAAACCAACAGATAGAAAGAACACAACGACATCAATAGCGGTACATGTGGTACATATCAAGAACCCATTTACCCCATGGAATCAGCTTGCGCCCTACAGTCAACGTCGATGGCTTAGTGGGGTGGCTGTAACTAAGTCGGCGGTTCTGTTCGCCGGTGCTCATCCAGACCCTGTTAATCGGAGGGGGCCACGCGGTGATCATCTGCTCTTCAAATAACTTAGACCAATGTCACAGTGTGTTTTGATTTACAACATGCCGGGACCTGGTCTTAGCCGTTTCCGATAGATTTCTCCTTCCCTTGCATACCTCCGAAATGCCGTATCTGACGTGCTTAAAGACCTGCGCCTGCCGATCGCCCTTCCACACCTCCTGCACCTCCCCCTCCCCCATTAGCATGTCGACCCCAAAGCACAGCTTCGTTCCACCTTCTGCTGGAGATAGTCGTTCTCCCTGTCCCGCCCTCAATGCGCTCGCGAATCATGGAATCTTGTGCGTGCGTTTATCGGCATCCGCCGATCCTTGGACTGACGTCCATCCTGCAGGCCCCATGATGGACGCGGTATCACCGCCTACCAACTTATAGGTGCCATCCGGCAGCACTACCACGTATCCCTGCCGTTAGCCACCTTGCTGAGCATTGGTGGCACCTTCATCTGCGGTCGACACTTCACGATTGACCTCGAAGATCTTGCCCGCCACAATTATATCGAACACGACGCATCATTGACCCATGCCAATGCTGGTCCAGACGGCCAATATGCGCCTGTCACCGTAGACAAAGAACTGCTTCAAAATTTCCTCGACTCTTCTAAAAATCGCGACTTTTTCACATTCGAAGACCTCGTGCGGGTCCGCGCAGCCCGTGATCAAACGCTAAACAGGCCCCTCAGTCGATTGCACGGTGTAATCTCTCGAGGAGAAGTCGCACTCACTCTACAAACACTTGGCGATAGTGAGGGACGAGTATCGAAGCAATTTATCCGAGAATGGTTCGGGGACCAACGGCTACCAGAGGGGTGGTCGAAACCTGTGACTGCCATAGGTCTCTTGAGCACAACTAGAATTGCTAATCAGGTAGCGGACTTGGTGAAGGAAGTGCCATCTTCCAAGAAAGTAGTTTGATTGGGTGGTGTGTACGTACTTAGACTGGACGTATCTTACTGTACTTGGAGCTCCTTTGACGTGTAATTTGTTATGTAATGTGCGATCACATCTCTCGTCAGACTTAATATCAGGAACTGACTTTACCCGAAACCGGAATGGAAACCTGTTCGGTACATCGAAGTAGACTATTTTTATCGCCCCTCCAGCGAACCAGGCACGCACTCAACCTTTCACAAGGGCTTGTAACTCAGAACGAGTGCAACGATAAGAATGAAGCAGACACAAACGTGGTTACTCCACCTCTGTGGTTCTCCATTTTGCCTAGTGACACACAGCCGGAATCTCGTACTACAGTATATGACTCCATTGACTCCCATGAAATGCTTGATATCGATCAATTAATCTCGCCACTAATACACGTGAAATTCATTATTGGCGATGCGAAACCTGATTCATCGAATATACACCCACGCTCAAATGAACGCGGGACGACGAGCAGGGCCACTGGCACTGCAAACCGACCACAACCTCAATGAAAGTCGATTCAATACGGCACTTTCTCTAAGTCAGAGATAGTCCACCAATATTCGTCAGTACCCAGAGTTCTGCGGTTTCATGTGCCTCGTGGGGTCGCATAAGACAATAAGGGGATATTGAAGAGGTGCGCCGATCCATCCCTGTATATTACCACCGAAATTGTAATTGCAGTAATCGGATTCGCATGCGTCTACAGTACGATTTCGGAAAGTGTTATGTCGAAAAGGGTTTGAATCCTTTACAGTAACTTCCATTTTTCCGGGGGTAATCGTCCTGTTTGGCCTCACTAAGAACTTCGGGCGGCGTTTGTGCGAATTGAAGCTTTATTGAGACAGAGAACATGATGTGTGGCCGACACGGAGAAGCACGTTTTCTTTTGACTTTGACCAAGATCCCCACTGGAGTTTCTGTGCTCACGCCATCATGGAAGCAGCAGGGTCCGTATGTCAAGTGTTGTGTCCATGGAGGCATGGAGGTGCATGAACGATAGATATGGGTGGTACCGCTGAGTGCTCACACCGATTCAGCGACACCCTGCACCTTACACCGAAAAAAAGGGGGAACGGGACGAACTTCCAGAAGAGTTGGCGTATCCCTAGAAGAAAAGACTGGAAGGAAAATGTCTAACTTAGACGGGACACACACATGAACTAAAGGGAACCGAGGAGAAATGAAGTCGAGATACGTACACCAGGCGAAATGATATTCCTTGTCAGTCCAGGTCGCCTTGGCAAGTGTCTATTGTCTTCATGACGTGCGAAAGCGGTTCGACCTTTGACGGCTTAGTCGGATGGTATACACCCGCTTGCCTGAACCTGAGAGTAGTGCGTGTAGGCCGCCCGTATTGGTACCAGGTAGGTGTGGCATCAAAGAGCACTATCATGGTAGTAACTACACAGTATATCAATCAATGAAAACATCAAAGTCCGTGAGACAATAAACGAGTGGCAAGCGGTACAAGATATCTGACAATGGGCTATTCATACATAAAATCTGGGGCGGAAAAAGACATCAGACATATGCAGAGCCAAGGGGACGAAAAACCTACTTCTTGTTGATCTGATACAGCAGCAGATTGAGATTAAATTTAGCGAGGCCATTAAATAAGGAGAGTGATGCTCTGTCTTGATATTGAGCCTGCAAAAGATCTTCCAGTCGGACATCAGCGACTGCCATGCGATTTGTGATTCCTAGAGTGTTATTGAACGCCTCAATAGTGAACACTCCGAGCTGGTTGGAAGATATGACGAGGTCGATCCTGTCGAATTGCCTTGGGGAAAATTGGTCGATGGATAAGAGTATGCCTCTCTCGTACAGGTCTTGTGCGCTATACTTGAACGAACCAAACTGGGGGGTCTTGCCTGATTTCTGAAGGTCCCGGAGATGGAAGTACTGCTTCGTGAAAGGCATGATGATGCGCTTTTTTCTAGGCGAATGTCAGTACAAACCACACAAACGGGTGTGAGTCAGTCGCGTACGATTTCCCTCGCTGCATGGTTGCCATGGCCACTTCAACGTAGCTATTATAGCTATTGATCTGTTCCTCGAAGTACTTCTTGCGTTCGTTGAGGTGTTGTAGAGCTTCCGCCATGTTCTCTATCTCTTGCTGACGCTGGAGGCGCATGCGGTGTTTGCTGCGGACATCGTGGGCAATAGCGTTTAAGATGCCTTGATATCCGTCGTTGCGTGTAATTTTCCCTTGCTTCTCCAGTTCAAGAAGAAGAAGATTGCGTGTGCTTTCACTTCATGAAAAGACAGCCTAGCCTGACGTTAGGACCTGTTCCACAAATAAAGGCAATCAACTTACGATCGGATATCTTCCAGACGATACGCGGACTCTTGAACAGCTGCCGATGGGGCGCGCCTCGGATGGCGGAGGCGATGATCACTCTCCATCTCAGACTCAAGGATGTCCTCCCACGTCGTTTCGTGTTCAGCCGTAACAGGTTGCATAAGGGACTCCACCAGATCTTTGGCAGGTTGAACACGAAGAATGGCGAGGACGGTGCGCTTGCTTGTACCCAGAGCGTCTTCTCGTCAGCGCGAGGGTCTAAACAGTTGGTTAGTTTCCCACTCGACACAGGGATGGTATCCCTTACCTCGAACGTGGGCAAAACGGTTTGTCAATTCCAAGCGTGATTGCCCGATCCCTGGCATCTTTGAGTTCTTCATTACCAAATTGAGGTACACCGTCAAGCTCTTGGAGAATAATCCGCAAAGCGTCGTCACGACCCGTGCCCTGAGCGGTTGGATCAGAAAGACACGAGTATGCCCAACAAAAAATAGCGCACCACGCGGTCAATATGCTGCGCAAGCAAACCGTGCATGGCGTAGACTTCGTTGGGCGAGATGTAGATTGGCTTTGGTTGCACAGTGACGTCTAAAAATTCATGGGCATGGTATTGGGTTTCCGCGTCGGGGACGTCGGCAACTGAAAGTCCGTTGAGATGCATAGGTTTTGTTCGTTCACAGAACGCCTACCTTCGAGAAGCCAGGCTGTGAACTGGGAAATGGCCTTTGTCACGTATTCGTTAATAGGAATGTAGCTCGGCATGTCATCCCCGAATTCGGAGCAACTTGTTATCTGTGCCAACACTTTGGAGATCTGGGCAAGGTTTTTGCGGGAACTGACGTCGACAGTGCTAGAGACAATATCAAAAGTTTCGGGAGTACTTAAATTGCAGTTCAGTAAGTTGGAGAAAAAGAAATCAGGAAGGACGAGTGCCTACATAATCGCTGGATTGATATAACGATAGAAGATGAGGCGGCCAATGCAGATGGCACACGCTTCGTCAGGGGCATCAGGGAATTTGTTCTGATTAATGTATCATTGGGGACGTGTGTGGACGGGTAAACATGAACAACTCACTCTAATCGCCACGAGAGTCTCACGAGCCAGATATCTTATTCCGTAGGGCATCTTCTTTGTCGATTGCATAACGGCCGTGACAAAGGCTTCCGTCCACCATCTCAGCACTTGAAGGTCTAGAAGCGATATGTGGCACATGACTATCCGTTACATAGAGACCACTTACGCCGAATGTACTCCGGGCGTGTAACTGGATCGTTGAGAGCTTGAGTGAAGGAAATGTCCTTTGACTTCGAGATCACCTTCCCGGCGCGCATCTCCTCAAGGTCGATTCGAGCGCGGTATATCTAGAGGGATCTGGTCAATTCATAAGACGCAGGGCGGAGCCTGAGATGTCGCCACCTGCTTGGGGTCAACTTCCAAATCCAGATCGTCAGTCGCAACGACATCGCGTATCAAAGGCTGTAATGTCTCGCGAATATGTACGGTCTGCTTGGGTCGAATGTAGTGAAGCGCAATATTGATATACACCGGATGTCCGTGAATCACGTCGGCAAGTGTTTTCGCGCACTCTATCTCTTCTGTTATTGAGAACTGAACACTATGTTAGTCCTCGACGAACCAAACGTTAAAATGAATATCGCACCTGGAACAATTTGAGGAGTAGATAGTCCTCCCTGCGGTCTTGCCCATATCCGAAGAGTGTAAGGACGACCCTCTCCAGGAGGCGGCGGTCCTTCTCAGGCACGTTATCTCCTGACATTTCCAAAAAAAGTCTAGCAAGGTATTCGCCACGGGACTGTAGAAGATAAAATAACTGTTGGTAGAGTTCTAGCTTTCGCTTCGCAGCATGATCAAGGGCGCTCGGTCCCGCAAAAGGATCACCGTGGGCTGCGAGTACGGACGCTCTTGATGCATGTGCCGCTGCAGTATCAGCCCCGTACTTGCGCCGCACCTTGACGAGCTCTTCAAATGTCTTGACATTATGTACGACGAGTGCGATTTTGACATCCAGGTCGTTGACGTCGTTCTCAAGAGCCTGATTCTCACGAATTCTCTCGACGACCTGTTTTCGCATTCGTTCGAGGTCCAACTCCTCCTGGAAGTCGGCTTCGGAGTCGTCCAGAAGGTGCACGAAATTCTTGATGGTCCCGACCGAGACGTTTGATCCCATGGTGAGTTGCCGATACTGCTCTCGCGTCTCCTTCGCGCGGAACAAGGACTGAATCTTGACGACTTTGTGTAGGTTCTCACGGTAATATTGCATCTTCTCACGGAACTTTTTGCGCTGCAGGACCCCTCTGAATAGCGCTTGCAATGCAGAGGCAACGCTATGGCTTCTGCGTAGATGATCGCGCCAAGCGTGCCAGTCACGACGCACGATAAATCCACGCGCGACGGCCTGAAATCCAAGAACATCGGGTAGTGAGAACTCCAGGCGTTTGATCTGCTCTCGGTGACGATTTCTTGACAGGGCCGCACGGGCCAATGCCTGAAAACCACCAACTGACTTCGCGACTTCAACCTTAGATAAGGTCTTGTGCAGAGCTTTATGGTGATGTTGCGTTAGATTTGCCCGTGCACGTGCTTGGAGCTGGACAATGATCGGGGTTGCTTTCCGCAGTCCTCGGATAAGGACTAAGAGCCGCTTGCGTGCCAGATATGTCCGAACGGCCGCCTGAATCCGGACGACGATGTCTGTGATATTCTCCAATTTTGCAAGTTGAGTTCCTATTCGCCTTCGCACCAACACGCCAGCTGCCTGCGCTTGGAGTGCAATGATGGATCCTTCCAGACGGTCCAAGGCATTGAGTTTCCTGGCTATGGCCGCTCTTCGTATTGCGCCGCGAGCTGCTGCTTGAAGTTTGACGATGGAGCTAAATACCTTCCGGGTGGAGAACACTTTCATTAGTTGGTCCTGCCTCCGTTGAACGATGCGCGCGCGAGCCTGTGCCTGGATTTTCGTGACCGAAAAGACACTGCGCTGAAATGCCGTGTGTAACCTGGCGAGACGTCGACGAACTAGATATCCCCTAATTTGCGCTTGAATCTTGACAACACTCTGAGAGTGGCCTTTGATTCGTCTGATCCACGCATGCCATCGCCGTCGTAGAAGACCTGCACGACATGCGGCCTGTAGTGCAACGACCCACGGTAGTAGACGAGCTTGCTGCTCCCGATAATAGGAAACGGCGCGTCGAGTAAGAACCCCCCTGCTTTGCGCCTGAACACGGACAATATATCTTTGGGCTAACTGGAGGCGGGCGGTCTGCGTTGCCTGTGCCTTTCTCGCGAGAAATCCACGAGCGAGTGTCTGAACCGATATGATGGACGACTCGTTCTCCAGCAGAAGGCGATCGCGTACTGAGATTAGATGAGTTACCAATACGAAAGGAGTACGTGAGACGAGCTGACTTTCTTCCTCGGTCTCCTCTGGTTCCTCGTTAATCTCTAAGGCAAGTTCTCTGCCAACGTTTCCAAAGTTTGGCATGGGCACTCCAGCATCCTTGAGGCCTTTCTGTGTCCTCTGAAGTTGATCGTCAGAGAATTGTAGGCGACCGAGTAAATTGCCAATCCGCTCGGCCAGGCCGCGTCGAGCGAGGAGATGGCTAAATGCAGGCGAAAATTAACCAGCGCGACTAGCGAAACGGAGACCATTTAGTACCTCAGTGCGTGTATGCAGTAAATGACCTTAGGGAGGTTTTTCTTCTCATAAAGGTCTGTGAGTTCAAAAATGAAGCTCTATTACAAGCTATTAGTATTTCGAGTGGACCAAGAGGAAATTAGCACTAACCTCAGGGAGACCGACGTGCCTTACAAAGTTGAAGAAGTAGTTGATATTGTCTGAATGCCGAAAATCGAGTTTGGGGGCTTCGTAAATTCTACGAACAACAGCTTCACCCTGAAATACCCTGACGAGCTTGGCGAGCACAACGCCGTTCCGTAAGGATTCTTCCATGTCTACGATTCCGAACCCGAGCTCTTCCCCGAGACAACCTTCGATCCACTGCTGTGCCTCGCCGACGTGACAAAGGTACTCATAAGCTTGCATGAGATGACGTTGAGTATCTGCCCATAGACCTCTCGTACTTCGTGCCGCGGAGAGAGGCGACGATGTGGGAGAGCTAGGAACCTTGTCGCGGGATAGTTTGAGTCGACCAGGGATGCCCACAACGCCATCTGGAGTCGCTGGGCTAGTGGCGACAGATTCCCGAGATTCGCGTTGCCGAAGAGCTGGTCTCCTCTCGAGACGTTGTTCTCTCCACTTTTGTCTTTCGTTCCGAGCCATTTCTTCCTCGCGCTGCATTTGTGCATCATCGTCTGCCACCCAGTTATCGTCTGCATCCCCGCTAGCGATCCTGGGAAGGTGTCGCCCTAGCTTCCGTCCGACAATGAGGTTCTCGCCGTAAGTCGATGCCTTCTTGCTGGTCATATATGGGCTCTTGTACGTGCTCCTGTACGGAGTGGGGTGCATAGTGGGAGGTGGCATCGAACTAGACTGGAGGGGATCTTGGAGTGCCCCAGATCTTGTCGAGTTGTTGCCAGCAACGTCGAAGGGAATGTCCCGAGAGCGAGAGCTTAATGTCGCACGGGGCGATGGAGAGGACTGTTCTCTCTCAACATGATCGGTATTGGTTATGAGATCTTCGTACACAGAGGTAGGGCGGATGCGACCTGACTTAGACGGGTCCTTTCGGGAGGGATTGATACGCCACGAGGGCGATTCCTCCTTCAGGGGGGTTGAAAATACATCAAAAGTGGTAGATGGTCTTGCTGCCTTGGAAGGGACATCGTTCACAGTGCGAGCACGTGAACGTGCAACGTTCAAAGGTGGTAGGTCACTGTTACCGTCACTGGCGGCTTCTGAGAGAACTGTGGCGGAACCCGTAGTAGCTGAGGTGGAAGATGGAAGACGAATCCGGTATGCAACGTCAGTGAGGGAGGTGTTAGAAGACGGGCGCGCGTGGTCTGGGTTAATCACGGAAATACCGGTTGAATTGGGTGACAACGGTGAGGCGATTATTGGGGCGGGTGTCGTACGAGGTTTCGAATAAGTTGGACTCCGCTGAGCATCAGAAAGGGCTTGCGTTCGTGATGGAAGTGGCGAAACCTCTGTGGAGTCAGACGAAGGGGATGATGTGCGTGGAGATCTTGAGTCCGACGATTCCCTTGGGACGCTGGGTAAGTCCTTTTCGTCTATAACAGCCTCCGCCCGGACACGTTCCTCCCACTTTCCGCGAACAGCGTCGAGACTACTGCCGATACGATGGGAAGGTGTCCATCGTCGAGTCGTGCTTGTGGATGCGCTATTACCGGTGGTGAGAGAACTGACGGCAGAGACAGAGCCAGCCCTCGAAAGAGATCCGGTATTTGTAGAACCGCGCTCGAGGAGACGAGCCTGGTAAGCGAAGCCTATGGATGAATTAGGCCTACCCGAACGTACGGACGAGCTAGAAGCTGAAGAATCGGATCGCTCCATGTAGTCGTATCAAGTCGTAAAAATCGTGAGGAATACAACAACCCCCAGTGGGTACGAACAGTGTAGTGGAGGGGTGAGTAAGTCGAGTGTATAGGGAATGTCGTTCAGGTTGAAGATTGAGCGCGGAGCTCTTGCGAGCTTTGAGCGTTTGACTCGGAACTGCTGCCAGAGCGGCGAGCGCGATTACGGTCAATTACCGTTTAGGCAGGCGACCGCTTCTGGGCGCGACGCGTTGCTCTTCCGAGGCGGTGGCGTCTCAGAATAACCAATGTCTGCTTCGTCGTCTACAACTTATTCACTCGAATCTCTTATTCACTCTATCATCCCCCAGTCTAGGAGCGACCATGTCCTGTTCAACGATCTTCTCGCGCACTCTAATGATGTTCTATCTAGGTGAACAATGCTGTCTATAGATCCTTAACGTCGATTGACATAATCTCCAGCCACATAGGGCAAAGTCGAGAAAGGGATATCGGCCATCTGGCGGATCTCGTTAAGCGTCGTCGTATGAACATAAACTTCTTGCTGTGCACGCTTAATTTATATGCATGCACCAGTTTCTCAGAACCGCCCTGACGGTGTTTCGTCAGTACAATTCACAAACCTATTATCTAGATTACTGGAACAGGTGCCCTCCCTCCAGTGAGCGCGCAAATTGCTACTGAGCCTGCACACAGCCCGTGCTGTCACGCAAATATGACTCTGTCCTGTTTCTTCATACTCTGGCGTCCTCTACTCGAACACCACTCCTCGTTCCTCCTTTCCTTCCGTCCCTTGCCCCTTCACCCCCATCACCTCTAAACACACACCGGCAGTTTCACCGATCGACGCGATACCTCCACCGCGGTCCAAAACGGGCAGATCTAGAGCAGAGCTCTTAAGAGAAATTCGTGCTCGTTCCGGTATAGCACATTGCAATGGGTTTAGTGCCTACTCATAATCGAGGAATAGGATGCCCGCACATCGCAGAAAATTCCCTCCTCAGAGATGCGTTATACCTCCTCCAAGGGATATCGGGAAAGCATGTGCGCTTTGCAACAGGCAAAGATAGAGGCTCAGAGACTAGCCTCCTCTTCTCAGAAGACCATGTGCGCGCGAATGTCCGGCAATCCCTTGACTTTTGACCATTCTCTTTCAGGGATATATATCAACCCCAACCAAACAATTGATACACAAGTTGTCCGAGGTCGGACATCTGTATATTCGTGTAGATCGCTTCATCCGAGAACGCGAGGCAAGGTCCGGGATTGGCATGATTGAACAGAGCCTTTGTCATCATCCTCCAATCCCAGTTGACGGAGTACTATCGCCTCATAGCCGTCTTGGAGTCTCAGTTGAACATTGCATCTAACTCCCAAGATCAAGATACCCAGTCCTCGACGGGTGGTATACCACCGGAACCAGACATTCGAAGCAGAAGAGAGCGGCCTAACTCTGAGGCGATTGGATGTATGGGTCAATGAGTGGAAACTGCGGATGCGCATGATGAGTGTTTGTGTAGAAGCCGCCAAAGGTACTAATATATGCCACTTCCGTTGATTGGCTCCTACTGACTTATTGAAGACACGCATGGTGGCGCTCTTGTCAACATCATTCACAGCTACACGGAGAACGGCGACCCATTTGTACGTAACTTTACGGACCAGCTTCTTGAAGAGGTATGTGTGCTTCGAGGTTTTCTTTTGAACCGACTCAGTGCAGTCCCCTATTAGGTTTCAAAGCCCTTCTTTGAGACGCTGCAAAAGTGGCTCTTTTCGGGGGAGTTGTACGACCCTTACTTGGAGTTCTTCGTCACCGTAGACCCAGAACTTGCCCATCTACAATATGTATATCCGACAACCCTTGCAGCAGGGGCAGGGATTATGACGGGTGACGGTTTCGGCGGCTTTCATGTAGATCAAGATGATTTAACTAGTGAACGCGAAAGTGGACTCCGTCTGTGGCAGGGAAAGTACAAATTCCGGCAGGAGATGTTACCTGCCTTTGTTGGTGAAGGGTTCGGAAGTAAAGTAAGTCGTATATATTCATACCTGGATTCCATTGAATAGTTTCTATATTCACAGATCTTCTCAACTGGGAAGAGTCTCAATTTCATTCGGTATAGTTGTCACGACACAGACTGGATCGCCACTCGCGAGAAAATGAGCAATACCCACGGAAGTGAGTTGCAGAGACGAGTATCTCTACTCCCGTTTGACCAAAAGAAGCCCTACAGTACAGCGATATTTTCGGGCTTGAGCGCTCGATAGACGCTGCCTATCGAATCGCCAGCCAGAGATTGTTCGACATATTCTTTGATAAGTTTCGGTTGTTGGACCATCTCCGAGCTTTGAAGAATTACCTTCTACTTGGTCATGGTGACTTCGCGGATCAGCTCATGGAAACAATTGGGTAAGATGGCCTAGCACCATACCCGTGGTATCACTCAGGTTCCAAGATTTACAGACCAAGCTTATCGAAACCGGCGAACTCGCTGTACCGACATAACCTGACGGCAACTTTGGAAACAGCTATCCGCTTCGTCTAATGCACAGAAAGATCCACCTGACGTCCTCCGACGCCTTGACGCGCGGATGCTCGAATATAGCCAAGGTGAAATTGGCTGGGATGTGTTCACTCTGGAATACAAAGTGGACTGCCCCATTGGATACTGTTCTCGACCCAGACTCGATGGTCAAGTACCTAAAGTTATTCAATCACCTCTGGAAGATGAAGCGGATCGAGAGCACCATGACAAAGGGGTGGGCGAGGACCGCCGGTTCCACCAAGGCCTTTGTACGAATCCCGGGTGGGTCTTGACAATTACCTGGTCGCACGACGACTTACATCTGGAGCCAGAGCTGGAGCCAGAGTGGCACAAAATCCGCCTGATTACAGCGGAAATGATCCACTTTATACGACAGATGGCGGCATTCTGTCAATTGGAAGTAATCGAATGTTCGTGGAAAGCTCTCGTAGACTTCATCAACAAGAAAGAGGGCGACTTAGACGCACTGATTGGCGCACACCGTGCATATTTGGATCGCATGGTGAAGAAAATATTGCTTATTGGGCCCAAAGCCGGCAAAGAGGTCAGTCCTTCCTCTGGTTTCCGAGCAGATACTAACTTGCACCGTTCTTAGGAAACCCTACTCAACCAGGTTAGGGAGGCGTTTTCGCTGATTCTGGGGTTCAACGATGCGACGGTGAGCAGTGGATCTATGCGCGCCATTGAATGATTAACGACCTCGTGAAACAGGAACACTTCTACAATCTCTGTATGTCTGAGTCCTCCCGGAGAGACAGTGAGCTGGATCAAGAACGTGTAAGTTTATCGGTCATGTCGTGCGACTGGAACCAACTCTCGTTGGCAGGGAATCTACACTGCTACCACTAAGCACCCGGGTCTGCAGAGATCTGATGCTCTGCTGAATGGCCTTCGACAGTGCAAGGAATACGGTACCTCCTTCTCGGAGAAGGTTCAAGTCATCCTTCATGCATTGCAGGCTCACGTCGACCTCGACTGTCGATTTTTGGCTATACGAATATCCTTCTCGGATTTCTACCGAGCCAAGAAGGACTCGCAGGTGCCACCCAAGCCATAGGAAACTTGCACGTGTACTATTACAAATGTTTTTTATACTGTAGATAGTAACCGCGAGACTGAAAGAATGTCGACCCGAGGGCCTCGAGGACACACACAGACAAGAAGTAAGAGGAACGGCCTGAGGGCATTAAGAGAGCACGCGAGAGCTGCCCAAGTCGTTGAGAATTCGCAAGAGCGATGTACAGTTACAGGATATCAACTACGAGAACCTTTACCCTGTCAGTATTTCAGACGGCAGGTACGCATTAATCTTATTCTCGAATCCATGAGTTCCTTGGGGTACATGGCCCTATGTGGCACTTCACAAACACCCATTTCTTTCCTGTACTACAGTAGGCCACCTCTTGTATTATACACGACTGCACATTAAGGTAGGTACGCAAATCTAGCTAGCCTTCTGTGTATCGATGGGTGGTTTATACAACCTCAACATGAGTGAACTACAAACGACCGAGACCGAACTGAGGCATGCCGCAATGTGAGAAAAAGAATAAAGGTGTCCGCAGAATCCACTTACGATAAAGCCATAGCAAGTGATGCCCACACAGGATCGAGTCGGGTATTCTTAATAGGGTACAAGACACCTGCCGCGATCGGGAGCGCGGCTGTGTTATACACTAAGGCCCACAACTAGAGAAGAAGGCTACGGTCAGCTGGACTGTCATACGTCCCCAGTCGTCACTTACGAAATTAAACTTTACACGCCGAAACACGGTAGCAGATAGGTCCACGAGAGTCAACACGCCACTAAGGTCCGAAGAAACAAGGATGAACGAGGCACTTGAGAGCGCCACGTCACTCCCTGATCCGATAGCAATTGAGACATCGGCCGCGGCCATTGCCTACACACCCGCCGGCGTCAGTTCCATCAAGAACGGTAGTGAATGCGTTCACACGCACTGGCGCATCGTTTATGCCATCTCCAACCATAGCAATCATACAACGATTATTCAATCTTTTCCCAAACAGTTTCCTTAGCTTGGATCGCGGCTTCTTCGGAGCATTCTCCTGTAGCCAACGAACTTTGTCCGCCTTTCCATCGATATAATCAGCTCACAGCGGCTTGGACGAAGCACCGTGTAAATCCTCACCTTTTCGTGAGGTAACACGCCTGCTATCACATTGGATTCAGGAATGCCGACCTGCTTCGCCACAGCCTTTGCGGTCGTTATATTGTCGCCAGAGATCATCCAAGTCGCCAGTTTCTGGGATTGGAGGTGGGAAATTACCGCCTTAGGCCTCGGGTCGAAGAGGGTCGGCGACGGCAAACGAAAAAACGATTCTGAACGGCCTCGTCCCCGATGTTTCAACCGCATCGTCTTGACGAACGGCGAGCAGCACAACGCTTTTCCCCTCCATTTTCCAGGACTCTAGATGGCTCGATAATTCCGCGGGAACTTCTATCCCGTGTTCTGCCAGCCAGGCCTCATTTCCAATGATTGCTGAGCAGCCAATGTCACGGAAGGTCGCCTTGAGTCCCCTCCCTGGCACTTCTTCCACTGAGGTGGCTTTCCGCGGAGTGATATGCTTATCTTCACAATACAAACGAATGGCTGTGGCCAGAGGATGGGAGCTGGAGGTCTCAATTTCCGATGCCAATCCAAGTACGGTTTCGCGTTTCCAGGGGGTTCCGTCACAAAAGTCTTCGCTGTCGGTGACAGTTGGTTGGCCACCTACGGTAAGGGTTCCCGTCTTATCAAAGGCGATCGCGTCAAGCTGTGCGGCTTCCTGAAACGCTTCGCCGCCTCCGCGGACCAAGATCCCAAACTTCGCAGCCAAACCGGAGCCAACGAGGAGCGCAGTTGGAGCTGCAAGACCAATGCCACAAGGACACGCCACGACAAAGACGGCGATGGCAAATTCGAGGGACCATACCGCTGGTAGAAAAGCAAATTAACAGCTATGCAACGACCCGGAGGAGAGAAGTCGAAGCTTACGCCATCCTCCCACGTCTTTATCAAGGTATTTGCGTGGAAGGACACCACTCACGCCCAGACTGAAGCCATATGGTCCAAACAAGAAGAGCAAATAATGTGACGACTGGCACGAAATAGCCTGTCAGATGGTCCGCGAAGCGCTCTATCGGCGCCCGTTTTGTCTGACTGTCCCGCACCACGTTGATGACGTGATCGAGCCTATGCTCACGTGAGACTTTGACAACCCTGAGAAGGACGAGAGAACCAACATAGTCTTGCCCTCCGCTACATCTATCCTCACGTCTATAACTTTCCCAACGTTGATTGTCCCAAGAAGCACACGATCCCCGGGATACTTCTGGATTGGCTTGGATTCTCCGGTCACCGAGCTCTCGTCGAACAGTGATTGCCCGGACGCAACTGTGCCATCTCTTGGAGGTGTTGAACCACTTGGTACTCGAACGATATCGCCGAGTTCCAAGAAATCTGCAGAGATTTTCTGCACTCTGGAACCGTGACCAGGCTCCGACCATTGCTCTATTTCTGTGCTTGCGTCGCCTTTTTCTATATCTCCTTCAATGCTGCGGAAGCCGCCCAGTAGCATTTTCTCGTCTGATAAACCCACAACGAGTGCTTCTGCCGGCTTCAAACTTGATAAGCTGGTAATGGCGTCCCCTGTGCGGCTCTTGCTATACGCTTCCATGTATCTGCCTGGCTAAGAGTCAGGTGTGCAGTCCTTTATGACAGCCACGTGGCATACCGATGAGAAGGAACATCGTAAGGAACACGACAGAGTCGAAATACGTTGACGTGTCAGCGTGACCATCTTGGGATGGTGAATTCGCGGCCGCAAGGGCAAGCAGGACAATGGAGGAAAAATATGCCACTGAGACCCCAGACGATACCTGCAATGTTTTTGTTAGTTGTATAGGAGCCCTAGAGAAGAGACCCATACCAGCAAGTTCATGCTCCCGAAGCGGAGAAAACGCTTCCATATAGGAGTGCGACTTCCTCT
The DNA here is from genome assembly GCA_024734325.1 of Lactarius hatsudake. Taxonomy (NCBI): domain Eukaryota; kingdom Fungi; phylum Basidiomycota; class Agaricomycetes; order Russulales; family Russulaceae; genus Lactarius; species Lactarius hatsudake. The sequence goes on along the minus strand of JANSJP010000002.1, from coordinate 1,748,053 downwards.
TCTCCACAGGGCATAAATCTCCTTCAAACTTCGCCTATGGAAACTTCCAGCACTGTAGAACATCACAGGTGTAGCCAAGAACAACAGCAACCATTGAAGACGCGACGCATTCCCCGACCACATTGGCCCCATCAAGAATCTTCTGGTTGGGTTCTGAGATGACACCAAGCTCATGAATACGACACTGATTATAAATGCGGGGATGGCAACGATGACAGAAAACCCCAGACGATAGAGGAGGCCCCGTTTCTCCTTGGCTTGCAACAGCCGAGCACGGTCTTCGAGAGTGAGGGTCTTATGTACGGTGACCTTGAAGGGGGAGCCACTGGACGACACTATGGCGGAGACAACGTCGCGTATGGTGAATGCCGGTGGGGATGGCTCATAGGTGAGACGAAGAACGGGATCTTGAAGGGTCGGTGGTTCTACGTGTATTATCTGACTCATCTTTTCGAGGCGTTGTGTAATCCTTTGAGGACATTGACTGGTGGGGTCTCATGAGCGGCAGTGAGAAGGTCCATTGGTTATGACGACTCACTCGCAGAACATGCCCTCTATACGTAGAGCAACGGTACGTCGCCCCCGGGAGGCCCCCGAGGCGTTTGATATCGCTTGGACAGGCCCGACGTTAACTACAGTTACTTCGTATCCTGCAGATTCAATAACGTCTTGCACTTCGGGAATCAGCTTCTTGCTTTCCACCACCAACGTGGCAGAATTGCCCATAAGATTGACCGAAACATCTGTGATACCACCCAGTTCGGAGAGTAACCTGGTAATAGTGGAGGAGCATGAGGCGCAAGTCATCCCCCCTATGGAGAGAGAAATGTGGAGAGGCCCGTCCATTTGGAGGTGAGCTGTTTCCGTGTCTGAGGGTCTGACCGACACGATATTTGCCTCATATCCGATGGCTTTAATAGTCTCGAGTACGTCACTTGTGACATTTTTGTTATCCAAGGTGACAGCAGCAGAATTTCCTAGAAGCGAGACGGACACATCGCGCACTCCAGATAAACCGGACAGGGCCGCGGTTACTGCGGCTCTGCACGTCGCACAAGTCATTCCACCTACAGAAAGTTCAAGGTGATGAGGTACATTGTCAGGGTGATTGGTCACGCGATTTCCGACCGCATCCCGGGGAGGGCGACACCTTTCCAGAGGTGCCGTTACCCCTGCTGTTTCCAAGGTATTCTTGCAGGCTTGGCATTGTTCTAGATGCTTCTTCGTTCTCCACGGGCGGAGTGAAGAATTGGATGGATCCGATGACGGTCCAGGGTCTGCAGGCGCAGTACTATCCGCGACATCGAATCCAGAATCTTCAATGGCCTCCTTGATAAAGGAAGATAACAGGGACGAAGCGTGACGAACGATTACACGTTGAGAGAGAATTGATACGTGAATAAAGTAGGGAGATGGAACGAGCACTTGAAGGGCCTCCTCAATGGTACGGACACAACTAGATCGCCATAATGCTTAGAACGCCACGATCGGCTGACTGAGGGGACGCACCTTCCACAATGAAGATTGGAAAGAAAGACCGTCGTCGTGACTTCGTTGGGGCTATGGACCGACATTTACGCGAGGGTTCCTAGGTATTCCCAGTGGTGGGTGGATACAGTTAATAGATATTTGGGGTGAAAAACGATGTTATTAATAATACCAGTTAGAGAATTCGCGGAATTGCCTCAGAATGACTCATCGGGTGGTTAGGCGGGCGGAGAGGCAATTGTGCGGAACAGCACACCAGACACCCCTTCTTTTGGGACTCTTTCGGGGTCCTGCTTAGCGGGCCGGCGTAGACTCGGAGTTGTCGGGCATGAGGCCGCCTCACCCAAGCTCGCGTCGGTGTGCCAGTAAGACAAGACCATGCATTGGGACAGACTCTCCCGCGTCTCCTTATTGCAGACTACTGATAGACATTCTCCCCGCTCTACCTCCATTCTGGCTAGATCTTCCACGCCTTCTCCCACTGGCTCTCATACTTCAGACTTATATTTTGGAAATGAGACTCCGAAACCCACAATAGTCCTCGGAATATGTGCATTGGACATGAAAGCTCGTTCGAAGGCGATGAGGGAGATTCTCACACGTCTTGTTGACAGGGCGAGGGGGGCCATCGAGGTCAAGGTTTTCGGAGATAAAGTCATCCTAGATGAGGGTGAGCCGAGATCTCCCTGATATATGCGCGCTTCTTCTTGACACCATGTATGCATCCGGTACAGATGTTCAGAACTGGCCCAGATGCGATGTTCTCATTTCGTTCTTTTCCAAGGATTTTCCCTTGGACAAAGCAGTTTCTTACGTGAAACTCCGACGTCCCTGCTGCATAAATGAACTGGTGCCCCAAGCTCTCCTCTGGGACCGTCGCTTAGTGGGGCGCGTGCTGGATCATATCAAGGTACCTACTCCAAAGCGTTTGGAGGTGTCTCGCGATGGCGGACCCAAGGTCGACAATGAGCTCAAAGAATACATGAAAGCTAAGCTTGGCGTTGAACTGGGCGACTTCCAGGTTACTCCCGAAGTGATTTTACGGGAAGATGGAAACGCCATCATCATCGACGGCCAAGTGTTAGAAAAACCATTTGTGGAGAAACCAGTGAGTGGTGAGGACCACAACGTATATATATATTTTAGGGATGGTGGAGGGCGTCGCCTCTTCAGAAAGGTAAGCTTTCAGATGTAACCTGCACTAGCTCGGATCTTTGATGTGTGTGTGAATATGTTTCAGGTCGGAAATAAAAGTAGTGAACCAGACCCTGGTTAATGCATCCGAGAACCGACGGCTCTTACATATATGAAGAGTTTATCGACGTGGACAATTCGGAGGATATCAAAGTTTACACTGTCGGGAAAGAATACACCCACGCGGAAACTCGCAAGTCACCTGTCGTTGATGGTGTTGTGCGACGTAATACTGATGGTAAAGAAATTCGGTGAGCGGACATCATTCCTTGAACGCAGGTCACAGTAACCTTGCGTAGTTTCATCACCCGTCTTAATGATGAGGAGAAATCTTGGGCCGCGAAGATCTGTGATGCGTTTGGGCAGAGGGTTTGTGGCTATGATATGCTTCGCTGCGATAATGGCGCACGGAGTCAAGTGATCGACGTCAACGGCTGGAGTTTCGTTAAGGGGAACGAGTCCTATTACGGTGCGTGTATTTGGCGGATTACAAACCTTCAGCGCTTCGGTGATGCTCTTGTTTCTGACCCACATCCTAGACAAGGCTGCTGAGATCCTCTCGGCCCTTTGTATTCGCATATCGACGGCCCCAGATAGACCATTAATCAATTCCGAATCTGCCACCCCGGAAGTGCCGACCTGGCTACTGAAAGCAAACGTGACCGTCTTTCGCCACGCCGACCGGACTCCGAAGCAGAAGCTCAAATTCAATTTTCCCATCGGAGAAGCGTGGACTCAGCCATTTGTTACCCTCCTCAATGGCGAGAAAGAAGAGATAATCCTTCGCGAGAGGGAGCAGCTCAGTCGCATTGCCATTGCGGTCGAGGAGGCCAAGCAGTTGGGAGCGGACGGAGAGGACCTGACCAAGTTAACTTTGCTCAATAATGCGCTATTTAGCAAGATCGAACTCCCTGGGACCAAAGCCCAGCTAAAGCCAGTGTATTCGAAGAAGGCAGCAGGCTACCCAAGGAAACTAGTGAAACTGACGCTTGTGTTCAAGTGGGGTGGAGAGTTCACTCACTCCGCTCGTTATCAATCTCGGGACCTGGGTGAGAATATGAAGAAAGACATCTCCATTATGAGTGCGTATTTAACCGTTTTCGTAACGAACGTGCGTCGGGACTGAACAAGCGCGCAGACAAGGACGTCCTCAACAATGTCAAGGTCCGTTACGCGCCCTGAGGAAGCCAAATGTGGCCACTTATTTTACTTGTTTTGGAACAGATATACACATCCTCAGAACGCCGTGTCATTGCCTCGGCCGAGATTTTTGCCGCGGCCCTCCTTGACCAGCACCAGTCCTCCCTGTCGACGAACTCGACACCCACCCGTTCTGGGCGATCGTCTACCGATGGCGGCCCCGGACCTACCATCACACCCAAGTCTTCGATGTCCTTGAGAGAGCCCCTCAAGCTCATCGTTCGTAAGGACCTTCTGGACGACTCGAACGCCGCCAAGGACCTTATGGACGATGTGAAGAAACGGCTCAAGATTTTGCTGCGACCTGGGGAGTCGGAAAAGCGACCAGAGTTGATTTGGCCGAAGAGCATGAACAAAGAGCCCGTAGAGGTCTTGAAGGTAAGTTCGCTCATCGATACAACATACAAAGAAGAGATGCAGTTTTGTACAGGAGGTTATCGAACTACTCAGCGGTTTCCGAGCCATTATGGGTCAGAATTTCGATACACTAGAGATAGAGAAGATTCAGGAGCGATGGTAAGTCACACCGCATAGAGAAAATGCACTAGATTGTCTCACCTCACTTTGTCTAGGTGTTGCGGAGATGAACCTTGGCTCTTCCGGGAGCGTTGGGAGAAGCTTTTTGAAGACTTTTGCGATGTAAAGCCAGAGAAGTTCGACCCATCGCGTGTAAGTTCCGGCATGATAACGTGGTATCCATGAATCCGAATCAACATCTTCTAGGTATCGGAACTATACGATACTATCAAATACTGTGCCCTCCACCATCGCACCTTTCTCTTTGCCATATTCGATGAGAACGGTGGGCAGGACCACCAACACCCTCGCGACCGTAAACTGCACGAATTGTATGGCCGTGCCAAGGCACTGTTCGACCTCGTAGCGCCGCAAGAATACGGCATCGAACCCGAGGAAAAGTCTCTCGGCGTCTTTACATTCCCCGAACTCAGACTAACCGAGATATTTGTCCCAGGGAGGAGATCGGCGTCCTCACGTCACTCCCACTCCTCCGGAAAGTGGTCGAGGACCTCGAAGAAGCACGCAATCATGGCGGGAGCTCGTTAACGTGCTATTTTACCAAGGAGAGCCACATCCATACGTTGGTCAATCTTGTTCTTCTGTCAGGCCTACCAATAGCGAATCGACGAATGCCCGAACTTGACTATGCGGTACGTACCGAATTCTCCGTGGTAGATGAGATTCACCAATATCTCGCTTGCTAGTCACACATAACGTATGTGTCCTCTGATTACTCTTGAAATGTAAACTGACTACCCTTTTTAGATTCGAGCTGTACGAGCGTAACTATGGCAGAAGCAGATCAGACAAAGAATATTCTATCAAGCTCTCGCTGAGCGAAGGGGCTCATTCGTCCAATGTTCTAGACTCGGCCCTAGATGCCCGACACTCGTTGAACGTGCAGCAACGACGGTTAGCTCATCCGTGCCCCTAATCACTGGATAGGTTCTGATCACTCTCAGTAGAAAATTGACCCAGCACCTGCCGTATAGTCTTGTCATTGAGAAGCTGTCGAAGCACTTTGGCCGTACGCCGGAGGTGAGTCTTGTCGGGATGACGGTCATCGATAGGGCTGATCCCGTGCTATAGGACGACGACACGGGCCCAGAAACTCCCTTTGTCCTCGAGGCATTGCCTGCGAGAGTTGCCAACGAGAGTAGCAGGGACGACCCGTGAATGTGTGCCTCACTAGATTCTTTGAAACGCAGCCACTAGATCTTTTCATTGAGCACAATGATATAATACTTGGAACTGTATAATGGGCACAGAGTGCGACGTAGACAGAAGAATGTAACAATAAGGCTGTTCCTCAGGTTGGCCGAGGAGCGTCCTCCCATGCATGCAAGCCTAATCGAGCACGTAATGCGTCTGACTGCTCCGGTTTCAGCTCGCGAAAGATCAAACTATGAGGTGGCCCCTTTGTGTTTGCCATCGAAGGGTGATCCTGGTCAAAGAGAGCAGATGCCGTCTGTGAAAGCATCGACGACTGGGTTGCCAGTGCGGCGAAAGATGACGTAGTATCATGGTACCTACGAGACTGAGCCTCGCACCACGCTCCGTAATTTTGCCACTTAACTTACAATCTATATGCGAGGGCATTAGCACAGCCGTCGGGGGTGCAAAAAAAAAGAGACGCTCGCCTGAAAGCTTCTCTATTCAAACAATCGCCCTCTTTGATTTGATCCAGCGCATGTTTCTTAAAGGAGGCTTTGATGTAGTAAAGGATGTCATACACGTGATGCTCTTTTGGCCTGGTCGATCAACACCGCGCGTCAACTTCACTTTCAGCAACGTCCAACAGAGCGGGGTGACTGACCGCCACGGATTGAATTTCGGAGCGAGATTGAAAGTTCCATCCTGCTGAGAAATCAGTGGGTGAAAAACATCGGTGACAAAATGCACGGTCGGGGGTCGGTCGGGGTAATTGTGGGGGAAGGTAAGACGGAATTTGAGGATAGAGTCGGTGTAGTAGCCTTCATGTCCGAGTGACTTTAGTTTGCAAAGAGTCAGGCAAGGCCAGACTCACCCTGGTGGATGAAGAGGACGGCGTCCCAGATAGATGGGTCACCGACTAACGGGACGACGTACATGCCAAGGGGACAGTGGGACTGATATCGTAAAGACGCATATTCAAGGGAGATCGCAACGCGCGAAAGGGGGTTGACGGCGGGAGGTTGGGCCTGGGTGGCCCGTCGCGGCGTGGGACTAGACTTACGGCGAGGTGGAGGTTGTTTGGCGAGGCCAGACCCTGATAGCGTCAAGCCACTGAACATCGTGGTGCTTACTACAGTGCTTACTGTACCGCGCGGCAACGTTGGAGCGACCATGCTCCGCCAGACCGTAACGGGAATCTCCGAGTCCGAGCCCGAGTCCTCCGATGCTGTATTTATGTCCATCGCATCTTGACATTTCTACCACCACTTCCGACTCGTACCATGAAAGTTAACGTCACTCAAGAAGAACTCGAGGCTTTTGACCGCGCCACCATCCGTGGTTCTATCGAGGGTATCGCTGGCGGTCTAGCCATATCCCTTCCCGCCTCATTCGCCGCACAACGCTACTGGCCTGCATACCGTGCCCTACCATTGCCCCTGAAGGCGCTCGGAGTTATCCTCGTTGTCGGTCCTACATGGGCCATTCAAACCGAGCGCCGAGGTGTCGAGTTTGACGAGGAACACAACTGGTGAGTTCCGTCATGGGTGCGAAAAATAGGGTGGCGCTAACCATTAACCTCCACGCCAGGAAAGGCGCCGGCCGCCAGCTCCTAGATAGTGCCAAGGCTCGCGAGGCATCCGAGTGGGGTGGCCTGAGTTCATCGGAAAAATTCTCAAAATGGGTGGCCCGTCATCAGTACCAGGTTATCCTCGGCAGTTGGGCTACAAGCATGGCCGTCGCTGGCACCATCATCATGCGTGATAGGTACGGGTCACTTCCCATATATATGATTCTGCGTTCGCCAACCCTGACTTCCCTTCCTTAGACATCAGTCGAATTCGCAGAAGATTGTACAAGCCCGGATGTGGGCTCAGGGCCTGACAATTGGTATTCTCATCGCAACTGGGATCGCCACACACTCCCAGCGTGCAGAGGCTGCGAAGCACAACACCATTGACCACTCGTGGCGCGAACTTCTCGAGGTGGAAGCCCGGGAAGCCGAATCGCGCAAGATCAAGCGATTCGACCCTGCTTCAGTGACCGCGTAGAATACCCTCATAGAACTTAGTACCACTCCGTGATTATAGCACAGTACTCGCATTTGTATTCCACTCTATTGTAAGGTTGGTGGTAAAGTACGGTAACAGCAATAGTAATTGAGACTTCCCCTACCCCCCAACAAGGGAATTTAATTCATGTGCAGAAATTCACAAAAGAAAGCATAAAAAAAAACATAAGAGATTGTCAGTCATTGTGGGACTCATTGCTGTTGTAGTCGCCTCGTAGTTGCCCCACCGCCGTTGTGATTGCTATTGCCAAGGTTGTCGTGGCCTCGTCGCCGTTGCTGAGGTTGTCGTGGTCCCATTGTCAAGGTTGTCGAGGTTGCCCCGTCGCCATTGCCTCTCTGACGTCAACGAGATCAGTACGAGGTAACGTAAACGGCGCTGCGTCGGTGACGTGGTGTTGAAGCGCCGTGTTGGTGTGGTCACGGTGTCGAGGCGCCGTAACAAGGTGGAAGGTGGCGGTGAGAACACGTTTGAACCTAGAAAGGAAAAAAAAAAAAACGACGTGAGGGTTCCCTGGGCCAAAGATCCATTGCAACGAGAAGGCGAGTTTCTCGACCGGCACGTAGCCTCGGCTTTATTGTACCACCTTAAATTGCTCTAGTTAGGCGGGTCTTGTATCTACCCTGATGTCCCAGATAAAAATTACTGTAAAAGAGAAGTGCGAGCGCAGGTGAGAGTGAGTGAAGCGAGCGATCGATTAACATACTGGCCCCCTATCAATGGGCCAGCCTCGCTACTTAGCGTTGTTTCGGGTCACGGAAACACGGCCTGGACCCCCCTTGCTCAGTGGCTCCGTCCGAATGAGAAATCGAGCACCATGAAAATATGCATTTCTGTCGTCGCCCTTCATTTCCACTCTCTCCCTGCCAAGAACTCTCTGAACTGAATCATAATATTCGCTCATCGTGACCACTCTAGATCCTCTCGCAGTAAACCCCCGGAGTCACATGTCGGCCCATCGAGTTACTATAGTAGCGCCACGCCCACCGGTTCAAGCTACTCATGCCGGTACCGTACAGCCAGGGGTTAAGGAAGCCGAGCGTGAACTTGCCTTGCGATATTTAAGTAGTCATTAAGCAGTGAGATCATGCCCGCCACGATCTGTACATTGGTGGTCACTGGTCAGCCGGATGTACGACCCAGATAGGGAGGAGAGAGGAGAGACACGCACAGGCGCGGAGCCACTTGTGCCATACCCGACTACCTTCTCGCCCTTTATGAAGACTGGGAAGTTTAGAGCCTCGGCGGAGGTGTCGGGAATTCCCCGGCTCGTAGCGCTGCACCAATTACGAGGTGAGTAGGAGTCAGATCAGGTCACAAAAAGGAATGCACTTGTATTTGCCTTGATACTGGTTGCCAAGGTGCTGGAGGCATTCGGTCACGGCCTGTTCCTGGTAGTAGGGGCGTCGAAAGATGTTCGAGAAGCCCCCCCCCCCCGGAGAAGCTTGCCGCGAACTCTGGTTTGCTACCCGTCGTCCCACCGACGGCTGGGACATAGGGACCTGCGAAAATACAAGGTGTGGTGAGTGACCCGTTGTGCACTTCTCCCGAGCTGAGAAAGAATGCCACACATACAGGTTGCGGGGAAGCTTGAGATGAACCGGACGGTGCCGTCGTTGGCCACGCAGTCCCCTTTGCCGACGCCGTCGTCCCCAGTCGAGACGAGCACACTGACGCCAAGTGCGCTGAGCATACCAAACTGGTGGCACACGTACATTGCATAAGGTAAACCTCTCATCGATGGCGTACGATATGCTGATTGTCTGTGGGATATTTTCCTCCATGAGGATGTAGTCGAACTAGGAGACAAGCCGATCGGTCGTGCCCTCCGGCCCGCGGCCGACACTGTAGAAGATTACCGGGGTCGGATCAAGGGTCGGATACGCCATGGCCACAGCATACTGGGTGTCGAGGTTCGACTCGCCAGAGGGGTTGGTCGGGTCGTATTCCCCATCGTTGACCTGTACGACGGTAATTGCCGCATCAGTCCCGTCAGAGCGGTATTCGGACATGAACGTCGCCAGGTCCTCTGGGCTTGGGTAATCATTTAGAATTCCCACAATCCCAATCGCATTCCGGTCCGGAGCAACGGGCGTATATTCGGTCGTCTTGTACAGGGAGCGCAGGAATGATGGCGTGGTCCAGTCACCATTGCGGCTCGACAACACAGTCGCAGGCTCTCCTGATGCCGGCTTCTTTGCCCCGCCGGAGCGCTTGCGCTGTGAGTGCCACTGCGTGTGCGGGGCGGAAAAGCACGTCGTCGGCGCCACAGTCTGCACGAGCCTGTGCAGTGCAGCGGGAAGCGCGTAGCCAATCGTTCGTACGATGGTCTCATTTGTCTCGACATGCCTGTAGAGCTGATATGATGCGCCAAGGAGGGCGTTGGCCTGGATTATGGACACGCCACTGAGAGTCAGCGTGGTGCCGCCGTGTGTCATCGAGACGGACGAGGAGGGTACGCCGTGGTATTCGAGCCAGGGATTGACGAGCTCGAGGGTTCTTGGGGGCGGAGAGACAAGCTCTGCAATCTGCTCCTTGGATAAGTATGTTCCATATCTGCGTTGGAGTAGCAACACTCGTGAGTACATGCATGAGGAGAAGGAGTGGCGGAGAAGACGTGCCTTGGATGGTTGGGGTCGCTGACCTCGTATAGCGTGTTAATCAAAGTGTTCTCACGGTGGGCCTTGAGTGCAACGTAGAGGTCGATCGTGGTGCCGCTAAGTGGATCGCCAAGGCTCTCCCAGTTCTCCGGGACGGCATTCCAAGAGTGCTTGGTACGCATGTCGTCCCAACGTGGTGAGAAGGGCTTCGCCAGACTGCCAAGGAGAATAGCAGCAAAGACGGAAAGCACAGGGATCAGATGGTAGCGCATTGCAATGGCAGCACATTCGTGAGGATGGCGGAAACGTGAGGGCTTTTATGGTGCATTTCTACATCATGACGAAAACTCGGGAGTAAAGGTACAGTAAAGTGTTTCGATGCTGATACCCTCGGATTTTGAATTGCCAGTGAAAGAGGGTGAGGCTTGGAGGACCGATACGAATGGAGTACTACCCGAAGCCTGAGAGCCCGTTTACTACATATCCTGTCGCGCGGCATCAGCCAAGTGCTCCCGAGAGACTTCGGAAATATAGACGCGAAGGGAGAAGCCAGCATCATAACGACATGGCCACTCATGGATCACTGGCAGTTCCCGTCCATTCAGGTTCAAGCTTTCAAAAGTTCCGCGGTCGTAGACTCGGATTAGTGTTTTGGGGGTTGTCAGATGTAGCGACCTGTGCAGCACTGTATTCCAAGTTGTGCCACTCTCGAGCGCGGATATTACAGTATCACGGGATCGGGGTAGAGAACTTCCTAAATCGGACAGTACACCGACGACATGGACTTGGAATGGATACTTGGCCACCAAGTATCAATTTAACATCGAGAAAAGGAAAGGCCAAGTCTGTTCTTCTACCCTACCCCCTCCTGGAGGGTGGAGCCCTGACTTCCGCTACACTCCGAGAGCACCATGGTCGTCTCGAGTGGGTAACAGCTCAAAACCTATCACCCAGTGCGTGAAACGATCTTCGCCCGAGGCTTGAACTACGCCGATTCACCATGTTTAGATCGGCAAAGACTGGTCTGCAGTGAAAAAGCAGTCTTGGCTTTTCCGCCGACTTGGTCTCCACCGGTGCAACCCCCAGCAACTTCATGGTCGCAGCGCGCGGAACAGAGTGTAAGCATCTTCATTATATGCGCCGTTTACGCTTATCGTGTATCGTGTAGGCCCACTTTCTTCGCACCTACTATCCTGACGTGGATGTCCCTGCAGAGCTCATCCGTGAGCAAGTCGCTACGGAAGCACAGATAGGCGACTCCTTACGAGCATTTGACCCCCTCCTTGGGGACCTCGTAACGTCGTTCGATGTGTCCGCTAGTTCCAAAAGATGGCGGACGTTCATGGCATTTCCTATGGGCGATAACGGCTGCGATCTGAGTCAAGTGCATTAAGTCTATCCAGAAGACGCAATTCTAACGCCGGCCCAGGTTTTTCACGCATCGAGTTTTCTGCCGAGGGTAGCATCATCACCGAGCCTACTCACTCCCCTGCGCGGACATTCAGAACCCCGATTTGCCAAATTGTTCCTTCCCCTCCATCAGACGGTCCCGACCGAGGTAATTTCTGAGCTCCGGCTAGCAGACAAAGCTGATCATGTGGAGCAGAAACAGTGATAGCAGTCCGGACCCACTCATCAGTATCCTTGTTGTCCCTGTCCTTACCCATGTCCGCCGCGGCGTTTCCTATGATCAGGGATGTCGGTTCTTTTGACCGCCTGAGTTTGGGTGGGCACATGGCCATTGACGTTCAATTTGACTGTTCTTTGGGAAATGTGATACTAGTCAACAACTTAGGGCATGTATTCAAACGTGCTATACTCAGCGATGACGACCCGTTGGTGCATCAATAATCTCTACGATGATAATTTTCTCAACACAGAACAGTGTAAAAATTTACAACGGCGTCTCTGAACCTGACTACGCCAACGATGGTTTCTGGAGAATAGCCCCAGGCAAACCAGGAGAACAGTGTTTTCTGATGACAGCCAACTCTGCAGAGCTGATCGATTTTCGGGTACTACGCATTACTTCTGCCATATGACAACCCCTGATAAATAGCAGACCCTGGACCGCGCTGCCAAGCTATACTCAGTGGCGCGGGGCTCTGATTCGCTTACGTCTATCCGATACAATCCCGATGACCACCTGTTACGACTCGTAACTACAAACGAGCTGGTATGGGTTGACCCTCGCTTTCACACAAGGCCTGTATTGGCTTTTAAGCACGAACGCGAATCCGATAGGACACTGTCAAGCCATGTCGTTAGAATCGGAGACGGTACGCGCGTCACATTTTCAAACACAGGCGTTCGTTTCCAACCCATGCACCTATAGCTAGGTTCACTGTCTTGTCATCGCGCAACAATTCCCTTCTCAGCATTTATGATGTGTCTGGCAACGACGATGGCTTAGTGCAAAGCCATACTCTGCCATACGCCCTCTCTGGTCGCTTCCCTAGTGGGCCACATTCCGGGTTCTGCGTGGTGCAGCCCCACCTAGGGTATGGCAACAGCACGACTGCTTCTTTACTTCAGTTATCCAATCGTGGTGCCATATACCAAAGTGCTCTCACCGAGGAGACCCAGCCGCCGGTCGAAATAGAAGTATCCTGGTCTACGAATGTCCACCGACTGTCTAACGATTCTCGTACACAAAAGCCAGATGTGGGAAGATTGGGAGCACGTGAGATGCAAGAGATAGACTTTCGCCAAGCTTACCAACGTATGTAGTTTTGTCATCTCACGAATTCTTGCCCTGTTCGAAACTCTGCGGCCTTTTTTGTAGGACTCTTTTCTCCACTCGACGCCGCACAATCCATTTATCCGGCCGAAAACGCAGATGCTGTCTATGAGACGCTGGACGCGATGCCACTATTTTGGAAGCAAGCAAGTATCGCCGACGAACAATTGCTGACCATGTACGTTATGAGATGACATGCACCTTTCGTGTGTTTAGCCCTGACTAGATTCGATATTGCCTTTCGTTCTGGGGAAGAGCCGGCACATGCATCGCGAGCTGATTTCTTGACGCAAAGTACCCTGAGCTCTAGAAGGGGTTTCCGTGCCCTGACACAGGGACGAGTCCCACGGGAAACGCTAATCAATGGGGCTGGATTGCACTTCAACCTCGAGCCGGTTCTCCAGATGCTTGTGCCAGACATATCTTGCGACGTACAGTCAATGGTGGAGCGACTGCACAAGTATGACCTGGTTCTGGAAGAATGCCACTCTGGGTCGTCATTACGAAGAGAGTCGGAAGCCCGTGAACAGCTGGCGGTCGACCTGGCACTCTCGACGGACGTGCTCTCTGCACAACCGTTTGCGAACTCGAAGGCTGATTTGACAGAGGGCGACATATTCGAGACAATGTCCCGCGCTGCAGAAGCAATGACATTCTCGGAGACGGGGCCACCTCCAGTGCAGTTCGGCCACCTAAGCCCTATAGCCAACGATACTCAGGACACCACGGATGACGCGTCGACGGACCTGGAACTGCAACCGGGAGTGCGGCTGCTCCTGGCAGAATGGGATATTGGCACCGATCCTGACCAATTCACCTATCACGACCCATACGACGATCAGCAGCCAGTCACCAGAAGCCCCATCGTTCCAAGCCCAATGCCGAAACGCGCAGGCAAAGATCAAGGATTTATCACGCAGACTCAACGCCCACCACTGGTCGCGACAACTGCACCACCTGTTATTACTGATTCTCGAGCAGCCCTACCCACTGTGATATCTACCTCGCAGCCCGTGATGACGGGGGTATTGGTCGGCTCTCGGAATGAGGTCGAGTCCGAGCGAGCTTCGGTCCTTCCTTCTGACCTACATGCGATTATGGCGAGTACGCAGTCTGTCCCAGGTCCATATGGTGGGCGGCTACCTATTGGGAAGAAAAAGACAGCCGCTGGGAAAAAGAGGGTCGGCGGGTTTTGAGTTTGGGATAGGAGCAGATATATCAGAAGAAACCGAAATTTATCTTTTTTTGTTTTCCATTTTCTTGCTTTGTGGTATGTACGCAGCCTTATTGACTCAGAATCGTTAGAGGTAGTGCCAGTGGAAGACGGTACTGTATCAAATATCTCCGGAACTTAGCGGCCCTAGCGATGTCATGTCACCGTCAAGTTTGAAGCGAAAAAGAGCTCCCTCGCCTCAGCCAATCGAGGATACCCCAGTTCTCTCGCATGCTGCGAAGCGGAAGCAAAAGAGGGCTCTACTAAACGAATCTACGACCGTCTCCAACTCCAAGAAACAGAAGAAGGAGGAAAATGTTTCTACTCCTGTAAAACGCCAAAATTCAATTTGGGTGGGCAACTTGAGCTACAAAACCACCCAGGAGTCTCTGAGGCGCTTCTTCGACGGCGTCGGAGAGATAACGAGAGTGCATTTACCCACCAAGCCGGGGAAAGCACCCCCAGGCGAATCAGCAAGTCGAGAAAACAGAGGGTGCGTTTCTCTCTGCCGTCCGTTACTTTTTTACAACTAATATCCCGCAGCTTTGCATATGTGGACTTTTCTACGTTAGAGGCTAAAAATGCTGCTATCGTGATGACAGAGTCGCCCCTGGACGGGCGTCGCCTTCTCATCAAAGATGGTGCGTGCACTCTGACCAACTCTGACCGCTTTGTACCATAACCTTTTCCTCCCAAGGCGACGACTTTGACGGTCGCCCCACAAACACCGGGATGCCCGGTGATGGCCATCAGTCACCATTTGCACGAAAAATACTCTCCATGCAGAAACAACCGCCGGCCGCCACGGTTTTCTTTGGCAACCTCGGATTCAATACGACGGTGGATTCAATCAGAGGCCTTCTGGAAGCGCATCGCGCGCAGCCACAAAATGCTCCAGACCCCGCGGGAGAAGCCGTCGGTGTTGGTGGTGTCGAGGCGCAGCAGGACCCCTGGATACGAAAGATTCGCATGGGGACGTTCGAGGATAGCGGCCTGTGCAAAGGGTGAGGTATTTTATAGCTGGATATCCGAAATGCCCCATACTCATTGGTGGGACGCCAGGTTCGCATTTGTCGATTTCACGAGTACGGAGCACGCGACGGCTGCTTTGGTACACCCAAAGAATCACCATCTCGATGGGCGTAAGCTCGTCGTCGAATACGCTTCTGCAGATGCCGTGCGTCGAGGCGGTGGTGCTGGCTCTAGACCTAACAAGGTGTCTAGCCCGATTGCTGCGGTAGGCAAGGCTCACCATGAGAGACGTGAGTCAATGGTAAGCAATCGCGGAGAGAGGAAAGGCCGTCCAGAAACAACGACTCCGTCGTCGGTGCCACGGGACGACGACAAAAGCATAGATTCTGGTCGAAGGAGTGGTGCATCTAGCAAAGTTGGGACAAGAAAGGCACGCCCCGCTCCTGGAGCAGCATTAGCGCTGGCGAAGCGAGAACAAGTAGCAATAGTACCGAGTCAAGGACGGAGGATAATATTCGATGATTAAATCCATGCTAAGAACCAGAGTGTTGAGCTCTAAAGCACCGCATCTATAGGTACGCTATACAAGAGGGAGAGGTGATGGCGAACTTTGCCCTAATCGTCGCTGTCATCTGCTTCGATCATGCCAACTTCGTATTCTCCGCAAACGTCCCATCGAGAGCCTTCTGCGGCGGCTGAGACGTACTTCACAAACCTCATGACACCTTCGTCGCGCAACACCAGCAAGAGACGGTTGAAGCCGGGTTGGGACGTCAGCAACGTCGCGTCCTCATCCTCATCATCGCTGTCTTCCATCTCGACCTCGTCGTTATCGTTCGAGCAGCCCGCGCTACCATTACCGTTGACAGCATGGCCATCCCCATTGTGTTCCGTTTTCTTGTGGGAACCAGACCGGTACACTGCGGGGTCGTCTTCCTCTTCATGAGGGGCCATGTAGCACTAGCATTGTTAGATAAAAATTGCGAAAAAAAATACCGAAAGCAGGGTACACGCACCTCCCACCCGCCCCACTCGCCAGTCTGCCACCCGACTGGCTGTATTTCCCTCGCCTCTTCCCTGGCCTTACCCTTGCCCTTTGTCTCCTCAACTTGGTTCACCTGTGGCGTCAGCGCGAGCACAACATCCAACCTAGCTTCTCTCTCCTCGCTCGTCGCGAGGGTGTAGCCGAGGCCCGGACAGAACCTGCGTGCCTCCACCGCATACCTCAATACAAGCAGCTTGGACACGGCCGCGAGCCACGCGCGAAACGCAGGCGACGGGAAGAGCTCGTCTTGCAGCGAGCGGAGCAGCGCGTGCGGGGGCTGTGCGGCGCGCGGCGACACGGCCGTCGACCGTCCGCCGGGGGTGGTGGGCTCGAGCACGTTGTACCGCCACTTGTGCGGCGGGCCCTTGATGCGCCAGCCCGCCGTCCCGGCGGTGTGTGGGGGGATGGGCGCGGGGCGGTCCTTGCCCAGTCCGTCGCGCGCGTCCATCTCGCGCAGGCCGGCGTCGAGCGTTTCCGCGATCGGCCCCGAGAGGAAGTCGTGCAGCTCGAGAGAGAGCTCGCCCATGAAGCGGGAGGCGAGCGCCTTGATCGTGCGGGGCTGGAGGTAGGCCGGGTTGAGGAATTCGGAGAGGAACGAGAGGTGGCCCTCGGCGAGCGGGGTGTCGGGGAGGGGAGGGGTCTCTGACCCTGAGTAGGACTTGAACTCGGTCGTCGACGTGGAGGTCTGATGGCTCCGTCACCATCCCCACAGTAATGGGAATTAGGAACACGATCTACTCACAAGTTGCTCGCGCGAACTCGCAACGGAAGGGACGGTCTCACCATCACCCTCGTAACCATCTTCTCCGGGTTGGGCGGCGTGGAACCAGCCGCTGATGCTCAGACGTTGCCACCCGTCCTCGCCCTCGCCGACGACGACCTCCTCTACCGAGTGGAAGCTCCTGCCGGGCTGCACCTCGAAAAATATGAATTGGTTCCAAGACGGCGGGATGCTTTTGGCGGGGACGGGCTCGGGCTCGAGCGTGCCGTCCGCGCCCTCCCTGACGGGGTACAGCTCGAGCGCGCCGCCCCACTCCTTTTGCCAGAGCTGGTAGTGCGGCAGCGGCATGTACAGTATGTATGACACGCGCCGCGTGCCGATGACATCGTCGTGGTTGAGCAGGTGGCAGCCCTTGCGGTAGGTGTTGACGGACATGTCCTGTTTTACGCCTGAGAGCGGTCCGCAGCCGGTCACTTCGCGCAGAAAATCACGGAATTTTTGCGAATAGAGTGCATCGCGGAGCTTTATGAGGTTGGGAAGGAATGCAACTTGTTGTTCTGTGAGGTAAGAGAGCGATGCCAGATCACCGGTCTGGTTGACCTAGGGAGGGAAAGGGGGGGGGGGGGGTGAGAGGGCAGATAAATGAGGTCCTTCCGCGTACCTTGTATATGTCGGTCTCTTTTTCGGTAAAGTGTAGTTCGCTGAGGCATTCGTCCTTGACTTGCTGGAGGAGATCGTCCTGGAACAATTTTTGGACGAGCGCGTGCTTGAACGGCTCGTTTGTGGAATATGAAGCGGCCAATCCGCCGACGTGAGCCGGGTCGAAGAGATCGGGCGCAAAACAAGTGGTCAGGTCATGAGGACTTGGTGAAGCGGAATGGGGTGTAGGGGATTCGTGCGCGATTTTGGGCCGCTTCATCCCCTTTGCCTTGGGCTCCGGAGAGGGCGACCGTGGGTGTGTCTTGACCATCACAGCTGGTCAGACGGTGGCAAAAGCGAGGAGATGCGACTCTTGAGGGTTTAGTTATACACAGCTCATGGGCGATCCGTGCACTTGGGCCTAGACCGTCGTCGACCGGCCGGAGACACGCGCCAGTCTCGCCCCAGAACACGCTTCCTGCGGAGACAGAGCAACGTTAAAAAAAAACGCCGCGATGGAATTTATTGGTACAACAAAATACAGAAGAAGTCTACTCGGCTAGAACCGCGCAAGATGCATAAATGGAACTGGAAGACGTCTCACAGGCCAAACACTAACAACAGTACGAGGTGGGGGTAGAGGGTAGCGACAGAGTAGAACATCAATCTTTGTATTTCTCATGTACACGGAGCAGCCCTTCGTCAGGTTGCGTGGGAAGTACTATCCGGCCGTTACTATGTCGGTGTGCCCGAGAATGTGAGTGACGGTGTTGGCGTGTTGGATGAGGAGCGTTCGTGTGTATCCATGCCTCTTGTGCGTTCAGTCCTTGTACTTCACGCTCAGAGAGGGCGCCCAAGGCGACGGGGGCGTAAACGAGGGCAGTCGAGTCGACATGGGAGTCCGCGCGAGGGGTAGAAGGAGTGAGGTTGGGAAGAAGATATATGCGCTGGAATGCCCCATCTTTGGGCTGTCTTGACGGGAGGTCTCTTGAAAGGCGTGAGATGTGCAAATAATAATTCGACACTACGATGACGAGATGCAGCTGCGAAATAATTTGTCATCAGATGTCGTTCGAGTCTTCCATTCTGAATGGAGATCAAGCTCACCCGCACGACGATGACAACAAACATAACGCCCACAAAAACCATGACAGCCCTCTCGAGCCATTGCTCGCAGTTCTCTGGGCTGAGGCCTATATCGGCCATATCGCGCATAAGGTCGCCGTGTCGTGAGAACTCCTCGCAAATTCTGGAGCGAACCGAATGGTAGCTGAAGGAGGCGTATGTGACAAATGCGGTAAAAATAACACAGGACGTGAAGTCTGCGGCCGAAAAGTCGCGGTAGAAACGAACGTATTCTGGTATACCCTGCGCAACAGAGGAAAATCGACATGATACGATCAGTGCCGCTTCCAATTACTAAGGCCAAGGGTGCTGACCTTGACGATACCAGTAAACCCGATAGTGCTCGCCACGGCGGCTGTGACGAAGTATGCTGCAGAAATGCCACCGAGAAGGCTGAGACTGTTGACGGTCCAAGGATCGAAAGACCCTTCCCACTCGCTCTCAGAGTCCCGTTTTAGGGAACGCCAGAGAGAAAAGACTTGAATTGCGAGAATGGAGTTGACGAGGGCCCCATTGAGCGAAGCCACTAGGACCACAGTTCGATTCCAACGCGGCATGGTGGGAATAAGGAAAGAGGCGAGGGAGGAAGGAAAGGGGTAGCTACGGGACACAAGCGACGGAGGTCGGAACGAGGATGAATAATGACTAATCTTCCCGGCGGGCGTGTGATGGTCTCGATTCGTATCATTACTAAAACCAATGACTAAACGAAAATCCGTAAGGTTCCTTATACAACGCTACAGTAAATAGTCCGATATAATTCCCAAATACGCCGATCTACTCAACGTCGTTCGGCGTTATGCAAGATGCTCCGAGGTCCACGCCTGGTCACGGCCCAAAGGAAGACCAAAATTACTATGATAAACTGCGCCCACAGCCAGAATTCTAGCACCATTCTCGTCACCCGACTTCGCTTCGGCTCCAACGGCGCGACCTCGACTCCTGAGGTGTTCTGTAGCTCACCCGCAGCGTCAACTCTGACCAAAGCGAGGTTCCTTTCTTCCCCATCGGTCATCGTTTGGACTGCAACCTGCGCGACGGCGGGCTTCAAAGCAGCCATTTGACCCTCGGCCGAGCCGTTCCCAGACTCGGTTCGGAGCCGAGTAACGTGTCGCCTCACTGGCGTGGTATAATGAAAACGTTTGTCCACCCAGAAGTGTGTCCGCGCCCGTATCGTGTCTGAAAGGCGGTGCGGACGATCCGCTTTGCGTGCCATCCTCTGAGGTGTTTTCTCTAGGTCCTGACACGGCTTGAGTGACTGTAGTTCATCTGGCAACAATTCGGAAGACAATTGGCTATTAGGGAGAGGGGTAGGAGTGGTGGGGCGCGAGGGTGCTGACGGTCCAGAGAGGAACACGTCATAGAGGCTGCTTGAACGCAGGTGGTGGTTTTCCGCATAGTCACTGCCATAATCGCTCCCCAATTCACTTCCGAGTGTATGGGTATGAGAGACTTGCTGAGAGAGGGGGCTGCCCGCAGGCAATTCTAGTAAGGAAAGTGCTGGAGAGGAGGGAGGATCGTTGACAGGTGCTGGGGGTTCTGTACCATCCACAGTCTGTTGGGTTGGGGTATCGAACAGCCCGACGACAGTTTTTCGAGCTTTCAGCGGGAGATTCTTCATAGGGCCACTATTGTCGGGGTCTGGACCCTTCCCAAAGCCGGACAGAGAGAACTGTCTGAGGTCACCGTTGATGGAACGGCGCAAACTCTGAAAGCGCATTGTCACATTAGAGTCTTGCACAAGCTGGCCATCGCTCTTGCCGTCTTCAACGACTTCGAGTTCAACGTCAGCCTGTTCGTCGAGGAAGGCGTACAATCGCCGAATCCCTTCAGCTTCGATCTGCGCTTCGTGGAGCTTAATCGCCGTGTCACGCTGGCTCTCCAGGATCTGCTCGTTCGTATGTTCGAGTTCGCGGACTTTCGATACGAGCTGGGCGAAAAGAGCAGACTCCCCAGCGTGGGGAGCGGGTGAAGTGGAGCGGGAAGGCCGAGGGGGGAAAGTAAAGGCACCGAGTCTTGGGGCGTCCGCGCAGGAGTCTGAACCGTCCTGAGAAGGCGTGAGGGAGACCGTGTCCGGTGCGGTCGGTAGAGCAAATTTCGCGCCGGCGAGCAGTGATGCCGGTCGGCCGCCGACACTGCTGCCAGGTGCAAAATCGCGCACGTCGCTTCCAGTTCCGGTGAACGCCCACGAGCTTCCGCTATTGGCGCTGCGATGGGCCTTCACTCTCTCATTCCACTCCTGCTTCCGCCGCTTGGCTTCCTCTTCCGAGCGTTCTGCTTGCAGCTCCAGAGCGTCGCTCCTTGTCCTGTATTGGTCAAGTTCCTCGCGCAACACGTCGATCTCCTTCTCGAGTTTCCCGAGGCGTCGGCGACCAGCAAGGTTCGCCTGTGCGGACTCCGCCTCGAGATTCTCGAGCTTCTGGAGGAGCTCCGTATTCTGGTCGGCAAGAAGAGCGAGATCAGACGGCGAGACAGAGATGCGGCGCGTATGATAGGCTTTGTCTCTGTGGTACGGTAGGGGAGTCGGCTGGTGTTCAGGCGTGGGAGCAGGCGAGGAGGATGGGGTGGTACGAGGGGTCATAGAAGAGGTAGTGGGTAAACGAGCGAGTAGTGCCTTGTGTTTTTTCTCAAGGGTTATATTACTGTGGTATAGGTTTTTCGACAGTTCAGAGGTCATGGACAACTCTGCGGAGCGAAGTGAACCGTCAGTTCATATGGGGAAAAACCAACGCCTTACCCCTCTCACGATCGCGTATGATATCATTTGCACGGACGAGGAGAGATGACAGCTCCTCCCTTGACCTTTCATTGATCCATTCCTCGATAGCAGACGGGACAGCACCGGAAAAGACGTCGTTTGCCAACGCGTGAATACGACGGGCGGTGACGGAACCCGACAAGCTATTCGGCTCTGGAGATATCACAGCTTGGCCATACGGAGGAGGCGGGGATGGCTTCTTGTAAGATAGGGTGTTTGTGTTCATGGTAGAAGCGTTAAGATTGGTCGTTATGATTCGTCAAAAAGAGTGTATCTCATGTATCCAAGGTGGCTAACACCGGTCTGACTTTTGAACCAGACTGTTCCTGGGCATCTCGGGTACTACAGTATGATCGGAAAACCTACATCATACACATGATTGCGAGATTACACTATGACTTCTGCGACTGTGATCCGAATGATGATCCAAACAAAAATGGCGTGGTCGAGTTCTGAGCGAATGTAAATCCTCCTCCCGCTGCACCGTTCTTTGGGGCCCCAAACAAAGGCTGCGCAATAGGCGCAGAACTCTTCGCAGTGGAATCGCTGAACACGCTTCCTGGAGTAGGAGGGACTACCGAGGGAGTCGAGCCTGACGTTCCAAAAGTGAAAGGTGCCTTCCCCGTTTCGGATTTGGGATTTCCTGTTCCTGACACCGCACCGAAAGAAAAAAGGGGCTTTGAACTATCTGGAGCCTTTGTCCCTCCGTTGGGAACCCCAAACAGTGTCGCCGAACTGACCGATTCCTTTGGACCGGACTGCCCCCGACTCTCCATACCAGCACTCTCGCTAGGTTTGATATCGGACGCTGTAGGCACCGCACCGCTTGTGGAAAAACCATTGGATTTTCCATCGCCCCCAAACGTTAAAGAGGACGGAATCGATGGGGCCAATGTTGTGCTTGGAGCAATTGTATTGGAGGGACTCGTGATGGGTTGCCCAGACGGTAAGGACGAGCTCGCTGACGTGCCAAAATTGAAAATAGACTTCGGTGGATTAGGCGGTGCGGGGGCTGCAGGGGGGTTAGATGGAGAGGTACTGGGCGGCTTGCTTGAAATCCCAAAATTGAACTTCGGTTTCTGTGAATCACTAATGCCTCCTGTTGGGGGGGCAGCAGAGTTGGAGCCATTGGTAGTCGTAGTGGAGTTGGAGGGCTGCGGGAATGAAAAGGTACTGCGAGGTTGAGCGCTTGGGCCATCACCTTGAGGGGTGAGTGAGCCGTTCGCGATAGGGGCGTTCGTCGGCGCCTTCGTTTGTCCGAATGTGAACGACGACGGAGGAGCTACGGGGCCATTCGTGTTCAAAGGTGGTGGTGCCGTCGGAGGTGGTGCACGTTGTGCAAAGAAACTGGAAACGGCTGGGTTGGATGGCGGAGGCCCAGGGGGCGTAGGAGCTGGATTATGGGCTGCAGAGACGGGCGCGGCAGAGAAAGAGAACGAAGCAGTAGGGACCGCAAGAGTTGGCTTATTTTCGGGTTTGCCTTTGGTCTCACTTGAGCGAGTGTCCGAAGACGATGTGGGTATCTTGAAGAGTGAGGGGGTATTAGTAGAATTAGCGACCTGAGTATCGGCTTTCGGAGGCTGGGCCATAGAGAACGCAGGCGCCGGTGTCTGGATGACAGGAGGCGTTTCATCGGACTTTGCAAGTGTCGGAGGGGTGGGCAATCGCAACGCAAGTGCGGCCTTTGTTTCTTCGGCAGCCTTTGCTTCAGCGTCTGCTTTTGCCTTTTCTTTTTCTTCTGCTTTCCGACGTAAACGTGCTATCGCCTCTGCTTCAATTTCCTGCTTCTCCCATTTCGAATAGGACCTGGATGGGCGCAACTTTGGGCTCATTTCCAGAGGTTTCACCACCGAACTACTGTACAGCGACGAGACACGGCGAGCATACTGGGGTGGCGGAGGAACAGAAAACAATGTTATACGAGGACTGACGATTGCAGAAGAGTGGCCAGAAATGCGAATTTTGCGAACGGGGCTGCCAGTGTTAGATGTAGAAGCCCAGAGAAGTTGCTTGCCAGCATTTGACGAAGCTCCCTGCTCGCGGTTAGGATATAATGATCATAGTAATGTCGATACGCACCACACGATCATTAGGCATCTCGGGTTCGGCAGAGGACTTATCTGAGTCTTGCCATGCTAATTCATGTGCCTCTTTCGCAGCCGAATATTGTTCCTCTGTATACCATCGCTCGACAATCGCTGTCACGGATGCAGACCGATCCGGATGCTCAGAATCAACAGGCTGACAATGGATGAGACACATTCGACCAGATACAGATAAGGCTCACCATGTTGAATTTCAGGCGGTCCACTTTGATAAGTACCTTCCGTAGTCTCTGTCCTTCAGGACCGACCCTGAACTGAACGCCGTGAGCTTCCCATTCCTCCCCAATGCGGCGACCCTTGCATAGTGGGTCCTTCGATGTCTGCACATCTTCCGCAGATAAATCGGTGTCCGACGTGGCCGACTTGCGGCGGAATGCCCTTCCCTTTCCCCTTGGATTGCCATAATCGGTATCCACACCCGGAGAATCAAGATCCCGACCGCGTTTTTGGCCATGGAATATATTCGTCGATTTCCGTTGTCTCCGCTTACGATGGTGATAAAGCGTAGAATCGACATCTTCATTATGATTTATGTCATCATCGGCACCAAAAGTCGATTCCACCTCCGTACGGTCACGTTTCTTGGCCCTGCGAGAAGTCTTGACGTCCGATTCGTCGACCTCCATTTCAACGTCATCATCCCTCTGCACGTACTTCTTAAGGCGGCGACTTGATGCCTTTCGACGTCTTTTGTCGTGGCGATTCTCTTGTGAAGACCGCAGGTCACCATCGTCGCTCGAGTCAGCCACCCGCTTTGACTTTCTTGTTACAGGCGCTGAGTCTATTTCTGTACTGGAGTCATGACCAACGTGATCACTACAAGGATTTTAATCATAAACCATTACAGGTGGGCTCGAATCATACCTCTCTAGTTTGGTTTCATGTTGGACCCTGTGCTTTTCGTCGTGTGGGGAATTATAAGCGTCCCCCCGAGATGGAAGTCGAAGACGGGAGTTTGACACGTCTGAATATGCAGAGGGGAAGGGCACGCGTGAAGGCTGATTAAGTGCACTGCTGGAAAATGGTGACCGTTTCGTGCTGAAAAAAGAGATAAAATTAAAATTAAAATCAGAGCGGAACTTGTCGTGAAAATACACACATCGGTTTGTTACTTTCATCATATCCAGAGACGCGAAGGGCAACAGGCGGAACAGTTTGTTGAGAGGGTAGGTCATAAATTTCCCCTATCGCATCCATTACAATGGCAGGGTACACTGAGAATGGAACAACGCACCTGTTCTTGTTGATCCCTGGCTGGGAGGATTAGGCTGGTCGAGGATTGACACAGTCCGCATTCTATCCTGTACTTTCCTTTTATCCTCTTGAGAAAGTCTGGCCGCAGCATAAGCCACGTTGAAAGGTCGCTGATCATGGTCCGGAATTCCGTATCGTCGACGCATAGATCTAATTGGCACCAATTTAAGCAAGATTCAAGACGGAGTAGACCCGAAATGCGCATACAGTTTGTAGTGCCTCTCTTTCCATCGTAAGAAGAAAGTCCGACCGTGACGGAAGGCGAGTAGGAAGAAAAGAGTGCACACTCCAAATGTGCAAATCTTGAAGAGAGCCGAGAAGCCAGAATGACGGGCAACTCTTCCACGACCAACGGGAAGAGCACCGCCCAGTATATCGGAGGATTCAAACTCAAAATCGGGAGCCATGTCGGGTAGGGGGTCGGGCGGGGGCGGGCGGACAGCCAGGCCGGGGAGTTGAAGAGAGAGTGACGCGGGCGGTTATGAAAAAGACGCGTGGTTGCTTGCAAAGACGCGCGTCTCATTTAGAGCGGAGTGTGAAATTCAAAACCTTCCTTTCTTGTCGTTGTCTGTTTCTTGTCTTACCATCAGTCATTGCGCATTACAAGCAACTTCGATGATCCGACTTAGATCAACTATCTTGTTCGACTCCGTTCCCATTCGCTTTCCCACTCGCTTCTGCCTAGGGACATGGCAAACGATGCTTTCGTCTCCTCTACTGGCGAGGTGGAAAAACAACTCACTAGCGCTTGGTCCACGCTTGAATGTCCTAGTTGATATGTGGTCATTCGAGTACTAAACCAGGGTCGTACAAGACTATTATACGAGTAGATAGATTACGTTTGACCACTTGTTCAGGATGAAGAAATTATCGTTCTCAACGGAGTATTTGAGTCTGTGGGAACCGAATTCGCAAACGCCCGAACCATTATTAAACCCCCGAAGGGACTCAGCGTCTTTTCAAGTTGCTTGTACCTTTCCCCCTCAATAGCATCACCATCATGTCCACCAAGGTCGTTTCCCTCAACGAGTTACGCCAACATACAACTAAGGAGAGTATATGGGTCCTTCTCAACGGAAAGGGTCTGTTTCACTGTTGCCTTCCTCTGCCGCTCAGTGCGTCTGACTATCTTGCAGTGTATGACGTGACGAAGTTCATAGATGAGGTTTATCGCCTCTTATCCAGTACAACAATGAGACTCATACAATTTTTAGCATCCCGGGGGAGATGAAGTTATTCTTTCTGAGGCCGGTCAGTAGTGTTTTCCCATTGAGGTTGCAGTCATTCACTCCATACTGAAGGCAAGGACGCTACTGAGGCGTTTGAGGATGTTGGACACTCTGATGAGGCACGCGCACTCTTACCGGGGTTCTTGGTCGGAGAGTTCGAGAAGGGTCCTAATGTAAATCTCATCCTTTTTCCGACATTCGTCTTCCACTCATGGCCCACATGTCAAGGAGGTCAAAGCAAAAGTATACCAGTCCACCGCTGCTGCCGCAGCCATGGAGAATGCTGTTGAGCAGACGTCCAAGTTCGTTTTCAACAGCCTTTCCCTTCATAGCCCACTGACACATTGCATTCAGCGCATTTTATGTCGTACCCCTAGCTGCTCTCGTTGCTTACTTTGCGTGGAGATTCTATTCTTGAGGATAAAAATCTGGTTTTGCCTACTATTTGCTACCCTTTCATACCGCTTTCTAGCTGTACTTTGTTCCGACTTGCTAGTTCCGGGGCTGGCGTGGCTGGTATATCCAACTTACCATTTAATGTAATTCAGTGCTTTCAGACCATTCCTTTCAAATCCTCGTCGTGTCCTTCGGTGCCACGTTGACCAATGACCAGCCTCTGATTAATAGATAGAACTGGTTTCCAAAGGCGCGGATGAAACGTGTTGGTAAACCTTAGTCCACATCATGATTAAAAAGATGTACAGTAGGGGCCAGGCCAGAACAAGACAGGTGCGACTAACTAAGCTAGACCCCATACTCCAGCGCGCTTCACACCCTCTACCAGTGCATCTACGTTGCCCAACATCGATCCCAGAAACTCTTTCTTCTGCTCCGTTGTCTTGACAGTATCCCGGTTGCCTGGTTTGGTAACGGCAATGTTCTGCTCGCCTCCGACCGCGGTCCCGTCGCTTTCATGAAACGATGGCGAGTTCGTTTTATCACTGCTATCAGGAACCGCTCTAAAATTCTTGAATGGCGAATTTGGTATGGTCAAGGGACGGAGAGGGTCCACTGAGAGTCGAGACACGTGAGACTTTTTTGGCGTCGCCGGTACGAAATCCACTTCTCTCTGAAGCATAAGGAGTGAGCGTGGTCTTGTATATGAGTGTGTTGATGACGGCTTCGTTGGGGAGGGTGGTGTCTTTGACGTCGTCGACGATGACGACAAGGACGTCGCGGATGACGATGATGATGAAGACGACCGCGAAGAATCACTCGAAGTGAACGAGTCCTCTGAACCAGATGACGCATTCCGACCGCTCTGTGTGAAGTATGGGAACTTGACTGGGGTATCGATGAACGGCGAAGGTGACAGGGGCGTGGCTAGCAGGTGACCCGTCTCAATGGCCGTCCCCGAAAGGTCTGGGCGAGGAGAACTTTCGTCCATCAGGTAGAAGTACAAAAATTCCAGACACTTCATCCTTCGTAACGCGTTAGAGAACGAAGATAGACTAGATTGAAGGTATTCACCTGACGTCTCGGGGCGTGTGCGCCCGCTTCAACAATTTCACGATTGTTTGGACACCGTTACAGTCCTCGAACACTCGCAGCGAGGGGGAAGAGTCCACCAAAGTGCAGAGCAGTGTATCTAACACCGCATTGGGTAAGGTAGACGGAGGTGCTACTTGTTTGTTGTGCGGGTGCTCCTCGCCGGATGCAGCAGGCTGCTTCGGGTTGTGCGACGGTGACGCCAAATGGCGCGAGATCACAAGAAGATCTAGCAGTACCTGCACGTTGAGATGAACACCAGAAATGTACGTGATAAGACACATTTCCTACGTCAAGGGGATATCTTCGACCGAGGAACACCTTGGTCGAATGGTGCGTGAGGGCAACGCCCTGAATAATCACAAGTGCTTGTGTAAGTTGTGACGTCAATGTGGAAGCCTCTGCCTGGCGTTGACCTGACGATATGTCGTAAGTGTTATATACTAGGGCGATCTACGCAAATGGCGTACCGTCGGAGAGTCCACGCTGTAAGAGCGCATCAAGACGAATGCTTGCCCCTGAAATCCATGGAATGGTACGTGAGGCAACTGGATGGTGTGAGCTGGATGGTCCAATGATGAAAGCAGTGGCTCACCGTTGCACTCAAAGGTATTCTGGAGCAACAAAAATTCCCGTAGTGTCGCAGAGCCTTCAGGGGCCGCAAATGCTTGAGTAGTCAGACGTTCCAAAGTTTCGAGTGCTCGCGACCGTGTTGACATGGGTGAACGCGCTGATACCAGCTACAACCAGATTAACACTCAGTAGGGGGCTCTGAGGACCGTGCGCGCAATTTCTTACCGCGTCCAACGAGTCTTGAAGGGCTTCGCGTACAGTAGCAGTGGGGGTAGCGTTCATGATGGATAGTAGAAGAAATGACCGTCCAGTGCAAAGTGCAACTTGTTAACGAGTGAACTTCATCACGTGTCCGTGTCGGAACCCCGAGAGTCGGGCTCACGAGTCTGATAGTACCCGAGGCGTTAGTACGTTAGTGATCGAATAGATAGTGCCAGCAGTCTCAGTACGTGAGCCAGTGGCCTCAGCTTTTTCAGCGATGGCACCTGTGAAGACGGTATGCTAGCGTCGACCCATTTTAAAGGCGCATGGTGCTGATTCAGTGAGTTTTCAGCAATGGACGCGTCTCATACGCTTCGTCGCTGCGGAGACCTCCAAGATCCACATCGGTCAACCAATAGATCCTCAGCTCGATGGTGGGAGCCCAGTCTTTCGAGCCTATACTCAAATTTCACGATGCACCCTCCAGTTGGTCTAGCCGTCGCAAACAACAAACGTGTTTTGGCCCATGAGATTCTAGGGTCTCCTTTTGACCCCGCTGCGCAGCTTACGAAGAATATACTTAGCGTAAAGTCGCTGCTCTCGCCATTGTCCAGGGAGCAAATCGGGCTCGCACGCTGTCTTGGGCTAAATTACGCCGACCATGCTGTCCGTGATGTGTTTGACGTACCCATGTCTCAGCATTGGCATTGAAACCGTCATTTAGGCTGAGGCCAACATGAAGAAACCGAAGTAAGCACGTTCTCACTACGCTTCGGTCGAACAGATAAATGGTCTCTAGCGCACCAATCCTTTTCTATAAGCCGCCAACGGCTATCACAGGACCAAATGCTCCCATAACCATCCCAAGGGCTGCTCAACCCGTCTCGAAGCACATTCCTGATTACGAGGTGGAGCTAACTGTTGTGATTGGAAAGGCAGCAAAAGATGTCTCGGAGAAGGAGGCCCTTGACTATGTGTTAGGCTATACTGCGGGCAACGACGTGTGTGATGGAAGAATGGAATGGCTGGAGTTTCGCGTTTCTGACGAATTATTATAGGTCTCATTCCGCTTTCACCAGATGAATGTTTCTCAGTGGGATTTCTCCAAGGGCTTTGGTAGGCGAGCCCTCTCGCCGCTCTCTCTGACGCTTAGATCTATTCATTGGTCAGACAACACCGCGCCAATAGGGCCGTGTCTTGTTGCCGCTTCCGCAATTCCCGACCCTCAAACCCTATCGTTGAAGGCGGTTGTCAATGGGCAGGTCCTTCAGGACGGAACAACCGCGTATGTTAATGTCATGTCACTTGACTGCATGTTTCCCACATGAATTGCAGCGACCAAATCTTCAACGTTCGGCAAACCATTGCCTTCCTCTCTCAGGGAACGACCCTCCAGCCTGGCTCAATCATCCTAACAGGAACGCCGAAAGGAGTCGGTTTCGTCAGGAAACCACCACTGTATCTGAAGAACGGGGACATCGTTCAAGTTTGGATTGGTGGCGGAATCGGAACACTGATTAATCCAGTGGTGGAGGAAGGTCAATCTTCAATGTCGGCCAAATTGTAAAGGATACGGGCTGAAACCAGCGAATGATTCATGGATGATAGACTCCGTCACTGCGTGCTAATAGATACTGTGATATGCTCGAAAATAGTGGCCAGAGACTAAGGTCGTCAATTGTGGGATCACAGTCCACCAAATGTGATGAGCTTAGTGTTCAAATACTCCTCGATTCCGTGACCGCCTTCCCGACCTAGAATGGCTCAAAATCGGCAGCTTTGGTTTTATGGGAGGACTTACCAATGCCACTCTCTTTTATACCCCCGAAGGGAATGACCGCCTGCGAAATCAATCCCGTGTTGGTCCCTACCATACCAACTTCCAAAGCTTCGGCAACGCGCCACACTCTTCCGACATCCCGTGAATACAGGTAGCCCGCTAACCCGACATTGGTGTCGTTAGCAAGCTTGATAACTTCCTCCTCAGTTTCGAACTTTGTGATCGCCGCGACAGGTCCGAAGGTCTCCTCGTCGTTGATTAAGGCATTTCGGGGCACATCGGAGAGAACCGTAGGCGCAAAGAAAGCTCCTGGCCGATCGATGCGACTGCCACCGACGAGGATTTGGGCACCCTTTTCGATGGCATCGTTGATGTGCCCGCTGACCTTCTCGACGGCGCGGTCATGAATTAGCGGCCCATGAGTACTAAAAGGTAAAGATTTATCAGATGATAGATCGGATGCCAGTGTTGCTATATTGTGTACATCCCCTCCTCGAGGCCATAGCCAACATTGAATGCAGCGACTCGCTCAGCAAGACGAGAGGCGAACTCGGCGTGAACGTTGGATTGAACGTAGATGCGATTCGCACAAACACATGTTTGTCCGCTTCCTCGGAATTTGCAGAGAATGGCACCTTTCATCTAAGATAAGGCCAAGACTTTCGATCACGATCAAGTAGCCCACCTTCAACGGCCTGATCGATATCCGCATCATCAAAGACGATAAATGGTGCGTTTCCCCCCGCTTCGATGGAAACCCTGAAGAAACATCTCTTCACTATTGGTTGAGAAATTGTCAAATTGACGCATACTTCTTGATGGTGGACGCCGCCATCTTGTATAGTAGCTTGGCTACCCGTGTTGAACCAGTAAACGTTACCTTCTTTACGACCTCGCTTTCGCACATCTCTTTTGAGACATCACTGATGTTCTTCTCTGTGGTAACGACATTGATGACACCATCTGGGACGCCGGCTCTCCTTCCGAGCTGCACAATTCACACAGAGATCAATACCTGAGTTCTACACCAGAAGACGGGGCCTACCTCCGCCAGGGCTAATGCAGAGAAGGGAGTCTCATGTGGGGGTTTGATTACGGTTGTGCAACCAGCAGCCAAAGCAGCGCCTAGTTTTCGGGTAATCATTGCAGATGGGAAATTCCAAGGGGTAAGGATAGATCTGGTGATGAAGTTGTGAGATTCGCCAGCGAACAACCCGACTGCCAACTAACACGACGCCTAGACATATTCTTAGTGTCAAATGGTGGGCACATTGGAAAATAATGATAACCACCGATAGGTTGTTTGATGACGACATTGCGAGTGTTACTGAAGGGCGAAGGAATGTGCTCTGACAACGACAGTATGTGAGCGAATAAGAAAGAATAACCTCTCACTAACCGCCATATGTTCGGACAGCCTCCCCGGCTGAACAAATACTATTTAGCTCTAGTATTAAGGCGAGCACAAGGCGACCCACCAAACCACTATTACATCCAAACTTAGTTAAAACAGTTAAGGATGGAAAACATGCCTACCTCAATGAAAGAGGCACTGTAAGCATTTTCACCCTGAGGATTGTTCGATCTGAACCGAATGTTTTTTCCATATTGTTGCCACCCACCTTTGCTTCAGCCAGCGGCTTGCCATTCTCAAGTGTCTGTGCACACGACGAGCGTGAGTGTATCTATGCAATAGACAAGAAAAGACTCACAATTATACGAGCGAGATCATCTTCATGCTCCTTCATCAGATTGTAGAACTTCACGAGAATATCATGGCGTTGCTACCACAACGTCGTGTGAGACCCTCGGAAATACTTTTCGAGGTACGGAACCGCACCTTGGCGGTTGTTCTACCCCATGTCACAAAGGCTCGTCCTGCGGCATCAATGGCCTCTTTCGTCTCCTCTAGGCCCATTTCTGGCACAGTTCCGAGTTCATCTCCAGTAGCCGGGTCTAATCGACAGTGAGCGGAAGATTCACGGGAACGGCGGGATTACGTGCTGAAGACCGGGATCGTGGCACCACTTTTAGCGTCGACCCATTTGCCGCCAATGAGCCCCTGATTAAACAGTAATGACGGCTCTCTTAGACCAAACTGCCAAGAGATCAAGCAAATGCGGCAACACGTTAGGGAGAGGGCTGCTGACTGATGAAGAGCTGGCCATTCTGGCGGAGAGCGACAGTCGATTTGTGAGTCTCTTAAAAGGAGAATAACACGAGCTTATTGCGCCTGTCGAGGTCAGGCGAGACGTCTTATAGGAAAGTTGCATGATCACGGCTTGGGTGGGATGCTGAATCTGCTCCACGCCAGCGCCAACACGTACCCAGACGCGTCTCCGAGATCACGTGTCCCGGTATCCGTTCGTTCGGTATCCAGTTTAGACGCAGCCATAAATTTTTGATCTATTATGACCATTCTATTTCTTTACTATCTCTTTCCTTGAATAAACCCACCAAGCTCGAGCGCGTCTCGCGCTGCTTGGTTTATATTCTTAAACCTATCTGCGCCAAGTAATGTACCACCGAAGTATCGGGTGACAATGACTAACACGTTCTTGACGTCCTATATGCGAGTGTAACAGTGGGACGGTCTGACGGAAGTGGATTTACGCACTAATATTTGTAACAGATGGGCGAGGCGACCTCCTGCAGCTGACTCGCCGTCATCGTCATTGTCTGGGGGCAATCCGTTGGAAAGGACCGAGATACGACAGTGACAACCGACCTTGGTGTAATACGTTGCCTACCTGACACCTCCAAGCATTGATTACTGGGTGAGCTGCCTTGGCTACTCGTCGATCTGCCACAAGGAAGGATAGGATTGCCGGTACCTGCCATAATCCTCATTCAACGACTAGACGGGTCTTGTCAGGCGTAATCACCTGGGCAGGGTCAGATATTTGGCAAGCCCGGCCAACGAATGCACTTTTGCGGTCTATTATAGGCTCCGCCTCGAATAGCTTGATTCCTTCTGGTAACGCCAGCTGTATGTCGGCTGAAACGGGGGGCATGACGGTGCCTCCCCCAGCAACTTCAGGCTCTTTGGCCGAGTCCAAATGACTCTGTTCGCGTAGTGCTTCGCCTGCCTTCATAGACTCTAACCGTTGTTCATACCAACGGACAGTTCTTTCGAGCACATTTTCCAAGCCATCAAATACGCAGACTACTCCAGGTGTCCATTCTATCCCGTTGACGGACATGAAGGTTTTGATTATCGAGCCGAACAGGTCTGCATCTACGCCGAAAGCACCGACATAGCGTGAAAGGAGCTGTAACTGAGGGGGGGATGTCGCAGGGTATGAGTGAGGAAGTGAGACGAGGACTAGGATAGATATAGCATCGTGTGGAGGTGGGAAGCTACACTTTATTACGAAAAGGACACCGAAAAAGTGGCGAACGATCGTCATACCTCAATGACACATGGTATCTCACCGTGTGTGACTCTGAGAGGGGAATAGCTCTCTCGGCTGAGGATGGGTGCCAAGGGGAGATAGCCTGGTCACCATATATTGACTGGAGCACTGCTCAGAATAAATGCACATGAGAATTATGACTGCTGAGGGGAAGGGAGGACGGCACCATCCAACTCGGAGATGATAACTTCTTTCTCGGGGATATCTGGCAGAGAGGTCAATACTTGCTCAAAGCCAGAGCTGGTGCCGCAGTCGGAGCGGTTCTCTTCCGGCGCACTGGCTACGTGCATGGTGACGGACCCCGGTCGGCGGCGGCTGAGCGTCGTGAGGGCTTGTGATGTGGTACGCGTTGGTTCGGCACGGCACCGGTGGAAGCGGGGAGTATGCGTCACGCTTTGGCGCTCGGCATCCGCAATATCCGGGTTCGCAGTGTGATTGGGGTATTGGGAAATATCCCTTCGTTGTGAACAGGTATGAAGCGTCCGCGGGAAGACTCTTCAGGTACGCCCTCCCCGTCCGGCCTTAACAGCGCGGCCACAGAACGTCCTTCGGCAAAGCGGAACAAGGCTAGTCGGGCATGCACCTCGTGCCGTAAACACAAGACCCGCTGCGAGCTGTTTGAACCTTCGAGCCACCACTCTCGCTGTCACCGCTGCGACGTTCTGTCCATCGCCTGCTCGTTTGAAACCAACGCCCCGTCGAACCCCCTGGTCAATAGCCCTACTAATACCGTGGCCAACGCCCATCGACATGTCTTCAAGCCCGCCTTCTCTGCCCCAGGACAAGGTCCAAATAAATGTGATGAACCAACTTGCGAACCGACGCAATCTGAATTACTCGGGTCAACGCCGCGGTCAAACATGGTGTCCCCATGGGAATTCCACAAAGTTCCAGGGATACCCGATTGGACTGCTGCCCCATGCTGGCTATGCTGACGTTGTCAAAGATGGTGGCTTCTAAGGATCGGCCGACCGTACGGCCGGGAACCAATCCGGTGTTTACTGAGGTCTTGAGCAGTGATCAGAGGCGTCATCTTCTCTCGCTGTGCGTGACAACTCTTCCATGATATTCGCAAACACTTATCAGCGTCTATAGCTTCGAGTCCCGATATGTACCTTGGCTCTCGCTTCCGCCCAATGCCCTCGGAAATGACCCAGTTCTGGACCTTATCTGTTGTACAATAGCAAGCAGGCAGCTGGAACGGTCAATACGCGAGGCCATCTTCCCTAGTTTGCGTAAACTCACGGAAGAAGCTATCGTGGGACATGTTTTTAATCCTGCACCTTCCCCTGCGATCATCCAGGCTTTTGCCCTGCTTGCTTTATGGTCTCCATTCGACGGTTTTTCTCCGTCCTCCTCGGAAACCCACGACAGCCGCCTCATCGCTGCCGCCGCCATCAATATGTGCTCTTCTCTGCGGTTCGACCAAGCCGCCACAGATGAGCAGGTGCTTACTGAGCGTCACAAGCTTGGTGCGGAGCTAACGCCGCAAGAAGCGGTACTACTTACCGCCGCTGAGCAAAGAAAGCTTCTTGTGAGTTGACCCCAGATAGGCTCGTGACTGTCTACAGCTTGCTTAAATCACGTCCCCTTCTCAGTGGATGTGTGTCCATAACATAGAGTCCTTGTGAGTTGATATCGACGTCTCTTTACTGAAGGTATCAATTCCTGCCAGAGTATGCTTAGGCACCGGGCGCGGGATATCCTCAAAAATAACGGATAATATGCTCGGGTCAATATACCCGCTCAAATTTTCGACACTCGAAGACGCTCGCCGGACAAGGATGCTAATATCGACAAAGATATTCAATCTCGCAGAGGCGGGTCTGCGTCTGGAGATTTCCGAGGACCACGATAACTTCGAAACGTACTGTGATGAATCGGCTCAAATGTTATATCGGTTTGACGGCCTTCAAAGGGTTGTTACATCCGTGCATGGTGATATAACACATTTTGGGTCTATGCCATCTCGAAACTAACTTATTTCATTAGCGGTGACGGATATTGAAGTGTTTTATTCTCACATGCTCGTCGTCTATTTTTACTTTTGCCGGTTGGCATTTGTACTGCATACATTACACCACATGCGGATTCACCTCCCTCCCTTCAATGCCCCCTGCGGATTGGTCGCCTTGTTTTCGTCCAAACCACCCCGCACCGGACGCGGATTCGCTCTTACATGCGCTCGGGATGCCCTGGCCTCAGCAGAGTCATTGCTAACGACAGTTCTCTCCATCGCGGATACCGAACTCCTGGCGACCGCTCCGGATTCCGTATACGCCATGATTTCGTTTGCTGCGGCCTACGTAACGTCAGCAAAGTATTTACTGCTTCATTCAAGGAATATGCGACATCTCCCCGGCGCCAGCGACGAACTTCTCGCGCGCACAGTCAATCGCCTGCAGGGAGTATCCTTATGGACGGACGACAACGCGAGTAGGTGTGCTCGAGTGGTATCCAGATTCGTTGACACATGGCACGAGAAGCTGAGTGCCCACGATGCCGAGACCACGGGGGGAACTCCAGCCGAGTCTGGTGATTCCCCTCGAGGTGCGGCCGGCAGTCTCTTCGATTTCGAAGGCGAGGCACCATGACGGTGCTAGCTCCGAAAACACTTTAACAGAACCATCCCCTGAGACTACTTCCTCGCTTACCGGGTTCGACGACATGTTTAGCCTCGATCAAGACACTCTGTTCGGACCAGATTTCTGGCAATATCTTACAGACGTGCAACCCGACATGAATACATCATGTGAGTGACACTTCGCATTCCCGTCGACTGAAGGTACCAGACCACTAAATTAATTTGACAGACACTTTATAATTCGTGTCAGTATACATGTATTAAAGGGCGTGTACATGATCTTTTTTGAAAACTTAATACAGTATTCGCACTGTACTTATTTTCTAACTCGGGCCATTGGGTACTTCGTTGACGTCTGAGTGACTCCTGTCTTACTCAAAAATATAATATACGATAGCACCAGCTTATGTGCCACTGTGTGCGAGCCATTTCAGAACCAAAAAAATCTCTAGAATGTCCCCTCACTGCCTCACTTCATGGTTGTCCTCAACCATATCACGTCTAACCGATACCGTTAGAATCCCCCACTAGGCCTCACTCGCCTCTAGTTCAATCTCACGCGCGTCGTTTGTGTAACTCGGCCCGCCATACACCACTGTCTCCTTTAATAACTCTACAGAAAGATCATGCAGGCGCAACCCGTTCGAGTAATAGTCCGCCTACCTTACAACCGACCCGAGCACCCCTTCCCTGATCCCATCCCAGTAAGCTAATTAGCCAGCTGATTCCGTCGATCTTGTCTCCATTTTCATTCAGGTATCATGGACCTCGGATAAAGAGAACTACCTCTGGGAGGTGGTAGCGAAATCCCGTGGTTCTGAGTCGGGTGCACCGGACTGTGAGTGTCCTTGCTCGTTCTTGATGTTGGCTCTGGCTGCTAACATCTGAGGGAAGGGAAGGCGCTTGCCACCCGACTCGATGTCCCCCTTCCGTATTTACTCTACCGGGCACAGGTACGATACGAGCAGGACCTACGCGGACTTCAAGTCGTCAAGGGTTCGTTGAGCCCGCCAGGTGTACAAGGCGGGCCACAACATTCAGAGGGATCACCAGGTGCTGGGGATTCACCCAACCCTCGGAGAAATTCAGTGTCGAGTCATCGAGATAGTAGCCTGGCCAAGCTGGCCACGTCCATTCGGCTGACAACCCCCCTTGGCGTCCGGGCACGCCTCAACTCGTTGAGCAGCAACTCGCCTTCCCGGATGAATAGACCTTCTTCCTCTTCTGTTCTCACCCTCCGTGGTCAAAGGCGCGACCAGGCCGTGTTTCGACCTGGCACTCCCCTATCTTCTGAGTCGGAGACGGACGAGGAGGACGATAAACAGGAAGAGGCCGAACGGACGGTTAGAAGAGCAGGAGGCCCTGGACAAGAAACTGAAAAACCTACAAACACTCTTGACTGGGGAAAACGTCGGACTTGTGAGCTCCATGAAGGAAAACCGGAAAGGAAAGAGCCCCAAACTCAAGGACGTGTCGCACCAAGCTCACCTCTTCGAATCGCTGGTGCGAATACTGGTGACTCAAGCCGTAGTAGTCAAAGTATCTCAAGTGCAAGTTCACCTCGCGGATCTATACCTTCTATACCATCCCCGCCTCCAGAAAGTCCACAATCTCTAACAAGCAGACATATTGTTGCACCTGCCAAACCCGCAGCCTCTCCTAGTGCAACCTCACCGGGCCAGGGGACGAAGACACAGCCCCTTCTGCGCTATGGACCATCAGTCAAGGCGACGCCCGCTTCTTCTGCGTCAAGTTTCAGCGATTTGAGCGGTCCGTGCAAATTTCCTTTTGTTCCAATATGGGTCTCACTCGCGTTTAATCAGAAGCGAGTCTGAACTCTGAGTTGGAAAGCGCCTTTTCGTCGAATATTCGTGCAGGTGGCTCGCGCTTGTAAGTTAGGTGTGCCAACCGACCGGCAGATTTGATTACTAAAGTGTTCATCCGTAGCTCGCACTTGTCACCGGCCCATCTTATTGGGAGAGGGAGTGGTAAAATAGTATGATTGATGGCTTTGGCGGTGGTCCGGACCGGGAAAGGACACTCTTTGTTAGGCTTGCTACTCGTCCTGTCTAATACCATCACGTTCATCAATGCGGCTAACATTCGTGGATGATCTCGGGCAAACGTACAGTGTTGATATCGATCCAGACATGGAATTAGAGAATGTGATGGCATTGCTCGAGGCTGAAGTAAGTTGCCCACTACGGAGTGGACAGTCCGATCTCATGCCTCTCCTTGCAACAGTCCGGAATTCCGGTTAATGAGCAGAGCATTTCACACGAGGGACGGGAACTGAATAATACGAAGGCTACCATGAAAGGGCTTGGTGTTCGCGATAACGCAATGCTACTACTTCGAAGAAAGGTCGCCGCCAGTGGAAGGTGTGCCTCAAAGGGACCCATTTGAGCATGACGCTTACTAGGTCTCTAGGAGAGCGGAACAACAAGATGCAGAGACGATAAGATTGCAAATTCTGGGTGATCCCCAACTTATGAGGCAGCTGGAAGAAGTACGCAGACTCCCTTCGCCTTTCAAATTCCTGCCTTACGTGTACATCTGCTCTACAGACACAGCCGGAGGTGGCAGCTGCGGCTCGGTCGAACCCCCAGCGGTTTGCTCAACTCTTGACAGAACTCAGCATGCGCAGGGCCTCTATCGAGCAGCAGAGGCTCGTGGATATAGAACGTCTCAATGCCGATCCGTTCGACGTCGAGGCGCAACGGAAAATCGAGGAGGCGATACGCCAGGAGGCAGTCCTCGAGAACCTGGAACATGCACTCGAATACTCTCCTGAAAGTTTTGGACGAGTTACAATGCTTTAGTACGTGAGCGTTTATGCATCCTTGACGATCTCTACATCATCAATGCCAGCATCCCAGTGGAGGTCAATGGGCACCCCGTCAAGGCGTTTGTAGACAGCGGCGCGCAACAAACAATCAGTGAGTTTGGTTTGTTCACTACCGGTTCCATTTTTGATGGTTCCTCAGTGAGCCCTGAGTGTGCCGAAGCTTGCGGGTATGGCAATCGTTACCCTTTCCGGACGCAACCATGATTTAACAAAGCGCAGAATTATGCGACTCGTGGACGAAAGATTTTCAGGGATCGCCCGTGGTGTTGGTACCGCGAAGATTCTTGGTCGGGTACACAGCGCGCAATTGAAACTTTCGGATCTCTTCCTCCCCTGCGCCTTCACAATAATGGAGGTACGTCGTTCCAGATTGGGGTCGAAGAGCACCGGCTGGACGTGATGCAGGGTCGGGACGTCGATCTCTTGTTCGGTTTAGACATGTTGAAAGCACACCAGGCCTGCATCGACCTCGAAAAGAACGTCCTTCGCATTCAAGGTCGCGAGGTTGGCTTCCTCTCGGAGCACGAACTTCCGGAAAAGAGTCGTGTAGGAGAAGAAATACTCGAAGCACCAGTACCAAATGCTACCCCGGCCGCGCCGCGGGCATCTCGCGACGGTTTCTTGGGCCCAGGACGGACTTTGGGGGCGTCCCCTGGATCTGCAGCCGGACCATCACGGTCTCGTGCCCCCCAAACCTCCGTTCCAGCTCAACGGTATCCAGAACGCGACATCCGTGTCCTGATGGACCTGGGTGTCAGCAGAGAGGTAGCAATTAGTACCCTAGATGCGGCGGGGGGGAACGTGGATGCGGCTGCGTCGCTTTTGTTCTAGAAGGGTTTCACAAAAAACGGGCTATGCTTGTAATTAATGTACATGGATATATACAATGAAAAGTGGTGTATGAGGAATACAACGACAGTTCGTTCAGATAAGGCTGACACCCGTCCGAACCAGACCACCCCGCCAGTTGCGCATGCCAGCAGATCGGCTCTGGGTCCAGTCGCCTTGCATACGCGCAAAGGCGTCCTGGATGTGCTCCGGCCGGAGTGGTGTTCGAGCCTCCGGAGGTTGGACGAACAGCGAGCTGACGGGGAGCGGAATCTCAGCGTCGTCTGCGGAATGTTCGCGGCGGCGTTTGTTGCTGGAGTCAAGCCCCGGAACGTTGGGCTTGCGTTTTCCCAGGAGAGGCGACGCGCTGTGATCCTCCCGAAAGTAGGACTCCTCCAGCGCCTTTTTGACGTCCAGCGCTGCGACCGTGAGAGAGCGGACCATCTCGAAGGCGAGGAAGCCGACAATGTCGGTGGTATCGTCGTTGGATTTGAGGTCGAGATGTGAGGGCAGGTTCAGGAATTCCCTGAAGCGCTTGGCTGCAAGGCAAGATCGCTCGATATACAAGTAGGTTTCCAGGAATGACGCGTATCACGAACCTTTGCGATACGAGAATGATGCTTGTCGACAATCTGAATAATGTTGGTATTCCTCACGCGTCATTTGCTTTGTGACGTCGTCCGCTTCCTGGGTAATTCGGCCATGAGTGTAAACGGACGCGATGCGCTCGGCGAGAGCCTACCTTCAAGCGTTCGAGTGAGGCCTCCTGCGCCTCCAGATCGTCCTCGTCCTCTTCGTCGTCTGACTGATGGCCGCTTTGCTTCACGGCTTCAGAGTATATCGTGGTGACCTCCCACGGTAGCTTTATGGTAATCTTCTGTGCCTTGGCCGTCAACTTGTCTGTTCATGAAAGGACCTTAGAATAAACCCGCGGGAAGGTGGCAAGTGAGAAAGTGAACCGCCCGCACCATCCGTCCCATCTTCCAGCGTCTCTACTTCGACTCCTGCTCCTCCGTCCGCATTAGAATCCTTGGCATGCTTCCTAACCTCCTTCCACGAGAGATAGGTCCGCAGTCGGTTAACTTTGGCTCGGTCGTGTCGTATAAGGAAGATGAGATCCTCAGCAGATAAATACCGCGCGTTTCTTCTGTTTGCCAATGCACGAGCCTGAATAATCTGAACTGTGGGTCAGAAGTTGAATACAATGGATGTGCAAGGAAGCGCACAAGCTCGACAAGTTGACTTCTAATGATGTTCTCCACAAGATTGACCGTTTCCGTGAGTGGTTCTTGGATCTCACCGAAGACGAACATCTGTAAACAAAGCCGATTAGACGGGGCTGCCATTGTTAATCGCGTTCGAGGGCACCATCTGGGATATCTCTTGCTGGTACTTGTACTCCTTCTTCTTCTCCCCAACATCTGCCTGGGTTGTGGGCTTCTTAGCTGGTGTCATATTTAACGTCTTGACGACACGGACTCAATGCACTGTACTCACACCCGAGGTCGGATCCACACGTAATGTATAAAATTCCCACGGTATACATCTTATCTAATTTGGTACACTGGCAAACAACATTTAGAACCAACCTGCAGAACCGCCTGGGATTCTTTGGAGGTCGTCCAATAGACCTCGGATGTCCTTGTTGGGCGCGGGGAAGATAGGCCCCGCTTTATTTGCGGCTTCCCTCGACGCTAGGGAGAGGTGCGCAAGCGCAAGCGCAGTGTCCTTTTTCTCTGCTGGAACTCGAGGACGAGGGAACACTGGCATCTCAGCTGGGGGTTTGCCCTCAGCATTTCCACGCTTGATGGAGCCTTCGTCTAGCTGCCTGCGAAGTGCCTTGATCTGCCTCTTGATGACAGTTTCGAATGTGACGTCGTGCCCGTCTTCCTTCTCCGCGAGGAACGTCACCAATCCAGAAACACTAAAGAAAACAGCTTTGGACTGAGCAACCCAACATGCATACGATATGCAGGAAATGCATACAAAGCTTCCTTCAAATATGCAAAGCTAAAACCTCTTGTCTCTTCGGCGATTCCTATCACAAGTGAGTCGGGGAAAGCCACGTCCTTGTTATCCTTGAGCTTTCTTTGCCAGTATTCGGCATAGAGCACTCGGGCGGCCCTGTTTGGATCGTCGAATAAGCTGGAGAAAATAGGAATCTCTTAGTGGGGGTGTCGCATAGAACATCAAAGCGGTGGCAACGTACTACTTGCGATCGAAGCGGCTTGGTCGAGTCGACAATCCTGGGTCCAGCTGATCAAGGTGGTTCGTAGACCCGATGATGAGAAGTCCATCATTTCCCTCCAACCCGTCCAACTCATTCAAGAAGAAAGAGCGGTTCTGATCGTTCACCAGACTATCAAGGTCTTCGAGGATGATAACACAAGGGGAACTTTTGTCGAGCCTTGCTGAATACTTCGGCAATGGCGTACTCATCTCCGAAATAGTCTTTGTGGCGCTCAGCGTTATGACATGGGTAACAAGGAAATTCATGCACGTACGCCTGAACGTTTTGACGTACATCGGGCTGAAGCCTCTTTCCGAACACTCCTTCATGATGGTTTTTACACTGATGGTTTTCCCATTCCCTATCTAGCGTCAGCGCAGGTACATATGGCAAGAGCCATAATCTTCACCAGGTGGTCCATGGAAAATAAGCCCGCGCTAAAAATAAAGTAATTAGACAGTGAACGAGCGTAGAGCAAACGCTTGCGACCTTCCAGGGAAGACTGAGCCCCTTGTAGGTGTCCTTAGATGAGAAGAAGCCGAAGACGTCCTTCTGTAGGGCCCGCTTGAAGTCTTCCTCGAGAATTACTGAATCCCAGCTGGCCTTCTGGATCTCTTGCCAAAGACCGGCGTTCTTCATCCATCCTTGGTTATAGACCCATATCTCGTTGTGGAGTTGATCGAACCAGACGCCAGCTGCCAAGAGTAGTTCTCGGGCAGCTGTATCAGGACCTTCGTGAAGGATGAAATGCTCGGTGTTTACTCCAAGTCCCTGTGGCCACTTAGGGTGGAGCAGTTGCTCGTCAATAGCCCAAGAGGACAGCAGCATAATAACGTACTCGCATGATGTACAGGATAAATGCCTTTCCCTGATGTACGTGTTTACAATGTGGGATCTAAATAAAAGTTCGTGACGAACTTACCTGCCAGGTGGCCTTGAATGCACCATATTCTACTGAGTCAAACAGAATTCCGGGGACAGGTCCAGCATTTTTTGGGAGTGAAGCAAAAAAGGCATTCGTTATGAGATCAGATGGGGAAATAGGTTGGGCATATACATCTGGAAACGCAAGGATATCAAGGCGGTAGTCCTGTGTCACCACGAGAGAGTGGTTGGGGTATATTTTCTGGAGGAGTTGAGACCTGTCCAAAAAAATATGGTCGGGTTAAGCAGGAAAGTTATAGCTCTTCGTCTCACAAGAGCACAATTGGTGAGGAATGCTTCGCAGATCCTACGAAAGGTAAGACGGGTCCTTGTGGCTGCTTGGTTTGAACAGAAAATACCTTGGTCTAACCAATGTCCTAACAAGGGATCATTGTCCCTGTCTTCCTGGAAGGATACTTTGATGAATGCGTCAGACATAGAGTCGTCTCGGAGGCCTTTGTCCACAATGAACCGAGTTCATCGCGTTTGGTCACATGAGGTATCACGTGCACCGAATGACGGTGACGTGACATGCGTGACATTTAGATAGAACGCTCGCGTACCTCAGTGACACGGAAGCGGATCGTGTCGCTCTTCTCCTCACACGACTCACGACACTAAAATGGCACCAGCGACTAGCAGTAGGACTCTTACAGTCTTGGCCGCTGCGGGAATCGGGGCTTTGGCATATGCCGTCTACTTTGATTACAAGCGCAGGACGGACGCTGGGTTTCGGAAGCGACTCCGTACGTCCGACTTCGTGTCATGCACCACTTCCCCCCTTTACACCTCCGTTTAGGCAAAGAAAAAAAGAAACTCGACAAGTCTGTCGCTGAAGAAGCCACGTCCGCTCCCGCGTCTGGGAATCCGCTCGGCGATGCCAGCGTTCCCACCGCTGAGATTATTGCTGCAATGAAGAGCATTAAGGACGACCAGGTTCCGACAACGCCGGAGGAGCGAGAGAAATATTTTATGGCGCAAGTTGAGAAAGGCGAAGCGCTCTGTGCCCAGGGTGTGTTTTGCGCACCTTGCTTTGAGCTGGTACATTTGCTTACTTGTCCTGTAACAGGCCCCGACTTTGCCATCGAGGCAGCGCTAGCATTTTTCAGAGCCCTTCGGGTTTATCCCTCACCCGTCGAGTTGATTATGATCTTCCAGAACACTGTACCGGAGCCTATTTTCAAAGTGTGTCGCACCACATTCGTTCCTCGACTTGAACCTCATTAAATTTTCTAGATGGTGTTGGAGATGATGCGCCTCGACGTAAGTGATCCCCCACCATCGGCTGATGTCGACACATTGCCACACGCTTCAATATCTGAGGATGAGGAGAGTACGTCTAAGCGTGGCCCGCCTTCGGAGGCCTCATCGCAGGATTGGGACCGGGTCACGGATCCTGGAAGCCTGACACCGCCCACCGCATGATAATCCTTCGTGTGGTGCAGGGGCTCAATGTACTCGTTGCTGCCACTGTCGTTGTTGCATCACATGGTTCTAATATACATCCTTTTCTGTTTCATATGTTTGTCTATGGGCAGGTCAAAGGCCGTGTTGAAGGTGAGCCAAAAACCTAACAAGCCATCGTCTAAAGCTGAGATATGTGATTCTTGATTCGGTAGGTTACTACGAAGTCTTCCCTCCGAAACACATGAGCGTCTCAACAAAGACTGTCGAAATAACCGATCCAAGTGGTGCTACGGCTCTTAAGCGTATTCTCGTCGCAGACAGAGATTTCACCACTGGAGAGACCATATATAAAGTAACGCGCACTATTCACCTGCGTTAGGGAATCGAGCTGGCTGACTCGGCGGCACAGGAACGACCAATCGTCTCAGTTCTTGATTCGGATCTGGAGGGCAAGGGGTCACATTGTTCCCAGTGTCTCCGTCAGATCGACGACGGTGCCGCGTTAAGACCCGACGGAGACCGGCTCACGTCCGCGTTCTGTTCGAAGGAATGCGAAGTAAAGCTGAAAGCCGAG
This sequence comes from Lactarius hatsudake, assembly GCA_024734325.1. Taxonomy (NCBI): domain Eukaryota; kingdom Fungi; phylum Basidiomycota; class Agaricomycetes; order Russulales; family Russulaceae; genus Lactarius; species Lactarius hatsudake. The sequence goes on along the minus strand of JANSJP010000002.1, from coordinate 1,703,177 downwards.
TCCCAGTCTCTGCTCTTCGGCCCCGAGTACGCCATCCCCATCGAACTCAATCCCAACGAGGATCCCGAGTATTCCAAGAAGCGCGAGGACGCGCAGATCGCGTTCGCGCGGTTCGTCCATGAATCTGGCGGCGGCAGGACACGCGTCACCCTCGTCGCGCGGTTCATAGCGAGGCAGGTCGTCAACGAGACCGTGAAGCTGCTGCCCACCGGCCATCCCTCCGTCCCGACCGAAACGGACGAATGGACGGGGCACGGGTACACGCTCTTCGATCACGTCGAACGGGTTCGCTTCCTCGAGCTGAACGCCGACGAGGACGAGGCGGAGCAGCTCAGGGCCATATTGAAGGCGAATCTGCTGGGCCTGGAGGACTTTGTGACCAACGAGCGGTACACCGTGCTCATCGGGAAGATGGCGTATAATGCATACGGTATTTCGTTCGCGGGCGGTCGAGACGGCAAGGTTCGATACATGGCTCTCTCTCGCGCGAGCACATCATCTTGAGCTCATGATTTATTTATTTTTCACCTGCAGCCCCCGCCGAGCGTCAGACCAGAAGACGTCGAGTTGACGCGAACGCCCAATGGCACGGCGCGTCAAGTCGGTGCCGGATTCTTTGCCGTTTCGTCCTACGTGGGTGTCTTCCTTTCTAGTGGAGAAAACGAAAAGGGCGACGCATAATCTCCCCTCCCCACATTTAGATTTCCCACTCGTGCGATCCAAGCGCCCGACCGACTTTCGAAAACGGCGACTCGGAGATGCACCTCGTCGCCACGCGCGATGTCAAAGCCGGGGACGAGATAACCGTCTCGTACGTCGACGCCTCCGTTCACGACGACGAAGACGTCGTCCAGGCGAGGTACCGCCGCCGCAAGGAGCTCGCACGCGGATGGAGGTTCGCCTGCCAGTGCGACCGTTGCGTCAAGGAGGCTCCGCCACCCTCGGCCGGAGAGAAGGAGCCGCAGCTGAACGACGAATCAAAAGTAGAACCGATTGTTTCTCAAGTCGACCGGGAGGGCGCTTTGGGTCAAACTCCACCCGCTGTCTCCGATACGACCACCATCGATTGAGACTATCATTATCCTAGATAGAATGGTTATGTTTCTGACCTACACGGCTGTGCGTAGCTTAGCCCAGCGGAACAATTATATTTGATGAGACACCTATTGAAAACTAGAGTACTGCGTGTGTGTTCAAATGACAAAGTGCATGGCGTGGAAATGATGCGTAATGCACACGGTTACAACTTGTAAGGACAGCAACAGGCAAAATTTAGATGGAGCAAAGATGAGCTGTCGGGTGGAGTGGAAAGACAAGAAAGCCCTACGTCGCCAAGCTCCGCCACATACCTTCAGCAGGCAGTGCGCTGCGGGCTTGCAGAATTTTCAACGCACGACGCCGACCTCGGCTGAGCGAGCCAGGGTCGCCGTCATCGCCATCAATGCTCTCCTCTTCGCCAATCGTCTCAAAATCCAGTGCTCCGGGATCTAAAGAACGACTGCGGTCGCGTGCTGCGTACGACGCCTTACGATAGCCGGCCGATGTCGAGGTTGGGATTGTCTTGGAGTCCGGTTCGTCGGAAGAATTATTTTTGACACGACTTCGTGGGACCAAGGCAATGGAAATTGGTAGGGACGCAGCGACCCCAGAATTTAACAGGGCTTCTTTGATGAAACGATCCGTGAGTGGTCATTGGACACTGAGACAAACTTTGGAGTCGCACCGTAGTTACCGTTACGATCAATGTCGTGCATCACAGAGGGGGCTTCTGACTCGCTATCAGGTGACCCGGTGGCGGTATCTTCTGCGTTTCCAGCACTGAAGAAAAGTCTCCATGATCGACTGTCCTTTTTCCAAGCATTTCGATGGCTCGGGGTGGTAACGTTGACCAGGCGGGCGAGCTCTTTATCACGCTGGGTCAAGTTCTCATCATTATCTACTATAGACTCTTCGGTGGTAAATGATGAGCCCTCGTTCCTTAGTGAAGAAGGTTTGGATTGCGGGGTGTCGGAGGCTCGAAGAGCGACTGTAGCCGGGAGCGATGCAGGCCGTAGCATTTGCAGGGATTGAGGAAGAGCCGGATTGCTGCTAACTCGTGGCTGGCGGGATGGGCGTGTGGGGTTATCAACTGGTTCGCGAAGAGGAAGAATTAGTCCATCTGGGGCGATTCTTGGTGATGCATCCGAGTCGTCATCCTCCAGATCAAAAATCGAAGCTGCACAGGGGAGTCAGACCAGTGGCCCCAGGCGCTAAGGAGGGCTTTAAATTGACCTTCGCCTTGTTGCTCAAGGACTTCGGTCCTTCTCTTCTCTCCCCCCGAGACGGCGGGCTTGATATCAAAAGTTACTTTGCGCTTGCCCTTTGATCCCGAGGGACTGAGCGATTCCTGTGGTAGAGCCCGATTTTGTGGCGTGGATGGACCGGGCACTGGCCCAGAATGCTCCACCGAATCAGAGACGGCGATAGTGGCGTTGCCTGTAAGTTTCGCGTTCATCCGAGGTGACTTGATATTTGAAAGAGACTGATATTGTTTCGTACGTGTGTTTCTCTCCGATTCCATATCTACGACATACTTGAAGCTTGTCGCGATATCCTTGTTTTCGTTCATATCACGTCTGACCGGGTCTCGATAGCCAATGCTCCCGGCAGGTGTTGGACCAGTGGGAAGAGAGCTGGATGGCGTCGCCGCTATTGGGGAAGTACTAGGTCTACCCTGGCTTGAAGTCTTTGGATAATGGAATGAAGAGCCTACAAGAGATGTTGATAGAGCGGAGGGAGGTATGTCACGGATTAACGAAGACGGCTTGACGATGGAGACTGGGATAAAGTCGCTGATCGCAACGGGAGAAGCTAGCGACAGTGGGGGTACGCCAGCGGAATCAGTGACAATGGGCTGGTTACTTGGCGATCGCAGTCTCTGTTCTTGGATCAGAGTGGACTCAGCTTCTCGGAACGCTGCCCACAGCAGCTGAACTTGACGTCTCAGCTCTGCTTCTTCCTTCTCGATCGCCGAGACGCGAGCCCGGACTATCTGGGAGACCTGCTCTTCAGCAAATTTTCGGAGTTGATCAGACCGCTGAAGTGCTATTGTTGAAAGGTGATCGAAGGCCGGGTGCGACGGAACAAACGGAGGGGGTGGAAATAGCGGAGATAGAGGGGGGAGGACATTGTGCGGCGACTCGGGCTGTGGTGGCTTTGGCGATGACGGATGTGAAGCGGAGAGTGGAGAGGCTGGAACATGAACAAGTCGGGCGGGCAGTGCTACGCGAAACACGGGTGAATATGCATCCGAGGCTCGCAGTTGAGCCATTGATTCATCTGTCTTTGAATCGAGACAAAGTGAGTAACATGCGACTAGAAATGGCCCCATTCATGTGACCGGGAACAGAGAACTAAGGGGCTCACAAGGCACTGCTTCGCCAACTCGATCCAGCCAGATTCACTACGCAAGACCTCTTGTTCAACCCATTCTTCTGTGGGTAACACTGGACCCTTCTCCGGCGTCCAGGTCAGGTGGGACCAGCTGGAGGACGCGGTAGACAGACGTGCGACATATAAGACAAGTCAAGGATGTATGTCTGCGGAAAAGGAGTGCGGACTTAAACTCGGGTTCGGAGTGCGTTCGACTCCTGAGGGTCAACTGAGGATGAACCTGAGGGGCCAAAAAGGATTCAATGGCGAAAAAGAAGGAGAGCCAAGGATGCTTACTATGGAAACTCCCTCCTCACCGACGTAAACGGGTTGATAATTTGAATCAGAGGGTGTAGAAGGGGGTGTATCCGGTGGAGGAGGAGCTTGCACAGCGATGAGGACGTTCAAGCAGGGACAAGCATAGTTGGAGGACATGTTCAAGGAAAAATAAAATGATATTGAGTTTGGGTGGGTCCTTGCCGCATGCATGATCCGGCCCGAGACAAGCACAGCTACTACTACCTCTCCTTCTTACTCTCCTCCTCTTCCACCATCACCTGTCCATACTCATTTATCCGCTTCGGGTCTATACGGTATATCCAACGCTATCCAACTCAATGCAAAGAAAATGGGTAAAGTCAACGCTGCGCTCACCTGGTATAAAAAGATTAAAAATACAACGTCGTCCCGGAAACATGCCAGTCTATGTAAAATCGGCATCTTGATTATAAACCTAGTCCGCGTGTGGTGTTATCGTGATGAATCGATACCAGGTTCAAGTACTCACGCGAACAGGTCATCAATGACCGTCGACAATGTCTTATATACCATCGCCTTCATTGGCATATGTGCCACGCTCTAGTGTCAGATCCGTCAGGTCAGAGCGGACAGAGAAACACGTCCTGTCTCACCTTGAGCTTATAGTTGATGATGAGTTGAGGAACGAGTTGAGCCTGCAGCGAATCACCCTCTGTCAGATTGACCAGGTTTTGGAGAGTACCTGCCACACGTACGAAGCCGAACATATACACAAACGACGTCAGGGTCGAAATAATGAAGCTGTACCAGCCTCTATGCGTGTCATATACCAAGGAGTAGACCGCATAGATAGCGAGAGCAGGTAGAGCGACGTATGACACATAACGGAATGCCAGTTTGTCGTATCTTCCGCCATGAGGTTAGATTTGGCGACAAGTTAAAAATAGAGTATAACATACTCCTGGGTCTTCTTTTCATCCTCACTCAGCAGGTGCTTATCTGGGTTGTGGGTAACCAACACTGACATCGTCAACATCTCGCGGACTTACCTGCGAACACCACTTTCCAAGGTAGTACAGACCCTGGCTGAGAGGCAACGAGCTTGATATCGACGGCCTTTGTGATCTGTCATCGGAGTCCAAGATTGGGTCAATCGGTAGTGCACGCGCACAAAAAACGCCAACCCCACCTTCCAAGCTTCTATGAGCAACCCCATGCCCGAGCCCATGAGGATCATCCAACTCGTGTCCGTGTTGTTATCGATGAGATACAAGAGGATCACTAATTGGACGAAAACGTTTGTGACGATCTGTACGAGAGTATGAGCATGCTCAGTGTGTTCTGGGAATTATGTAACCCCACCGTTCTACATGGCTCGAATTAACGGTCGTGAACAGAATTCACACAAGTGACACTCACCGGACTGAAACACCGGTAAGCTCATCCTTCTTTCGCCAATGAGAGACATCGGACTTGAATGCCAACATCTCGAACCTAAATTCTTGTGAGTAAACAAAGCGCATAGACATGAACCACTGACACCACATGTAGCACGCTCACGATACCAGTCAGACCTAAGAACCAAGGATTTGTCTCGATAAGCATGCGCTTAACCTCGTCAAGCTCCGCGGATGAGCCACTGCCTTGTTGTTTGACGGCTTCCTGGAAGCCAAAAGTCATCGAGGCGAAGAGTTGGAACTTGAAATATGACATCGGCTGAAATACGACTTGTAGCGGGAGTATTGTCGTGGTGTCATTAATCTCGACGTATTGGGACTTGAGGTGCCAAAATTCGTTGGGAAAGATGATTGGGTTGTAGTAACCGTTTGTGCCGGTTTCGTCTCGTAGTCCAGCAACCAGGTGAACATCTGTCTGTGTGTGTCAAAATTGTGTTGAATGGGCTGAGGGTTCATAAACACACGTTCTGCAATTGGAGGGGGGAGTTGTGCATATTGCAGAACCGTAGCATCGGAGACCAGAGCCAAGGTCAAGTTCTAAGAAGATGTGCATAAAGAGCCTTGGGCACAAGGTGCATTGGGGAACAAACCTGGTGCCAGTAGGAAACAATCGTGTCCGGAACCTGTCCGTCAGATTAGAGAGAACTAGCGGGTGAGCGGTGGTCCCGTGCGTACCTCAGGTTCTTCTTGTCCATCTGCCTCTTTGGCCTTGTCCTGTAAAAGGTTCCTCTCTTTGCGGATTTTGGACTTGGGAAGGTAGCGAGTCAAGACTAGACAATTATGGGTTAGTAAATTCGCGCAGACAAGCTTTCCCTACGCACGCTTGCTAACATGGTGAACAGAATCCTGTCTGTATTTTGGGCTGGAAGGGTCAGGGTCTGCGTTGTCCTTGGTTAGAAATATATGAGCCCATAATGATCCATTGCGTTGAACGGTCTTGCATGGGTAACTTTAGCACCACGGAATTAAACCAAATCATAATCATAATTCACGCACCTCTGGTAAGAGCACGTTGTAATCTACCGTTCGGGTTTCGCTCCAATTCCCAAAGGTGATATCATTCCAAACAAAGTGGGGTAGACCTGTCTCTTTTGGGTGACCGGTAAATACTTGCCCTGTAGGGTCTGTTGACAAGTGAAAATGTAAGGAGACCGGGATTCCCAACGGCCAAGCAAGGTGTGCCTTTGCGGGCTGGACAGACAGAAGAACTTGATCAACTTGCACAGGGTCGGGGCTGTTCCCGGGTATCACGGGGGAAGGTTGTGTGGTGGAAGTTTTTGAGCCAAAGAAGTTACCCGCTGAGTTTCGGTGAGCACGGACCCGTGGGTGGGGCAAAGGTGGATGTCTCACCGAACTGCGTCACTGCGTAGATGAGGAGCACTTGCTGGATGAGAGGACGACCATAGTCAGTGATGTGAGGGTTACTACGATGTGATTCGTACACACCTGTAAGACAGAGATAAACTTGCGAAGAGTTGATTCCTCTTGTTGTGCTCTGGGAGCAGGGGCTGTTCGACCTGGACCTGGATCTGACATGGTCGTACGTGTGCGTGGCTCGAACCGAAAGAAGTTTTTTGATTAGTTTTTGATTAGAATAGGAAATAACGGCGACGGCGACTCGGGGCCCGGTGCCTCGACCAACCGGCGTGTTCTCACCACCGCCGCCCATCGCACCGCCGCCCACCGCCGGCGAGGCCACTGTCACCCGTGACGTTTTGCTAGGGGACCGCATATCATTGGGCGTAGTACATTGAGCAAAAGCCGTCTCATCAACCGCGGAGAATAGATTTTGCCATCAAATGGGTGAGATCATAAATACGGAATGCTGTCCCGTGTTAGTGGCGACTGCGCGCGCGATCAAAACAAACCGACTCACTGCCTCGTTACCGTGTCACTGTATAACAAAACCCAAGGCTTGACTGCCCAGCAACTCACAACCCTCCTCCGCTCCTTCATGTCTGACCGTCATCCACCTACCTCACTGCCTCCTCAAGACTCTGACTACAATTCAGATCCTTTCGCGGATGGTCATCACGGCCTACGTTTTCAAGAGCCCCAACCCAGGCCATTTGATTCTACCACATCACTCCCCCAAGACTTTGGACAAGCCCGACAATATGAGGACGATGAGCTAGAAAAACAACCTCTCACCGGCGGCAACCTTGCTGGGGGCTTTTACCCACCAGGGTGTGTAGAGCGTCATATCAAATCGTGATATCCCTCTCATTTCACTTTCTCCAGGCCGATCGACCCCAACCTGTATGGCGACCCGTATGCCCGTCCCACCTCTGTTGCCTCTAATTCGTCCAACGGTGTCGACACTGCGTGGCGTCGCCGGCAAACCATCCGACGTGGTGTGAAGAAGACCGTCAGACTGACAAACGGTAACTTTATCACCGAGTACCCTGTTCCCACACCGGTCTACAGTGCCGTCGAGGACAAGTGGAAATCTGGCGTCAAGACAACCGAATTCTCGTGAGTGTCCTACCCTATACGGACCCTTAACCCCGATCTCATCTGCTCTGCCCAGGCATATGCGCTACAGTGCCGCCACATGTGATCCTGATGAGTTTAGCGAGGACAACGGGTGGTCCCTCCGGACTAAGATGTATAATCGTGGGACGGAACTCCTCATCGCCGTCACCTCTTACAATGAGGACAAGACTCTGTACTCTCGCACGCTTCACGGGGTCATGCTGAACATTCGTGATATCTGCAAGACCAAACAGTCAAAGTACTGGCGCCGCAGTGCGGAGGAGGGCGTTCCCTGGTTGGCAGAGAATAACTGTCGCTCTGATTGTCGATGGCCTGGAGCCTATGGACAAAACAGTTCTAGATCTTCTCGCTACCGTTGGCGTGTATCAAGACGGTGTAATGAAGAAACAGGTTGATGGTAAAGATACTGTGGCCCATATCTTTGAGGTTTGTCTCATTTCTGGTTCCTGGTCTTTATATTGACTTTGGCCCTGTCCAGTATACCACCCAAATTTCAGTGGACGCTTCCCCGAAGCTTATCTTGCCTCACGGCGACGATCCTAACAACCTCGTCCCGGTACAAATCATCTTTGTCTTGAAGGCAAAGAATCAGAAGAAAATCAACTCCCATCGTTGGCTCTTCAATGCCATCGGTCGGATGCTCCAGGTGCGTAAAGTACCGGGCTTCGGGCTTCGTCCTTTAGTGCTAATTATTATTCCAGCCCGAGATATGTGTCCTCATTGATGCTGGCACCAAACCTGGTCACAAATCCATATACTATCTTTGGGAAGCGTTCTACAATGACGAGAATCTTGGCGGCTGCTGTGGTGAAATTCACGCCATGATCAACAAGGGCAGGAAACTGCTCAACCCACTCATTGCGGCGCAGAACTTTGAATATAAAATGTCAAACATTCTGGACAAGCCACTCGAGAGTAGCTTTGGCTATGTGTCCGTGCTTCCCGGCGCTTTCTCTGCCTACCGGTTCCGCGCGATCCAAGGCAGGCCCCTTGAGCAATACTTCCATGGCGACCACTCGCTCGCGGATCGCCTTGGTCCCAAGGGGGTTTACGGGATGGATATTTTCACTAAGAACATGTTCTTGGCCGAAGATCGGATCCTCTGCTTCGAATTGGTGGCCAAAGCCGGAGCAAGGTGGACACTCACCTATGTCAAGCCTTCCAAGGCGGAGACGGACGTACCCGAAAGTGCCGCAGAATTAATTGGTCAGCGTCGCCGATGGCTAAATGGCTCATTTGCTGCATCTATCGTAAGGGTTGTTCCGGGCTGTATCCCCCGCAGATACTCATTCCACCGTCACAGTATGCTGTCGTGCACTTCTTCCGATTGTATAAATCCGGCCACGGCATCATCCGCATGTTCTTCTTCCACATCCAAGCCCTCGTGCGTCGCGTCTCATTTTTTTTGGTGCCGATAACTAAAGTCCTTTTAAGTACAACGTATTCTCACTCTTATTCTCTTGGTTCGCTCTCGCGAATATCTGGTTGACATTCAGCATTATTATCGATCTTCTACCGAGCCAAGGTATCGTGTTCTTCGGCGGCAACAACAACACAGGACTCGAGATCGTGAGTCCCTCCTCTTAAACATCCATACCATCCTGACTTGATGCCGTCAGACACATTGGGTCAACTTAGCGTTGAAATGGATTTATCTCGGATTTCTGGCCATACAGGTGGGTATCAACTCGCATAGGAATGCCCGAGTCCCACTAACTCCAATGAAAGTTTGTTTTGGCTCTAGGTAACAGACCGAAGGGTGAACGTACTGCGTACACCATCACTCTATGGTACGTTGTTTCTGTACCCGCTGACCAGGTCGCTGACAAAGACGCTAGGGTGTATGCTTTCATGGCCGTTTACTTGCTCGTATGTTCGCTGGCACTTACAGTCAAAGCATTTGCGGTGAGTTCTTTCATACCACGAGGCCCGATGCATGACAACGATACCCCACCAGAATATACCCAGTGAATTGAAGTCTAAGACAAGTTCGCAAGTCATAGCCACGTTCTTCAAACCCCCGGTCGGTTCACTCATTGCAGCTATGGTGTCGACTTTCGGTATTTACCTCTTTGCATCATTCCTTTACGTAAGCCCAATCCAGTGTTCGTGTCACCACCTGCTCACTGGTCTGTATAGCGTGATCCTTGGCACATGTTCTCTAGTTTCTTCCAGTACTTGTGTCTGGCCCCTAGCTTCACCAATGTCCTCAACGTCTACGCATTCTGCAACTTGCATGATGTTTCCTGGGGTACAAAGGGCTCTGATAAAGCAGAGGCGCTTCCATCGGTTTCGTCATCCAAAGGGAAAAACGAAGAAGCCGCTGTCGTGCAGGACACCGAGCGAGTGCAGGAAGACCTGGATGCAGTGTTCAAAGAGACTGTGACGCGGGCGGTAACCAAGATTGACGTGAAGGAGGTCCCAGAGAAGCCGTCGATGGACGATCAAAACAAAACATTCCGCACTCGCTTGGTGGTATTTTGGATGCTCACGAACGCGGGGCTAGCCGTCGCCATTGAAAACATTAACGGTTTGAAGAGTAGTAACGAATCCGTGGACGAGGAAGATCTCCGCAAGAAGCAAAACACCTACTTCGCCTTTATACTCTTCTCTACGTTCGGACTGTCTCTCGTGCGATTTATTGGGGTAAGTAGTTTCCACTTTACTATGTTCCCGAGTCTTAACTTATGTGCGCCATCTAGTGCCTGTGGTACTTCTTCAAACGCAACCTTTTCCGATGCTTTAGGAGGTCGTGAAGTTCCTATGAGTCGTCGTTCGTTATTTCCTTTCGTTCATACCTCGATCATACCACGGACGCTCTCTTGACTACTGCACTTCCCACCCAATCAATTCTTTCTTACCTTTTACCAGTCAGAGATATTGCGTGTCGGTCTCATGTACATATTCATCTCCGGGCTCTTTAGCCCCAATATCAATGGCCCTGCCCTATTTATGACATGGGCTACGAGTACATGTCTGCACCGAACGAACCCCCATTCAGGATACGATGTTCCATACGATACGCGGCCGAAATACGCCTCCTCGCCGCATGGATCAATTCCCTTCTGCTTTGTCGCTTGATGACCTGGGTGCGACAGAGAGGACACGACGGATTCTGTGGAGAGCGCTGATCAGGGGGCCTTGATGCGCGTAGGTAGGCAGACAGGTAGTCTCACACCATCACGTATCCATGATAAAAGACTGGTGCACAGGCGTCGGGATACGTCCAAATTAATACGTAGATCAAACCAAAAAAAAGTTGGATACGATCAACTCAACTCCTTTCGACAAAACACATGTCCGCAGGTGTCAATCAGACGTGTGACGCCAAGATCTTCAGCGGGTTGAGCGGGAGAATCCATCGCCCGCGCCATCTCTTCATCTGCGAGAGAAGCGAGGAAGGTGTTCATGCAGATGGAGCATGACGAGTCTCAAGAGGTAGGTGGTCAGTGCGTGCGTGCGTGCGTGCTTGCGCGTGTGGCAGAACGCATACCACGATGCCCGAGATTCTCCAAATCAGACTCGGTCAAACGGGGTAACTTGTCGACGATAGTTCGGATCTCGCTAAACACGTCAGGGGATGATCTGCATGCCGCAACGCGAAAGATAGGCCACCGCCGTTCGCTATCTTTACTTACTCGTCAGTCAGGCCAGGGAGCTCTCCGTCCTCATCCGAGTCGGTGTTCTCGTTGGCCATCACTATGTCCATATACAGGGAGGAATCAGAGGCAACGGTGTCGGGGTCGAACGCTCTGTGGTCACTAAACATGATCGTAGTGAGGACACGCAAGCGATTTCAGACAGGCTGTGACCTTAAAAGGAATCATATCATAACAACTGGAGCCAGCCAACAACGATTCACATAGCGCAGCCTACAAGGAACAGAGACGATCACAGGAAAGCTAAACAAAACACATAATAAATCATGACCTCCATCTATCGATGTAAGTTAATAGAGAACCAAGGCGACCTGGGTACTCAAAATGGGCTATCCTCCATGGTCGCCGATTCTCCGGGTATTCCCAAACTCGTTGGGGGAAAGGTATCTCCGTCCTCATTGTCGGACGTGTCTGCGATATTTTCGCCAAACAGGGAAGCCATAGGCTTAGATGGACCTCTGAAAGGAGAGGGGGAGTTGTCAGCTAGCTCGGTGGGCAAGGGGCAGGAGTGAACACCGACTTGTTGAAGTGTTTCTTCCTGGCGGCACTAATCTTCTGCGTGACGGGCGTCAGCAGATTGTCTGTTGGTGAAACATAGCTCGGATTCCTGTTCGGGCGTCTTGATCAGTAGTTGTTACCTCGAGATAAGAGTGCGAGCGCACTGAGTCTTGGCCATGCGTTTCGCGAGAAGAGCTCTTGCGCCCATTCCTGGGGGGCCCTGGTTCGTTGGTCCGTTGGTAGCGTTACCGAGGGGCGCCTGTGGGACGGTGACGTGGGCAGCATTCTGTGGATTATGTAAAGGGTGAATATGTACAGAGGCGGGGGAGTCGCTCGGAGTCGTGGACATGATTAGTTCAAGTTGAAAGACAGAACACGAAGGACATTAAGTTCGCCTTTTGGACGCGTTTGGTCACGTGGGTCGTGGAGAGACATTCGGTAGATACGGGCCGAGCTAAAAGCACACCACTCCCGCGGCCGCTCTAGTAGCGCTCACTGGTAACCCACAAACATGCCAGGCGACATCCTCAAGAAGAGAAAGATCGCCGTCCTCGGCTCTCGCTCAGTCGGTGAGCTCATCCAGCTCATCTGTCTCTATTCTCGTACTCAGTAGAGTCCTCTTTCTGCAACAGGAAAGTCGTCCCTCATCGTCCAGTTCACCGAGAACCAGTTCATCGACTCTTACTACCCTACCATCGAGAACACCTTCTCTAAGGGTGTCAATTATAAGGGCGTTGAATATGACTGTGACATTATTGATACCGCCGGTCAGGTCCGTACTCACCGCCAGCGTGCCACACCTTGTTGCTTACCACGAGGTCAAGGACGAGTATTCTATCCTCAACTCAAAGCACGCCATTGGCATCCACGGCTTCGTTCTTGTCTATTCTGTCACCTCAAGAAATTCCTTCGACATGATTCAGATCGTGTACGACAAAATCATCAACTTCTGTGGCATCAAGGAGATTCCCTGCGTTATTGTTGGGTCTAAAGTAGACCTTTCACAAAGGTAGGCTTAATCTTCCCCTGCACTCATCTCTACTTCGACCTTACACAAGACAGTAGACAGGTACAACCGGCCGAAGGTGAGGAGCTTGCCAAAGCAAATCGTGCAGCCTGGGTCGAGACCAGCGCGAAGAACAACATCAACGTTGGTACGTTCTCATTACGTTTCCCCATGTCTGGACTTTGTTCGGTGACAATTGACAAATTCGTCCGCTAGCCAAAGTCTTCGAATTGTGTCTCGCGGAGATCGAGCGACAGGCGCCGACCAAGACCGAACCGACAGCCAGTCGTTGCCTGATTATGTGACCACTCCCCCTCTGACTGGCTTCCCATTGACACTGGTCTTCTCATATTCTCGTACTCCGAACCGCTATTCTCACAATCTAAAGTCATGTGGCGTTTTCTGTCCTTCCCATTTAATTACCCCCTATCGGACTAGAGTTCCTTAGAACCCCCTTTTCTGGTCTTTTCATGCTTTGACCTGCCCTGTATGTACTCATAGCGCCTCACACACCCCAAGTCAGCGGGACTTTCCCCGTACTATGCCCTCCACTGGTGGTTTCTAATATCATTATTCTGACTGTTCTGACTATCAGTGGCGCCATATCGGAGTTTCACAACCTCCACCTCCACCTAGCGACATAACATCAGAATGATCTCCTCCACTTGCAGCACTGTTCTAACAATTCATCCCGCTTCTGTTGTACTCCACATTGTCTCCGAGAAACCTAGCCTTCACCGGTCTGCCTTTCAGTCCGATGACTTTGACTGTCTGAGGGTCTCCTGGCACTAGGTCAAGAGCTTGATCCCCCCATTTGACGTCTTCCCCCTCGACCTCAAGTACGATGCCTTTGATAGGGCGCAGGGCGCTCAACACGATCACTTCGCCCTGCTCATCCGGGGTTATCCTGAGGCCCAGGTCCTTTACGTCAGGAAACCGGATATACTTGAATGGCTCTGGCCTGACCAATTCTGCGTGTCAACGACCGCCAGGCGGAACCCGGGCTCATCTTTACACCCACCAATTTGAGTACCGCCCCAATACGGCGCCGTCCGCGTCGAGCAGCCGTGCGCTAACGACGATCGCTTTCGGCACTTGGCTTTCCCGCGTGCGCACCGGCTGGTCAGGCACCGCGCCCCTCCAAAGCTCCGTGCTGGCATTGGGCGCGAGGACGACGCTCATCTCCCATCGATCGCTCCAATCGGGTCGTTCCAGATCGAAAGATGTGACCTCCAGCGTAGCGTGCTTCCCGTCGAGCGTGCTGTTGGTGCCCCATATTTCCAGTTGGGACGTGATCGTGAAGTGCGCCAGGGTGCGTTGGTTCGCGTATACCTTGCGATGTTTGCGTGTCATCCCCACCGTGTACGGACGGAGCTCGCGTGCGATGGCATAGTACGCGGGCTTTGGTCGGAGAAAGTAATCGACTATTGACCAGGAGGTCACGGGCCAACAATCGTTGATCTATCGAAAAGCCGAGATTTACCGAGTGAAAAGAAGGATGAGGCATTAACGCCCTACCTGCCATACGAGCGCACCAGCCGTGTATTCCTTCCCTGGGCCAGCCCAGTTCCTCCGCCACAGGCGATATGCGGTGGCAAGCGTCTCTGCCTGCATGATTTGGGTGTAATAAACATAGCTGCTCAAAGTACCTGAGTAAACACCTTGCGCCGAGCGAAATCGGAAATCAGACCTTTCCATGTCAAAACTATGTCTGAAATTTTCCACGAGATAAAGCTCGAGGCGGCGCTCGAAGCCTGCCGCTTTGTTGTGATTCGCGGCCGTCCTATCGTCGCAGCGTTTTCTAGAAGTGGCGTCGTCAGAAGCCAGCGCTCACGTACCGGGACTGAGGGTAGCGCTCGGAGATATCCCCACCCGTCCAGTAGTCGACCGTGCGGATGTTGGGGTAAGCCTCCCTATACGGTGTATGAGTGCGCGGATCACACCCGCAGGTCGCAACATTGCAAGAAGACGAACATTCCAAATTCGGAAACGAATCGACCCGCAAGTATGTCCCAGTTGTGCCACGGCTCCTGCGAACCGTGCCACACGTTCCATTGGTGCAAATCGCCGTAGGTCTGATCAGTCGTCGCTTTCCCGTGTCCACTGTACGGAGAACCCCGGTGGTAATGAATGTCCGAGTGTTCCTTGACGACCGCGGGCAAAACACGCTCGTAGATGTGGCGAGCGGGAAAGCTGGTTTTCCGAAAGTCTGACTCTTCGTCGTCATAGTTGAGGTCCAGCCCCGACTGCTCGGCGAGCTGGTAGTCTGCACGTCGCGCTCAGGTCAGGTGCCCGCTCTTCTCCGATACACCAGGGAGAAGCGCCTAACCTTCGTTGTTCCCAGCAAAAATCACAATAGGAAGGATGGTGTCGTAGCCTTCGAACATTCTGCGCTGCCTCCAACTCCACATTCGCAACGAACGCGTCGTGTGCCGGGTACTTCTCCCTCTGGGTGAGTAACGCTTCCCTCTCGCAGAATCGAGTAACTAACCTGACCGCACCCGAACATAAAGTCTTGCCAAACGAGAATCCCTAATTCTGAGAGAAATAGTTAATTGAGACGAGAAATTTGACAAGAACGACGAACCATCGCAGATGTCATAGAACACGTCGTCCTCGTAGATACCCCCTCCCCAAACCCGAACCATATTCTGGTTTCCTTCCTTCAACAGCTGTAGCCATGCTCGGTATCGCTCGGGTGTAATACTATATCGTATCGGTCCATGGAAGCCGGCGCTACTTTCCGTCATGTACTCACGTTGTTAAGAAGGAGTCTGCAGGAATCCAATTCGAACCCCCGCAAAAGATACGAATGTTGTTTATTTCGAAGAGCCAGGTGAGTCCGGGTTGGTCGACCAGCTTTTCCTCCACGACACGCACGCGACGAAACCCAATCTTTTGAAATTTGGTAGTCCAGTGTGTGGCCCTTGCTACCGTCATACCCTGGGTGAATACACGGTTCCCTCCTTTGATATTGGAACGTACGCCATCGAATACTTTGACGTGGACATCATACAAGGGTTGTCCACCATACCCAACTGGGTACCACAACCTGATGTCCCCCTTCTTGAACTGGAACGTGACCTGCGCGGTACCATCACTCATCGTGATCTTGCTCTGACCGATTACCCCGTCGCCGGATGGATCTTTGAGCAGTACTTCGGCGGTACAAGACGCCTCTAAGGAGGAAAGCACAATGCGTACAGTCATGTCTGCGTCGAGATATTCGTTAACCTTGACGGATACACAGAGGTCGGATATGCGCGCGTGGTACATGTGAAGGGTCACAGGACGCCAAGGACCGGTGGTCAATAATACAGGGCCTGTTCACTCATCAGACAGAAGTCAGGAAGAACAGAATGCACGCGAACCCCAGTCCCAACCGTAGCTTTCAAGGTGTTTCTGTAGTTAAAAGGCTGTGGCCAATGAGTAGTAGACACTCACTGGTACTGGGCCTTACGAACGTGCAGACGGCTGGGATCCCCATTCCAGCAGTTATATTTGGCGTCCCTTTGCTCGAGTTCTTTCCCCTAACATCAGGTTCAGTACTCAGGAAGCATTTCGCAACGGCGATCGATGAGTGATCATACTTTCAAGAAAGTACTTGGAAACGTGATTACAAGCTCGTTTGCCCCAGACGATCAGGTAATTCTTGCCCCCCGCCCGATATGATACGAACTGGTTCTCGGTTCTGCAATGGCATATGATTAGCGAGTTGTAAAATGCATAAAATGCATAAAGCGGAAAACTCCTACTCAAGAATCTTGTGGCCATTCTAGAAAGAATGCAGTCCTTTGTCACCGCTCTCGTCAGTAACTGTGCTCACGAGTGACACAAAGCTGAAGGTGTCCAAGCCGTCGAACACGAGATCGATATTCGGTGCTGAGAGTTCCCGTTCACCTGACCTCGAAAGTGGTCTTGAAGGCCCAGTCCGCTTCTCCGAATCCCTGAAAACAGAGAGACAGAGCAGTCGTGGGTCGAGTCGTGAAGCATTGAAAGCCTAGTAGAAGCCTGAGGTTGCACGTACACTGTACGTCCCACTCATGGAAGACCAACGAACTATCAAAATGTCAAAACAATTTCATCTCGCCAACCTGGCGGCGCCAACGTTGTGCTCACGGGATCCGGTATTTTCTTCAAGTGGAGAAGTTCGACAGTGCACCGAAGGTAGGGAAAGCCGATGTTTCCAACCACTCACTCTCTTCTGTCCCTTGACCTCCGCCGATCTGGGCGAAAGTCCAGCCAGTGTGAAGTAGGCGCGCTGGTACTGGTCATGATTTGGGTAGGTTTAACGAACTGGATGTACTGTAACATCGATATAACACCTCAGTCGGTGCAAGACTGCGAGCTTATTCGGGTAATATCAAATCACTGATCAACCAGGTGCACAATATTTTACAGTACATTGTTTTTGGAGTAAGCGAGACCACGCGCGCCACTCAACAAAAGTACATTAACTTTTTCTGACGTTCGTGTGTTGGTTTAAATGCTTGGCGGAATCTCTCCAACGTGGTGGCTGCCTCCGTCGTGTTTGTCGCCGTCTCGGATATAGTGAGGTCCAGACCCAGTTGCGGGTCGAAGTGGTGCTTCGAGCGGGCGCACACGATTGTCGCGTCTGGGTCAAAGCTCGTCAGTCATAAATACACAAAGATAAAGACGGTGAACAGGTATCACAGTAGACAGGTGCAGGTACAGAGACGGAGCGCGTAGCGCGCGCGTAAACGTGGCAAAGAGCATACGTTATCGACTGCAAATCGTCAGCCCTGTGCGTATCGTCAGATAATGACTGTTCAAAAAGAATCGCTCAGGGATGCGATGGCATACGTGAATCTATTCTCGTCTATGAGAACATTGTAGTGGGCCGGACGGCTGGTACCGAGTAGTCCACCGTGACTTTGCAGATAAAAGTCATATCCAACGGGATTGACAATGTCGCTGTCGACAACTGTGCCAGCAAAGCAATTCCCGCTCCGGTCACTCTCGCTTTTAAAGCGTGGGAAGAAGCGAACGTGGTGACGCTTGCCAACAACGATAAAGGTGATGGTGGGGTTGAAACCCAATTTTTTGCAGGCGCCTGTGGGGAAGTTGGAATGGAGGAGTATGAGAGACATAAATGGAGGGTTCATACTTCGAATGAGAGGGAGTTCGTCCTGGATAACCGTGGCAAATTGTCCTTCCGAAACGCCATCTGGAAGACACCATCGGCAACGCGCATGCAGACGTAACAGATTCACTAACCGCGATAGAACAAGATCCGCTTGGGATACTTTCCCGTGTTAAGCTTGTACTGGCTTAGCACGTACTGTCGTTCGCTCAGTCGATGCACTCATATGGAAAAGTCAAGACTCAAGAAACGCACCGTAGACATAGACTCCATTGCATCAATGAAGTCCTGTCGAGATGTCTGCACTTCCATCGTCGAGACATACCGAACCGCACTCGTGTCGATACTTCCGACCAACGAAGTGAATGACGGGCGATTTCCCGACCCAGGGGCAGGGTGAATAACATCGGCACCTGGACAGAACGTGGCGGATGATGTGTTTGATTGATGTCAAGATACAGGTGAGCACACTCACCCATGACTATGGTTGGATTTGCGGAGTCGGTGAGGAAGGAAATATCAGGGGACTCTAGGACCGAATTGACTCCACCCAACTTTACGTTCAGTCTGAGTGGGAAAGATGTCAGAAATGCTAGGAACTGTTTCGGTGCACTCACTTGAGGGTTATGTTCGCATAATATTGAGGTTTCGCATAGAAGCACTTGGAGGATTTCATGCACTGCGTCACAACACCTGTCTGAGTACAAAGATCAGTGTGTTGGGGTTGCGTTGGGATGCCATAGGCCACTGTCAATTACCGCGACGTCACCAAAACTAGTACGCAGATCAGAAATCAGTCGCAGTAAACATTGGTAATGTGCATTTACTATTTGACAGCGCTGTATATGTCATTGCCGCCTTCTGGAAGGACGACGACGACGAGAGTGGGGAGACTCTTTACGCGCAGCCTACATTCGTTACTGGCTGCACGAAGTTGCTGCCAAGATAGTCAGGTATTCACGAAGACAGTTGAACTACAAGACGACAGACCTGACCGATGTTGCCTTGTCCTGACTCCCATTTAATAAGCGCTGGTCGAGGATTGATGTATATTCCTACGATAAGGGGTCCAGGTGAGGGGAAACAGATACCAAATTTCGTCATGGGTAACCGTACCAACAGCCTCGCATGCTCTCACCAAGTCAGAGGCCATCTGGTTAGCAACCTGATCATTGAAGCGCTGTTGCCGCTCGTAAAATGATATCATCCAATTGTGCGACGTGGATGCGGGAGCATCCGCTTGTCGATCCTTCTGAAAAACATTATCCAAACTGCGGCGCAAAATAAGGACAGCGTAACATACAAATTCCATGCACCATCGCGGGTCTCTAGCACACACGGGTAGGGTCATTCAAATTTTCAAAGGAAGTGAAAATTTACGGACAGCATCGGGCTCTTCCGAGATTGATGACGTATCTCACTTCGGGGCAATCCAGAACTACGGGCTTGTACTCTGTCGGCTTCGTTCGCAATAGTCATGCCCAAACTCGCGGACATATTCGGATTGATGTAATCCAGTACCTTGGGGTAGAAAGTCAGGCCGGCCGCCAACATATCAGACAAGGACGCGCTGCCAGAACATACACCTAGGCCGTTGATGATACTCCGTAGACGGTTCGTGAGGGCGCTTTGCGGCGAACTCGAGAACAGAGTTTCGTCTTGTCAGGGGGTACCTGTTTCCGCATTATCTGTCCGGGGGGGACGTGACAGAGTTCCAACGGGATCAATGCACCACTCGCGAGCTGCAGGACGCAGGGTCAGTGCGAAGCGGTGCATACAGAAACATGCAAACCTCGACACAGATGACGTCCGGAAAACGCAGTGGCCGATTCAGCTTCTGGCGGAAGTAATCGGCGACGGTCGTCGTCTGACCGCCCGTAAGCTCGAACGTTAGGTCCCGAGCCCCCTCCTTGCTCAGCTTCTTGACACCATGCGGTCTTGGGGCCTGGTTTGGGTCGCGCTGATCGTACGATGTCGTGATCTTCAAACCGGGGGTGATAAATCGCTGTACACGTATGCGCTCCCTGTCGGGAAGTCCCTGACGCGGCGCAAGTGCGTTGGGGTTACCTGGTCTTCCCAGTATAGCGAGGGCGACGTCGATCAGTGGCCCGGGCATATACATCGCACCAGTCGATATATCTATGTTGATCACCATGCGGCCGATAGCAGGTCGCACGGATTGGAAATATCCACGCCACAGGACAATCCCCCCACCAATGTCTCTCGTTTCACGATCCGTGAAGAACGAACGGACATTGAATGGGTATTTCAAATTTGGTCCCATACGAACCACTACGTTTAGTGCCTGTATAGACGCGTTGATCATGATGGGGTTGAGCAAGCACACGCAGTTCGGCTTACCGTGATCGCTGTCAAAACCGAATTGTCGTGGCTCTGCTCGCCTCGCAAAAAGCGTTGAAGGACCCTAGACATGAATCGAATAAGATTCGAATCGGGAAAATGAAAGCGCATCGCACTCGGGGCTAATCGATGCGACGTGTGTCAGGCGAACTGTGAACACTTTAGGGCCGCGGCGGCCTGCCGCAACCTCACCCGGCGAAGGTGGTGCACCCATAGGGACCGAAAACTGGAAAGCGGGAAGTAAATGAAGTGGAGCAATGAGCAGTGACTCGGAGGACTCACTTCGCGACCACCAGACTCAAACGGAAGCTCGTATGTTGTGAACAGGTTCTTACGGCCATCATACACCCCAGGTCTTGCGAAAAGTGCGGGTTCCACCTGGGTCTGTAACGCCTGGATGATCTCGAAATTCCGAGCGGCTGGGAGTGGCCTGTCAACCGGGGCGATGGCTGTGACAAACGTCAATTAGTATATAAGATCGTGGGAAAAAGAAGACGCATACCGACTGCAACGTGGAGTAGGTGGGAGGCACTGTTCAGTGAATCCGTTCGAGGAGAACATGGGGTACATGCCATCGTAATGATAAATTCTCCCTTGGTTGAGCTCAATCGCGAAATTATTGGTAAGTACTTTGACCGGCCATCCAGCGGTCCCTTTTCCTGTGCGCCTGGCGCCTATAGTCCTTACATGGGCAGCTGGGATTAGGGAACGTTGAACAGCTGGCCCTTCGGATACAGAAATAGCTCCAGTGGGGGACCCGCCACTTTGTGGAGGGCAGCCTTGGGTGGAAGTGCCACTATGGCCTGGACTATGGCCTGGACTTGGACCACGCCCGCCGCCACCACGGCCATCGCGGGGACCACCACGGTGACCACGGCCAGGTTTTCCAAGAGAAGCTTTTGGAGGCATGAGAGAAACGGAAAGGAACCGTATGTAGGTTATATCGAAAATTCGAAATGACAACGCACGCCAGTTGAGCGGCGTAACACATTTCCCTTCCAAGAACACATTACGTCGCGGGAACTGACAGCGGCTTCATGGTACCGGACTTGTACTATCACACATGCCGACCGTTGGACTGCAGGCACGTGCCGATGCTACAGTATCCGGATCCGACTCGGTCTGATACAGCATGTTCGGTTTCGTAGAAGAAGCAGGAGAAATACTCCTTCCTGTGGCACACACCATAAATATTAGGTAGAAAGAGCTCGTTCGTCAAGTGCGCGCATGGCAACCTTCCGGGAAGCGGTGTGTCCGGGAAAGCTAGCGTCGGGGTTTGCAGCATATTGATAGATGTGAGCGTCAATTAAACAACGGTCTACCTTCATAGAATAGGAACACCGGCACCAGTGACACACAACTAGTGTTGCCGCGAGTCTATGCGGTCCGAGTCGAGTTGCCAACTCGAGGGTTAACTCTAACTCGGGAGTTCAGCAACAAACAGGAACCAATGAGAAGCCTTCAATTCTGAAGGTTCCCACGCCTCTTCGCTCAAGCAAAGTGAGCAGAGTGATGAACCTGAGAAACCCGAACAATGAGCCCGAAAGCACGATACGACGAGAAATGAAGCAACGTTCTTTGGGCCTGATTTCCGAGACGAACAGGGAGAAACAGTGGCAACTGAGTGCCGTCTATTAGGGAACGAGAGCGGGTTTTTGAATACAAAGGGGTTTACACATATGCGAAGCGATCCAGCAAGGTAAGAGGGTACAGAATGAGTGGCATATAGTGAGGGTGGAAACTGAGCAACAGGGAGAGGAGAGAGAGACTGTGTGTGTATGCGGAAGATGCGATGAGGGACAGCGACAGCGCAGGTGAGTCATGTGATGACATCCCGATGGAAACAGCCGAAATGAGAGAAATTTCACGAAACACGCTATAGTTTTCGTTTGCAGGACTCCGAGTCTCTGTTAATACGATAAATGCCCTTACTATTGGTACAGACTACATGAGGTTGTTATTTTGGTAGTGGGGATGGAGATAGATCAAGAATACGACGAAGGAAATATCTGCAGCGGAGACAACTCCAGAGTTGCACCGGTGTGAACTCTTGCAAACGTTCGGTCCGAGTTAGAGTTCACACCGGTGTGAACTCTTAAGTTACTAACCACTCGTTATCTTCTGTTAACACGAAATGCCAACCTGTGTGAAGTGGGTGCGTGGTACTACTGGTCATGATTTGGGTAGGTTTGATTCACTGAATCACTGACGCCGGTATAATACTCTTGGTCAAAACAAAACAGGGTGGAGCACCGCGAGTTTATTCGGCCAACGTCAAACGATTCAATTCGTGCGTGGAATGTTACGACAAGCGAGGTGGCAGCTATCAAACTACTGATTTACGACGACAGGCCCAATTTTCAACAGCGCATTTTGGAGAAAACGAGACCAAGGGCGCCACTCAACAGAAGTACATCAAGCCTTTCAGGCGCTCGTGTGCTGGTTTAAATGCCTGACAGAATCGCTCCAAAGTAGTAGTTGTCTCTGTCGTGTCCGTCGCCGTCTCGGATATAGTGAGGTCCAGTCGTGGGTCGAAGTGGTGCTTTGAGTGGGAACACACGAGTTTCGCGTCTGGGTCAATCCCCGTCAGCTATAATACACAAAGATAAAGACGTTGAATAGGCATCACAGTAGACGGGTGCGGGTATAGAGACTGAGCACGTGGCAGGCGCGTAGACATGGCAGAGAGCGTACGACAATGCTTGTAAACCGTCAGCCCTGAGCGTACAGTCAGCATCGACAACAACCTTGCAAAAGAAACACTCCGGAATGCGACGACATACGTGAATCTATTCTCGTCGACGAGAACGGTGTAATGGGTCGGACGAGCGGTACCGGGCACTCCACCGTGACTTTGCAGATAAAATTCAAACTCTACGGGATTGACAACGTCGCTGTCGACGACTGTGCCAGCGGGGCAATTTCCGCCCCGATCACCCTCATTCTCGGATCGTGGGAAGAAGCGAACATGGCGAGGCTTGCCAACAATTAGAAGGGTGATGGTGGGATTGAAACCCAATTTTTTGCACGCGTCTGCGAAGGAAGTCAGAATTGAGAGGTACAAGACACAAACGGAGGGCTCGTACTTCGGATGAGGGGGAGTTCGCTCTTGATAATTGTGGCGAATTGTCCTTCTGAGACGCCTTCTGGAATGCAAAGTTGGTAACGTGCATACCGATGTGGAAAGATCACTAACTGCGATATAGCAAGATCCGTTCGGGATACATTCCTGTTGCGCTCCTGTACTGGGTTAGCACATACTGTCGTTTGCTCAGTCAATGTATTCATATGGAAAAGACAATAAACGTACCGTAGACATAGACTCCATTGTATCAATGATTTCCCGTCGAGATCTCTGCACTTCCATAGTCGAGACATATCGAACCGCACTCGTATCGATACTTCCGACCAACGAAGCGACTGAGGGGCAATCTCCGGACCCACTGGCAGGGGCAGAACGGATGACATGGGCACCTGGACAGAACGTGGTGGGTGGCGTGGTTGGTCAGCATAAGGGTACAGGGTGAGCGCTCACCCATGACTATAGTTGGAATTGTGGTGTTGGTAAGGAAGGAAATATGGCAGGGTTCTGGGACTGAATTGACTCCACCGAGCTTTACGTTCAGCCTAAGTAGAGACGATGTCAGGAGTGCTAGAGATTGTTTCGGTGTACTCACTTGAGGGTAATGTTCGCATAATATTGAGGTTTCGCACGGAAACACTTCGAAGACTTCATGCACTGCGTCACGACACCCACCTGTGGACAAAGATCAGTGTGTTGGTGTTGTGCTGGGACACCGTAGGCAACTGTCAATTACCGCGACGTCACCAAAACTAGTACGTAGATCAGAAATCAGTCGCAGTAAACTTTGGTAATGTGCATTTACTGTTTGACAGCGGTGTATATGTCATTGCCGCCTTCTGGAAGGACGACGACGACGAGAGTGGGGAGACTCCCTGTGCGCCGCTGACACTCGTCACTGGCTGCACGAAGTTGCTACCAAGATAGTCAAGCGCCCGCGAAGACAGTTAAACTACAAGACGACAGACTTGACCGATGTTGCCTTGTCCTAACTCCCATTTAATAAGCGCTGGCTGCGGGTTCATGGGTATTCCTACAATAAGGCCAGGTGATGGGTGACAGATACCGAGTTCGTTATGGGTGACCGCACCAACAGCCTCGCATGCTGTCACCAGGTCGGAAGCCATCTGGTTGGCAACCTGTTCATTGAAGCGCTGTTTCCGCTCGTAAATAATGATCATCCAATGTGCGACGTTGGACGGGGTGAACATCCGCTTGTTGAACCTTCGGAAAGACATCACCGGAACTGCGGCGCAAACCACAACAGCGTAACCCTACAGATTCCATGCACCATCTTGCGGTATCTGGCACAAACGCATGAGATCATTCAACTTTCAAAGGGAAATTCTACGGACAGCACGAGGTCGTTCCGAAGATTGATGATATCTTAGCGTTGGGGCGCCCAGAATACGAGCTTGTATTCTGATCGGTTCGTTCGCAACAGTCATGCCAAACTCGCGGACATATTCGGATTGACCGTGTTCCAGTACCTTGGGGTAGAAGGTCAGCAGATCAGCCAAAAACACACTGCCAGAACATACACCCAGGCCGTTGACGATACTTCCTAGACGGTCGATAGGACGCTTTGTAGCGAACTCGAGAACAAAGTTCGTCTTGTCAGGGGGTACCTGTTTCCGTAATACCTGTCCGGGAGGGTACGTGACAAAGTTCCAAGGGGATCATGGCACCACTTGCGAGCTGTAGGACCAGGGTCAGTGCGAAGCGGTGCATGTGGACACAATGCAAACCTCGACACAGATGACGTCCGGGAAGTGGAGTGGCCGATTCAGCTTTTGACGGAAGTAATCGGCGACAGGTCGTCGTCTGACCGCCCGTAAGCTCGAATGTCATGTCCCGAGCCCCCTCTTTGCTCAGCTTCTTGACACCACGCGGTCTCGGGGCCTGGTTTGGGTCGCGCTGATCGTACGTCGTCGTGACCTTCAAACCAGGGGTGATGAATCGCTGCAGACGTAATGCGCTCCCTGTCGGTGAGCCCCCTCCGCGGCGCAAGCGCATTGGGGTTACCGTGGTCTTGCCAGTATAGCGAGGGCGACGTCGGTCAGTGGCCCGGGCATGTACGTCGCACCAGTCGATATATCTATGTTGATTACCATGCGACCGATAGCAGGTCGCAAAGATTGGAAGTATCTGCGCCATAGGACTAATTCCGCCACCAACTGTCTCTCGTTTCACGATCTGTGAGGAACGAACGGACATTGAACGGATATTTTAAATTCGCTGCCATGCGAACCACTACGTTGAGTACCTATTTATGTGCAAGGATTATGGTGAGACTGAACAAGCACACGCAGCTAGGCGCACCGTGATCGCTGTCAAAACCTGTGTTGTCTTGGGTCTGCTCGCCTCGCACAAAGCGCTGAAGAGCCCTAGGTATGAGTCAAACAACAGTCGAATCTGAGAAGACATGGAGCGCATCATACTCGGGGTTGATTGATGCGACGGGAGTCAGGCGAACTGTGAACACCCCCATACTTGGAGGCACCGCAAACTTGAGAGGGAAAGCAAATGAAGAGGACCAACGAGCAGTGGCTCGAAGGACCTACGCTGCGACCACCAGGCCCGATGGGGAGCTCGTACGTCCGTAAACAGATTCTTACGGCCATCATACACCCCAGGTCTTGCGAAAAGTTCAGGTACTATCTGCGTCTGTAACGCCTGGATGATCTCGAAATTCTTTGCGGCTGGAAGTGGCCTGTCAGCCGGGGCAATGACTGTGATAAGCGACGATTAGTGACATACGAACGCGGGACGAAGAGGGTGCTTACCAACTGCAACGTAGAGGAATATGTGGGAATTGTTTGGTAAATCCTTTCGAGGAGAAATAAAGAAACATGCCATTATAATGATATATTGTCCCCTGGTTCAGTTCAATCTCGAAACTGTTGGTGAACACTTCGATTGGCCGTCCACCGGTCCCATGTCCTGGGCGCTTGACACCGATGGCGGTAACATGGGCAGCTGGGATTAGGGAACGTTGAATAGCAGGCCCTCCAGTTACAGTGAAGGGAATGGCTCGAGTGGGGTTCCCTCCACGCGGAGGCCCACCGCGACCTCGGTCTGAACTTGAACCGCGACCACGCCAGCCACAGGTGATCGCCGCCGCCGCCACGGCCACGACCACGACCACGACCACGACCACGACCACGACCACGCCCGCGCCCACGACCACTACCACTTCCACGACCAAATTCTTCAGGAGCAGGTTTCGGAGGCATGAGATGGAAAGGCAACCGTGCTCTGCGGGTCTGGCCACGTACGCACGCTGATCTACTGGCGTAAATACCTTCCAAAAACACATCATGTCTCACGCCTGACTGTCAGCTGACGGCCTCAAGACCCTTGGCTCTATTGGTCCCACATTTATCGACCGTAGTGGCGCACTGACAGGAATATATATTCACGTGGACTGAAACCTATGAACGTATAGATGGCTAGACCCTCGGGAAAGTGCTCGAAAACGTGGCTATAAGCTCATTCCTTGGTCAAGGAATTCTTGGCCCAATGGGACAACAGCTAGTCCTCGGTTCTGGGATGGCACACAAACAAGTTGTATGGGAGAGATAGAACAACAAAACTTCCTACGCCATGAATCTCGTAGCCATTCTAGGAAAAATGAGACCTTTGTCACTGCCCTCGTCAGTGACTGCTTGTGGGTAACACAAATCTGAAGGTGTCCGAGCCGTCGAACACGAGATCGATATTCAGTGCTGAGCGCTGAGAGTTCCTGCTCACTGATCTCGAAAGTGGTATTGAAGGCTTAGTCCGCTTCCCCGATCCCTGAAAACAGAAAGATCGCGCATTGTGGGTCGAGTCGTGAAGCATCGAAACACCAGAGGGTTGCATGTAGTAGTACACTGTACATTCAACTCATGAAGACCAACCACTCAACGTTTCCTGTCCCTTGACCAGCTTGACCTCCGCTGATCTGGGTGAAAGTCCATCTCGTGGCAAGCAGGCGCGTGGTACTGGTCATCCGGTCATGCAGTCATGATTTATTCAGGTAACGTCAAACAATTCAATTCGTGCGTGGAACGCTATGACGGGAGAGACGGCGGCTATCAAACTACTGATTTACAATGACAGGCACAATTTCCAACAGCGCATTTGGGAGAAAACGAGAGAACACGGGCGCAACGGGCGCCATCAACAGAAGTACATCAACTTTTTCTGACGTTCGTGTGTTGGTTTAAATGCTTGGCGGAATCTCTCCAACGTGGCGGCCGCCTCTGTCGTGTTTGTGGCCGTCTCGGATATAGTGAGGTCCAGACCCAGTTGCGGGTCGAAGTGGTGCTTCGAGCGGGAGCACACGATGTCCGCGTCTGGGTCAATGCTCGTCAGTCATGATACACAAAGACTAAAGACGGTGAATAGGCATCACAGTAGACGGGTGCAGGTATAGAGACTGAGCGCGTGGCGCGCGCGTAGACGTGGCATAAGAGCGTACGACAATGCCTGTAAACCGTCAGGCCCTGTGCGTGTCGTCAGCATCGACAACAACCTCGCGCAAAAGAAACACTCGGGAATGCTGACGACATACGTGAATCTATTCTCGTCGAGGAGAACATTGTAGTGGGCCGGACGGCTGGTACCGAGTAGTCCACCGTGACTTTGCAGATAAAAGTCAAACTCGACGGGATTGACGACGTCGCTGTCGACGACCTGTGCCAGCGGGGCAATTTCCGCTCCGATCACCCTCGTTATCAGATCGTGGGAAGAAGCGAACATGGTGACGCTTGCCGACAATGATAAGGGTAATGGTGGGATTGAAACCCAATTTTTTGCACGCGCCTGCAGGGGAAGTTGGAATGGAGGAGTATAGAGACATAAATGGATGGTTCATACTTCGAATGAGAGGGAGTTCGTCCTGGATAACCGTGTCAAATTGTCCTTCCGAAACGCCATCTAGAAGACACCGTCGGCAACGCGCATGCAAGCGTAACAGATTCACTAACCGCGATAGAACAAGATCCGCTTGGGATACTTTCCCGTGTTGAGCTTGTACTGGCTTAGCACGTACTGTCGTTCGCTCAGTCGATGCGCTCATATGGAAAAGTCAAGGAAATGCACCGTAGACATAGACTCCATTGCATCAATGATTTCCTGTCGAGATGTCTGCACTTCCATCGTCGAGACATACCGAACCGCACTCGTGTCGATACTTCCGACCAACGCAGTGAATGACGGGCGATCTCCCGACCCAGGGGCAGGGTGAATAACATCGGCACCTGGACAGAACGTGGCGGATGATGTGTTTGATTGGTGTCAAGATGCAGGTGAGCACTCACCCATGACTATGGTTGGATTTGCAGAGTCGGTGAGGAAGGATATATCGCGGGGCTCTGGGACCGAAGTTGACTCCACCGAGCTTTACGTTCAGCCTGAGTGGGGACGATGTCAGGAGTGCTAGGGGCTGTTTCGGTGTACTCACTTGAGGGTAATGTTGGCATAATATTGAGGTTTTCGCACGGAAGCACTTGGAGGACTTCATGCACTGCGTCACAACACCTGTCTGGGAACGAAGTTCAGTGTGTTGGGTTGCGTTGGGACGCCATAGGGCAACTATCAATTACCGCGACAGTCACCAAAACTAGTACGCAGATCAGAAATCAGTCGCAGTAAACTTTGGTAATGTGCATTTACTGTTTGACAGCGGTGTATATGTCATTGCCGCCTTCTGGAAGGACGACAACGATGAGAGTGGGGAGACTTCCTTGTGCGCCGCTGACATTCGCCACCTGCTGCGCGAAGTTGCTGCCAAGATAGTCAAGCACTCGCGAAGACAGTCAAACTACAAAACAGGCGGACCTGACCGATGTTGCCCTTGTCCCGACTCCCACTTGAATAAGCGCTGGTTGAGGATTGATGGATATTCCTATAAGGTCCAGCCAGGTGAGGGGTGACAGATACCAAGTTTCATGGGTAACCATACCAACAACTTCGCATGCTCTCACCAGGTCGGAGGCCATCTGGATTGGCGACCTGATCATTGAAGCGCTGTTGCCGCTCGTAAACGACAATCATCCAATTGGCGACATTGGTCGGGGTGAACATCCGCTTGTCGATCCTTTGGAAGACATTATCAAAACTGTGGCGCAAACCACAACAACTTTACGTACAAATTCCATGCGCCATCGCGTGGTCTCTAACACAAACGCATGGGGTCATTCAAAATTTCAAGGGAAGCGAAGATGTACGGACGGCACTAGGCTGCTTAGAGGATTGGTGATACCTCAGCGTCGGGGGATTCATAACGCGGGCTTGTATCCTGATCGGTTCGTTTGCAACAGTCAGGCCGAACTCGCGGACATATTCGGATTGACCGTATTCCAGTACCTTGGGGTAGAAGGTCAGCACATCAGCCAAGAACACGCTTCCAGAACATACACCCAGGCCGTTGACGATACTTCCTAGACGGTCGATTAGGACGCTTTCGTAGGCGAACTCGAGAACAGAGTTCGTCTTGTCAGGGGGTACCTGTTTCCTCATTATCTGTCCGGGGGGGACGTGACAAAGTTCCAAGGGGATCAATGCACCACTCGCGAGCTGCAGGACGCAGGGTCAGTGCGAAGCGGTGCATACAGAAACATGCAAACCTCGACACAGATGACGTCCGGAAAACGGAGTGGCCGATTCAGCTTCTGGCGGAAGTAATCGGCGACGGTCGTCGTCTGACCGCCCGTAAGCTCGAACGTTAGGTCCCGAGCCCCCTCTTTGCTCAGCCTCTTGACACCACGAGGTCTGGGGGTCCTGGTTTGGGTCCCGCTGATCGTACGATGTCGTGATCTTCAAACCTGGGGTGATGAACCGCTGTATACGTATGCGCTCCCTGTCGGGAAGTCCCTGACGCGGCGCAAGTGCGTTGGGGTTACCCGGTCTTCCCAGTATAGCGAGGGCGACGTCGATCAGTGGCCCAGGCATGTACATCGCACCAGTCGATATATCTATGTTGATTACCATGCGGCCGATAGCAGGTCGCACGGATTGGAAATATCCACGCCACAGGACAATCCCGCCACCGATGTCTCTCGTTTCACGATCCGTGAAGAACGAACGGACATTGAATGGGTATTTCAAATTTGGTCCCATGCGAACCACTACGTTGAGTGCCTGTTTAGACGCGTTGATCATGGTGGGGTTGAGCAAGCACACGCAATTCGGCTTACCGTGATCGCTGTCAAAACCGAATTGTCGTGGCTCTGCTCGCCTCGCAAAAAGCGCTGAAGAACCCTAGACATGAATCGAATAAGATTCGAATCGGGAAAATTAAAGCGCATCGCACTCGGGGCTAATCGATGCGACGTGTGTCAGGCGAACTGTGAACACTTTAGGGCCGCGGCGGCCTGCCGCAACCTCGCCCGGCGAGGGTGGTGCACCCATAGGGACGGAAAACTGGAAAGCGGGAAGTAAATGAAATGGAGCAGTGAGTAGTGACTTGGAGGACTCACTTCGCGACCACCAGACTCAAAGGGAAGCTCGTATGCTGTGAACAAGTTCTTACGGCCATCATACACCCCGGGTCTTGCGAAAAATGCAGGTTCCACCTGGGTCTGTAACGCCTGAATGATCTCGAAATTCCTTGCGGCTGGAAGTGGCCTATCAGCCGGGGAGATGACTGATAAGCGGCGATCAGCGATATGCGAATGTGGGAAAAAGACGGCACTTACCAACTGCAACGTGGGAGAAGCAGGTGGAAAACAACTGTTTAGCAATCCTTTCGAGAAGAAAGAGAGGTACATACCATCGTAATGATATATCGTGCCCTGGTCGAGCTCTGTTGCGAAGTTATTGGTGAATACTTCGATTGGCCGTCCGCCGGTCCCTTGTCCTGGGCGCTTGACACCGATGGCCTTAACATGGGCTGCTGGGATTAGGGAACGTTGAACAGCAGGCCCTCCACTTGTAGGTATGGCTCGACTGGGGGGCCCTCCGCGTTGGGGTGGGCCGCCACGGCCGCCACGAGGAGGGCCGCCTGGGCCGCCACGAGAGGGAGAGCCACCACGGTCTGGACTTGCACCACGCCAGCCGCCGCGCCCTCCGCGATCACCACCTCCACCGCGACCACCACCACGATCACCGCCGCCACGACCACCACGGTCGCCACCACCACGACCTCCACCACGATCTCCACCACCACGACCACCGCGACCACGACCACGGCCAGAATCTCCAGGAGCAGCTTTTGGAGGCATGAGAAAGATGAAAGGGGAATGTATGCGCTGTATGACAGACGGGGTCTTATATTCGAAAACGGGAACTAATCGGGCCGGGCCGTTGCTGCGGTGACGACTAAAAGGGCGGTTCGATCTTACGTTCAAAGACCAAAATGATCGCCTTTCTCCCTTTGAGGGACAACGAACAGAATGCTCAGCCTGCCCTTCTCATCGCCCTTGATCGCATCGGGCCAGTGGTTAAACCAATCTCGAGTGTGCTAGATACGCCATCGGATTTGTACAACTCTTACGTCCTTGTCGAAAACAACACTTCACTTGACCATGATGACCTCATATCATGCTTAGACCGTGGCGCCGACAAGATCATCTTATCCCCTGCCCACGCGTCCGAGGTTATTGGTCTCGTACCTTCAGACCGAATCCTCCTCCTATTAGATGTCGCCAATGCGAGCGCAGTCTCAGACAAAACCCGTTCTGGAGTATCCGGCGTCCTTCTCAAGTCGCCATCCCTTGAATTGGACCTCATCTCTTCTGTGTCCCACTTCTTCTCGAATTCATCGATTTACGTACTGTCAACTTCGCCCACTCCGCCTACCCCAACCACTATTAGGGGACTTCTTTCTGTCGGTGCTGTGCCGGTCATCCCAACTTCACAGCTAACCATCGACCCATCCAATGCCTCTCAGTTAAATATTACTGACGCATTCCTTGCCCCTCTCCGCTCAGATCGTCCTGACGGTTTCTTCCCCACCGTGGTGTCCTCTTTCCCCCAAGGTGGTCGCTCTCTTGGACTGGTGTATTCCTCTCGTCAATCTATCGCCGAATCTATCTTATCGGGGAAAGGGGTTTATCACTCTCGGAAGCATGGTCTCTGGAGGAAGGGCGAGACTTCAGGCGCTACGCAGGACGTCGTCCGCATTCACCTCGACTGCGACACAGATTCTCTTGAGTTCAGCGTCATTCAACACGGCGCAGGCTTTTGCCATTTGAATCGCCCCTCGTGCTTCGGCGATTTGAACGGGGTGGCTGCGCTGCAGAGTACCTTGCAATCGCGCCTGGAATCCGCACCAGAAGGTTCCTATACGAAACGACTTTTCAACGACCCTGACCTTCTGCGGTCGAAGATCATGGAAGAAGCCGACGAGCTCTGCAACGCCGAGACAAAGGAGCAAGTCGCCTTCGAAGCGGCAGACCTGCTCTACTTCACTTTGGCTCGATGTGTCGCCGCGGGCGTCGGTCTCGTTGACATTGAGCGCAACCTCGACACCAAGGCCCGCAAGGTCTCAAGGAGGCCGGGAAATGCCAAGGCGAAGTGGTCCCTAAAACCTGCGTCCACTGCCGATCCATCAGCGAAAGCGGGCCAGCCATCTCCCCCCGATCTGAACAGCGCCATCAGTATGCGCAAATATACGGCGGCGTCGCTCTCTCCTACCGATCGCGCCCAGCTTCTCCGTCGCCCCGTGCTCAAGTTTGACGACATGATAACCAAGGTCAAGCCCATCGTGGATTACGTGCGCACTCGCGGAGACGCCGCGCTCTTGGAGCTGACCGCCAAATTTGACAAGGCGCGGCTCGACAGTACCGTCGTATTCCCGCCGTTTTCGCCCGAGAGCATGCAGCTCGACGAGCCAGTCCGCGCCGCGATCGACGCCGCTTACGCCAACATCCGCAAGTTCCACGAGGCCCAGGCCGATGGCGACACGCTCGTCGTCGAGACGATTCCCGGCGTCGTGTGCTCGCGCTTCGCCCGCCCCATAGCGCGTGTCGGACTTTACGTCCCCGGGGGTACGGCGGTGCTGCCCTCGACCGCACTCATGCTCGGCATTCCTGCGCAGGTTGCGGGCTGTCATGAGATCGTGCTCGCCACCCCCCCTCGCCCCGACGGCAGCATCTCTCCAGAAGTGATGTATGTCGCGCATCTCGTCGGTGCCTCCGCGGTCCTCAAAGCGGGGGGCGCTCAGGCGGTTGCAGCACTCGCGTATGGGACGCAGACGGTGCCAAAGGTGGACAAGATCTTCGGCCCGGGCAATCAGTGGGTGACAGCAGCCAAGATGCTCGTTCAGAACGACAC
Organism: Lactarius hatsudake; assembly: GCA_024734325.1. NCBI lineage: Eukaryota > Fungi > Basidiomycota > Agaricomycetes > Russulales > Russulaceae > Lactarius > Lactarius hatsudake. Next base: position 1,669,582 of record JANSJP010000002.1, on the reverse strand, counting down.
GGACGCACTGGTGGCAATTGATATGCCCGCTGGGCCATCAGAAGTTCTCGTGAGTTTCCACATTCACTTGATCTGTAGGGAAAGGGAAAACGAATCATGGTTTGTTGGCAGGTCATCGCAGATCAAACTTGTGAACCCGCTCATGTGGCAGCGGACTTGCTATCCCAAGCTGAGCACGGCATCGACTCCCAAGTCGTGCTCGTTTCCGTAAACCTTTCTGCGTCGGCTCTTTCGGAAATAGAGTCGCAAATCGATACGCAGGCACGCGCGCTAGAGCGTGTGGACATTATCCGCCAATCCGTTGCGAAGAGCATTATCGTGCAAGTGGAGGATCTAGAAACTGCGTTGGCATTCTCGAACGATTACGCCCCAGAGCATCTGATCCTGCACATCGAGAAGGCTGCGGCTGCTGTTGTACATGTGCAGAACGCAGGGAGCGTATTCGTGGGGCCGTTCTCCCCGGAGAGGCAAGTCGTTTCTCTTCTCCGGTGCCTGCGCAGCACTGATGACGATCACTACCCTCCTGACCTGCTGCGCGGCCCATTATAGCTGCGGTGATTATGCGTCGGGCACAAACCACACATTGCCAACGAATGGCTACGCACGCCAATTCAGCGGCGTAAACACCCTATCTTTTCAAAAACACATCACGTCTCAAGAACTGACAGCTGACGGCCTCAAGGCACTCGGACCTGTAGTTGCCACACTTGCCGACTGTGAAGGGCTGCAGGCGCATGCCAATGCTGTTCGGATCCGACTCGGTTTGATATGAGTTTGTTCGGTTTCACGGAAGAAGCGGGAAAAAGATACTCCTCGCTGTGGCACACCTTCGGCCATAGAAGCCATTCTTAGATCACAGATTGTGCCACTGCAAGAAATCCGCGGGGAAAAAGTCTATAGCACTAGGAATAACGCAATGTATGAATGAGTATTAAGTAGAAGATCCGACTTAGTTGGTCCGGTAAAGTGCGCGCTTGGCAACCTTAACAATGAGCGGGGTGTCGGGGAAGGCCAAAGCCTCGAGATTTGCGGCATACTGATGGATGTAAGTGTCAAGTTAGACAACGGTATGCCACCATAGAGAACGTACGGGAGTAGGAACATCAGCACCAGTGACGCGCTCGACAGGTGCATCGAGGTAGTCGAAGGCTTCGCTCTCAACAATCTGGGCACAGATTTCAGAGCCTACGCCAAATGCGGGGAAACCACCCTCGACGGTGACAAGCCTTGGGGGAAATGAATTCTCGTTGAGACGCGAAGGGGGAACATTATGCTTACCGGTTAGTCTTCTTCACTGACTCTTTGATTGTGTCGATGTCAAGAGGACGGATGGAGCGGAGGTTGATAACCTCTGCCTTGATGCCCTCTTTGGCGAGGATATCCGCCGCTTCAAGACTGTGGGTCACCATCTTGCTATGCGCAACAATGGTGACATCACTCCCAACACGCTCGACCTTAGCCTTCCCGATGGGAAGGAGGAAGTCGTCTGAGAGAGCCTCCTTCGACATGGGGAACGAGACGCCGTAAAGCATTTCATTTTCAAGGAAAACAACGGGGTTGGGATCACGGATGGCGGCCTGAATAATGCGCCACCGGATTAGCGTCTTAGACGAAGAAACAACGCGTTACGCACTTTGAGCAGACCTTTGCAATCCTCCGCGCTCCACGGGCTAACAACTTTAAGTCCTGGGATTTGTCCATACCATGCCGCGTAATCTTGTGAATGTTGTGCACCAACGCCAGCAGCAGCACCGTTGGGACCACGGAAGACAACGGGACATGGGACATTCCCACCAGACATGTAGTAGGTCTTCCCGCCCGAGTTGACGATTTGGTCGATGGCTTGCATGGCAAAGTTGAAGGTCATAAACTCGCATCTTAATTACGGTCGGTCCGCCATTAATTGGTGCAAAAAGGGCGAAGAAAAAATGATGCATACACTGGTCGTAGACCAGCCAGAGCTGCACCAACAGCGAGACCAGCAAAACCCATTTCTGTGATGGGCGTGTCGACTACACGCTTCTCACCAAACTTGTCCAACAGGCCTTTTGATACCTGAAAGCAGTTATAATTTGGACGCGCGTGCGGATTAGCGCATGACACTGACCTTATATGCACCATTGTAGCGGGCGACTTCCTCACCCATGACGAAGACTGATTCGTCACGAAGCATCTCTTCCTCCATGGCTGTATTTAGCGCCTCACGAACCGTCATCTGAAAGAAAAACACAATGAGACGATGCACGCCCAGCCCACGACGAGAGCACTAACGGAGTTGCCGCCCGCTTCCGTGGCAAATGAACGGAACGCGTGCCTACGTGGAGCGACTGACGCGCTAGCACGCAAGCTTGACAGAGTCGGTGTTAAACGGGAGAAGGCTCTCGTGGCCATGGATGTCTTTTTTGTGTCTTTCGACGGGAAGGAAGAGGTGGAGAAGTGAGAAGGTGGATGAGGGAGAGAACCTGGTCGTGACTGTAAGCGAACGGAGCCAGAGGTCAGATTATGTAATACTGTTCTGACACTATTTTGGGGGAACACGATAGGCAATCTACGGCTTCCCCTCAACATTTATGGCTGTTGTGATAGTCACAGGCGCCTCAAGGTTGACTTCATCGCGAGAAACAAACTCGTGGCTTCCTATTAGCTGATTTTTTTTCTGCCCAGGGGCATTGGCCTGGCAGCTACGTCGTTCTTACTCGAAGTGTTCAACGCAACCGTCGTCGCTATTTCACGCACACGCACTCCCGAATTGGATGCTCTGGCTACGGCGCACCCCGGGAGCTTGCAGGCCGTACAATGTGACATGCCAGTTACATTTCGGACGCTCGCTTCCGAGCCCCTCGCTGATAGCCTGTACAGAACCGACGAACCCGCATTCACCGCGGCCATCCAATCCGTGCTAGCCAAGCATGGTCACCTAGATGGACTGATACTGAACGCTGGCACCATAGAGCCCCTGGTGCCAGTTGCTTCCGCTGACACGCCTCTGGATTCATGGCGGACGCATTTCGAGATCAACGTATACTCCCTCATCACTGCGCTTAAAGCGGCTGTTCCGTCTCTCAGAGACAGCCCGAAAGGGGGTAGAGTCGTGTTCGTCAGTTCGGGTGCTGCCATCGGTGGCATCGCGGGTTGGGGTCCCTATAACGCTAGCAAGGCAGCGATGAACTCTTTAAACCGGTTGGATTACTATGGAGGCTGAGTTGATGCTTGCGCTCACGCTCTATGACCAGGACACTGGCTGAGGAAGAGAAAGGCAAGATCGTCTCCATCGCGGTCCGCCCTGGTAAAGTCGATACCAATGTTCGTTCCCTCTTCGCCCTTTGTCTTGAACCCGCAGCCTCTTCTGGAGCTCACGAGTGTGTAGATGCAAGGGGAAATTCGTGAATCTGGTGGACTACACATGGCGCATGACGTCCACCAAAGCTTTGTACGAGAGAAGAGAGAGGGGTTGCTTTTGAAGCCTGAGCAGCCGGGCTATGTCATAGCCGCCCTCTCTCTGCATGCTCGAGAATCCCTTTCTGGCGAGTTTGTCAGCTGGGACGACGAGAGATGTCGAGAGTTTAGGCGACCCTCGTAAGGTCACATGCTCTGCGCAAAGTAGGAAGTTGGATGCCCCAAATTTGTACACACTGGTTGACAGAATAGGAAGATCGAGTTTGTCACGGTCGTCCACCTCCAGAGACCACTTCCATGGACACGAACAGCAACCGCATCGACATTCACCACCATTTCTTTCCGTCCTCCCTTTCACGCGTCAAAGCGACACGGTCACAAACAGTAGGTTTTCGCACCCCTCCAGAAAATCTGCCGTGGAGCGCGGATATAAGCCTGCGTGCGATGGACTCACTTGGCATCGGGCTCGCCGTTTTATCACTGCCCGCGGGTATCGCGGAGACGTTCGACGAAGCAAAGAATGCGAACAAACTGATGTACGAAATCGTACAACAGCACCAGAACAGGTTCGCGTTTTGGGGTTGCTTGGGCGATTGGCGTGATGTGAAAGGTCAATAACACCCCCTGGCCCTCCAATCGCCGCACCGACTGTGCTCGCTGCTTTCTAGGGGCTCTTGAACTCATCCCCCATGTTTTTGACGAGCTTGGCGCGGTGGGTGTGGCCGTTTCTTCGTCTTACGGGGACGGAAGTGAAGCCAGTGCGTTTTCGTTTTCGAACGAACCGTTTTGCGCATCTACCACTGCGCATAGAGTACATTGGCGATGACGAGTACGACCCCATATGGTCCGCACTCGACGCACGTGGTGCGATCGTTTTCGTCCATGGCACGCAAACGCCTTCCACGACCCCAATTCCGCACCCGACGCTCGGACTCCCTATCACAGCGGTAATCAAATTCCAAAAAATAAATAAATTATTGGTCCTGACCACACCGCACTGGACAGGTGCCCCACGAGACGTTCAAAGCTGCCGCGCATCTCGTCGTGAGTGGCAAGACGCGCCGTTTTTCGCGACTAGAATTTATACTCGCCCACATGGGCGGAAGCACACTCGCACTCATACCGCGGGTCGCTGGACTCTCGTCATACATGGGTGCACCACTGTCGGAGAACGAAATTATTCATGAGTTCCGGCGATACTGGTGGGACGCGGCACTGAGCGGCGGCTGCGAGGCACGTGTAGTAGAGTCGTGGGGTTTGGGGGATCGTGTTTTATGGGGAAGTGACTTTCCAGGTGCGAGTCGGATCCGATGACATAACTCGGACGGCTGACCGAAATTTTGTGTTCCGCGGGTTCCACTCTAGCGGTTTCTCTAGACACAATCCGTTGGTTCGACGGCGACCTCAAAAAAGCGTATCAAGCCGACCCGTCAAAGCTAGAGAATGTGCACATGAGAAATATTTTGCGACTTTTTGAGTCTCATGGTATTAGGCTGTCAGTTAGCTAATCTGTGCCCTCGATACAATGGTGTCTACTAGTGTGTCTCTGGTGGCAGAAATGCAACGTACTCTCTAAGAAAAATTATGAGCCATCGGGGGTATTATTCTATGGCATATAGACTTTCCGACAATGCAATTGCGACAGTATAAAAACAATGAGAATAGGATGAGAGTAAAGCAGCACACCAACACATAAAATTCATGCGCAAGTCGAGATGATTAGTATTGCTCGGGTTCTCTGAGCCACGCTATAAGCTCATTGAAGCCTTCGGTGCCGGGAATAAGTGCCAGTCCATGTTGACCTTTGGAGTTGTAATAAAGCCCTTTACGGACGCCGTGAGATCGTAAATACTTCTTGATGCGCTGTACGAATGGTCAGCCTCTCTGCAAACGAGTGAGACTACTGAGAACTGACGGGGGCGCAATAAACCACATCGTCGTGTGCTACGATGAACTTATTCCGTGCGGGGTCACGGGCATGCGGAATTTCTTCAAAGAACAAAGTATTCGCCGTCCAGTCAAACTGTCGTTGAAGCAAGTTCGAAATGCCGATCTCGGTGCTAACAAAGTAGTTCATTATAAGCTGAAGCCCCTAAAAACAGACGAAACGCGCGTCAACTTGAGCCATAAGTGGAACAAAGGGTGATCTACTCACACTCGTGGCAGGGTTGTAAAGGAACTTGAGACATAGATCTTTTCGGGAGCACACGTGAATACAATTTATCCAATAGCGAAAGTGTAATAAACAATAATGACATACCGCCTTCCCAGCCACAGAAGGTAACAGGGTCGATGTACAATGATCGTGCGACAAGATCCGGAGCATCTTTGAGGAACCAAGCATGGACATATGAACCATTGGAGTGGCTTGCTAAGGTGATACCCTTTGGTTTCCGTCCGTTGGATACCCCATTTCGAGAATCCGAGGGATTTGGTACCCATCCGAAGTCGGCGAGTAATTGGCGCATGATAATCATTGTCTCCTTTCGGTTTTTGGGGGCGAGGAAGCGAGGGTGGAATATTTGCTGACTGATGTGGGGCTGTAAGAGAACGAATAGTGGGCGATCCGGCACCCTGGTAAGGAAGCCATAGAGAATTGTGCTGTACTGAGGTAGGCCAATGCCCAAGCCGTAGGCAAATACAATTGGTGTGGGGTCCTTGCACGCGTCCCAGGTTGAGGGGACGCGCACGAGATAGTCAATTCCGTGACGTGTACCGAGGGTCATGCCCCCAACATGAATAAGCAATTGCTTCATGGCAAAGTCGCCAAAAGCGACGACGAGGTAATAAATCAGTGGGCGCCACCAGACACTGACAGGATCGAGAGTGAGAAGTCTCGGTTGCGCATTGGGATTGGAGCCTTCGGGAATCGTAGTGCCCGTCCGCTTTTCAATCAAGTCCAGACAATCGAGCAAAACCTTGAGGTTCTTGGGTGGAATCTTGTCGAACTCAGGAATGTGCTCGTAGAAGAGAGACCAGTAAAGCCAGGCACACATCTCTTTCCTTCGGACCTGCGACCAGGGGACACCTCCGAACCTATTGGAGATAACATTTGTAATTAGTCGTCTACTATGGGGTTTGGGTGGGTCCGGAACGCACCAGTTCCGGAACTGATTTTGAAAGTCAACGGCGCGCGGGTCCGTGGAACTGAGCGCTTCAACGGCTTCAGCAGGGCTACCTGGACGAGATTCGTTGAGGGTCTCCTCGTCATATTCGGCGAGATCTGCGAGACCGGTTTGCGCTATACGCTCGAAAGCCAGGGTGAGCTCCTCTATATTTCCTGGAGGAATTGGGCAAGGGCCATTGACGAATTTATATAGTGTGTGGTGGTATATTGAAAAGAGAACCTGAGACCGGTGATCAGATCAGATGGTGGTGGGAGGGGTGCGGATGGAGGGATTAACGCACCTCCGCGAGAGCATATGTGAAGAGGGCCTTTCCATGCCACGAGAGGTTCCAAAGGCCGCCTCCTTTCAGCTCGTAGAGAACAAATGCCCACGACCAGAGAGGGATTGACCAGAGAGGGAAGACGAGAACGATGAGGACAAGGTAGTAAGTCAGGTCACGAGACGGGGGGCGGACAGGTTGTTCTGAGATTGGCAGAGCCATTGAAAGGAGGGGACGAGCATTTGGGGATCCATACCCTGGACTAGAAATACTCTCATCCCCATGTTGGACAAAGCGTTAACGCGCGTTCAAAGCAATCATGTGAAAACCACACTGGAATCCACAATACGGTCCCACCACACCGATATCCCCATCGGATTTTTATATTATTTATTTTTATCTTTATTTCGTCTTCTTCACTTATCCTCCGCTTAATCTTAACGTCGATGCTCATGTCCTTCAACACCGCAAAACGTTCCGTCGCCTCTCAAATATATGCGTGTTCTCGCTATCCATCTCTGAGGGCTGCCTCGACACTGTCTGCCGGTTTTCCGAAAGTTGCGGAAAGGGTACGCATACACTCCGGCGCGTGAGTAATATTCCCTCATGGCCTTCTTTCCAGCTCCCAACTAAGTATGGCGGCGTGTACACCGTGAGTTCTGCCTCCGTCCTCGTGTCTCAGCTCTTCATTCCGCTCAGGTGACCCTTATTCCTGGTGATGGTATTGGTCAAGAAATCACGGAGTCGGTCAAAGAGATCTTCGAGTCGGTCAACGCGCCCATAGAATGGGAACAGTACGATGTTTCGGGCATGTCCTCCTCCGGTGAAGCTCTCTTCAAGCAGGCTATGGAGAGCCTGAAGCGTAATAAAGTTGGCCTCAAGGGTTTGTCTTTCGTTCATCCATCCATTCTCTTCCTCGATGCATCCAACTGATGTCCCCAAGGCATACTCTTTACACCCATCTCAAAGTCCGGTCACATCTCCTGGAATGTGGCCATGCGACAGCAGCTTGATATTTACGCTTCTGTAGTCTTGTGCAAGTCACTCCCAGGTGTTCCCACTCGCCACTCCGATGTCGACTTTGCTCTTATCCGTGAGAACACCGAGGGCGAGTACTCCGGTCTTGAACACCAGAGTTATCCCGGCGTCGTTGAGTCTCTGAAGGTGTCCACCCGCGCCAAGGCAGAGCGCATCTCGCGCTTCGCCTTCGACTTTGCCCTCAGGAATAATCGCAAGGTGCGTCGGGGTCAGGGTCGGGATGTCCAACGTTTGCTCATCGAGTCGCCATATTTCAGAAAGTGACTTGTGTCCACAAGGCAAACATCATGAAACTCGGAGATGGTCTCTTCCTCAACACCTTCCGTCGTGTCGCAGAGGAGTACAGGTCGTCTGGCATCGAGTTCAACGATATGATTGTCGACAACACTTCCATGCAGCTCGTCGCAAAGCCCACGCAATTTGATGTCATGGTCATGCCTAATTTGTACGGTGCGATCGTGTCAAACATCGGTGCTGCCCTTGTCGGTGGTCCTGGTGTAGTCCCAGGCTGCAACGTTGGCCGTGTAAGCACAATCGACGGGCTTTCAACGGTCATGATTGGTTGACTTACCCGTGTAAAGGATTACGCACTCTTTGAACCCGGATGCCGTCACGTTGCGAAAGACATCATGGGTCAAGATCGGGCAAACCCGGCTGCGATGATCCTTTCCGCGACTATGATGCTCCGACATCTCGGGTCTGTGATCTTATTTTCATAGCCTCCCCGCTCTAATTATTCCTCCCGGTCTCAGCCTTGATCACATTGCCAATAACATTGCCTCTGCGACCTTCCAGGTTCTCAACGCCGGCAGGGTCAAAACGGCTGACATGGGAGGTAAGTGGTGACCGAAGGTACTTTGAGCAAGACGCCAATTGATCGTCTTCCCGTCTAGGTTCTTCGACCACGCATGAATTCACGGCCGCAGTTATTAAGAACCTTGAATAAACCGTGTGTTGTGTTTGTGACAACAATAAGGCAAGGATCCGGAATGGACCACTGACCGAAAACTATTGTCCTGTTCTTAGGAATACACTAGTGTAGACATTACATATACCGCTAGACATGTTACCGACACAACCTGATCGGTGGTGCTATGGCAGAGTGCCGAGCTCTTCGATGGTGAACCTCGAACGGATCATCAAGCGGGTCATTGGACCCTAGATGGCCATCCGAATCGCCGCCCAATGCTGATTGTGTGGGCTGACGACCATCTGATGCCTTGTACTTCACGAAGGTCTGGTTATCAACCTCGGTCACTCCAGTTTCGACCCCAGGGCCCTCTATTTTTGTCTTCCGGAGTGAAAGTATGACCTCACACCTCAGCTCACCGCGCTTCCCCCAACCGGTCACTTCGGGCCGAAAATCGGCATAGAGTGCAAATCCGACGCGATTCAGTTCCATCGGATCACTGTAGCTCTCCGCGAGGAGGCGCATGGCACCCAGTACGGCCGGTGCGGTCTGCCGTAGTGCACGCGTGATGTAGCCGTAAGCTGCGCCGGGTGCGCTGCCGCTGCCGTCACTATCCTCGGTGGTGAACGCGCGCCATGCACCGGACGCATTGCGATAGAGTGGGACACGCCTGCCGAGGAGGTCGACATACGGCTGTGTTCCGCCGGCATGCGCCGTTTTGAGATCTGCTTCGCGCTTCTTATCGTAGACGCCGATTGAGACGCCCTTGCTGATCGCGTTCATCTCTGTGTACACCGACGCTATGAAAACAACATGATTGATGGAGGTGTGCGTGGAACGGCGTCGTGCATACCGATACTCAGCGCTTCCTCGCGCGAAAAGCCTAGGCGCTCTGCGACGACGCAGGCCCACGCCATCATGACCGGCGCGCGGTTCACGACGGCGGATTTGTGCTTGAGCGCATCTTGGTCGAGCAGCTCGTGGAAATCGAGACTGCCGAGCGTGGCGCCTTCGTCCGCGGGTGGACCAGGCAAGAATTCGTTCCTTTCGAGCCGGCGCGAGGCGTCGTCGCGTTTGCGGCGCTTCTTCGGCGGCGATGCCTTTGCCACATACACCTGATCAGTCCAAGCGTGTGCGCGTTCGTGAATTCGATGGATGGTTACCGTTGAGGGCTCTCCGTGTGGTGCGGATGTCTCCTCGTCTCGAGCTGAGGATCCGATGGCATCTGCTGTGCGGCGCTTCTTGGCCACTTGTTGCTTTGCGTTCGTGATGGCGATTGCACGAAAGCCCGCAGCATTGAGCGCAGATAGCACAAGCCCACGATCGTCCTTGTCCGAAACACCGAGAGATGCAAGTTTCGAGTCTGTGAGCTCGCCTAGACGTGCTGGTGTATTAAACTCCTTGTAACTGATGAGATAAGTATCTTGTCAGTGGATTCTGTACCGAACAAACACGAATACGAAACATTTTTCCTGCCGCCACCATGGCACGCGATACAGGAAGACCCCTCGAGGTTAAAACTTGGAGAAAAGCTTGAAGGGACAGCCTTTGGTCGTCTGGCATCGTCGGGTTGGTCTTTTCACAAGCCTGTACAGGGTTTTTCGTTTCGATGGCTTTCTTTCATATGAGGATCGCTCGAGTCATCTTGATATCACGTGTACAGATTATCTATTTACACCTGTATCTACTGCTTTTATTTCACAATAACTACCAAATAAAATTGGTCTCAGCAAAGGAACCATCTACTTGTCAAGGATAGTCGTTTCCACGATGATATCAGTGACCCTGTAGGGATCTGTGGATAGCCTGTCAGCTGTGGAATGAAACTATAGAGATGGATCTCCGTACCAATGTTGGAAGCAGGACGGCGGTCCTCCAAGTATCCATAACCCTTCTCGGCGACATGTCTAGGAACGCGAATGGACGCGCCACGGTCGGCAACACCAGACGAGAAGTTGCTGATGTGACCTGTCTCGTGACGGCCAGTCAACCGGAGATCGTTGTCATCACCGTAAACGGCAATATGTTCGTCGTGACGCTTCGATAACTTCGCAATAGCAGCGTGGATGGCCTGGATACCTCCGGGTTCGCGCATCTGCTTGGTCGAGTAGTTGGTGTGGCAGCCTGCACCGTTCCAGTCACCCGAGAGAGGTTTGGGATGGAAGGAAACCTTGACACCCCATTGCTCTGCAACTCGGATGAGGAGATAGCGAGCGACCCAAAGCTCATCTCCCATGGAAATGCCCTCGCACGGGCCAACTTGGAACTCCCACTGAGAAGGCATGACTTCCGCGTTAATGCCGCTGATCCGGACGCCAGCATAAAGACAAGCACGATAGTGGGCTTCGATCAAATCGCGGGCGACAACCCTTCCGGCGCCTGAGTTTAATAAAACGGATCAAGGACGATTCAATTAAGAGGAAGGTGAGAAGTTACCAGTGCCACAGTAATAAGGTCCCTGAGGGCCAGGGAAACCACCTTTGGGCCAGCCGAAAGGCCTGTCGTCGAGATCGAAGAGCGTGTACTCTTGCTCGAGACCGAACCAGGGCGCAGTATCCTTCGCGAGCTCCATCGTCTTCTGTGCGTGATGGCGGAAGTTCGTCCTATTGGGAGTGCCATCGCTATTGTAGGTAGTAGCGAGGACGAGAATATTGTCACCACCACGGAAGGGGTCCTTGTAAAGGCGACGGGACGAAGAGAAATATCGGAGTCATTGCCAGGGGCCTGGTTGGTGGAGGAGCCGTCGAAGTCCCAGTGAGGGAGCTGGCTCACGTCAGTGACCTTGTGCGGGATCGTCTGTTTGAAGATCGAAGGTATTTAAAGGGAGAACATCGGCATGAACGAAAATGTATTCACCCTGCTCTTAGCACGAAGCCCGTTATCGCCATCAATCCAAACGTCTATTTGAAGGTGTTAGAGGATAGATAAGTGGAAGAGAAGAGAACCGCATACATTCGGCCTGGATGCTGCTGCCCTGAGACAAGGCAAGAAAGGGTGCAAGAAGATCAGGGTGGTAAGTGGAAGCGGAAGACATGAGAAGACGGCGATTCGACAGCGAAGGTCACTGATCTAAGTGAAGGAGGAACTGAGGGCGAGCGATGAGAGAACGTGATTATAAAAGGGAGCGCAGGCCTGAGGGCTGTGTGCCGTTATTTGGTTAGTAGCCATCCTCGGCCTTCTATTGGTCCGATAAGCAGGTATCTTATCTCAGATTGATTCATGCGCTCGTGACTAGATCTCCCATTTGCAGCGGTGCCACTCAATATTTTTTTTTCGTTCCAGTAATCTGGACTGGATGGTCCCTTCGTCGGCCTTTCGGAAACGGGGCTCTACGAACAGCTCCGAGGATCTCCTGCACAACTGCTATGCCTTGAATTGCCTTCCGTGTAGACATAGCATTCGAAATTAGAGCCACCTAATGGAGTTACGGTAAGGCCATGTGCAAGGCCATGTGAGACTGGAATGGAATCTATGAGTGATTGTGGCTAGCCAAGCCACAAGTCAGGGTTCCTCCTACGCCCTTCATCGCTTCCTCACAACCTTACGGCGGCGCCCGCCCGCCTTGAGAGAAACAGGTCCAACTTTCCCAGGTTTAACATCGTCATCCTTCTGTTCCTGCACGTGATATCTAGCTTCTGGTAGATCTGATTCGGTTCCTGTCCCAGTCTCCGTCTCTCCATCTTCACTGGCTTCGACAGGGGTAGTGTCACCAGGTTGTGTTCTCCACCTGAGTAGCCTGCTGATCAGAACAGTGACGAGAGTAAGGAACCAGGTACTCTGCAAAGACGGAACTACGGCGGCGGTGGCGTTGATCGGCGTCTGTTCACCATCGCTTTCCAACTATAAAAATGTTGGAATTGGTCAGTGCTTTATGTGGCACATGCTCACGTGGATACATACCATAAAAACGTCCCCGTTACTTTCTACGACCACATCGATGGCCCTGCCTGGTATCACGTTCCCATCTTCGTCGAGACGGGGAGGTCCACCTAAATTGACCTTCACCTATGGGATCCCTTTCAATCGAAAGTATGACGAGGAAAGTGGCGTAAAGGTCAACCTTTCGTCGATGACTTGACGGTATCATCTTCGGTCCCCAAGCGACTAACTTCGCTTGCCCGACGATATGCTCAATGCGGGCCAGGTCTCGTTTGAAGTTTATATGCTGCACGATGTAATGCAACCCAGACGTCAGAGTCGTGAGAAATATGACTACAGTCTGTGCCATTCACGTCAGCATGCCGACACAGCAAGAAACCAGGTGGACACGTACTCCTAGACCCGGACGGAAGCGGGAATAGTAGTATCCAGTGCCACGCCAACGTGGCACCCCATTTTTGTAAAAGAAATCGTATCTTTATACGCAACATGTCAGTTTGCTCTGTTGCCAGTGCAATCCTGAGGTACTGACCGTTCCCGGCCTTCTTGATTCCTAAGTATTGACGCAACGACACCGAGACGCGCAAATCGCTCCTGAGCGCCTTTAACTCCGGGATTCTTATCGGGGCTTTATGATGGCTGGCGCGTAAGACAGTGACAAAAACGAAAGATAGAAGGAATGCACTGAGTAGCATGCTCTTCTTGCGATACGCGCGACCAATCTCTGCCACAGATGCTGACGAGGGGACATCGAGCCATGAGTAGAATGTTGTTCCCTTTCCTACAAAGATCAAAAGACATTCAATGCAACTGAATTGCCAGATGACAGGGAGGTCGACCTTCAGTAGCTTCTACTGCACTGACGAGGTCGAAGATTTCGTGGTCCTCCTATGGGTAGGTGAGAACTAGTTTTATGTTTACATTTCGGAAAACTACCTTGGTCCAGCTTTACGGGACACGTAGATGATTAGTCCGTGACCAAAAAAAGGTTGGAAGGTTGCCACGTACGCATGAACGACCCCAATTAAAAGCACCAGTATAGAAAAAATATGTAGATATCTCATCCGAGATGATTGCGAATACTCGGCGATCAGCTCGGGAGTTCTTTCGAGAACCTAACAAAGTGGGACAAGGGATGTAAAGGAGGTCAACGAATTGACAGGCTGAAGTTGTCATAGCGGCGGATAGCCCGGCCCGAGTTCAATGCAATCGAGAAGACGCGCGGGCGCGAACTTCACTCAGGGTGTAAGGGTGTAACTTGTTCAATGGCTCCGCGGCGCAGGTGCACTGTGTGCGGTTCTCATCAATGGCGTCGAGAACCGGCAACTGGGCTCGTCGTCTGCGGTGAAGGTCACGTCCTTCGGGTGCGCGCATAGTCCCTTATTCTATCTCTGACCGACGTGAACATCTTAGAATTACCTCAATGAAACGCTCGAAGCTCACGAGCCCGGCCCGCATCTGTTACAAAAACGCGCACTCAAATCGGCGCGAGAAAGGCGGGGGCGTGCAAGCAAGGCTAACCCCCAGCGTAGGCATCAATGAGCCCCTCTTTAGGCTTTAGAGTCCCAACCATTCACTGAGGTTGACCTTTCGAACATAGTTTACTACGGTGCGCGTGCGCGATATCTCTATTTCCAGTGCTTGCAACTTTTATTGCGGAAGCAAGTTGCTGCATTGATTCGCATCTGGAAGCTTCCTAGCGAATTTGAGGTCCGCATTACTCTGATATAGCGGTTCAGAGGATACTTACGGTCATGCAGATCATCTGTAGGGATCTATGGGCTCTGCATTTAAGCTTGCTGCCGTCTCCGCCTCCTCCAGAACCCCTGCTACACAAGCAAGCCACGCGTGGCCGTCCTAGTGATGGCGATTCAAAGTCGGTGGACTCGAAGAAGAATAAGAAGTCGAGTCCTACCGCGGACGATAAGAATGCGGCGGCTGAGTTATCGGCAGGGCGATCTAATGCGAACACTTCTTCGGAAAGCGACGATTCAGACGAAGATTCAGAGATGGATGAACTACTCTTCTTATTCTCCGAATCAAGTTTATCCGAAGGCGACGGGGGTGATGATGACAGCAGGCAACCACTTCCCAAACCAGAGGGTAGCGGGCAAAAGTTCGACACGTTCGCCCGCAACGGCCCAGCGAGTAACGTCGCATTGCTCGTGGTGGCGTGTTGGACTTTTCGCCTACCCATAATATACATGGATCTGATCAGGTTCGACGACGGCATATTAGGTAGGTTTTCCGACTGATTCATGCTTTCAGGCTGATCGAAAGCTACGACCTGCCTTACCTGGAGCCCCTTCACCATCTACCGGAAAGCATGGTTCGTCACCTTACGAAACACAATGTCCAGGCACTCTCTCCTCCGGTAAGAAGTACGGATATCTGGCGTGCTCGAGATGACAAACGTGGGCGCAGCATGCACCAACGACACTAGCATTACATAGCCTCTCGGCCCGATTGGCTCGGAAATTGCGGGGGACGTACAAGATCCACACCCCAGAATTGAACGCTGGGCCGATGTTATGGCGCGTGGTGTGCGCACTGGGAGGGACCCGTGAGTACCCTGCCTCGTGGTCGACGAATCCGGTGGCTGAGTGGGACTCAAGCGGTGCTCTATAAACTCAGCAAGACGCTTGGGCATGTCCTGTCGTTGCCTCTGGTGCTACACCACACGCTTGCTCCTCGACTCGCACAATCAAAAGACGAAGATGGGGACAGCCACAAGTACGACAACGTTCCTCCTGAGCTGGCACTAGTGGTGGTGGTAGTGATTGTGCTCAAGATGGTGTACGGGCTCGACGGCCGGCCACGGTGCGTGAGAGGATTGTTGCGCATGGTCATGGCCCAATATGGTGATTGACTGGCTGCTGATCAGGATGGCTAAGAATAGCGCTGATCCGGCATGTGCGCTACCCCGGATGAAAGATTACTTAGCGATTGTCCAAGAAATCAAGGAGGCTTACGTGAATAGCAAGGACGTTTTATTTTCAGCGCGATCAGTATTGTAAGCGGGCTTCACGCGGGGCTACAATACTCGTATTTAATTTAGTGCCGTCGGCAGGCAGGTATCCGATCTGGACGAGACGAGATTGGATGAATACCTCGATTTTTGTCAAAATGGATTGTTGAGACCGGGAACGAGTCGAGTTCTCGAAGACTTCTTTCCTCTCGGGCCGGGTCCTGTTCAAGCTGAAGCGGTGGAGACGACGGCGGTTGATCGGGTAGAGAGTGATCACCACACGATGGCGAGGGGAGCGGCGGACTCGGGAAACTACGAACCAGGTGAAGGCTACGCCATTTATAGATCCCGAGACAGCCTGGGCACCATTCCAGAGGAGTATCAGATGGTGATCTCACACGGCGCCAAGTGGATTGGGGTCGACGAGGAGATGCTGTTGAAAGTGAGCGAGCGTTATGAACGGAGATTGGGGAATTGGTCGGCGTCGGCCACGAGGTTACCGCTCCGAGACTAGTGGATGAATAACACATCATGACCGTCGTTCGTCATCGCTCTCCCACCTTCCGTCCCGTCTGCCGCCTTTGGAAGGCGTGCCCACATCCTTTCATTTTACTCCTGCCCATGTTCTGCTCTTGTCCGCTGGACCATGATAGTATATTCTAATACACACTAAAATTTCAACTCTTATCCCTCCCCTCCCTTGTCTTGTTCTCTTCTCTTCCCAACATGCGTAGAATCGCCTCTGTCCTCACCTCAAGGCGCTCCGACAAGCCTGACCCTCCCAACGACGCACACCCACGTCCTACTTCCAAGTCTTTCGCAAATTCTTCCACCCGCCGCTTTTTTGGTACCCTCACTCGCATCACTGTCTCGACAGATCGGTCGTCGCAGCCTACAGCCTCGGAACCAGCCCACTCGTCCTCTGCTTCTTCAACGGGCTCAGTCTCGCTCCGCACACCAGAGGACGATCGCATGGGCCAGCTCGCACCTCATGTAGCACGATCATCCTCTCAAAGGAAGGCCTGGATCCCATGGTTGGCCCCCAAGAAATCTGACCCTCGAGGACAATCACCGTCACACCCACCATCATCATATTGGCCAGACTCGTCGGGTCCCATTCCCTCGTCTTCCATAGCTGTTAGCAACCAGCCGACCGAATCCGAGGACGACACTTCCGACGAATCTTCCTCTTCGGAGTCGGGATCCCCCTCGACTTCTCCCCCGGTTCCCTCCAGAGTAGACAAGCCTGACCCCCACCTCTCCCCTGTCGACTTCGTCGCTTCCCTCACGATGAATAACATCCCACCAGCATTCTCGCCCCCACCGCTTCTGCACTATTCTGATGCGCCCCTCTTCCCACGGTCGTCAAATTCAATGCACAGACTCACCTTCTGTGACACGATCGAATCCACAATGCACAGGAAACGATTACTCCACCGGCTCCAATCTCTCACCCCGGTGGACCGTCGCCTCCTGGCCGCACTTGGCCCTCGGATCTTGTCTGCAGCCCAACGACGAACGTTGCTGCAACCCGAGGAAGGGGAAAGGTATGACCTCAAGCATGTACAACCATTCAGTCTCGGCTTGAAGCAGTGGATTTCTCGACCATACTTTGAAGAACGAACAGTGCTGTGGGTCCCTGATGATGCAGGCACAGTCGTCCGGACAACGGTCAAGGGTTCCGGATTTGGTGTCTGGGCTCTCGATGTTCCTGAGACGCTCGAATTGTTGGCTGGATTGGACAATTTCGATATCGACGACGTGCGACCCAGCAACCCGCTTCCACCCCCGTCCAATAACGTCCCCCCTGCGCTGAGTAAGTGCATTTACACGTTTCTTTATTGATAGTTCGTAATCATAACTCATTCCCAAAGCTTCCCTGCCTCCTGTCACGGGTAAACCTGTTCCGTACAAAGCCGTACCGTCTCCGCTTCGATATGATCGTGGTTTTTCTGAACCTCCAACACCACCATCCTCAACTGAAGCCATGACCCCCGCATCCACTTCTACAGTATCTTCCTCTAGACGTGGCGTTCGCTTCGCAGAGAGTGTCGATAAAGAAGATCAAGTCCCTCTTGGCTATATTCTGCGACATAGAAACGACGCGAGGAGAAGGCCCTGTTCATTCAACAAGAACGTGAGCGCCGTCAACACGAAGAAGAAAGACTGAAGCACGAGGCGGAGCGCCAGCAATGGGAACAAGAGAAACGCCAATGGCAAAAAGAAAAGCGAGCTCTGGACGAGGCTAAAAGGCAAAAAAAATATGCTGAGGAGATCGCCGCAGCCAGAGTGCGACGCGAGTCCCATTATGCCTTGCCCTCCCAGGCGCGGGAACAAGACAGCAGGTCCCGCGAAGCCTACTCTAGGCCCGCCTACGACCCACGCAAGCAGACTGAGCACGCTTCCCAGGCTCATTCACTCCGTTCCCAGAACGACTCGTCCTCGAGCTCGAGGCAGGATAGCCTCCCTCGATCCGAAAGCGCTGGTCCACATACCTCCCGTGCTACTTCAACGCATAGCATATCTTCTTCTGAAGACGTTCGCGCTCGCGCCTAGCCGGAACAGTAGACGAGGGTCTATGATTTCTGAATCGTCGCAACGTTCCGTTACTTCCCCTTTCTTTGCATACGGTTGGCCACCGGTCCCACCGATTTCTCAAATACCACCGATACCCATTTTCCCTGTCATGCAGGTTATGCCTATGGTCCCCCAGTTTACCATGGACACGCCACTCCTCCCCCCAACGGCCCCATTTATGCGTCAACAATACAGCAGATCTCGTTCGCGAGATTCGTCTCCATCAAGAGGCACCGGGCCGAGTCGTGGAGAGCGTCCCCAACGATCGAGCGATCCTGTCCCGCCAAAACCACGTCATCATCGTTCCAGCAGTGATGAGTACGGTGGCAGGAACTCGCCGGCTCGCTCTCACGCTCAGATGAGCAGCAGTTCGACACACCCTCGGCCGGTGTACCCAAGGCGTACTGAGCCATCGTCTAGAGCGTCCATGCCTTCGACCATGCCCCAGCAACCCTTCGCACCGCGGCGACAAACGGCATTGTCCTGATTTTTTTTGCTGTGTGTTAGTAAGAACTTTTTCTTTTTTTCTTTTCTTTTCTTTTTGCTTTTAGGGTACTTTCCTTACATTTAATTGTGGGGGGCGCGCCTACCCGGCCTGAGCCATGCATCCCTTTCCCTTGCAACTCGTCATCATCGCACTTCACTTTGGACACTCCTTGAGCAGCACAATTATTCCCAACTATCTATATCAATGCACGCGAAGTTTTGTTCCATGCCTTCTTAAATTTTTTTTTCTGCGCATCCACAGACATTTTTGCATGTCATAGTGCCGTCTTCGACATAGTATGTTCCCCATCCTAACTTACATTGTCCACTTCTTCCAAGGCGCTTTTAGTCCTCATTGGCCAGTAAGTTGTACAGAGGGTCATGGTTTCGATTTGATAGAATCGGCGGCACTCTGAGATAGCCCGCCCGGTAGTACAAACTCGCCTGTATAAATCTGACGGTTAGCCAACTCCGAGTGGGAAGGGATGTGTCTCGTTTTCATCCGGCCTAGCCCCGTGGTTTTAGCGTGCCCGCTAGTCTGGTTAATGTTCCAATGGCAAATCGATAACGCACTAAACGCCTTCTGGCTTCTCACATTAACCCATCTCGCTACACCTGAATGGGTACTCTAGCGCTAGGTGCGGCGTTTGCTGCGGTGCAACTCGTGTACAAGGCTTATTCCAAGACAAAGACCAATAAGGCGCGTTGCGCGCGCCTGGTTGAGCGGTGTGAGTCGGTTGTGGATAGATTGGAACGCATTGCGACGGCAAGGGACGGCGATGTGGTTATCCGAGAGCGCATACACGAACTCGAGCGGTGTGTCGATCCGCCCTTCTCGGTGACGACGCCCTGCTCATTTCGATCTCAGGGCTTTCGAGTATACCGCGCAGACCATCTTCCACGTTGGCCAACAGAGTGCCATCACTTCCCTTCTACGGTCTGAGACCAACGCGCTGCGAATTGAATCGTGCAATGAGGCACTCACCGAACTCATCTCTCTCTTTACCGTGCGTCAATTTGCGCCACTTCTTTCTCTTTGGTGACTGATACACGGCCATCGCTAGTTGGAAGAATCGGTCGATGCACGTCGATGGCAGAGCGACTTGGATGCTGCTCGCAGGCGGGACCACCAAGAACTCTTGAGCATGGGTCAGCGCATCGAAAGCGGGAACGTGGGGATCATTCACGAACTCGCACAACAAGGTGCCACACTCGCCGAGGTGCTGCGTGTGCTCAATGTTCGCCAACGTCAATCTCCGTTTCCGAGTCGCTGACGCGCCAGCTGCAGGACATCGGCGCCGGTGCCAACGGTGCTAGAGAAACGATCGAGCTCTCGTTCGCGGACTCGCGCAGTTCTGCTGCTCGGCCACTGGTTACGCAGTTACCAGCTCCCGACGATGCGACGCTAGCACCGTGTGGCCCTTCCGAGTCTGCAAAGTCGAAACCTAAGCTGCGTCGCCTTTCTACCAAGCGCGTGAAGACGGCCATTTTCTCGAAACTGCCGCCTTTGCCGTCTCGCGCTCGCTCCGCCGCCAGGGATGCCCGTTCGCCACTTGCGTTGCCTCTTGGGCCGATATTTCCGGCCGTGGCAGGCGGTGCTACCGCTATGCATGACTGTCCGGTGGACCTACCACCGCCGTACCAATTGTACGCCGCGAACCCCGAACGCGAGGATCTCGGCGATGGTGCGGCTGTTCCTGCCTCGCCATCTCGTTTCACTACGATCACTTCGATTGAGGCAGTCCGTGCACCGGACTCGCCTGTCCCGCTGTTTCCCTCGCCGAAGCTGTCGACTGAGTCCGTCTTCGGTTCTACTCAAAGCCTCGCGTCTTTATCTGGGATTCTCCCTGGTCCGCGGTGTCCGCACAGGAGCCCCATAGCCCGTGTTCCGGAGCTAAAGCGAAAGGATACGATGAGATCCAGTCGACGCAGTGCCACGACTTATACTAGAGTGCAGCCTGTTCTTTGGAGTACTTGATACTGTTAGTTCCCAAAAAGGTTTAATCGACTCATCCATATTGTTATTCGTAAGCAGAAATCAGAATCCATCGCCCAAGTTTTGCTCATATAGATCGGGGTTTCGACGAAGCAACGACATTGCAGAAGTCGGGTATATTGTATGGAAGACTGGTGTTGCGCCTGAGGACTCATGTCCTTCCGGGGCCATTTCTGAAACGACCGTACATCGGAACGCTGAAGTTTCCGATGCTTTTTAGCTTTGCTCCCCCAAGTACCATCGGGAGCGTGGCGCTGCGTCGATGCCATCGCCCTGAGCGACGCAGAAGTGGTTGCAACAGTTGCGACAGAAAGGGACCCAAATTCCGTAAATGGATAACAAGGTCTAAATACCAAGCCGCGCTCTCGCCACCTGCCCACCCCGGACCCGACGACGTCGGGTGACATGGTCCTTTGTCTGATCTGAGAAGCAAGCTTGACCTCGGCGCAAAGCTTGCTGCTTGACTGAGACGGCCCCTATTTTTTCTTGGCAGTAATTTCGGCGTCATCCCATCGAACCCTGATATCACATAATTCCAAACATCTGTCGGGCTTCCCTGGTCACATTAAGTTTTTTTCCCCTGTCGGTGTGTCAATATGTCAATGTTACGATGCACCTGACGTTTTGATGTCTTGATGGCAAAATTTTGTTGGCCAATCACCACGCGGAAGATTATGGTCTGAGCATAGAGACGTACGGCATCCTCAGCAGTGCATATAATATACGGCATGATTTGCTATTCGGGACTCAACTTTGGACCCTCAGACCCGAGTTGGTTACTTTGTTTCCGCGCTCAAGTTCACGATGGTGCCACTAGCTGGAGGACTCAGAACGTTCTGATCTCGGCGAACTGTTCCGTGACACCACGAGGCTGTTGAAGGTGCCAGCCGCCTGAGGGCCGTCTTAGTTGCCTTCATTCCTCATCGAAGCCGCGTTCCATTCATCGTGCTCAACGCGCCTGTCTTCGCGCGGTCTCTGGAAGGGGCTCAATCGGCGACGACGCTATTACTCGTTACAGCATCATACGCACCCCTATACGTCGCATGTTCCAAAATCCTGTATTCATCAATCACGCTTCGCCCGTTTATCCACATCATCTCTACTGTACTCGAGTTCTCACTCCACCTGGCTTCTGACGGCGTTGTGACTCGGACACTACCATCTACATACAAAGCGAAGATGTGCCGGATTGCATGTCGGCCGAAGGGGTGGATCTTCATTGGAGTTCCTCCAGCCTAGGTACTGTGTACGGATCTCGCGTCCAAGTCATGGGCAGTTGAACCCGAGCGTGTTCGCTTTGGTTCTAAGAAGAATTCAAACATGGCCAAGCTCGGTATGGATTTTCCCGTAGGAAGTGGTGGAAATGAATCAAGTGTTTTTGGTACTCCATTTTCCAGAAAGTCAAGGATAGAGACGGGTTTTTCGTCAAGCAGATTGAGGTTACAATCGCATAACCCGGGTAAGAGTATGTATGGAGCTTTGAGTGATACTGTTACAACACCCATCGAATCCGCACCTCTTGCCTAGGATTTAAAGATCTAGGCGCTTAACAGAAGGCACGAGGGACTAGTGTAGGGACTAGTGTATAATATTGCAGCGGTGCAGTAAATAATAAGGAGATGTTGAGAGGTATCGCAAGGGTGTCGCAACGTGGATGGTGTATGCCAAGCAAGGGGTCCGTGATAATAATCATAACTGGGGAAAAGAAGGGAGTGGGTCGCGACGATCATGCACCACCGTATTGACCCCGAATGCGGCGCGCCTAGATGTATATCACGGGTCATAATTGTTACTCGTTTCGCATGGATGGCGCAAAGGTTCCTGAGGGCACATTATTACGCGAAGATACGCTGTGACTTTAAAATACGCACGCGTCTTCGAACAAATGCACGAGGAATGCTTCGCTAGCTTCCTGCAGAGCAAGGATCGCGGAGCTCTGCCAGCGGAGGCCGGTGTCCCCGTATTCATTCATGTCGGTGGTCATGTCAAGTGCAATCTCGCGCACCTGCCGAGAGTCAGCAAGTGCCATCGGTGGGGAACGAGGAGAGGGGCTGCATACGACGCGTGCAAAGGGGAGCTTGCGCAGGAGCAGGTCCGTGCTTTTTTGGTACTTGCGGATCTCGCGAAGGGCGACGGTACCTGGTCTGTACCGACGTTTCTTCGCAGCTGCGTCGTGGCTCGGAGCGGAATCTCGGCCTATGCGAACCATGCCACCAACGTGTCGTTGGCTCACCGTCGTACGAAGAAGAGGTTCTACGTACGCTGTCTCGATGGCCCAGGGCGACGGTCATCGCCACCAGCGTCCTCACCATCATCGCCACCACGCCCCCTACGCGGGGGCTCTCGTCCGCCCGTAGATTTACGCGCAGTCTGGGAGGTCCTGACGCGCTTCGGTGCGGGCGGGGGTGTCGAGTCTTGTGGTTCGATCGCATCTGACTTTCTGCGTTTCTGCTTTCTTTGAACTGTCTGTGCCATATTTTTAAAAAAAGCGAGGACTTTGGAGGGAAAGGAAATAGACAAGAAGCAAGAGGGGAGACTAGGAGCGTGGGAATGTTGTATTCCAACATTGTCGCGATTTGGTGGACGCGTCCTGCGAAGATCTGATTAGGTAATATCGTGATCGCGTTCTTCCTTCATGCTTGCGCTCAAGAACCCGCAGCTCTCTGACCAGCCGCAGCAACCCACCCTTTCACTCGAACCCCCACAACGATGACAGTCAAAGACACTGGTTTTACAAAGGTAATCCACGGATTTTATAGATACACAGACATATGGTTTGAGTGGTGAGCAGGCGACATGTGGGCAATTTGTATGTGGTCTTGGTGACATTTCGAGATCGCAGGAATCAAGTCTTGAAATACAAGGAAGATGGTTATGCTCTCAAGGCTATCATAGCCCATGACGCTCTTGTTCACCCAGATCATCCCCTGCGCCTTGAAGGCAAACAGGGAATAGAGCTCAGCATCGGTGCGCCTGCGAAACGGACGAACAACATCGCCCTTCGCTCACAGGCATTCTAGGTACCCTCGAAAATGGCGAGGCACGCTTGCTCTTCTCTTCTGCGCAGGTCGAATACATTCGTTATTGGCTGCACACAATGGGTTTTACAAAAGAGCTCATTCCCCTCCCGTATTCCGACTGCCTCCTCACATCCTCGCGTCTGCAAAATCACTCGCCTGTTATCTTCAAGACAGGCGGTGACCTGCGCAATTCTTTGAAGGTCTCAATCTAATCTAGTTCCGCTTCCGGAGATCGGCCCGGCTAACCGACCACAGATGATTGACAAGAACAATCGCAAGCTCAAAGGGTCAGACTCGAATCTCAACGCGCGCCGCTTGATGTTCGAGCGCATAAGGTCCTTGTGGAGCGAACAACGTGGAGTGTGGTGCGCAGTCGACTTCGAGGCTTGGGACCTGGATCATCGCGTCATTACCGAGTTTGGCTGGAGCATGGTGTCCTGGAAGGACGGGGAGCCCGTCGAAGATATGGGCCATCTCGTCGTTGCCAAACACCGGACCTACACAAATCACTATATACCAGAGAACAGAAGAGTGAGTCGGCCCTCATCATCATCATCATCATTTTATGGAATTGATGATTTCGTCCCAAGTTTTATCATTACGGCCAGTCCGAGGACGTGACGTTGAAGCAGCTGAGGGAGCGCATCCACAATATGATACAGTCGACGAGGAAGCCAGGCCCACTCTTCCTTGTGTTCCACGACAACCACGAAGACCTGAAGTACCTCCGTTCTCCCGAGATAGAGGCTCCTCTCGAGGACCTCTCCTTCTTCCTCCCCGAGTCGTGCGCAGAGGCCGAAGCGTCTGATACAAACAAAACATACGTCATCGACACGTCAGAGCTTTTCGCAGCGCTAGAGGGCGACTCGGGCGGGCAGAAGCGTTCGCTCGAGCGGGTGTGCCGCCTGCTGCAGATCAAGTCGGAGTTCACACAGCACCTACACAACGCTGGCAACGACGCTCGGGTAGGTCTTTTTATTCTCGCTCTCACGTTGCCGAGCCCAAGTTTATTGACGGACGTGGCAGTGCACGCATTTGGCTCTCAAGGAAATGGCCAGTGGGGACCCGTTGGACATGCAACGGACTGCACGATGGCCACTGCACACAAGCACCAACGGTGGCCTTCGCGTCAGGTTTTCTAAAGAAGACGAGGACAGCGACGCAATGCCTTCCGATGACGACGACGACGAACTCACGGCTGGGCCGTACGATCCCCGGACGGGTAGACTGCGTGAAGGCTGGACCAAGCGAGCTGCTCGCTTGCAGGAGAAGCTGGATGGAATGCAGGCTGAGCAGGAGAACCCCGCGGATAGCAGAAATGGCCAGCCAGCTGAGACGTCTGTTTCGACTCAGGAAAGTCAATGATTGTGAGAGGAAAGTTGTACGATATGATAACTGTGGAAGCCAAGCTGACGGTTCTCATTCTTGACTCACGATTGGATTCTCCTAATTGGTGGTCCCGCGAGTATGTAAAGTATTGTATCACGAACAGGTCTACGAAAAGGGGCGCCGCGCACTCGTCCCAGTACATCGTAAAAGCTACCAGATGTCGCCAAGCGTACGCTTGAGCATTCAAGAACGTTTAATTTTCTTTTTCTTGTCCTCGTTTTCATCATCAGAATCTTCGTCATCGGAGCGTTCGTCCTTCAACAAGCTGCCAGTAACGGTACTACCCACGATGTCAATTGTTAAATTGCGAGAAACTAAAGAAAGGACGTACCGCCAAAGAATACGCCAGATGAGGTAGTACCAGAAGAGGTTGAGACAGTGCAGGAGTAGAATCGGGGTGAAGATCTGCCATTGTAACCACCCAGCCATCCAAACACCCTCAGCTGGCGAGAAACGACGCGCCGATGGTCTATACCAGCGGGTGTAATCAGGAAAGCAGAACGAGAATGTCAAAGATAGTACGCACGGAATCAGATCAAATTCATTGTACACGGACCAGAGCATGACGAGGTTGAGATAGTGACGGAAATACCTGGACGGGGGGGGGGGGCGAAATAAGCGATAGAATAAGAACATAAGAAGGAAGCTTACGTCCAGACTCCGATAAATATAACGAATATGATGTTCTGGGAGTACTCCCAATTGAGATAGTTGATCACTTTGGTAATCGCCAAAAAAACGTCTGGGATATCCATGGATGTGTATACTGCGTTTCCGATGAGCGTCAGGTTGATTCCATAGCTCCACCTGAAAACCGGGTGAGATAAGACACATAAACATAGAGATAACTGCTTACCCTACGAGCCAAAGAGTGACAAGGTGGTGTACAACGAGTTCCTTGTAGTCTTTGCGCGGTTTCTCGAGACCGGAGAGGAGCACGACGAGCTGCTGGCACCAATAAGATGCCTGCATTAGATAGTAGCGCTTGAGCTCGGGAGTCATCTGCCAGTGTGGGTAATCTGTGACACATAGCAGCTGAGTATTCCAGTCTACTGCCGCTGTCAATGGGACACGGACCAATCCAGAAGTGTTTAGTGTTGTACCACCAGGTTGGGAGGCCGGACATAATTCGGACGCCCCATGCACCGAAAAAAGAGAAATAAAGGATAGCGTAGCCTTGTTCACCGAAGCGAGCAAGCTTTGCCTTCTTCTTGATGCCAAAGTAACGGGCAATAGGATAACAGATTCTAAAGAGAACGAACTGGCGGACGAAAGAGAAGAATACGACGTTATAGGCGATGAAGACCAAATCAAGCCAGCCTTTGCGATATCTTGGGTCGGTAATGTCATTTGTCGGTGAGGGAGTTGGATAAGAGATGAAGATAAGGGGCGCAAAAGGGCTGGGCGGGGGATGTGTGAATACAAGGGGAGTGAAGATGGTCCAATTAATGTGCAAAAAGACGGGGAGCAACAACAACCGTAAAGAAGCACCTGATTTAAAACAATTGTGAGCTGGAGCTGGAAAAGCAGGAAGGCGAATTTGAGACGAACTGGGAACGACCACCCAGCGGCCAGTTGTGATATCATTCAAAAAACCATGAGAAATGGGTGTGTTGTCTTTGAAAGGACGAGGGCGACTTTTAATTGGAGAGTCAAGTGGTCTGCAGACACAGAATGGTCAGATGGTAAGTTAATATGTTGCCAAGAAAAGCGAGCAAACGTTTGAGGGATGAGAGGACCAGCGGGGTGGTGGGGGGGGTCGGTCCTGAGGAGAGGACATGAGAGATGTTTTTGAAGAGAGAACGGATAAATACTGGGGTTCGCGAATGCCGGGTTGGTCAGTTCGCATTTTGTGTCGAAAAGGAAAGAAAACAAGCGGCGGCACGTTACAAACAAGCCACGGACCGTTATATATGCGCACGCGATATCCGAACCGGTTCGCTCTCTCTTATGTTCACCGTCCGAGGTTTATTCCGTGACGTTCCTTGTCCATCTGCTTGCAACGATCCTTCCTTTTGTTTATTCTCTCATGTAACTCTCCAAGATTCTCAGCCCCAGATAATTCCGGCAAAGCGTCCTCCAACAGACCAAGTGTCTCGACATTCTCCTCTACCATCGTCGTCGTCTCATCCCGAGAATGTGGAGAGGCCCACTAAACTCAAAAGGGTTGGCCCTCTCCAAAGGTCTGTTGCTGTCCCTACCACGTCATCGTCTTCAACGGTCAGCCTAACCCTGACCCTTGATCCCATCGCGTGCCCTAACCTTGTTTACTGGCTGGCTACCTAGACTGGTGTTCCTATCCTCACCATCAATGCCGGCCAGTCAAGGGTACCCGTATCCACTCGTCAGGTATGTCACTCTCGTGTCTGTCAATTCGCAACGTGTCCTCCGCCTGTCTTCGTCCTTTCACACGTGCCCGGCCCTTTGCTGCATATCTGTCCCAAGTCTTCTGCATGCTCACATTTTTCATTCTCATACTCTCATCAAGAACATGTTGAAGCTATTGCACACCAACTTTGTCGCGCTATACGAAGCCATTGTTCCTCAAGGTTCCACATTGGCGCATGAGCATGCGCTCCGCCAAGAGCAAGAGATCTACGAGCGCACCACAAAGTCAACTTATACAAATGTGATCTTTTCCGTCTTGTTTTAGCCACTTCAAGCAGTCTCACTTTCCCAGACCGCCAAGACCTCTATTGCCAGTCTCAGGCAACGCGAACGTCCGACATCTCTCGCCCACCCTTCAGTCGGTACCGCGGGGGACCTTGCCCGACGCAGCGAGTCTGACGCTTCAGCCAGCCTGAAATCTACTCCATCCCAACTGCAGCCCTTGCATCTCACCCCGTCTCGATTACAACCTTTACTTCTCACACGAGGAGAACTTCAGCACTGGAATTACATTGTCGACATTCCAGCAGAATGGGGGCCCGGTGGAGAGTCTCCCAGCGCAGATGGCCAGCTCTTCACCTGCGAGCGTTGCAAGACACCATACGTCGTGCGCCCACTTGATCACGAGCCCACTATTGCCCGTGCTTGCGATTACCATTGGGGGAAACCTCAATATAAGCTCATAGGGGGTGCGTCCCCTTTACCTCATTATCTCCCCTATCCAATATCAGTGCCTGCAGGCAAACGTACGCGGATCTACGCATGCTGTTCGCTCCCAGCCGACGAACACGTTGATGGCTGCACGCGCGGACCACACGTCTTTTACGAGAGTGATCCAGCTCAGCTTCACGCGCGCCATCCGTTCACCGAGACTCCACCTATGGCGCCTTCGGCGCTAGAGATTGCCGCCCTTGACTGCGAGATGGTCTATACCACTGGGGGCTTTCGTATCGCCCGTGTTTCTGTCGTCAATGCTAGTGCCGAGACTGTCTTCGACGAGCTGATCAAGATGGACGATGGTGTTGAAGTGGTGTGCGTCATCGTTGCCCTATCGACCATTCGTTCGTGTGTCGCTCACGAAAAGAAATGCTAGGGACTTGAATACACGCTTCTCGGGCATCCATCCAGACGAGTATGCAACTCGCGCTGTTCTTCCTCTGGAGTCCGTGCGACGCGCATTGGGGCGGCTCATCGGAACGGAGACCATCTTGATAGGGCATGCGCTGGATAATGATCTACGCGTGTTGCGTCTCGTGCATCAGCGCGTCGTCGACACCGCCACGCTCTTTCCCCACGCCCGTGGTCCACCGTACCGTCGAGCGCTGCGTGATTTGTGAGTTCCTCTGATATATTCCACCCAAGCGGAATCGACGTAACTCATTATCGACCATGATAGGACGAAAGAGTATCTCACCAGGCACATCCAAGGTAGCGAACGAGGGCACTCGTCGGTCGAAGATTCGGTCGCGGCTCTCGACCTCGTCAAGTGGTTCGTCCTCAACAAGAAGACAAAACCTGCACTGGTCTCCGTGAGCGGTGGCGGCGGTGGAGGCAGCCCAGTGGCGGCTTCCAAGGCGTAGTTTTATCATCACTGTATCTCATTTGTATTCAGCGCACCGCGACATTCATTGCTTGTAAATTTTCTGTGTCATGAGTTGGGTTAGCACCAACGAGTCAGCCCCATTTCGAGAGACAAGCTGACCTGATCCGGCCCGGAAACTTGAAGGCACTCCCCTATGATCAGTTACATTCTCCTCGTCTCGCGTCAAGGAATGTCGTGGACGTGTAACCTGTGCCCCTAACTTTTGCTAATGGGACTCATCTCATCTAGGCAAAGTGCGCCTTGCCAAATGGTTTGTGACGATGCCGCCTAAGCAAAAGGCTAAGATTGTCAAAGATGTCACCCAACTCGTCCTCGCTCGCCGCACCCGCATGTGCAACTTCTTAGAATACAAGGGTCTGTGTTCGTTCTTATATGAGGGAACTGATTGACAACAGCCAATCTGGGCAGACTCGAAGGTTGTATACCGGCGATACGCATCCCTGTTTTTTGTAACAGGCATCGGCCAGTTAGACAATGAACTCGTCACGCTGGAGATAATACACAGATACGTTGAGGTTTTGGACCGATATTTCGGGAATGTGAGTCGTGCAACCGTCTGTCTACAAGTTGGTTGGTTGCTGATGAATGTTGGAAAGGTCTGCGAACTGGATTTGTAGGTTTCTCAGGCCATGGGTACTCAGTGACCAACATTAAACGTTGTACAGGATATTCAACTTCCAAAAGGCATACGCGGTGAGTTGCTGTGCTCTCTGTCCTCACATCGGGCCAACTTGCGAGTTGTGGTTCCAGATCCTGGACGAGCTGATCATCGCGGGCGAACTACAAGAGTCCTCCAAGAAATCAGTGCTCAGAGTGGTTCGTGTACGGTCCTTTGTAATGCGCAGGATCTCATCGTATAATGATCTCAAGGTCACACAATCTGACAGTGTCGAGGAACAGGAGGCGAGTGAGGACTCGATCACACGACTTGGCTCTCGACTGCCGTAGTAGTAGATTACGATTT
Source organism: Lactarius hatsudake (assembly GCA_024734325.1). Lineage (NCBI taxonomy): Eukaryota > Fungi > Basidiomycota > Agaricomycetes > Russulales > Russulaceae > Lactarius > Lactarius hatsudake. Next base: position 1,639,581 of record JANSJP010000002.1, on the reverse strand, counting down.
CGTTGTTTGTTGTTATTTACAAGTGGCGGTAAACACGGATATGGACGGCCCGCGACGCGTGACTAGAATTTGAAATAAGTCGTGTCTAAGTCGCGCTTGCGTTCGCATTCGCACTCGCACTTACACGCTCCACCTCCGACGGTGACCCTAAACATCATGGCCGTCTGTCTTTCTCGTCCCTCCCTCCTACGCGCCACAGGGCTGACTCTATCTCGTCGCAGACACCGGTCGTACTTCAGGACGAAGATATTCTTAGTGATGTTGTTCCTAGCAACATTGTCTCGCGTCAGGTAGGCCAGTTTTCGGATCTGTGTGTATTTCAGGGGACACATTTCTCTCTCAGGATACTCCTGGGGAAGAGATTGAGAGCGAGGGGACTGCGGAGCATCAGGAACAAGATGAACTCATGAGTGAAGATGACGTGCGTATTGTTTTGTTCGCACATTCATTCTCAACTTCTTGACGCGTGATGCCAAAAGGACGACCACCCTGGCCCGTCATCTAAGGCTCAGAAAACAGCAGAGAGGCGACAGCAGAAACAGAAGCGCAAGGACAATGAGGGGAAGCTCGTCGAGAAGAGGCACGAAATGGACAAGGCCAAAGTACGGCATCACTCAGACTCTACTTGCTTCCTGTGTTCATCTATGCAAGGTTGCCGATGCAGTGAAACGTTATTCGTATCTACTTGGGCAGACAGATCTCTTTCGCCACTTCGTAGACGTGCAGGTTCGATCTGGACCACACATTCACTCTAACCCCATATTGACGTTGTACTCAGAGAGCACGCGACTCTGAATACGCAGCTATGATCGATGAAGAGCCCAAAGCCAAGGGACGCGGCCGGAAAAAGGCGGCGTGCGTGCACTGCCGCACACTCGTGTTCGTATCTTATGTGTTGTAAATTAGGGCAAAGACGGCGCGTCATCGCAAGTCTGAAAAAGAAGAAGACGAAGAGATGCTCAAGGACGGGGAAGCGGCCGTAGATGGGGACGACCAACCCTACGTCTTCGAGGAGTCTCCAAGCTGTGGGTTGCGATTTCTGTGTTATGTCTGCTCTTGTTGACGTTCGACTTGAAGTCATTCATGGACTGATGCGGCCATACCAGCTACAAGGCCTTAACTGGTTGGTTTCACTCTATCATAACAGTCTCAATGGTATTCTTGCAGACGAGATGGTTTGTTTTTGTTGTGCGTCAACTCACTCCAAAAATGTTTACGCTCTCCCACCCTGTAGGGCCTTGGCAAAACCCTTCAAACAATATCCTTCCTCGCTTACCTTAAACACCAGCGCTCGCTCCCTGGCCTTCATCTTGTCGTTGTGCCAAAATCTACGCTGCAAAACTGGGCGCGCGAATTCGAAAAATGGACTCCTGACTTCAACATTGCCCTTCTCACGGGCTCCAAGGAAGAGCGCGCAGAAATTATCGCAAGCCGTCTTCTGCCGCAAAATTTCCAAGTCTGCATCACAAGCTACGAAATCTGCTTGATCGAGAAAAGTGTACTCAAGAAGTTCAGTTTCGAGTATATCGTCATTGATGAGGCGCACCGAATCAAGAACGTCGACTCGATTCTTTCTCAAATCGTCCGGAGTTTCTCCTCCCGCGGCCGACTCCTTATTACGGGCACACCCCTCCAGAATAACCTGAAGGAGCTGTTCGCTCTACTTAATTTTATTTGCCCTGAAATTTTCATCGACTATGCGGATCTAGAGGCCTTCTTGCACAAAGACGATACCGCTACTGATGTTGATGAGGAAAAGAGCAAGAAGGTAGTCGAAGCGCTTCACAAAATTCTCAGACCATTCCTTCTCCGCCGTGTGAAAAGCGATGTCGAGAAGAATCTTCTCCCCAGTGGGTATTGCCACCATTGTGTCCTTGCCCTGTAGCGCGTGCTGAAAAATTTCGTAGAAAAGGAGATTAACATCTACGTCGGCTTGACGGACATGCAGCGGAAGTGGTATCGCAGTGTGCTCGAAAAGGATATTGATGCTGTCAATGGCTTAACCGGCAAAAAAGAGGGCAAGACGAGGCTCATGAATATGGTCATGCAGTTAAGAAAAGTTACGTGCCACCCGTACCTCTTCGATGGCGCGGTAGGTCTCCGTAATTGTTCCGAGTCGACGCTTGATTGTGTATCTCCTGTGATAGGAACCGGGGCCGCCATACACGACAGACGAGCACCTCGTCCAAAATTCGGGAAAGATGGTGATACTAGACAAGTTACTCAGAAACATGAAGGAGAAGGGCTCGCGTGTTCTCATATTTTCTCAAATGAGCCGTATGCTCGATATTCTAGAAGATTACTGCCTGTTCCGTGGCTATAGTGCGCTTGTTTCTTTTCGTCCACTAGTCCGTGACTGTTGACAGTCTTTCCACAGAGTATTGCAGGATCGACGGTGGCACAGCACATGAAGACCGTATTGCCGCGATTGACGAGTATAACAGGCCGGGTAGCGAGAAATTCATCTTTCTCCTCACCACCCGCGCCGGTGGTCTTGGCATCAACCTCACTACGGCAGACATCGTTGTACTCTACGATTCTGACTGGCGAGTTTCTTTGGGGTCGTTTCCCTCTCGGCATTTCTAACAAGCTAACACAGGAATCCACAAGCGGACCTTCAGGCTATGGATCGGGCACATCGAATCGGTCAAACGAAGCAGGTGTACGTATTTCGATTCATCACCGAGGAGAGCGTGGAGGAGCGGATGCTCGAGCGTGGCGCGCAAAAGTTGCGCTTGGATCAATTGGTCATTCAACAAGGCAGACAGCAACTGCAAAAAGGTATGTACACATGCAAAGTCCTCGGCGTTGTTGTCTAATTTGCTTGGGGTGCGAAAGCCGCAAATAAAGAGGAACTTTTAGAAATGATCACCCACGGTGCAGAAAAGATTGTGAACTCAGCCGAGAAGTCTGTCTTGATCCTCTTGTCGTCACGTCGAAGGTCCTGAAAGCAATTTTTGTAGCTTCCAGATTGACGATGACATCGATGCAATCATCCAACGTGGCGAAGAGCGCACAGCGGAGCTCAGCCAGAAATATGAGGGTCTGAACCTCGAAGATTTGTCAAACTTCAAGTCAGACAGCTCGTTGCAACAGTGGGAGGGCGAAGACTTCCGCTCTGGGCAACGCAAACCTCTCAACTTCAACACTCTTTCGTTGAGCAAGCGGGAGCGCAAGCTGAACTATTCGGTCGACGGTTATTTCAAGGAAACTATGCGTGCGGGACCAAGCAAAACGGAGAAGGCACCAAAGCTTCCTCGTGCCCCTAAGCAGATCTCTTTGTGGGCGGACATCATCATTTCCCTGTTCATGCGAGCTCATTTCTATGTGCTACAGACAAGACTTCCAGTTTTTCCCACCTAAGCTCGCCGAGCTGCAGGAACGCGAGCTCGCCGTGTACAAGGCATGGCTCTACTACTTCTGTTCTTGTGACTAGCTAATTTCACCAACGTAGCGTCTCAACGAGATTGCCGCAACCATGCGTGATCAAGGAGACGACGACACACCCGAGAAGCTTGAGGCTGAGCGGCAAGCCGCTCAGGATTTCATCGATACCGGTACGCGTCATAGTGACCATCACGATCATGCATGCCGTCTAACTTGTGATACATAGCTGAACCCCTGACTGAGGAGGAGCTCCAGGAGAAAGAGGAGCTTATAGCCCAAGGCTTCGAAGATTGGAGCCGGCGGGACTTCCAACAGTTTGTCCGCGCGTTGGAGAGTTATGGGTGGTATGTGGGCCGTTGGTCACAAGTCAAGGCTCTCGTTGACATGACCCACAGGACCGAAGATTTCGAATTGCTGGCATCTGAGATTCAGGACAAGACACCACAAGATGTTGCCGCGTATTACCCCGTGTTTCGAAAGAAGTGGAAAGAACTCTCAGGTAATGAGCTCGGTTCGACGCCCATATAGTCATGATAGACTAAATTTTCAAACCACCCAGAACACCCACGCATCGCTGCCCGCATTACGGAAGGCGAGGCGAAACGAAATAAACGTTCGAACCTCGAAGCGCTACTCTCCAAGAAGATTGGCTCCTTCCGATATCCGATGCAGGAACTCGAACTCAACTACCCGACGACGAAAGGCAAGGTCTATTCAGAAGAAGAGGACCGCTACCTGTTGTGTCGGTTGAGCCACTACGGCATGCGGACGGACGACGTGTACGAACGCATCAAGAAAGACATTTCCGAGTTCCCCGTTTTCCGCTTCGACTGGTTCTTCAAGAGTCGTTCGCCGCAGGAGCTCCAACGTCGGTGTAACACCTTGCTGGGAATGATCGAGAAGGAGGCCGAGCAGGAGGAGATACGAGTAAAGAGCGGCGGGAGTTCGTCGCGTGGCAAGGTGCGTTTGAACATACGAGATACGAATGGCGCTGAAGAGCACTGATGCTTTTTTTTTGGTAAGCAGAAGCGAGTGATCGAAGAGGTACAGAAGGCGGACAAGATATCACGGGCGTCGACCCCTGCAAGCGCCAGTGCGAACGCAAGCGCAGGTGGCCCAGCCAAGCGTCCATCCAAGAAAAAGAAGACGTAGACCCCATGCAATGTAGACCTCGCCTCTCCTCTTCTTGCTCGTCTGTGCTTCGTACTGTATATATATGTTTATGTTACTTTTGATCCCCATAGTGTTTTATCCAGCTCGTCAAAGTTCAACTGAGCAATCACAATCTACCATAACCCCATAGTAACACACGGTTTATAAGCGCGTAGAGTGTCCGGCGTATCTTGGTCCGTATATAGAGAGAGATCGATGTGACTGGCCCCGATCAGACAGCTGTATTTGGGGAGATGTTGAGTCGTAACTCTGGGCCGACTGAGGCAGACGTTCGCAATGCCCCACAGTTGCGCAAGGTCACGGCGCTCGCTCTGACGTAGCGCTTGTGGACGGTCGCCGAGTCGGCCCGAGGATCAGGAAGAATTTCATTTAATGAATTTTTGATCAAGTGCCGATGCACGCCCAAAACCGGCGCCTGCGGCAACACCTTTCTGTTGAACAACGACGACTTGATCCCATGCATCAGCACCGCAGTACCCGTACCTAAACCCTACCCACAGCACGGGTCAGGGAGGTGGGTCCAACAGGTTGTTCTGTTGCATGACACATGACGTAACTACAGGTCGAAATTGTCATGATAATGCATAATGAGCTAGGGTCACTTTCGGGTCATTTTCATATTGATGGACTCCTTGACGATTCGAAAACAACTCCAAGACTGTACCCATCACATTGCGTTTAATAGCAATTGGACCGAGCCTTGACAAGGACACGCAGATCAACATCGCTTTGCTGGGATTCAGACTCCAAGTCCTTCCGGAAGGCCATCATGTCCGTACCAGTGGACTTTGTCGACGGGCTCGCTACACAGTTGTATGCCTCGCCGTGCTACTGCCTAATTTTTTACGCAACTCACACTCTCCGGTGGTCCTCGCTGCAGCATGGTTACCCATATACTCTCATTCACACCATACAGTATGTGATTTTTAGCCCGCGTCTGCGCAATCATTTTGACCTACTGCAGCTATCATTTACTATGATTATTGTCTCACTCTCTCTGACGAGGTTGAGCTCTTCTGGTTGCACCCGGACAAATTCAACCTGTTCTCTTACCTCTTCCTTCTCAACCGTTATGTGTCTTTTTTCGGGAACATTCAGATCCTGATATTTGGCTTAATTGGCCGGATTGACTTTATAGTACGTGTCATGCCGACTAGGTCACCCATCGATATTTGAACTGCTCGTTCGTGCTTGCCTTGTACAGCTTCAATCGTGGGTGTATACTGCCAACAAAAATCGCAAAATGTAGCTGACGACGGTTTCCGTTGCCGCACGCAGATGCAGAGCATCCCACATATATCATATGGTCCTCCTGCTAATTCAACAAACCATCGTAGGAGGTACTTCCTACCTGCGGTCTTCCACAGAACCGTCTCTCACATCACACTTGAGTTTTGTGTGTCATGCAGATCCATGCAATATATCAAAGCAGGCGGGTCCTGATGTTCCTCATATCGATCACCGTCATTGGGGTTGCGGTCGCTGGCGTATGCACTTTCGCTAGTTTCCGAGTCGGAGCACTCATGATTGTGGCCACAGTGGAGCATGTATGCGATGTCGACCAAACACTTGGCGTATCCCGTGAGAATACATCCAGTCCTAGGTTGCTCCCGGATGGTAGAAGAAGCCGAGTGAGTCCACCGCAGTCCACTGTCAACCCCATAGCGCCATCACTAAGCGTTATGACGCGCACCCCCAGGGGATTCTGTGAGTGAGCATGGTTCGGAGGCCGTATTTCCCGACTGAACGCAGTTGCGCGTGTCTTAGATGCAGCCATTTCTTGGACGGGTTGTCTCGTACTGGACACGACTGTGTTCGCCCTCCTGCTGTGCGAAACAGTCAGAGTCGGGCGGGGCGTACGGCTCTTGGATACTATGATGCGCAACGGTACCTCCCCCCACATACTACTTTTTCGCGACTTTTGTCGAACTGACAGCAACGTTTCTTAGCAACCGTATACTACTCGTACGACGCCATTCCCCCTCCCCCCCCCTTTTTTTTTTTCTGCCATATCTGACGTGAAGTTCACATACATCAGAATCTTGTCTCTTGTGAATCTGAGCAACATCCTGATACTGCGGGTATGTCTCCATCATTTTCTCGAGCTCGCCCATCTAAGCACGTACTAATGAAACTGACCAAGTTCGCGTCCGTGAGTTTTGTCGTTCACCACAAACCCCCACTCCTCCAAGTGTAGAGAACAACCGCCAACAAGTTTCCACAGCCCGGCATCCGAACATCCACAATAGCTCTGACGAACGCGTACGTCTTTTCCCACCGAACGATTATCGCTCAGGCATTCTGACGTGCCCCTAAAAAAAACGCGAACGCTGCAGGTTATCGTGCACGCTTATATCGCGAGTCATATTCAACCTCCGTTCCAACTTCGGCAAAACCTCGCGCGCCGAAACGAGCGTGCACTACGACCAAGACTACAACTACGAGGCCCCAGACGAGCGAACCGAACGCAGTGGTCTGCCGTTGTAGTTGCGCTCGCTTTTCAAAAATTAAGTCCCATCGGTCAGTCCGTCAGCTCAGTCCGAGAAACGGGCCCTTTCGCATCTGGTAATTCTCACAGATCAGGCAGGGGGCGTTACTGTGGTCGCGGTGGCGAGGCCGAGGTTGAGGGTCTCGTGATCGAGTGCCTTGGTATACAGTATGTATGTACCTTTGGGAAGTAGGAAGCAGGTTGAGATATCGCGGTGCACGAGAGCTACCTAGAATCGCCTGATGACATTAACCTTGTGTACTGTGGGGCATCGCGTATGTTATCTGGTCCGAGTCCTTTTTATTAATAGGACAATAATGGACACTTTGCCAGTGAAGGAAATCCGACATCGCGTGCCAGGAGCTGGGGATGAGCGAGTCTTGCACCTCGTCGCCGTTGCTCGTGCCGTCGGTGACCTGGTGCTGATGCACTGATAGCCTGAGCCTGAGCGTTGCAAAGGTTTTGTAGAGACCAGCGAATTCAAAATCTACCCTTGCCATCTGTCCCCTATAAACGTGGGACTCCACCTGAATCCTCCTACTCCTTTCAGTCAGTCAGGACGTTCCCACTTGCAAAAATACGGATTTATAAAAGTGTGGTGCGTACGATTATGCAACAATCTCTACTACCCCATGAATCAGACAGACATATAACGTTCAAGATACAAACACTTTTCCGAGCCTGGTAAGACAGCCGACGTAACTTATACAGAATTCAATCCCCGAAGAAAATCGTTGCGACAAGACAGGGGGAGAACGTAGGGGTTATTCGTGGAAATTACAAAAAAAAAAAAACGCTTGAGAATACATATTAATCAATATGGTGCATTGACAATGTCGGAGTGGCCGCGCGTAGAGCGGCGCTCAGGAGCGAGTGACGTTCGTGTGGGTTTGCGCAGGTTCTTCTTGTTCACGCTGAGGACATTGTTCTGGAGTGCGACGATCTGTGGCAGCAGGAGCGATCAACAATCTGGTTCTCCGACCACGAGCACAAGGAAGACGTAACGATTTCCTTGTCGTCGCCGAAGCGGAAATTATCCTGCACGACAAGATCCTCATACTTCTTGATTTCGTACTTGTCCATCTGCCCCTTCTTCACTTTGGCAAAGTCCCAGGCAATGACGTACTGCCCGGTGGAAGTCACGATCGCATTCTCTTCTTGACCCTCGCCAACATTGAACCTAAGCAATGTCTCGTCAGATCGCTCACAGCCGCGACAGGAAGAAAGAAAGGAACCTAGCAGGGGTGAAGGAGATGTTATGGTTCATATATGCAACGTGCTCGGGTCGTAGCTGCAGCCTCTTGGGCATGGGCTTCGCATCGGCAGGAAAGCTGCGGTCGAAGCCGAGACTACCGGCCCATTTGCCTTGTCCAATGAGGACGTCCACCAGGAGCAGATACGTGGTCGTCGTCGCAACGATCCAACGGCCATCCGCGGACACATCGACGCCGATGATGGGATCTCCCAGTGGTGTCAGAGCAGTCTTCGCAATCTTCCCGACCGTGTCGTATAGACGGACGTCTCCCTTCTCGCTCGCAACCGCAAGTTTTCCGGATGCGGTCGTGGTGACACCAGAGAACTTGTTCTTCGATGCGTATTGCTTATACTGACTGTCCACGAGCTTGCTGCCAGACACGCGTGGGTCAATGCGGAAAAGCGCGTTGTGCGAAGCGCCGATCAATGTTTGTTCAGGAGTCGTCTGGGAGAACTTTGTATTCGGTGCAATATGATCGACGGTGACACTGTCGTGAACCTTCCACTCCTCAACGATTTTCGCGCGTTCGAGATCTAGGTGGAATAGTGAGTTTGGTGCACTGGGGTTCATCACAATCATCTTGGAGTCTTGGTGGTGCAGCATGACCTGTTTGAGCGTCACAACATGCAGATGGAATATCATTGAAGGCGGGACGAACATTTTTGGGGTCAAACTTCTTCCCCTTCATGTCTGTAATATTGGCGATTGAAGCAACGTATTCAATGTCGCCCGGCTTATGCTTGAAGACGCCGATCTTATCTCCTCGTACAACGTACGATCTATCGCCTTTGTATCCAATGGTGAGTTGAGAATTTCGCCCTTCTTGGAAGCCAGCGGGTGAACTGCTGTCCTCTGCTGTCTCATCTTCGTCTTCATCCTCGTCTGTAGCACCGTAATAGTGGGATATAATTTCCTTAGGCAGGCCGCGCACTCACCACCGAGCTCGTCAAGCACTGCCTCCTCTTCGTCCTCGTCAGTTTCGACTCCCATCTCAACGTCCTCAACGCCGGAACTGAGTACATATGCCCGCTCTTCCGTCTGTGAATGTTTAGAACGTGCTTCACGCCATCTTTTCTTGTCGCGTACCTTGACTTTATCCCATGACGTCTCATTCAGGTTCTCCCACGCACGCTTTGTGAATTCGGCCCGAAAGTCCTCAAAGCTCTCTTGGGACTCGAAGCGCAAACACCAGCTGCTCTGGTTCCCGTTTTCGTTCACGTTGTTCCATGTGAGCGACCATGTCGCGGGTGACCAACGTTGCATCATCTGCGACGTGATGCGATGGGCAAGCACCTGGCCATCCTGACTCGCCGCGGTGAGAAAGAACAAAAACTTGGCACCAGTGCGCTGCACGATCTTCGCGGACACCGATGCTTCACGAACAAAGTAGCCCTCGTCGCGATCCCACAAAAACAGCTCGGCTCTCTCATCAATGATCACTTCTAGAGAAGAATCGGGAGTGTTCGACACAGGCGAAGTCGGAGACTGAGGCGATCTGGCGCCGTCTTTGGTGGGAGCCTTCCTTGCAGAACCCTTACCTTTGCTGTTAGTGGTGGGGGGTCTGAGGGAAGGTGCTTAGGAAATGGTCAAGAGAGGGATGATGGAGAACGAACTGCCATATGAATTCGGCCAGATCTTCATCCCGCACGCTGTCCGCGCTCTTCTTATACTTGCGCTCATACATGGCACGGTACATGCACGTCTCGAAGAAAGCCTTCGTCGGTGCGTTGGTCCCAGAGGCAACAAATTCATAGAATTCGTCAACACCGCCTTGGAGATCGCGCCAAACAAGAGTGGGTTCTCCCTCCGTTTGACTTGTACGAAACTCGAGTTCCTCACTAACGAGGAATACGCGTTCTTCGTCGGCTGATAGGAAGTTGAAGATGTGACAACTACAATCAACGAAAGACGTACTCTCTTCCTCGTCCTCAAGTAACTCTTGGTCGCCCTCCTCATATACACGCGTTATCACTAGTTGGAAATTGTGTTCGACAGACGGAACGCGACGGATGGTGGCCATAGCATCATTATATCTATTACAAAGGTGTCATGTAAGTGGGCAGGTCGGATGAAGCAGGTGAGAACGACGAACATGCACTCTCTAGACGAGCGTACATTTCCTGGTCGCACGAGATGGAGTTGGCCTGTGGAGATCTTTACCACCTCGGTGGCATTAGGATCCTCTAATTATCGTTGGTTAAGGCTGGATGTAATCAAGATGCAATCATGCGACTAACGCCAAACTTTACCGATCACTACGAGACTGATTAGCACAAGCAAAAGACAGCGCAAGGAGAGTGTACTGACGGTTGCGAAAGATGTTCATGATAATGGTGGAACTTGAAGCGAGTTTGAATGATGAGAGCCGCGTGACCTTTTATCGAATCGTGACTCTTTCCGACTCGGCATGTCATCTCCTTCCCGTACGTCTATATATCGTTGCACAACGACAACACACCTGTATACCACTCATCGTCACTCAGGCACCAACCAGCCGCAACATGGTACTTCTTCGAGTAACAATCCACCTTCCCCCGAGCATCTACGACACCGTGGCGGGGTTGCATCATCCACTTCAATATTTGTAACTGGTGGTGTACGTTCTGTTTCTTGGGACACCTTACGCGGTGAGCTGAACGTAGTCGGTGTCTGGCGCAGTTCCGCGAAACAGCAAATGTATCCCCAACTTTGTCTTCGTTTTCCTCTACCGGCAACGTATCAACTCTGGCTGGAAGCGGATCTGGGCTGGCCACACATGGGCATAAAATGTCAATCCGTGTGGACCACTCTATCGCGACGTGCTTCGACCCTGCAGATAAGGAGCTTTATGACCTCTGGGCACCGAAGACATAACCTTTGGTCTCCGATTAGGACGATGTTCGTCTGTGACGTGGTTGTGATAGATTTCCTAGATTCATGATCAAATGCTATGAACTGTAATGGGAACATTATACGATGAGATAGCAATACTGTAAGAGCAAAGCGATGAGATTAAATCAAATTGGCCTTCCGCACGACGGGCACTCGAAGCGTGGTGGGTCTTCGTCGCGGATGTTCTTCCTCACGAAGAAACTGTCGCCGCATCCCTCATCACCCGGATAGATCAATTCTTCCACCTCGATACCCTCCAGGCCATCCAGCCAACGATCGAGTGTAATCCCACCCAACCGTGGTCCTGGGCCAGGGGAGTTAGCAGCCCATGCGGTGCGCGCATACAATTGTGTCCATTCGCGCGCCTCGCTCACAACCTTGATATTACCAACAACTCCATGCACAGGCCCACCTCTAATAATTGGTACGCGCGCTATCTTGAGGAGATCCCATGGTATACGGGGTTTGTATGCAGGGGGTACATCCAACAGTTCTTGCGTCCACTGGTCAGGTGGCTTTTCGGATATGTGCCCATTTTCGATCAGACAATTTCCGTGGTACCACCGCTCACAGCGGGGACAGAAATGCATGGGGTCAATGATATCTGGGTTGTACGGCAGTTGGCAAAAGCACATAGTTGTGTTGACAACGATGGGCTGAAACAAAAACGCGGTGTCAAGAAAAGGTGAAGACAAACAAATACAACTGCATACGGGTATGGTTCCTTGTGAATCGAAATTTCGCCGGGTATAGAACGAATTCGGCAGGATGGGTGCTTGATCGAGGGCAGTTTCGTCGTATTCAACAACGTCCGCTTTCCCTGCAAAGCTGAATTCAGCAAATGTGAACAACTAGGCGTTTCAAGCATACCATTTATCGACAGCACAGAAATCATTTGAATGTCCATTTCGGACCCCAGGCTCCGCTCGTACCTCCCATAGGGACGACATGTCCCTGTGTTGTAGAGATCAACAGACATGAATGGAAAGCCATGATAATACTTACAGGTCTTGGGCCTTTTCCGCAACATCCTTTCCCGAGTGGTACCACTGGACCTTTACCCAGGTCTGGTGAGGGTCAGTGGGTGTCTTTAGCAGGATATATTCAACACAAACATTTCGGGGGGCATTTCCACGGATCGCTATAATCTTTCCAACCCATGAATCCCATGGGTTGTAATACTTGTCGGGTTGCCATTCGTGATTTAGAACAAGGACGCTAGGCAACATGACGGGTGGCCATTGTCAGACGCAGCTGGAATTATCACGAAAACTTACTTCTCTCCCAAGTGAAAAGTGACCCTCTCATTGTTCCGGGGGTCATTGACTATGGGGAATTGCAGATGCATGCAGCACGTCCAGGTGATGGATGCACTAGCAGGCTTACCGGCGCAGAACTGCATTGGCTTCCAGGAAAGCCATTGCCTTTCAGATGGAGTTGGGTCTGACTTGCGACGTTTAGTGGCAGCAACGATCCTTGTTTTTCGGGGCTTCTTTGTCTTCAGGTTTCTGACCATTGCGGTAAGAAGGTGTAAAAGGACGACGTGTGTCCGCACAAAAGGTCGCACCTGACCAGGGTGCCGCAGCAGTGGTAGCACCACCTCTCCGAGTCTGATGGGAAATGGCTAGCTTCATGTATCACTCCAATTGGCGCGGCAATGTAAAATATTTCCAAATATCGATTGGCGAGGACGGAATACACACCCCGAGCTACAACACGTACTATTAGCCCATACTAAGGCCTAAGGATCCGCATCGTCACCACCCCAATTGTCCCATACACCACAATACACAGGGGCCCGAACTGGACGATGTACGAAGACAAGTCCATGTGGGTTTGAAGGCAGAGAGGGACTGGGGAGGAGCGGTAAGGATAGAGGAAGGAAGGCTGGTCTCCGCTCCGAGCCGGTGCGCGTAAGAGACAATCATGGCCATGCATTGTTACCGGGATCAGGCACAGGATAAGATGAAAGAAATACCTCTGAGACGCCAGAATAATTCGAGCCTCAAGTGTACTGACGGTTGCGTAGCGGTGAAAATGGTGAAAGTGAATCGAAGTGAATATCGTTCGGCGTTTCGATCGATTTGAATATTTGAATATTGGAACATCGCCAACCTGCCCGCGCATCTACGGGACTACGACACTGTGGCAGGGGTCCCATTATCTTTGTAGCCAGTTCTTGGGTACGCTTTAGCAGTGAGTTTGTCATAGCTGGTGTCCGTCGCAGTTCAACTTGTCTTCGCTTTCCTTTGCCGACATCGCAGCAACTCTTTTTCTACTGGAAGAGGCGGGTTTGGACTGGCAACATATACACAATGGATCAATCCATGTGGACCACTCTATTGCGACATGCTTCGGCCCTACAGACAAGGAACGCTATGAACTCTGGGATGTCCTCTGGTCTCCGATGCTAGTTTCTGACGTGGTTGTAGGTTTCCATGTTTGATCAGAAGTTGAAGATCCTGGGCACCCGTCGATCACGCGATCACGTGCGAAATGCCAAGCTCGATACAGTCACGTGACCGTCTGTACTGTGAAGCTCCGGCGAGGGACTCGGAATGAAACACTCACGCGCCACGATCGTTCTGTTTACTTTTGGAGTCACTTTTGGAGCAGGACAAACAAGGCTGTGTGGAGCTCTCGATGCCAGTGCCTCAACCAAGGCCTCACCATATAACCGAATTTTCAATATTTTTTATCCAAATTATGGATGTAGCCCGAGCAATAGTACTGGAATTGAGGTGACCACAAGCTGCTCTTTAACAGTTTTATCAATGTGTCGGCGTGTCATTTTGAAAGGGAGATGTGCAGACAGTGACACTCAGACTTGCCAACCCGTGTGTGCCACTGCTCGGCCCGTTATTTGCCCTGCTCGGTGAAAGTGTGGAGCGTGAGTGCGTTTGGATCTATCATTCCCTTGCCAGCTGTAACTACTTACACAAATCCCGTCAATCGATTGTTCCCATCTAGGCTCAGTTCGTCAGGTCGCGTCGGGACGTGAGCAGATGAATGAGTCTTGGTTCGTGACGGACAATCCGTTAGCCGCGCGGCTACAAAAACGCAGGTCTGCCTTGACGAACCTCGCGAGCTACAATACCATCTTCACAGATCGTGAAATTCACATTCTGTGGGTCCTGAATGCTCTCTCGAAGATGTGCGCACTTCAAGATCGAGCGTGGGTAGGGTTCATCGGAACTCCGCGTCATCCGAGTGTTCTGGTAAAGCACGCTACTCTGCTGTTCCTCTTCGCTTTCCCTTAGACATCGCCTTGGATAAATATCGCGGACGATCATCGTCGACTTTCCGCGGGGATGGTCAACCCTGGGTTGGATATAGCGCATTCCGAACACGAAGCACGTCCACACATCCCATACGCCGTGTTCGGGGATGTGTTCCATGAATTGCGGGTCACATGACTCCCAGTCCACGTCATATCCGTCCTTGATTGTTGGACGGCGTCCAGAAGGGTCTTAAGTAAGTTATCAGGACCGTTTCGCAATGAAAATGTCCTTCCCGGTTGTAGTAAAGTTGTAGGTTCATTGCAATTATCCGTTCATCGTCACTGATTCGTCAGCGACTTGGAACGGTACCTGCAGTCCGGCACTCGGTCGTCATCCTGGTGATGCCGATATGAGGTCGGTAGGAGTTCTGTGGTAGCCCGGAAACGGCAGTTTAAATAAGAAGCTTGATAAGAAGCGCAGAAGATGTGTCTTGGCGTATGTCGTACCGTCAGCAGGTCTCCGCTCGAGAGTATAGACTAGCGGTGCGGGTGGTTCCAATGTAGATCCCAAGATGAAATTGTCACCGAGAAACAGATATTGGCTGATAACACCTAGAGAGCGCAAGAGGGAGAGCGAGTCAGTCGGTGAACCGATCGTAACCTGAGGCGATGCTCATCTTGGTCTGATCAGATTAAAAAGAAAGTTGAAGTCATGACTATATCTATTGATCCGATTCGTTCTTACATAGATCATGCATGCGTGAATCAGTTCAGTTACTATGCCATTTTATGTAATTTGATTACGTTAGTAGGTATCTTTTCAGATTCTACCGACTATCGCTGAGCTCTTGACTCTCCATCGGGGCACACGGGTAGAACCATGTGGTTCGTTACCCACGCAAACCATCCCACTATATCTTTCAGTGTTCCTTTTACCTCTTTCTCCCACCCTTTCATCACCGTCTACTCCTCACCTTTACTATGCAACCGACTTCTCGCCAGCGGGTTCAGCACACTCCGATGTTTCTACTAACCTGCCTTGTATTGAGCGGCTTGCCTGCGGCTGCGAGGGTACTTCCGAACGTACCGCATCTAGCGAATCCTTTTTTGGATCGTAGGGATTATCTCTACAATCCGCTAGGCTACATTGCTTCGAATACTCTAACTGGGATTGCATTTAGTGCGTACAATTATTTTTCATTTGCAGGAGTATACCGAACGGCAGAAAGGTCTTGTGCTCGCAGTCGCCCTCATGCAGACTTTCAATTTGTTGAATTGGGGTGCATGGTGGATGGCGTGCATGACCATCGGCGCGTACAGTATGATTTAAACCACACTGTCACCTTTACAAAACTTTGACTTCGCGCGTATAAGCCTTCGCTCTTGGCATCGCTTGTCGGTTTGGTCTACATGTTAAGCCGGATTCCAAGGGTATCTACATAACCGAATACCTTTTTGTCATATTGTCCGTGAGTCCTTTATTCGGACAATTTCGGATCGAACCTCGTGCGACATCCAATGTGCAGCCCTGTGCATTTATCGCTGCGGACTATGTCTTGCTCGGTCGCCTAGCAAGGTACCTTGGAAGTGGAAAGCACTTGATTATACCTCCGAGCCGCATCACAGTCACGTTTGTCATGTCGGATATCACGACATTCCTGATTCAGGTAAGTGCATCACATCAGAGCAATTTCTTGTACGGAGCAATGAATTATATCTAACACTTCCAGGCAACAGGAGGGGCTGTCTCCGTGGGTGCAACTACAATGAAACTCCAAAGACTTGGTTCCCGCGTGAGTACTACCACACGTTCATTATACCCAATCGGAACAATTTTCGCACCTAGATATTCTTTGGCGCTCTGATTATTCAGCTGATCTCATTTCTTATCTTTACGCTAATCTTCTTGCGTTTTGTGTATCGTGTACACAAATTTGAGCACGAGGCATGGTTGCTCCATCGCGGGAACCGTTGGTACAATGACTGGCGTATGCTCAGTGCAGCACTTGGTGTGAGCTGTGTCGGAATTATCGTACGTTCTATGGCTCCAGAAGCATTGGCCGTTTGCAACTAATGAGACATGCGTGTAGATCCGATCCTTCTTCCGTGTCGTTGAGCTTTCGCAAGGATTCTTCGGTCCCATCGCGCAGAGTGAAGGGCTCTTCTATGCACTGGATACATTGCCACTGTTCATCGCAATCTTGGTGTATGTACCGTTCTGGCCTGGACGGTTCATACCGCGGGACCCGGCCGTAGCGTCAAGGGACACAGCAGGCATGGAGCCCGAGTCCAGAAAGGAGAAGGAAGATCATACGATGACAGAGCGGGCACACGCAGTGTAGTGACAGTTTGAGGCGCTGTGACTGATAGTCCACGACGGAGTAACGTAAACATTTTTAGGGGGCGTGTGCGTAGAGTTGGCAAGGTACATGCGACTATAGGCTGTGCAGAAACGTAGCTAGTCCTGATGGACCCCTATCATTGGCCTCATGCTGGCTGGCTTTGCTGCGGGCGAGAATTTCGCGTAGGCCAGCCTTGTGCTTGGGTCGTGACTTTCTAGACTTTGCTAGCGGTTGGGGTTGTGTATGAGCCAATGGGAGGGAGGGATCTGACAGACGAAAGGGAGGGTGAAAGTGTGAGGAAGAAGAAGTGGAAGTGGAAGTGGAGGGGACCGATGGGGGAGGATTGGGGAGAGGAAATTGATCCGTGCCGAGAGTGCGAGGCGTGACCACCTGTGGTGAAGCCCTTGTAGTGTCACGACAAACAGGTTGAAGGAGCGTGTTGTTGACGTGTCCACACGTCGTACAAGATCGTTGTAGGCAGGTCGAGCGCTGTTTGGTTTGAGAATTGTTGCGGACGATACGGGTGTGTGATGTGCCGTAAAGGAGGGAATAACCGCATTTTGAACACCGAGATGGGTTTCCTTGTCTCGTGCGGCCTCTGACGAAGTGATAAGCGGCGAGTGAAGGTGCTATTGGCTCGATAATGGCCGCGACCAAGTCGGGATCCATTTCCGGTAAACAAGGTCGACCAAGAACAATAAAACCCGACTTATTGTTCCCGGTCACCCGGCCCGATAAATAGCAATCCTACCCTTCTCCCCGTTCCCCCCTTCCCTTGTCCACACTCTCCTTTCCTCACATCCACGATGTCTATCAGGTCTCATCATGGAAGACGCCCCTCGCTATCCAGTCCCATGTCTTGGCTGACTCGCTCATCATCTACAGCCACTCATGCCCCTCCCATTCGTATCTCTCACTCAAAATCATCCTCTACTGTTGGCCAGATCAAACACGGAAACCTCGGCTCTGGCGTTACTATTGTTCGTACCCCTCAGGAAGCTCTAGCCGGCTCTGGAGTCTCTGTCGAATGCGCATCTGACCCAGAGATTGAGCACGGTGAGGAAGAGGACAGCGATCCACTCCCAGAAGACGAGGACCCCCAGGAGAATGAAGGGGAAGAGCTCGAAGAGGACGAAGGGGAGACGCACGAAGTGCGCGTGGAACAAGCAGAAACACCCTCTGTCCCTCCCGCTTATTCCCCTCCCCGTGCATCCCTTCCATTATCTAAGAGTACTCCCACTCTTCCTTTGAAGGACGCTCACCCCACTCGCCCGAGTCGTCCACCACCACCCCCTCCGTCTGCGCCGGATGCCACCGTTTTGTCTCAAAAGAAGCTCCCACCACCACCCTTGTCATCACTCTTTCCGCCTGTGGCACCCGTCCCCGCTCACCTTTCTACTCCTTCGACCCCACCACCTTTTGCATGCATTCTCCTTTCATCTGTACCACCAAACGCGATAGACTTTTCCAAGGTGCTTGTAACCCTCGAGACCTGCTCCGCGACCCACCGCACGACACTCAATACTCTAATATCACGACCGTCGCACCTTGCGAGCTACCTCAAGTCTCTCTTTGCCGATGTAGATGACGAATTGGATGTCGCTGATAACACCTCTCTCTACTCTCGCGCAGAGAGCGGTTCGTTCAATTCAATTTTCCACAATCACCTCACCTCTTCTGGGCTTCTATCCCCATCTTCGTTCAATGTTCACATTTTCCTCGACCGCGCTAGTGCTCCGTGAGTTGGTTCCGCTTAGTCCCCGAATTTTTTCTGATACACTCATAGGTATGACCACATCCTTGCGTACCTTCGCTCACCTCCCACTCTTGATCATGTCGCGTCACTCCCACCTGCTCTTCAACTATACGCAGGTAACCCTGCGCGCCTCGAGGCGCTCCTCGCTCTCCGCGACGAAGCCGCGTACCTCGACCTCCCCGAACTCGTACAGCTTTGCGTCACCGAGCTGCGGCGAAGTTCCAATGGCCATCCACCCCAACATTCTCGCGCTCCCTCGCATGTCCTCGCGCACACACGAGGGCCGAGCAACGGCTCCGTGCGCAGCATGGACACGCTCCGCGAATATGACGAGCACGATGCCGACACGGGGAGCACCAGCAGCACAGGTCGTGATTCTGTCGGCTCCGCACAAAGTCTGGGTAGCATCCGTGGTCGTGGTCTCGGCCACGCTAATGGTGCTGCCCCGACCAAAGAGAAGGAAGAGCAGCCGCACCCAGCTCCAATTGCGCTCCTCCACCGCCGACTTACTAACCAGAGCCGTGAGCGCCCCGAGTTGGTCGAGGTTAAGCCGGCGTCGTTGCGCGGACGGTCAACTGGTAACTGGTTATGAGTTCCTCGCCTTTTTCGACGGGGGCAATGTTTTTTTTTTTTGTTAATACTGTGTTGTCATTCCGATGTGGTGGAGCGTGTGCGCTGGTACCCATACCCACTGTACTGTTTCTGGTCTTCTGGATGGTTCATTCTTGCTAGTCATTTCCCACGATCATTCTGGTGCTGTGTATCCCTGTTGACCTCTCACCTTCATTCATCTACTGCTATATTTGCGCCCGTCTGTATAAATAGAAGCACAGTGTATCCTATTCTTTTTATTAAATGCACGATTTTACGCTATTCTCTGAAGAACGATTGGCATGCCATAATTCTAGGTGAGAATCCCCCCATGTGTCATATCATGAGAAATGCGTCAATTGCCGTTCCGAACGAGATATTACAGCGGGCCATGCCCCTCGCAGGTGGAGAACAAATACCGTGTAAGGTACAAGAGCAACAAACACAAAGAAAGCGAAAGGAGGTCGACGGAGGAGAGCATAGTGATAAACTGAGGGCTGGGATAGGGATTGACGGATAAAAGGGGAACGGAGGCCGTCCATACGGACCACGACGTACTGTTACAAAAGACAACCAGGGGTTCAAAGCTGAGAGGGGGTTTCCAGCCTCGCCTACTCCTTTGGCTCGGCATAGGGATTCACACTGTACACTTTGATGACAGGCGGGCTTTTTGTCAAGTCGGCAGTGACAATCACCTACGCAGGGGTTCAGTGAGACGAACGAGGTGTGAACGCCACGCGAAAGACACGAACCGGAACGGTCATCAACTCTTTAATCTGCTGGATCTTATGTCCAGTCGGAGTCGTCCTCAGGCCCTCGAACCCAGGGGTGACCTTTGCTCTACTGATCTCGCGCTGCACCGATTCGACTTCCTCCTCCTCAACCTCCACAGTGTCACGACCAAGAACAATCTCATCGTCCCCATCGTCTTCATCGAATAGTGCCTTCTCGTCGTGAACAGAGCGTGATGCAATTTCCATCTTTACAGCATGTTGTTCTGCGTTCTCTTTCACTTTCTTAAGATGTTCGTCGTCGCTATTTTCTGCGAGCCAAGTAATGACATCGCGGTCAGACCAGTAGATTTGAAGGGTGTGCGAGTGCTCGTCATATACGTGATTCTACGGTCATCGGGACTATGAGTGGCTTGCGCGAAAGATGGATTTGGGAAACATACATCAATGGGCATCTGGTCCACATGGACACGCTTTTCAATGCCGAACTCAGGAACAAGAACATCAAAAGCGGCGTCCAGAACGCCAATAACCTTGGCTTGACGGATGACAGGGCCATATCGAGCAGTTAGATTCGAAATGAGGACACAGAGGAACAAATGGGCTGATTGTTCCTGTGCAAGGACGGCAGAATCCCTCTTGCTGTCAACAGGTTAGATGCGCCGGTGCAACTATCGGGTTGCTTCTGGACGTACATGTTACATTGCTGAGTAACCTTTGCAACAGCATCACGGTCCATGTTGAACTTTGCATTATTGTCGACTAGGAATGGAATAAACCTCCAAGTATCAAACCAAAACATCAGCACGCACCAGAACTCTGAAGAGCAGACTCGAGCTGCCGATGAACCATAATATCAGCATAGCGACGGATGGGCGAGGTGAAGTGAGTGTATAAGGGGACGTTCAGCGCATAATGACTGTATTTCGCAATATCGAGCATGCCAGCGCAAAAGTACTTGGCACGGTGAGTCGCTTTGAAGGAGAGTAGCTGCAGGACGCCGAGTGCAGAGGGATCCTCAACGGCATCAAAAGAGCGCATGAAGTGAACCAGCAGATGTCACGTCAAGTTTATACCCAAGACGTTCTGCCCTTTCGACCAGCAAGTTCTGTAGGGGTCTCATCGGTCTCAGGAGAGTAACAAGAAGACTCGGACGTACGAGACGACGGTCAATCGGGGCGTCGTGACGACGCAAAAGGGCTTGTTCAGGAAGGGCGACAGCAATCTGCTGGGAAGCTGCGATGTTCGCAAGTAGCATGAACTATGGACAGTTGTCATTTGCCTGTAAACTCAAGAGATATAACCATACCTCTTCCACTATAGCAGATGCCTCCGAGGGTGAGCTCTGCGAACAATCGACGGGTAGCCCTTTATCGTTCAATTTGAAGGAAAGACTAGGTGAACTGAGACGAAGAGCGCCGTGCTGGAAGCGGCGGGTACGAAGGACCTTTGCCAAATCATACAGCAGGTAGACATCCTTTTCTATGGAAGAGGCCTCATGCCCAGGGGTCAAGGTAATATCGGCTAGGGGTTTGCCATCGAGCAGACCCTGGACGGCATTATAGGACAGCTTTGCTGCAGATTTGACAACCGTCTTGCCAAACCACTTCTTGATGACCTTCGCTTCCTTCGTCAAGGTTAGGACAACTGAGAACGCAAGGCGCTCCGCTCCGGGGACCAGACTGCAAAGCTCTTCACTTAAAGCAGGCGGAAGCATGGGTACGACACGCTGGACCAAGTACACACTCGTAGCGCGCTTGCGGGCATCGCGATCCAGAGCAGTATTCGGCTTGACATGGAACGACACATCGGCGATGTGAATACCAACGTCATAAGTTCCGTCGTCATTGGGCTTGATAGACAGGGCGTCATCAAGATCTTTCGCGCCTTCTGGGTCGATGGTAAAAACTCGCTCCCCGCGTAGGTCAGTACGGACTTCGTATTCGTGATCTGGGATACTATGACATAAATGGGGGTCAGCACACGTAGAGGCAAGCAGTGAGAAAACTGACGTCCAAGGCATCGGAGGAAGACACTTCAATACGCTTTCACTGAAGTCCTCAGTAGGGAAGTTGCTATCCTTCAACAGTGCGCTCGTCTCAACTTCGATGTCCCCAATAGGGCCCAGCTCTTCAACAAGCGTGCCAAATGGATGAAGAGAACTGATCGGCTAAATGACTGATTAGCGCGTGAACTTGGTCAAAAAGGCCGACATACGTGACGCTTGATGCAGGCAACAAAAAGCTTGTTAGAATACCCCTCGGAATTTTGGACGAAGTCCGGCGGAGCCTGCTCTGTTGGAATTGCGATCAATGGAACACGCTTATCCGTGGGCTTGAACCACACAATCTTGGGACGGTCGATCGGACGGCGGGGCTCGTCGCCACGGTCCCCCTCGCGTTCACGTCGCTCAGCCTCTTGTTTCTCCTTCGTGGCGGCAGAAGATGGTCGGAGTAGCCCTAGTGTACCTGAGAAAAGTTGTCCCGGCATACGCTCCACAACAGCCACGACGTGTCCAGCGAACTGCGGCTTCACTTCATCGGTGACCCTAATGAAACAAGTGTGAGCTAGAGCCGTGGTAGTGTCATCCATGTACTTGCCCTTCGTCCTCAAAGAGCATCAGACCTTGCCCTTCAACCTCCACATCATCCTTCTTCTTGTCATTCTTGCGACCAGCAGCTGATTTAACTTCATAAGCCGCATTCTCCTCCTTCTTGCGCTTCTTCTCCTCCTTTTCCTTTTTCGTGCCCCATACTTCATCAACGTCCAACAGCTCGACGGCGACAATGTCACCCTCCAAAGCTCGATTGCGATCCTTCGACCCACAGATGTATATGTCGGCATCTAGCACCTCCGTAGAAACATAGGCATCCGAGCGGTTGCGTTTGTTTACTCGCAGGATACCAACCACTAGTTTTCCCGTTGCGAGAAGTGGTGGTAGGGAGGCCTGAGGGAGATAAGGGGCGAACAGTGACTTGCGCTGCGGTTGGCTCGATTGTTGCTGTAACTGAGACTGGAATTGTTGCTGCTGTTGCTGGAGGAGATTCATCCCACCGAGGCCAAGGCCCATCATATTTGCAGCCATCATATTGGGAAGCATATTGGGAAAGCTAAAGGAGGGCATTTTGTGATGACCGCCTGTAGCAGCACGGAATTGTTGAAGGCTGGCCAACTGCGCTTGAGCTTGAGCAAGGTCAGCAGTGAGTACGTTCCCCTGCTGGACGCCACCTACACCACCATCTAGAAATATTGCGATGCACATAAAGAAGATTAGCTAACTATAGCACGAAGGAAGGAAACATACTCAAACGCCAAGCAGAATCAGCCCTAGACACCTGGCGAGAATGTCCGCCAAGCGCCGTCGGTGGTGCGAACCCATCATCAAATCCATCCTGGCCGCCGATAGTAGACTGGCTTCCAGATTTATTGACTACGTTGACACTATGGCGACGCCCATGGCCACGTGATATGCTCTGAGGCTGTCCATCAAGACCCAGGCTTACGTTGCGCAAACCAAGCTGACTCATAAGGGCCGACGGGTTACTCGGAGCACCAAATCCCATGGGAACAGTACTCTGTACGCGTCTGTGC
The DNA here is from genome assembly GCA_024734325.1 of Lactarius hatsudake. Lineage (NCBI taxonomy): Eukaryota > Fungi > Basidiomycota > Agaricomycetes > Russulales > Russulaceae > Lactarius > Lactarius hatsudake. The sequence goes on along the minus strand of JANSJP010000002.1, from coordinate 1,616,176 downwards.
GCGGCCCCGCGATTCGGGGCGAGTCCAGGAGTCTGGAAGGAAAGAACTTGGTTCGAAGCAAGCTGTTGTTGATAGAGAGCAGCTTGCTGACGCTGTAGAGCCTCTATCTCATTCTGAATGGCGATCTGATATAGTAGGTCAGCGTTAGTACTTTCATATGGTCGAGGAACGAACCTGCTCCGCCATGATGCCCCTGATCTCGCCGCTGCCTTCATTTCTTCTTTGCAACACCTCTTGGTCCGAATAACTCTGCTGCTGCTGCTGTTGCGGGAACTGGAACCCAGCATCCTCCTCGTTAATGGGAGGTGCCATGATATTGCCTACGCGATTGCGTGCACCGAACATGAAGTTTGGAGCAAGTTGCGGACGGCCAGAAGGTCCCATGATGTCACTCTGTTGTTGTTCTTGCTGAGCGAGGGCGGCGAATCGAGGAGCAGTGAAGCTTTGAGATTGAGAGCGAGGGTGGTGGCCTTGTGGTTGGGTACTGTACAGGCTCTCTTGTATTTCTCCTTCCTCGTAACCATTTTGGCCATCTTCGACGTCCTCCCTCATCGAACCGAGGTGAGGGGCAAAGCTACCGAAGTTGCTAGAGAACCCTGCCATTCCCATGGATGCAGCCTTGCGGTGTCTGGGAGGTGGCTCAGATGCACTGGGAGGAGGGTAAATCGAGGCACCAGGTTGGAAGACAGGCGCATTAGCAGGAAGATTAGAAGTAGTCGTCTGCGCGATAGGTGCTGAGGCGGAGGTGGGAAGTGTATTCCCTGCCAGCGGCGCGGGTTGATTGGGGGGAGAAGTCGTCTTCAAGTCAGCAATGACCCGCTGCAAAGAGGAGAGGGCATCGCTCGAGTCAGGGGGAGGAGGAGCAGAGGCCCCCGGCTTGTTAGCTGATTGACCGTTATTATTGCGACTGTTCTGGCTAGCGGTGGACTGTCCCTTGCGGTGATTCGCCTTTCCTTGTCCCCCGCCACTCTGAGGCTGGCGGCGCTGCTCGCCCTTTTTGCCATCATTCGGTTTCTTTCCGTTTTCCGAGCCAGACTCAGTAGCGGGGGTACCTGGCTTCTTGTTGCTCCCAGACTTAGAAGGCTGAGCAGCACTGTTGGATGGCTTCGAAACAGACGGGTTTCTGCGTTGCCCACGGTTAGTACCGGAAGCGGGGTTGGAAGAAGGCTTTCTGCCGTCTTTATTGGACGTGTCCTGCTGTTCGTCGGTCATTTCGTTCGTAAGGCTGAGGCGTAGTATGAGAGTTTTGATATTTTTCGAATGTTTTTGTCCGTTTGCCCGTATGTGTTACAGAATTGAAGAGAGAGCTAAGGCGAGGTGATACGTAATTGAGCGCACGATGAGTGGACCCCTAGGAAAGAACACACCAGGAAAGTTGGAAAACTGGATGAGAAGGCTTTGCCCTGTAGGGCGAGTGTGGAATAAATGGAGTGGTTGCCTCGGATAGGCGTGAAATGGGTTTGTCGTTGTCGTCGTCAAGAACGAGTGTCGAAATGATTTTTGGGCGAGTTCATATTCCGATTGTGTGGCTGTTCTTCTCACGCTCATACGTTCCTCTACGAGGCTCTATTTTAACCCTAGTAATACCACTATTACTCTTCTCTAGATCGAATCGAAATCACAACCTTCCAACAATCGCGGCCGTGTATTCCTGGGTAGATGCCTTGCCTCCCAAGTCACCCGTGGTCGCCTTGCCTTCTGCGATAGTCTTTCAAGCGCTTGTCGTCAACACGTCCACAAAACACAAAATGCGCACGTACAGTAAGTGTCGCCTTTTCAATTTTATCTGCGTGCTCATTGAGATTCATGTGCCTCAACATCATCAGCGAGGATAATAAAAGTGCCGTTGGGTTAGCCAAGCCTTTGCCTGGACAAGCAAGCAAACTTCAGCGACGCACGTACACCCACCCCATCAATCACATACCGGCAATGTCAGGTGCTGACCCATGGACGGCCTCAAAAATAGACGCATCCTAATGCACGTAAGAGGGAGGCTTTACTGAAAGAAACACATGCGACTCGCCTTTCCAATGTTGCCTGAGGGCGTCAGCCCCAGCCCGCCGATCAAGCCGGCGCACATGTCAGAAAGAATATCACCGTACAGGTTGGGCATGACCATGACACGATCCCCAAAAGGTTTGGGATTTTGCGTTATCTTTGGTTCGATTCGAAAATTATGCAATAAGACACGGCCGTGCAGAACGATACGCATAACACACCTGGAGGCAGACCCTATCGAGGAGATCTTCATCATAAGTTATATCCGGAAATTCTTTCGCGACTTCGCGGCACGCGGACAGGAACATGCCATCAGACATTTTCCTGATCAAACATGTCAGCCATCAATGACGTCATGGCATGTGCATAGACGGTGCACATTATATTTGCTTTGTGGACGGCAGTGACCCGATTCCTTCCACTCGCCTGAGCGTAATGGAATGCATAACGCGCGACACGCTCCGATGCATCCCAAGTAATGAGCTTGATCGACTGCACAACGCCGTCAACCACCTGTACCGCTTTCGTGTCAGCTGCGAATCCACTCCCGACTCCGCACAATAACCGGACCTCATGTTCAATGCCGGAATACTCTCCCTCGGTGTTTTCACGAATTAGCACAGTGTTCACGTCGTCATACGGTGTCTTGTGTCCTTTGATTGACACGCATGGCCGAACGTTGGCAAAGAGATTGAACGTGCGACGAAGGGTCAGATTGAGCGAAACGTGACCCTTGCCAACTGCGCCGAATGTCAGTAAAGGTACCAGGGAAGCGTGGAAGTAATGGAAGACAACGCACTGGGTGTCGCGAGTGGCCCTACGTAAAAAGAATAAAAAAACTGAGTGGTGGCGCGTGGTGTCAAAGTCCAAAAGTACCCACCCTTCAACGCAACGGTATTCTTACGAACCGACTGAATGGCCTGGTCTGGGATCACGGTCTTGCCGCCCTTGAGTATTGGCGTCACGCTGACCTCTTCCCATTGGATGGGAACCTGAAAAGAATGTCAGCGATTCGGCGAGAGAAACCTGAAATGCCATACCTTGGCGGCATCATAGATGGTCTTGACGGATTCACTAATCTCGGGGCCAATTCCTTTGAACAACAATTCTCCTTCAGCGACAGCCCACCATCAACCTTGTCATGCCTTACCATCTCCCGGAATGAGAGTAACGGTGTATTTTCCCTGACGAAGAAATTGATTCCCTTGAAAGCACACGGATATGAAAACGCGTACGTTGCTTCCTTTTTGTCCAGCAAAAGCAGCAGTCGGCGCCGCGGACGCGTAGCGTCGAACAGCCTAAAGGAAAGTGAGAAGGTGCCCACATACAGGTTTCCCAACACGGACCCGTGAAGAAGAGAGAGCGCGGTGCGCAGCGGCGAAGGGCCGTGAGTGTAACATAGTAGGATAAACTCCGTGGTTCAGAGAGAGAATTTAGTTTGGGCACAGGCACGGCCCGGAACCGGAAGGAAACGGATTATGAATCACGTGACTAGGGAAATGCTGCTACTCGGACTTAGAGGATGACTTGGAGGATATGTAGACCGGATTATTGGATTATATGAATTTTTTTCCATAGAATAATGTACAGTTACAAACACGCCCCGAGGTATCATCTAATCCTAGTTAATGAGACGCTAGCACTAGGGAGGGACCACTAGCATACTTTAGCCGCTGAGCAAACCGTTGAGCTGTTCCCTGTACCGCTCCATCTCCCTCTCCGCTTGCTCTTCGTCGACCTGAGAAACCTACACAAGACACGTTGTTCAGCAGTGACTCCGCAGCGGGCAACACACTCACCGGTAGTTCAGTATTCACAGCTCCTGCCTGGCCAAGCTTTCCGTTTGTCAGTTCAAATAAGACCTTGTCGACTTCTTCGTCAGCCTCCTCTTCGACTTCTTCGTCCTCTTCGACATCCAGAGCATCATCGAGCATCTCTTCCATGATACCAGCCTACCCGGATCAGGCTCGGATCGATTAGAATGGTGAAGAGCCTACCTTAGTCATTTCCATACTCATCTCGCGCATTGTCTGGCTAATTTGTGGTAGCTTGATCAAGTTATTAGATAGCTTCATTATCTCGGTAGACTTCTGCAATGAGCCGGAGACCTTGGCCATTGCTGCGGAAGTGGTATGTAGGATTCTACCTGAGAAAAGGGGGAGAGAAACGTACCAAGCTGCTGGGATAGCTGGGTTCCTATCGAACCAAGGCGAGCCTTGCTCACCGAGAGCCTGTCCTTCTGTTTGTTGCTCCTCACGACCTCACGCGCCAAAATCCGCGCCGATTTGATATCTCCTTTCTTTGCAAGCTGCTTAATAGTTTGGCGCACTTTATTCGTCTCAATATCTAGCTGAAGGCGCGAGTCAGCAAACAGAGTTCCCTTGCACACAGCCAAAAGCCAGACCTGCCTCGTTTCTCGATCCAAAACCCGGCTCTCCTGACGAAGCTTCCCCTGCCAGGCACGAATGCGCTCTTCCGGGGTCGGTCCATAAAGGAAGCGATTGATCGTTTGCATGGAAAGAATGGGAAGTCACTGTGTGGTCAAAGTGCAAGTATGGGCATTTACGCTTACTATATTAGAAGCTTAAGTGCTTACGGTACCATAATTGGTATACGGCAACTCTTACTTCACTGCGGCGCGCACAGTCTGCCGTCGGGTCCGAGTCGCAGCCTCGAGTTCTTTATGGATACGGTAATTATTTGCGTGAGCTACTACTGGACGAAACGCTGCGACTGGTCGGGATCAGAGGTGCTGCGACGGAAAATCCACATTGTACGACCAACGATTCGGAAATCCTGTGTAACGCGTCCGGTCCCGGTCCTTGACGACGCCTTATATGCATACTAGCTCAACTTGGCCCACAGTAAGGATAAGGGTCGCAGTGGTAAGAGTTTTATTACCGTCTGCATGGTGCCAACCATCCCTCTGGCAGGCGCCTTGACACAGTGACTCGCAGGCACGATCATGAGAAATCAATGATGCCGTTGCTAGTAGCATCAATTCGCACTGGCACCGCTGATGCCCACATCACTCAGACTATACCCATTCCGAAAGCATTCTCTGACCGCCAGGACTACTGTACACAACTCCACCAAAGAGGACGACTATATATGTTAGTAACTTATATTTCCCCAGCTGGACGACTACCGCGGTGTTATCTGTGCTATGCCTCGTCTTCGAGACTGCCCTTCTGCCTTCTCTGGTGGAATGGCCGGCCGTTCCCAGTGCGACAGCGCATTATGTCCATCGGTGGGGTGGTCCCGTTGTGGAAACCTACTACCATAGACACAACCACTCCACAGAATGTCATGTTGCGGCTTCTCATCCCCGACAGTCGCCATCACACGTACTGTGGTGCGACTTCTCGGACGGCTTTACATCTTTTTATATAGCCTATGATATGTAATAATTCATATAATAACTCGATCGGCTAACGGTTGAGTTTGCACAGCACTGGATTTTATGATGACATTTGTTTTTCTCACTCACATCACATGGAACTAGAGCCTTAAAACCTTATGGGTACGATTCTTTCGGAGAAGGGAGCGATAACCTCCCCCCATCTTACCGTTCCTGTTAGGTTTCTCAACCTGAGCTGGCCTCAGCCCTCCCCTCCTTTTCTTTGTGTCTCCGAACCTGACGTGCCTGACGTGCGAGGCTGGTCCTCGCTACGCTTTCTCACCTGTCCCCTTCAGGAAAGGATATGTCCAGACAGCCCGCTGCGGTGTCCACCGCACAGGCTGAAGGTGCACAACTTGTCAATGACTTCTTGAATCATCCCGATTTGTGAGTCAGTGCGTTATCCCATTGCCAACTCTCGTTGACGCGCACCCAAAGCCGGCTGATTGCTTCGTTCTCTCTTGGTTGGGTATTTTTGAGCAGCCTCCACCATATCTGGATGTCGGCTTTACTCCGGGATTTGGCATGGATCTTCATAGCAGCTTTTGGCCATCTACGAGGCAAAGCCAATCCCGTTATTTCCACGGATCCTCTACGCGAGAAGTCCACTGGAGCAAATCGACCCTCCTCTGCTCGTACTGCGGAATTATATCAACTCAAGCAGCGGGACACGCTTAAGTTGCTATTGTCCATGGCGTTTCTGTTGGCGAGCTTGTCTTCGTTTCTATCGCTCCTGCTTTTCAGTCCTATTGGTAGCGGTGCAGCGTGTGGTAGGTGTAGCTGAGCTCGTTTGTGGAGCATGCCTTGGATTGATGGTTGTTTAGAGTTCGTAGTTGCCCTCAGTGCCACAGCTTCTCAAGCTGCTCGAGTATTCGGCCTCTTGATTTTGGGTCTCGATTTAAGGCATAAGATGTCCGGATTATGGGAACCCTGGACGTTTTGGTCATGTCTTGCGCTCGTAACAGGTTCGTGCTAGTTGATCACCCCCTCTTCTTTGATCATTCTGACTTTCTTCCCTTTTACTTCTCAAGTCCTGAATGGAGTGGCTATTGGGTTAGGACCTGGCCGACTAATGTGCGTGTTTCGTTTTGCTCCGAGAATATGCGTGTCAATATTCTTTTGCAGTACTCCATTGATGATACCCAGTACATCGTTATGTTTCAGAAAGAGGTAGGTCCGCGTTCACGTCAAAGCGCTCATGTAAAGTTGAGGCGTAGCCGACAGGTTCATTTCGACATCACTCGTAGGATCCATCCTCAATATCGTCTTGGAGTTGTACATCCTCATTCGTATCCTGTCCCTGGTGAAACCTCCTCGATTGCAGCGTGCCACAATACAAGATACTCTGGCTGCACAAGCTGGGAGCCTTTTATTCTTTGATCTTCTAGTCATTGTGCCAGAGGCGATTCCCACTGGTGTGATTGCTGAGTTTATTCCCTTTAGCATAGGAGCGCTTGCTGTCCTGGGTTAGCCAACCATCGAGCATCTTTCTCTCGCACGTAAGACTAATCGTCGCATTCCTAGTGGCCTTTCACAGTACATTTGGTCAGAGCACCTCCCACCCAACCCGACTCGATGGCCATGATTTAACTTCTCGCACGCCGGCCCGCATTATGGTGCCTCCAGAACCTCCAATCCTTCGAGGTGATACATCGAGCGGCTTGATCCACATTGAGAACTACCCATCTCCCATCGCTCTCGCGGTCGACGATATCGAAGCGGTCGCAGAAACGCCACTCAGCCCTCGAGCTGCACCCCAAAGTTCTTCGCCATCAAATGCGGTCGTCTCGGAGACCAACCCGGTCGCCCCGCCGCAACCTGTCGAGATGTCTGTCCGAACAGCGATAGCCTATGACGTTTCACCTGTTACCCAGCTGGGTGCTGGAGACCTCCCCCGAAAGGAAAAAATATTGTCTTACTCCAGCCCTATCTGGGGAAGCTTTGGGGCCCAGGAGGAAAATAAGATTGGTGCACTGTCTCGTCCTCAGATATTGATCGAAACCAGACCGCCACCTTCCAACCCTTCTCCTGAACAGGACGTTAGGGATGGTGCAAGTCCCAGCTCAACCGTACTCGGCTCGGATATCATTAGGGGTACACCGACACACCATAGCAAGGACCGCACAAGAATTCGTCACTCAGCACCACATTCCGCGCTCTCGCCTACATCGCCTATTCCTTCTCCATTGCAATCGGCGACGCATCAATCATGGGCGTCAAGTATATCAGTGCATCCTCCAAATAATGAGAACAAACAGCAGTCGGGTCCAATACTACCCAAAGAAACGACACAATGGTTGCGCCCAACGACATCGCGAAGTTCCAAGTCGGGGCAAGGATCGAAGTCGAGCAGAAGCTCTAGGCGTTCGAAGAGTTCGATACGTTCAGCGAAGGCCGCCGTTGTTACAACAGGAGAAGGTAATTTCCCTGAGGTCCACCGTGTTCAGGGCAGTTTCCTCGCGACTGTCAAGGGGTTTCCCTGTGGGGACTCGGCACACTAGGCCCGTGGGTGTGGTACGCGGGCCGCGTCCGTCGCCGTCCACATCGCGGAAAATAGGCGAAGGTCATAGCGAAGGGTAGTGACCTTCTCCACGTCGGGACTACACTAGCTCGCCGTAGGTGAAACCACACTGACACCAGCGCTATCCTGATTGATTTTTCAGGTCAGTACTACGTGCTTCATTGAACAATGGCGAAGACCAAGGCGAAGACAGCTCCCCTAAGACAGCTCCGGGGCTTTCGTTCTTTGTAGCTTGCTTTGTAGTTTTAAATCGCGACTGTGGATGGGAACTAGCGATATATTGTTCGTTGTTCGCAGGGACGGATTGTTCAACTTGTAGTAGTGCTACCGTGACTACGCAGCAGCAGTGCAGCAGCCTGAGCTCATGCCAGTGCCAGTGCTACTGCCCAGGCATGACTTGCACTGCAATGCACAGTTTGTTTGCTCTTGTTTCTGCTTGAGGGGCGGTCTCAGCACTCACTCGACACGACGGCTATGATCTATCCACCATGGCTTCCAGCGAACTTCTGAAACAAATCCAAGCTGGAAAGAGGCTCAAGAAGGCAGTAACGAATGATCGCAGCGCACCTGCTGTCGAGGGATCGAAGAGTGGGGGAGGAGGCGGTGGAGGTGTCGGGCACAATGCCACGACGACGACCTCGGTAGGTAGCGCAGGGCCACCGCAGTTGGGAGGTTTATTTGCGGGTGGAATGCCCAAACTCAAGCCAGCAGGGAGTACAGGTGTGCCTCTTTCATTCATGGCCGTGACATTTTCACGACAGCTGCCGTGTAGCGCCGGCAAAACCGCCGTCATTAGCGAAACCGCCTTCTATACCTGGGAGGGGAGCAGCCCCGAAGCCTCCAGCAACGGCTGCACCCCCTTCGGGGCGCCCCCCTCCTCCCCCAGGCAGACCTCCGCCGCGACCTAGTGTGCCTACGCCACCGCCACCACCGCCAACTAGTGCTCCGAGTATCCCTGCTCGTGCACCGCCACCTCGTCCGTCGAGCGCTGCACCGGCAGTTCCAGCGGCCCCACCACCTACGCCACCTGCACCAGCGACCCCCCCTCGGCGACCTATACCCCCTCCTACGCGGCCGAGTCCTCAATTACGCCCTGTTCCTGCAATACCTCCGCGGAAGCAATCACCCCCGTCGCAGCTATCACCAGCATCGGTGCCATCAACGACAGTCCCACCTGCACCATCTCGCGGCATCGCGACAGCTCCTGCTGTTCCAGCGCGGAGAACAGCAGGGCCGCCGATCGTGCCCGGAAGGGCCCCCCCGCCTCCACCTCCAGCGCGACCAGTTTCCTCGGCACCATCCCGCATAGTGCCTGCACTGCCTTCGCGGAGAATACAGGGAGGCGACGATACTTCTTCTAGCCCTTCCGCGCCACCTGCGCCACCACCACCGCCCGCCCGGCCTAGGGCGGCATCTGAGAGCGAGCCGCCCCTAGTACCAGCGATGACCCCTCCTGCTCGACGGAGTGTAGCACCGCCCCCACCACCTGCACCTGCCACACCTACGAGGACACGGGCCGTATCCCAGAATGCGGCGTCATTCAATGGTTCGCCAAGTCCTGCCACGCCTCCTGCACTTCCGGCTGGGAGACGTGGTGTTTCCATGATCGGTTCAGTCCCAAATGGTACTAGCTTACCTCCCCGGAGTCGAAAAAGTAAGTCTGTCGTCGCATCTGACAGGGAGTGGGAATTGACTAATTGTTGCAAGTTCCTACGCCTCCGCCGAGTGTAGGGTCACATATATTCCCTACGGATTTCCCACAGCCTCGGCCGTTCCAACGGAATACGAAGCAGTATGGGGACGGTCGGACCCGTGGTAGCGGTTTTGATTTGAAGCAATTAACATAATCATCTCGTGACATAATTGGTCATGGGACACGGCAGTCTGACGGAATTGCCACGTACACACCCGTTGTAGCTTCCTTATAAATAAACTCGTTCGGTTTATATTTTACACTCGCATTCGTCGTCATTTCTCTTGCCCGGGATGCGCCTTTCAACGCTCCTGACTTCTGCTTCCTCTCTTTTTCTCGCCACTCTTGTTCTTGCCGAGGGTCCCTCCGATGTTATCGACCTGACTCCCGCCAACTTCAAGTCTATCGTCAGCTCTGAGAAGCTTATCCTCGTCGAATTCTTCGCGCCATGGTAACCTTCTAATCTTTCCCCGTTTCTACTCAGAACTGAATCTTCCCCGTCTTAAAGGTGTGGGCACTGCAAGGCGCTTGCTCCTCACTACGAGGAGGCGGCCACTGCGCTCAAAGAAAAGGACGTCAAGCTCGCCAAAGTGAACTGCGTTGATGAACCAGACTTGTGCCAAGCACATGGCGTTCAAGGATATCCGCAAGTTCTCTTCTCTAGTGCATTTAAGCCTTTTACTTACGTTGGAATCCTCAGTACTCTGAAAGTCTTCCGTGATGGAGAACCCACAGACTACACTGGACCGCGAAAGACAGATGGCATTATCAGCTACATGATAAAGTACGTGGACTCCACAATTCTTTGACTCCTCGTTCACATTACGCACTTGCATAGACAATCGCTCCCCGCCGTCTCGGAAGTCACGGTTGTCAACTTCGATGAATTCAAGAAGGCTGACAAGATCGTTGCCATTGCATACCTTTCCTCCCCATCTGATGCTCCCGCTGCCGAGTTCCAGGCCACTGCCGAGAAGCATCGTGACGACTATCTTTTCGGACAGTCTACGGATTCCGCCCTGATCGAGGCGGCGGGGTTGTCCGCTCCTACCATCGTCCTTTATCGCGCCTTTGACGACCCCGTTGCCGTTTATCCCTACCCTGCCCTCTCTGCGACGGTCGAGGAGATTGAAAATTGGATCAAGGAGCTTTCCGTTCCCACTCTCGCTGAGGTGAACGCGGAGAACTACATGGTTTACGCCCAGTCAGGGAAGCCGCTCGCCTACCTCTTCCTTGACCCCACGTCAGAAAATAAGGACGAACATATCGAGCGTGTACGGGCCGTTGCACTTGAACACAAGGCGAAAATCAACTTTGTTTGGATTGATGCGATCAAGTTCGGGGATCACGCTAAGGCTCTCAACCTCGTCGAAGCCACTTGGCCGAGCTTCGTCATCCAGGATCTGGAGAAGCAACTCAAGTACCCGCTCGAGCAAACTACCGAGCTGACCGCCGATGCCGTCAAGGAATGGGTCGAGTCTTTTGTTGCTGGCACTCTTCAAGCTACTCTCAAGAGTCAACCCATCCCTGAGAGTCAAGACGAAGCCGTTTACAACCTTGTCGGCAAAGAGTTTGATCAAGTTGTCTTCCAGGATGACAAGGATGTCTTTGTCGAGTTCTACGCTTCTTGGTAAGTGCAGCCTTCCGTTTTATCCGGACTATCTAATCGGGATGGAAGGTGTGGACACTGCAAGCGTCTCAAGCCTATCTGGGACACTCTCGGTGAGCACTACGCGGCTGTGAAAGACCGTGTTATCATGTATGCTTTTTTTCTTTTCTGTCGGCTCTGTCTCTCATGGCTCCCGCAGCGCCAAAATCGATGCACCCGAGAATGATCTGCCTCCATCCGTCCCATTCCGAGTTGCGGGTTTCCCGACCTTAAAGTTCAAGCCAGCTGGCACAAAAGATTGGATTGATTATGACGGTGACCGCTCGTTGGAGAGTCTCATCGCATTTGTTGACGAGCACGCGAAAAATTCTCTTGAAGCGCCTGCGAAGAACGAGTCAACTCCCCCCCAACCTCCTATCGAGTTCCACGAGCAGGCTCATGATGAACTGTGAATATTTGCAGTACATAGCTAGTGATGTAATACGCCATACTATGCACTTTTCAGTCTGGTCAAGACTGTAAAAAGGTTCACATATTATATCGTGTCAGACACACGACCCTGACTAGCAAGCAGTTCGTGATGAACCATCTGGAGCATACTGCATACGGCCCTGGAAAATCGAGTTCGGAATATAGAGTGGTCTTCGAAGACCAGTGTGAAGCCTCGGCGACTGCCGCTCGATACAAAATTTGGATGTAATACAGTTATCAGCCCTAACTGATATACAACATCGATCGATCTACTGCACGGAGAAAAGGCGAACACGAGTTGCTCAAAGCTTCACCTCTTTGAGGCCATCTTTCCAGAATGTAAAGTAGGCTGTGGGGACGCCGATCCCGGCTGTTAGAGCAGGCCACTGATAACAGAAGGGCGATACTGACGAGTAATGCCATCCTCGCGGTAGTTCAGCAGTGCAACCATGCCATCGGGGTTCATAGACTCGCCAATGTACTGTGACGTATACTGAATCTCAACCGTAGAAAGATAGTTCGGGGGGAACTGACAAATTCGTAATCTTTGAAATTCGCTATAATTTTCTTCGCATAGGTCGCGGCGTCCTTCTCAAATTGATCGACGCGATCCGGCTGTTTCTCTGAGAGCTTTGTCTTGACTGCTTTCATGTATCCCTATTGTAGGGAGAGGACACCTTTGGTCAGACGTATGAACCAGATGGGGGAGGAGGGGGGTTATAACCTTGAGGTAAGTCAAAAAGGACTTTTTGTCAAATGTGGTTGATTGTAGGCGGAACGAATGCACGACATTGTTGACCTGTGTAGCACCCTCTTCCAGGGCATCTTCCTGTTCCTCAGCGGAAGGATTGGCACCTTGCGAGAGAATATTACAAGTCTCGTCGAGAGAAGTGACAGGATTGACGAACCAATATCGACATCAGCGCCTGCCTTGACCGTGATCAACTGACAGTCGACTTCGTAGACGATGTTGTCCACTTCTTTGCTTTTCGGGGTTGTTAGCAAGGAGGTAGCGTGCGGTAAATCGAAAAGGGAGAGATATACATAGGGAAGGCATCAGAGAACATCTCGTCATCCGTTAGGATATCACTATATAACAACATGATTCGGAATAAGGGGCGTTAGTCGCTGTAGTGCTGTTTAGCGTTGAGGTGCAGATACGCAGAGCGGGAGCCCGAGCGGATCGATAAAAACGAAAAAGCAGATAGGACACGTGACCCATACCTTGAGATGGATTACCATCCTCTCGTGCCTCATAAGCACGCGAAACCTGTTCCGGAGAAACATAGCTCAGAATCTCGTCATTGGAGGTCTTTCAAGACACCTGTATTCGTCAAGGAATATGCTCCTGTCACTTCTATCCACTTCGCACGCTCCAAACCGCATGCGTATGCCGTCACTGCTGCCTCAAGGGTGCATATATATGCCCCTCGGACACAAAAAATCATCAAGACTATCGCTAGATTCAAAGACGTCGCTCGTAGTGGCTTCATTCGTGATGACGGAAAGCTACTCGTTGCTGGAGACGACAGTGGTTTGATTCAAGTTGAGCCATCGTCTTGGCACACGCGCTCACTCATCTCATTCACTTTGGTTAGATATTTGATGTCAATTCGCGGGCTATTCTCCGCTCTATTGACGCACACAAACAACCTGTGTATGTCACGAAGTTCTCATCGCTGGATCCCACCCAGGTACTTTCATGTTCCGACGACACTACGGTGAGACTATGGGACGTGCCCTCACAATCGGCTGTTGCTACTTTCACCGCTCATACCGACTACGTACGCTCCGGACAAGTCTCAACCACTGACCCACACCTCATTCTCACCGGCTCGTATGATGGAACTGTCCGCATCTTTGACTCTCGTACAGGCGAATGCGAACTTGTTATGGGGTCAATTTCAGGGAGATCCGGTGCTGGTACTGTTCCCGTCGAGCAGGTGCTCATGTATCCATCGGGGACCGTCGCCTTATCTGCCGCGGGTTCTATCCTCCGTGTATGGGACCTTGTTGCAGGTGGGCGATGTCTCCGTGCCATGTCAAACCACCAAAAGACGGTCACGTCGCTCGCTTTCAGCGCCAATACTTCGAGGCTACTGACTGGCGGTCTTGACCACATGGTCAAAGTTTACGACACCAGTAATTACAACGTCGTTCACACGATGCGCTACTCGGCCCCGATAATATGTCTCGCGCTATCGGTGTGTCACGTAGCTTCAGAGATGAAACACGCAACTGACTATCTGTGACGTAGCCTGATGAAACACACATTGCTGTCGGCATGTCCGACGGAACATTGTCCGTCCGTCGACGCCAACCAAAAGCATCTGAGGGGACGACAGCGCTTAGAACCTCTGAAGCCTCCCTTCGCGCCACCACTCTTGAATCTTTTCTAGGCGGAGCTTTCTCTGACATTGGGCAACTTCGTGTTAGGGATCGCACCAGAAGCAAGCCAGTCGGTGACGTAGACGAGTTCAAGGTCGAGAGCAAGCGTAGGCGAAGATTAAAGGCTTATGATCGATATTTAAAAGGGTTCAAGTACTCTGCTGCACTGGATTCTGCTCTACAGAAGGTGGGGGTCACTTCTTTTAGCGGCTCATGGAGATGTGTAATAACTAATTCAAAATTGAAGAAGGTCCCCCCTGCAACTACATTTGCGCTCATTCAAGAACTTCTTTATCGTGATGGGCTTCGGTCAGCTCTTGCCGGCCGCGATGACGTCCTCCTCGAGCCTATTTTGCGGTTTCTTCTGAAGTACATCACTGATCCTCGCTTCGGCAACATGGTGTGCGACGTCGCCAATCTTATCATTGGTGTGTACATTCTACATCCTCGATCACGTGTGAGATTCTGAAGCTCTCCCAGACATGTACTCCCCTGTCTTCGGCCAGTCCCCCACCATTGATTCCCTCTTCCTCCGTCTGAGGAGAAAACTGGAAGTAGAGTTGCAGCTTCAAAACGACCTTGTCAAGGTTAAGGGGGCACTCGATATGCTCTTCGCCTTCGCGGCGCTCTCCGCATGAACTCGTGGAGGTGTCAGGATAAAAAGTGCGTCCGTATGTCTGCATGACACTAGCAACTTTCCAAGAAAGCCATTAGATGATGTAATATCTCTCGTTGAGAGATACCATCAGAGTCGTTCCCCTCTCCGTCGTCGATGTTGTCACTGAAGATCTGAAGTGTCGACACGACGTCCTTGAAGGACATGTTACGCCGGTTGAGCATTTGCAATGCGTGTGTTCGAATCTAGCTCACCGTTAGAAGAAGCACTCTATTATATGGACGGTACTTACCCCGTCGTCTTCCATGGCGATCCACGCCAAAATATAGTCCACAGTTTGTAGTGTGTAGAGGCCACCATCCAACCGTCGCAAATACCACGCGTCTTCTTCGTTCCCTACTCCCTCGTCAGCCTCGAGTAGTGCTTTCTTTTCCGCGTCAATGTCGCGGTCAACTACGGCAAGCCTCGCTTGTGCGGATGTACGGATATCAAGCAACTTGTCTGTCTTTTCAGTAGTTACTCTCCACGAACTTCGCGAGGAGGCGGATACGGGCGGGAGAGTCGGAGGGTAGATTCAGTGAAAAGCGACGATAGGATGCCGAGCGTGTGTGTCGTTTCTTCAGGGCCAGGTGTTTGAGCGGCACCTTTTTGCTTCTTGAGGGACTGCGTTACTTCAGAACGATATTAGAACACAGATTCGGTCAATGCAGACCTTTCCCATAAATGCGTTGAACAAATATTTCAGGCCTGATGCTTCAATGAAAACCATGCACGCCTCAGACCCTGCATGTCCGGACATTGCATGGTCCAATGCCTTGACCGCACGAGCACGCGCCTGCATTTTGTCCCTGATGCAACAACAATCACGAACAGTTTGAAAGAAAAAAGGGAAGTAAAGCATACATCATCGTCAGGACCATGAGATCCACTCCCTCGCTCTTTAAGAAAAGTTTCTTGTTCTCCGCCTCGGCAAGGGTGGAACATAGTGAGTCGAATATGTTCTCCATAAACTCGGTCTCGTCGGTGTCAGTTGGGTCCCGTCGGCGAAATAGCTGCAAGGACATGAGACCTTTTTTAAAAAAAAAAAAAGATAGCGGCATACCGAAGCGACATTCAAGAGCGTTTCAATTCCGTCCTTCTCGCCCAACTCCAGGCGATTGAGCCGACTACCCTGCAGCAAGATGGACAGCAACTCGGCTGCGTAGCCACGATTCTCCTCATGCGTTTTGGACTGGATGCGGTTTAGCAGCCAGGGCAGGAGCTTTGTTTTAAGGACCAATCGTTCGGCCAATGGTGGCTTGGAACCAACAAAGTTCTCGAAAATCCCCAAAATGTGAAAGATCCCTTGGCGGTCCGACTCTTCAGCTTCGTTAAACCGCGTCATGTTATCGACAAGGAGTTCCAGAACAGAGTGGTCCAGCTTTAGGTACGTCAGTGAAACATCAGACAGAAAGGAGAAGCGAGCGCACCAGAGCACCAATTAAATTCTTCAATGCGGCCTCTCTTTGCTCTGGATCCTCCTCGTCCTCATCCTCGGCATCTTCCCCAACGTCTTCATCGGTAAGCTCGTGGATCAATTCGATGATGTCCAAAGCAATATCTGCGTTTTCGTGACTGAGAAGTCCGACCAGCGTTTCAAGCTGGCCGGACCCTATGAGAAGCGGATAAGCGACTTTGGGGACTTGCGCGAGTGGAAGCAACGCTTTGATGGTCGCATCAAGGTCCGCTTCCGAGTCGATGAATCTGTGCCGAGCTATAATGACAACAAAAACGCGAAACGACAGTACGACTTACTTTGTTGGATCATCTGGATATTTCGATCGTTGCACCTGGTTCTTGTTGGCAGCTCTCTCCAGCCGTAGCAGTAGCTTTCTTATACCAGAAGGAGAGAGTGTTTCAGACTGGTGAACACCAAGGACTAGCGTTGAGTGGAGAGTAGAGAACATGCACGAACACGCACATCATCTGGAACCTGGTCGGACCCCGCATTGTCGAAGAGATTTAGTATTTCCTTTTGCTCGGAGGTGAGACCACCTCCGAAGAATCGCCCATCCTCGTCCTCTTCAGCAAAGTAGTCTGCGTCGTTCCCGGGAGCAAAAGCCACTTCTTCAACGTCGATTGTCGGCATCATCCTCATCGTGCACCGTCGTGACTCGCTTGGAAGGAACGGTGGAACGTGATTGCGAATCAGGGACCGTGGAATCGGAGGCGCTCTCAGAGTCCAGTCTCATTTTTTTGAGCATTTACAGCCGATGGTAGGTCTGGCATCCGTCGTTTGTTGCCCCCAGTAGGGACTTTTGGCACCTATAGGGGCGGCATTGAGCACAACGACACCGAGTACTGCCCGACGTAGATACCTTGAAGAGTTTGTCAATATCCATGGTGTGAGCTTGGGCTTACGACATGAAGACTTTGCAGTTGACTTGTTGGTACTGTACACCGTTGCAGACTGCACGTGCACACAACTCACCGAGTTACCGCAGTATCCCGGACGGACCGAGCACCAAACCTCTACCCTCAGGTAAAAGTGGACAGGAACAGAAATAATACACATCTAATGCGATGCCGTGTAGCATGTAAAGTATAAAACAAGGTCCCGTAAACGACAGAAGTTAGTACGGTTTCTTCCTGTTCTTCTTAAGCTCCATCTCTAATTGCTTTGCCTTCCGATGACCAATTTCCACCGGACGAATAGCAGTACTGTCTGCCTTCTTTAATTTGATGGGGCGGTTTCCGACGTATTTTCCTATGGGATCTCAATATGGAAAGACACCACAAGAATAGGGGAGAACCCACCATCCATCTCCTTCCAAGCATTCAGGAAGTCCTCGGGGTCAGAGAAGGCGACAAAGCCGTACTTGGCCTAGCCTCTAATGAGCAGCCATATACTGAAACCAAGGCCGGACATACCTTTTGGCTCAACCTATCCCTAATGACACGCGCTTTCTGAAATGATGGGTACTTATTGAATGCACCAGCTAGTACGTCGTCAGAGACGTCATTACTTAGATCCCCAACAAACAGGCGGAACCAGGCTGAGAAAATATGTGCTTCAACGTCATAGAAAAAGAAAAAGGGACAAGGTGCTTACACGGATTCCACTCGAGTAAGGTCTGATCCTCCCAAGTCTTCCCTCCACCCTTTCGCAAGACGGTCGTTCGCTTTCCGCCCTTTGCCAACTTTCCACCTGAGCCACCTTTCTTGTCGATCATAGCACCTGGAACATACACTGATTGCTGGGCAAGGATGCCGACATCATATTCATAAGCATTTGCGGGAACTGGTGCATTGTGAGAAGAAGACGTGGACGGTAAGGGATAAATAGGGCCCTGGTAGGGTTGATGATAGGGATTAACGTCGGAAGAAGACCCTTGCTGGTAGTAGTTCTGGTTGTTATACGACATGTGTCGACAAAGGAAAGCAGAACCCCGTTGAACGACTGTCTGCCTCACACCCGATTATGTAAACATCGATCACTATGTCCCGGTCCGACTGTTGAACTCTAATTGATTGAATCATTGCAAGTGGACCAGATCCCTTCGTTGACTACTCGTCCCTTGTCAAGCACGATGTGAGTTACGCGTTCCATTTGTTGTACAAGCTACCGTGTTTCGTTCGTATCATCTTCCCAGTTTAGAAGGAAGTGCCTAGCGTTTCCGCAGTGGATGCATCAGACAGCTTGTAGATGTCCCCAACGTTACACAATTGCTGACTCGCTCTCAGATGCCGTTCGTCAAGAAAATCAAATCTGATGCCTACTTTTCCCGCTTTCAAGTGAAGTATCGTCGGAGGAGGGAAGGAAAAACTGACTGTACGCCACACTATTATCACTCACCTGATTCCCGTAGTGACATTATTTGCTAGATTATGCGCGCAAGCGGCTAGTAGCGCAGGCAAAAAACAAGTAGTAAGTTATCGCCCGTGGATGAGCGAAACTAGGTTTCAATCCGTACACTCAACGTTCAGCAATGCACCCAAATATCGTCTCGTCGTTCGCTTCACCAACAAGGATATCATTGTCCAGATTGTCTACGCACGCCTCCAAGGAGACTTCGTTCTTGCCGCCGCACATTCACGAGAACTACCACGCTATGGCATAAATCACGGCCTCACAAACTGGACTGCTGGTACCCCTTATTTACTCGGCTTAAATTCCCCCCTTCTGATGACGAAATCTTTGTCTTTAGCATATGCCACCGGTCTTCTTGTTGCCCGCCGCGTATTGAATAAACTGGGGCTTGCAGACAAATACCAAGGCGTCACAGAGCCTGATGGTACCATTTCCTTGACGGAGACGCTCGGTGAAGACTCTCCACGGCCCTTCAAGTGTTATCTCGACGTTGGTTTGAAGCGTACTTCCACCGGTTCTCGAGTCTTCGGAGCCCTCAAAGGAGCTAGTGATGGCGGGCTTTACATTCCCCATAACGAGAAACGATTCCCCGGCTACGACACAGAAAGCAAGGAGCTAGATGCGGAAGTTTTAAAGAAGTACATTTATGGTGGGCATGTCGCAGAGTACATGCAGAGTTTGGAAGAGGAGGACGACGAGCGGTGAGCGCTTTCTTGCATATACGCCATCACCTAGCTTAACATGCGCCGTAGCTTCAAGAAGCAGTTTTCTACATATCTTGCGGATGGTGTTGGCTCAGAGGATATCGAAGAGATCTATGCCAGTGCTTATGCAGCCATTCGGGAGGATCCCGCTTTCAAGCCAACAGACAAGACGAAGGACTGGAGAGCCGAAGGCAAGAAATATTCTACCCCTCGCCTCAATCTTGAGCAACGCAAGGCCAAAATACAAGCCAAGATTGAGGCTTTCAATGCCAGTGGTGGAGCAGTGGCGAAAGATGACGACGAAGACGAAGACGAATAAATTTCCTCTTGCCGAGTACATCATGTGTCATACCACGCATGCTCATTCTTTCACCACACATCCGTGTATGTTCACTATGATCTATAAAACAACTCATGACACAGACCCGTGTATAAACAACGTGAACCACGCCTAAGGTAGTGCGTTATTCATCGTATGAGATTACGGTCCCGCCAGTGACCGTTCTATGACGTCTCGTATCCATGAAAATACAGTTCTCGATCCGGTGACATATGTTGTATAAACTGTTTCTTCATGCCCCGCACGTCGTAAGAGCTGCGACACCGAGCACTGCAAATCCCCTTCGCACATAACAGAGAATGTCCTACAATACCAACAGATCAATCGAGGCATTGATGGATTGGGTATTAGTACTCACAGTGTGTGACCCTCCCACTTGCCGACGGCTCGATTCATAGGCGTATCGACAAGCCAAGTACCGCTCAATCGCTCGGACATCTCTGTGCCTATCTCACAAATCCGTTGGAGGAGGCACTGTTCTGTCTCATCGCGAAGGAGTTGGATGAGTTGTGGAATAGATGAGACTGGCAAGGTCGCCTGAGATAGATGTGCAACCAAGGATGAAGGCGATAAAAAGGTAAAACGCAGACTTCGCCTATGGAAGCGTTGTGTTCCTGCATAAACCAAGAGTTGCATTGCATTACTCACCTGTTGTCAATACGGATGATAGTTATGCCGCCGATACGCCCAGTACTCCCACTGATCAATGACTCAAGTACCCCCGCGCCGTCCTCTCCCACGGCATCGAAATGAAACTTCACCGGGACGCCGGCACGACGTAGAATTTGGACAGTCTTGCTCATCTCCGCTTTCACGCGGACGCAGAAATATTCGTATTGCAAGAGATCAATAACAGGGGGCAGAAGAGCTAGCGTGGGGTGAACAGATGGAAATGCCACATCTGCACGTAATTTTGAAGGAGAGGTTTCTGAGACTCCAATCCTGGTGAGTCTCCTGTGGGAGTGCTCACGGAGCAGAAGGAGGTGGAGAAAGTCATAAATCAAATCGCATTTGACCTGTGAGACGGGACCGGAATTTGCCACCTGTGTCGTGAGCATATCTTTTTCCATCTAGAATCAGAATATGTTAGCTAAGGTCGTTGGAATGGCGCAAGGAAGCCAACCAGTTCGAATCGAATCTCAGAGTCCTGGGTAGCCTCGACAACTAGGAGTCTCTCAGAAACGCGTACAGAACTTGTGGGAAGGGTGCTCGCGTCCCTGATCAACAAAGAGAATATCTCTTGTTCCAGGACTTCTCGCTGTGCCTCACGAAGAGAAGTCTGCAGAGGATCATCGTCCTTGAATCTGTCCGTCAGATTGTTGCAGGCCGTTCTTTCCGCACCAGCGGCGCCAAGGGTCTTGATACTAATGCAAAGGGCTGTTCTCTGTCTTCGAGGAAATGTTATTGGTTCATTGGAACTGTATGTAGCGAGTTGGCCAGTTGCTCTCTGTCGAAAGACAGGCGATGCTTATAAGAGTGCGAGTAAGCATCTGCGAGTGAATGCATGCAAAAACACAAACACTCTGGCAATCCGAACGATATCAAAAAATCTTTGGTGGTCCGGTCTGCGCCTCGACCAGTGGGGACACCCAAGGGAAGGGGCGCTGGAGTTAGGCCCCAGTTTCGTCGTCTAATTTTCAAAGCGTCCATCCAGTACCGTGCGCCGACGTCGTGACCACGTTCGACAGCAATTGCCGCAGACTTAAACAAGTCAGAGGCTTTTCTCAAGGTTTCATCCTTTCCCCCTGCCACAAGACGCGCATTGAAAGACTGCACAGATGGTATCGAAGGGGGCTTCGCTATCGAAGAAGAGGCAAGTATATCATGTGGAAGGGCGGGGACAGACGTTGGGTCGTTACGCAAAGCCGAAGGGACGGCGGCAGGTGAGGCGTAGAGTGAAATGACATCTTTCGCGAGTGACATTTCACCAAGTGCAACACTGGAGAGCCCTGAGTGGTGGCTTGAGGGTTCTGGGGGTAAGAGACGCGTACTGTAGCTGGGGTAAAATTTCGAGTCTCATGTTCGATAGGGCTTCAGGAGACATGGCCTCCGCATTCTGGCCATCGAGAGATTCGGAAACGGTATCTCTCGACTGAGGTTCGTCAGCGTGCGCATCAGGGGGTTCGTTGGTCCGCCGCTGCTCCTCGTCCTGATTAAAGAAATCTAAGCCTCGTTCTAAGAACATGCGTCTTAAATTCTCTCCGAGCTGTGTACCAGGAGGTTCGTCCCTGTACACGACATGCTATGTGAGCACGCAGACTATGCCGAGAGTGCTAACACGCACGGCTCGTAGATATGGCGGCCATCGGTGGCGATGTCGGAAACAGTAGGTATAGACCGACCCAGGTCATCTTTGTAAGGTCGTTCCAGAGACAGCTTTAACGACATGGAATCGCGTGGTGGACGAGAGAGGAAAGTCAATGGGATTTTACAATAGGCTGTAAAACTGTAACGCCCACTTGGTCGCAAATAGACTCGAGTCAGACTTGGTTCCTGGCCTCTCCTTTTCATGTTACATAGTCTCATTCAATCGCCCGATGAACCTCCAGCAAGAATGTCACCCCAACCTTCCTTGAAGCGAAAGAAATTAGATGACGATGACCTCAACGGGTCAAAGAAAGCTCGATCCAGAGTCAGGTTCGCTCTTCTGCCGTTGAAGCAGTGTCAATTTATCTGATACCTTTGACTTTTCCGAATCCAATTCAGCTACTCCTGCGGAGAATGCCATCGTCGTAAGCAAAAGGTGCGTTCGAACTTATGACGAGGATCCTCATATCGTGACCGTCCTATAGTGTGATCGCCAGGTCCCTTGCTCCCACGTATGCACCGATACACGGTTAACACTGCGAAAGTACTTAACTACGTTTTCAGTGTGTGGCTCGTAAGGTCCCTGAGTTGTGTAAAGCATACACCCCTGGCAAACCAGACCAAGATATCCACCTACGTCTCGCTCGCCTTGAGCATATCATCGAGGTTGCATTACCAGAGTTTGCGTCTGGAGTTGGCCCTACCTCTAAGGACCGATGGCCTAGGGAGCGTGCGCGGTCGCTCTCTCCCAGTGGTGCTGATACAGGTACACACTCACAAGCAGAAGATGATGACATTGGCAGCGGAACTTTTCAAAGTGGGAGGTGGTATGGAACTAGCGCATCTGGAAGTATCGCACCCTCATCGGTGTTACAGCAGGTGGGGATGGTGCATTGCGTTATCCTCTCTACTTGACACTGACTTCCGTATTCAGCTCCAGAACGCTGTGCCTAACACTCAAACTGGGTCTCCCACGTCGCTTTCTAATCCCCCAATAAGTGACGATACGAAGACTTTCGTGGCGACCATTGATTCCGTCCCCCAAGACGCAGAACCCACTGCAGCTGACAACCTCAAGACGCTCATTCAAGACTGTGGCGTCTCTCCCCACAAGATTACTGAACTCGTACAGGAGCTTCCACCACGAAGGTTTGCGGACGTTCTGGTTGACTTCTATTTTGCCTCGGTGTAAGCTACTCGCCCATCGTTATCATTAGTGCCTGCTTAACAGAAGTAGGAATTGGACCCGCTACCCTATCTCCGAGCGCGACTTCCGGAAATCCTACGCATCTGTCTGCGCGAACGGTATCAGCGTCCATCCGAATGACGTCCGATTTTTACCTCTGCTTTTTGTTGTTCTGGCAATCGCCGTCCGCGTAGCGTCGGAGCACATAGCAGGCGATGCCAGGAGCAGGAGATTGACATCTCTCAGATATTACTGGTCATGTAAGTCTATGTTCTGACCTCACCCCTATTGCTTACTTGCGACCTCGACAGCACGACGATCCGTGCTTATTGCTGCAGCCATACAGCCAGACTCTTTAGATATGGTCCTAACGCGACTCCTGGTTAGTTTGATTTACGTGTCAAAACTACCTCACACTCAAGTTGTGATAGAGCGCCCGCTATTTAACGTTTGATAGACGAATAACCGAGTGCTGGAGTCAATTGGGTGCGGCAGTGCGAACAGCGCAGGTGAGACATACTGACGGCTGTGATGGTCTTGTCTTACTGGTGTGAAGGCTCTTGGTCTACACAGAGATGCATCTACGATGGTAAGCGGTATTTTTCAGGTCTCCTCTCGTAACACCAATATTAACTTCGTTTAGGGATTAGAGCCTGCACAAGTAGAGTATCGCCGGCGCATTTGGTATGTTCCCTTACATGAGCCTTCAAGCAAAGCCAATTTTTTTTTGCATTAGGGCGTACTTGTATCACGCAGATCGCTCGTATGCTCTCTTCTTA
This sequence comes from Lactarius hatsudake, assembly GCA_024734325.1. NCBI lineage: Eukaryota > Fungi > Basidiomycota > Agaricomycetes > Russulales > Russulaceae > Lactarius > Lactarius hatsudake. The sequence continues at coordinate 1,592,314 of JANSJP010000002.1, read as the reverse complement.
GGAAGACCAAGCGCGATTCAGGATGCATACTCCTCGACCCTCCCTCCTCTCAACGTTGAAGATGAAGTCAGTGTTTCTGAGCTCCGCGATCCACCACCTTTGAGTACCCCCACACGGATGACCTTCGCCATTTTACGCCACAAGCTCGCTGGGATCATCGGCCGCATAGTCCACCACTTCCAGCAAGTCCGACAGCACAGCCATTATTCTGACGTGCTTGCCATAGACGATGACATTCTCAGGTTCCTCGACAATCTTCCTCCACATTTTTCCCTGAACTACGACACGTCCTTGGATGAAACACTCCCATATCTCCCCGCCCACCGCTTTCTTCTTCTGACCGAGGTCTTTTTCATCCGCATAAGCCTTCATCGACCGTACTTACTGCGCCGCCTCGGCACCGATCGATACTCTCGATCGCGAAGAGCCTGTTTCGTCTCCGCTATGAAGGATTTTGAAATCAGGAAGGCGCTGTCCTCAAAGCTTAATGAAGAGACACTCGTCGCACTGAACATCGCATATCGGGATTTCCAGAGTGCGATGATCAGTGGCATCTATCTAGTCTTGTACCCACGGGGGAGTATGGCGGAGAACATGCACACCATTTTGGATACGTTCTTGAAAGACCACGAAGGGATCAGGGAAATGGACGACACCACGCGCAGGGAGGTCAAAATCATCGAGTTCCTGAAGGCTAAGTCCTCTCAGGTAGAGGCATCTATCAGTGAAGCCCTCACCTTCGAAGAGCCTTTGGAACCCATGACCTCCGCTGATGTGCAACCCCTTTTGAGTATCCAAAAGCCATCACCTCGAGGCACAGTCTTCACCTCTCTCCAAACCAATGGGTCGATTTCTCCGAGGGCGGGCGTTGAGCCCACTCCTCAACTTAGCCAGATTCTCCCATCCCCTGCCATACAGCGTCTACAAGGCGAAACGGGTTACGATACGTCCAACTCGGGAAGCCCTGCAGCAGAGGACGAGTCCGCGGCCCAGAATCTTCTCGATCATTGGTACAATGCTGTCAGCATGTCAAGTGGAGCAGGTGGTGATGGTTCCCTGGACTTTGCTGGCCTCCCCTGGGGTGGTTTTGGAAGTACCGACTTGTCTGGGTGGTTTGGCACAACACCATCGGCAGAGGGCTCGCCGAGCATGAACACCAACCCAGTCTTGGCCCCTGTTTCTGATGGGTCTGACTGGAACTATTGGGAGAACATCGTAAAGGTGATTCGTGGAGGACCTGTAACATAGGGTAGGGTGGGATTGTTCGCTTACGTCGCCCTGTACTGTAGGTTTATAGTGGATGTGAACAGTTTTTATGATATTGTGGCACTCTATTATGGGAATGTCACGTGATGACACTTTCTTCAGGGTCAAACGCGTCCAAACGTGGTCCTCTTCACGTCTTTCATCCCATTTCGTGTAGACTTTACCCTCCCGTCCTATCAATTCTTCGCGGGTCGCACTGACAATTATTTCATAGCTGTAAACATGGATGCAGGATCCCATCTCGGGACTGCTGCAGATCTCGAAATGCGGACTGCTCGAGTAGCAGATCCCGCTCTTGGTGCGCATTGTATTATGTTTCGTCCTACGATCAACGTTCGCAAACACTAGTGCCGCAGATTTGACACGCAGACTCACGGCTGCTACCGAGCTACGCGACATGATAGATAATGTTCGCGATGCAGAGGCTACTCGAGTATATCTTCAGACAATTCCCGCGCTACTGGAACTTCTCCGTTCGAATGAGCCTGCTTTTCAAAAGGATACTTTGGAATATCCGTTTCGGCGTGTTATAGTAGAAATCCTGCAGCGCCTTGCCCCGACTGAAGGCGCACGCTCTTTGGTATCCGTTGTCTTTCCTGGCATGTTACACCTTTTGCGCCACGACAACGAGGAGATCGGTGTCGCCTGCTGCAAGACGCTTAGCGAGATAATTCGTACCCATCGCACTCTTCCGGAGGATCTAGTTTCGCAGTTCATGTCTGTCTTCCAGGAGCTATCTCAGAACATTCCCTCACTCGCCGTGGAATATCTTTCGGAGGGCTGTGCAGTACTCGATGCTAATGTGGTCCTTCCTAGCATGCGCAGCTTCAAGGTGCTAAAAGAGATGGGCATCGTTGTTTCGGCTTTCATGCGCGACCAACGTCAGTCCATCGTCACACTCATCCAGGGCAGCCTTCCTTTGCACTTCGAGGTCCTTGCAGTTGAGGCTCCTGCGCAAAAGAAGGCAAGGGAGGATTACGAGGCCATGGGAGGTTTCTGGTCGGGGATGTCGGGAACTATTCGTAACGCTCAAGCTTATAGCGACCTCATTCTTGCCCAAGTTAAAGTTAGTTGCTTGTGTTAAATCGCAGTGTTTCTTGGACCAATGAACTATTTTTCAGATGCTGTCTTACATCGCTTATGTGCTACGGAGTCTTGGAGACCAACACGAATCGCACGGAGATAGCCTACTCCTAGCTTCTTTGCGACTGCTACAGGATATTCCTGCGCACGACATATCTTCGAGACGGGTTCGCACTCATGTCTTCTGAATTTGCCTTTTCTGACTATCCAGATCTAGGAGCTTTTAACCTGCTTCAGAATTCTGGTAGCTACGCCTTATCGCGGGGCGCTCCTTTCTCAGGTCGACAAACTCCTCGATGAGAACGTGCTACTCGGCCCTAGCTTTGGTAGTCGAGAAGCTCTCCGGTAAGCCTTTGCGGCATGTCAGGTGCAATACTTCCGTCTTAGTATCTTCGTTAGTCCGACAGCGTACGCAGCGGCAGCAGATTTGGTTCACTACCTCCGTGGAGACCTATCACCTCGTCAACTGGCTCACTTTATTCACGTGTATTCTCGTGTAATCCACAATCCCTGCCTCTCCAGCAGCGTTCATACTCTGGCAGGAAAGATGATGTTCAATCTCATTGAGACCGTGATAACCAAGGATACCCCTGCCGGCGCCGCAAAAGTCCTCGCGGCTTTGATGGAAACCTGCGTAGACCGGCTGGAGTCGCTCACTGCTGTGCTTGACGAGGTCCAGCAACGATCGGAATGTCGTAAGAACGGGGAGGCTGAGTCTGGAAATTTCTTCATCGTCGAGAAGGCGCGGCCTGTCGCCTCGGCTGTTTATGCCGCAGACGAACCGGACAATGTATTGACAGGTAAGTGTATCGAGCCACTTTATAACACCCGCTAAGGCAACGACAGAGTTCCGGCTTTTGTTCCGGACCTTTGCACACGGCTTACGGGCCTGCCTTAGTGCTCTCAAAAAGATTGATGCCCCCGTCCCCGATGGGTCACTCATGCTGAGACTTTTCGAGACCTGCATTCGCTGCATGAGTCTGTACGACAACGACCAGCGGGAGGTATCTGAACCAATGGAAATGCTAGTTGGCGCACTACTAGAGATCAATCCCCGCATTTTCCAGGAAGTCTGGACCCTGAAAGTCGATTTTTTCTTTCAGACCGCCCAGAAACGGCCCCATGTTCTCCAGATATGTCAAGCCCTTTTTGGTCGCGAGCCCACTTCCGCGATTCTAGTCTCGGTTGTTCTACGTCATCTCATTTCAAATCTTCCACAACTCGGAGAGTACGATGACACCACGGCAGTGATCACTATCCGGTTGTTCAAAATGGCATTTGGCGCGATCGCCATGTACCCTCAGCACAACGAACCTATTCTCGCTTCTCATATATCACAGCTTATTACAGAGTGTTTTCCTTTGGCCGCCAAAGCTACGAAGCCAACCAACTACTATCACCTTCTGAGGGGCCTATTCAGAGCTATCGGGGGCGGTGGAGGTCGCTTCGAACTCTTATACAAGGAAGTGCTCCCCCTTCTACCGGACATGTTGGAGAACCTCAACAGGCAGCTTCTTGTCTCGGACGGTTACAGTCGAGATATGCTTGTCGAACTGTGCTTGACAGTCCCATTGCGCCTAACACACCTCTTACCTCATCTATCCTATCTGATGAAACCCCTTGTGTTAGCTCTCCGCGGTGGCCCAGAACTTGTGGCACAGGGGCTCAGAACGCTAGAGTTGTGTATCGACAACCTCACTCCCGATTTCCTCGATCCTACCCTGAACACCGTTCTGCGAGAGCTCATGGAAGCACTGCAGAGCCATCTCAAACCCCTTCCTGCTAACCATCATAACGCCCATACGACACTTCGGATATTGGGTAAACTTGGTGGCCGCAACCGCCGTCTCTTAGAGAGAGAACCAGAGCTGAAGTACCATCATGTATCCGATCCCGCACAAGTGTCCATTTCTTTTGGAGGCAATGAAAGTGGCCTCGATCTTGGTTCGACTACGTCGGTAGCGATAAAGATTTTGAAGAGACATACATCGCCATATCGCCCGCAAGCCTTCGATTTTCTGCAGGGCAGTGTCGCTACACTCTTAAACAATGTACGCACGACTTTACTTCCGTCGTCATGTCTGACACCCGTTATAGGGCTTGCGTGGACGAGAACGAGAAGAAGTATTCGTACGCTGTTTGGAAGGCACGTTCGACGCCATCCATCAACCAGATATACAGGAGAAAGCTGAAGCGTTTATTCGCGAGCTTGCCCACTATGTCTTCGGGGCTGAAATCCGTAGAGCAGTTACTCTGGACAAAGCGATGCGACGCTACGCGAGTCTCCTGTTCGCCGCTTTTCTTGACGGACTCTCATATGGACTGTCACGGGAGAATCCCGCCGAGGCATCTAGAGCCGTTGACCTGGTGAATTCATTGATTCAGGACCTCATTACTCTGGGGACCCCAGGTGAAGCTTCTACTCAAGATTTGATACCGCTGCTCCATCACGTAGCCGGGCGCTTCAGTGCGCTTTGTCTTGATGAATCGTGGGTTCGAAAGAAGGCCGGCTGCAGCGGGATCAAGCTCATTTTGAACATTCCGGACTTCGGGGCCAAGTGGATTAATGACCGCGAGGTTGATCTTGTCCGGACCCTATTACATGTGCTGAAGGATATGCCCCATGATTCACCACGTGATATCGACGACATCATGAACACCTTAACCCGCGTTCTCCGGCTGAGTAACGTCGACTCTTTAACCTTGACCTCGGAGCCAAGCACGGCCAAGCTCGCTCATCTCACCGGGATTTTCTTCACGGAGTTATCAAGTTCGAATGCTATCGTCAGGAAGGCCGGCGAAACCTGCATAGCTCTCCTTTCGGAAGTTACAGGGCAAACAATATCCAGCCTCCTCATGCCTCATCGAGAGCGTATGCTTTTGGGGATTTACACGAAACCTCTGCGTGCGCTTCCCTTCCCAATACAGATTGGAATCATCGAGGCAATGAGATACTGTGTGAGCCTCGACCCACCCCTCCCCGAACTTAACGACGAGCTGTTGCGCCTGCTGCACGAAGCTCTGGCTCTGGCAGACGCGGAGGACGCTGGTTTACTTGGCAGGGGAAGTGCTCGGCAGAGCAGTCTGGATATCACCAAGTTACGCGTAGCCGCAATCAGACTCCTAACTGCCTCCATGCCCATTACGGAGTTCTTCTCCAAGCAACCACAAACTCGCCAAAGGTTCGCTTACTCTCCACCCACGTCCACACTTACTGACACCCATTTAGGGTGACAAGTGTCTATTTCAAGTCGCTTTATTCGCCTTCTGCAGAAGTCAAAGAAGTTGCCCATGAAGGTCTTCGAGTGGTTCTTACCCATCAGAACCGTTTACCTAAGGAGTTACTACAAACTGGATTGCGGCCCATCTTAATGAATCTCGCCGATCCAAAGCGCCTATCTGTTCTTGGGCTGGAAGGACTGGCACGCCTGCTCGAGCTGCTGACGAACTACTTTAAAGTAGAAATAGGCTACAAACTGCTCGACCATTTTCGCATAGTCGCCGATCCTCAGACATTTTCAAAGCTTCCTCCCACGGACAACGAGGGTATCACTAAGCTCGTACGACTTGCAAATATTTTTCACTTACTACCTTCGGCTGCCAACGTATTCCTGGAGAGTTTGGTAAATGCTATCGTACAGGCAGAAACTCAGATGCACTGCTCGAGTTCGAGTCCCTTCTCTTCCCCATTGGCAAAGTATCTGGATCGGTACCCAACCGAAGCTGTGGATTTTTTCTTGGGACACATTCACCTTCCCCGACACGTGCACACGTTTAGAAGCATTGTCCAGTCTCGCTTGTCGTTGAATCTCCAGCGCGAGTTAGAATCTCGGACTTTGATCATAATTCGCGACTGCTTGAAGGGAAGCGACCCAGCTTTAGTCACGCCTGCCCTCCAAATCTTCTCTGACCTCGCTAGTGTAAACCCTAACTGGACATCAGAGCATCCCTTTGTAATTGACGCTCTGCTCGACGTTTGGCGCTCCGAGACCCCCCCTGCAGAAGACGACGCATCTGCAATCTCTGCCGCCGTCAAGCGACACAATCTCATCATCGACATCTTACAGGGCATTCTTGAACGAACACCTAGAGTCGACTTACTCTTCGATATTATCACGGTCTATACGCGCAACCTCCCGATGGATCTGATTCGCTTGACTCGCTTTCTTCTCAATCGCGTGGCATTTACAGACGACGTCTTCTATCAACGCAATGTGTTCTTCCGTTTCTTGACTCAATTCTCAGACACTTCTCACAGTTGGTCCGACAAAACCCATTTCATACGTATCTTTATAACCCCCATGCTTCTCTACCGCGCTCGATCAGCCTCCAAAGATGCTCTCCTGGACGAAGATCTTGTGTCATATATCCATCAACGCATCTGGGTCCCAATGCTTAACAGCGCAACATTTTCTGAAGTTGATGATGCCTTCCACGTGGAGCTACTGCACTTCACTGCAGTACTTGTCGAACATTACCACTCTTCCTTGGAAGTAGCACGGAAAGACATCATCAAATGTGCTTGGCAGTATATCAACAGCGAAGACACGTATGTAAAGCAAACTACCTTCCTCCTTGCGGCGCGATTTTTCAAGAATTTCCCGACCCCTCCCAAGTTTATCCTCACCGTTTGGACGGGTTTGCTCAAGCCTCCGCCTTCGCACAACGAAGCAAGGTCCCTCGTGAATCAGTCTCTGGATATCTTGGCACCGTCTATACCCCAAGAGGTGGGCTACCCTATGTGGGCCAAGACAACTAGGCGCTTGCTTGAAGAAGAAAACAGCCAGTCCATGATCATGACCGTTTACCAACTCATCGTCCGGCAACCGGATCTCTTCTACCCCGTACGCGCCCTGTTTGTTCCTCACATTGTGAACTCGCTGGCCAAGCTCGGGTTACACTCCTCGGTGTCGGGAGAATCGAGATCTTTGTCAATTGACATAACACAGACTATCTACGATTGGGAACAACGGGCTACCAAAGAGAGAGCTTCTTCCACCACCTCAACAGGGCCCGTGGCCAGCGTCTCACTTTGGCTGACACCCCTCCCGCTCCGAGAGAGCGTTGTCAGCTATCTCGTCCGGCTTATCACCACGGCATTCGACACACAATCACGGAGTGTCCTTGTCCCTCGTGCGCTGGCCTTGTTGCGTTCGATTGTTGGGCCAAATGGCTGGACTGAGGTGACTGTGAAATTGAACTTTTTTTCTCGTTTTTTGGAGCAGGTGCGGCCGAGTACTTGGCCATACATTTTACACTTCGACTTACTTTCCATCTAGGCTGACCTGAGTAATGAAGCGGCCCTCACCCAAGCTCTATGTGCGGCGAATGTTCTCCAGGTAGTCGTTGCGGATAAGCCAGATACATGGTTCGGGGATGCTGAAAATGCGGCCACGCTGCAGAGGCTCGTCCGTAAAGGAATGATTACAGAGGACTCTGCACTTCACGATTCCCTTCATCCCGTCTTCGATCGTCTGTTGCGTTTATTCCCTCTCCCAAAGGAAGAAGACGAAGACCAAACTGAGATGTTGGGGTTCCACAAGTTCGTGTACAAATCTGTTGATGACGGATTGCAAAACGCGACCGCACTTCGTGGTACCCTCTTGATGTTGCGATCCGTCGTCCAGGTCATCCCCGAGAGGATCGAAACCTTTGGTGCACCACTCATGAAGCTCCTCAACAAATTAACCAAGGAGCATATCCAAGTGCAATCCGCTACCCCGGGTTTTGAGAGTGGGGTACGCCTCCTGACAGCCATTTTAGAAATCTGTCAGATCTCTGTATCATTCCTTGGTGATCAAAGGAAGTACCTTTTGGCGATGCTTTCCCAATTAATCGAGAAGTCGAAGAGCGCATCCCTCTGCCGATTCGTGCTCGAGATGGCGCGGGATTGGGCCCTACACCGCCGAGAATCTTATCCTACTATGAAAGAAAAGGCCAACGCTCTGCAAAAAATGGCCACTTTCGAAACACGTGGAGAACCTTTATTCAATGCTTACTTGGGGCTCATTCTGGAGATATACACGGAACCCTCCCTTCGTCGCAGCGACCTTACTACAAAGCTTGAACAATCTTTCCTCCTCGGATGTAGAGCTCGCGAACCGCGAACCAGAGAGCGCTTCCTGTCGCTCCTGGATGGAAGCGTCCCACGAAACTTGTTCAGTCGAATATCTTATGTTCTGGGCGTGCAGAGTTGGGAAGCTTTAGCCGACACTAATTGGATTCATGTCGCAATCCATCTCCTACTTAGTGCTGTTGACGGCGACATGACTCTCGGACCGAGGCACACATCCCCTATATCCGAGTCCAGTGTCTCGCTGCCTCCCTTCTTACCCAATCTTCGTGTCGCTGACCTTATCCAACCAATTCAAAGACTAGTCTTTCTCGACCCACACGCAGCACACGAGATCTGGTTGTCCCTGTTTCCGATCGCTTGGGCCTCTCTCACTCGGCGCGAACAGGTAGATACGACACAGCATATGATATCACTCCTGAGCAAAGATTATCATATACGGCAGACGGAGTTGCGTCCTAACATCATCGACACCCTTCTCGCGGCATCAAACTTGTGCTCTCCTACGATGACACTCCCTCCCCACCTGATTAAATACCTCGCCAAAACCTTCGGCGCTTGGCATGCGGGAGCCGAGATCCTCCAAACTCTAAATACTAACATTGAACCCGATCGTAGTCTTCGAGACACCGCGCTCGATGCCCTAGCGGAACTGTACGCGGAATTGGCTGAAGATGACCTTTTCTACGGATTGTGGAGACGACGTTGCCTGTACGCGGAAACGAACGTCGGTCTCGCTTTCGAACAGAATGGGATGTGGGAGCATGCTGCTACGATGTACGAGGATGCACAAGCGAAATCTCGAGCCGGTGCACTTGAGTTCTCGGAGCAAGAGTATTGCCTCTGGGAAGACCACTGGATCTTCGCCGCAGAGAAGCTTCAGCGATGGGACACGCTGTACGAGTTCGCTCGGAGTGAGGGTAATCAAGAATTAATGCTTGAAAGCGCCTGGCGAACGAAGAATTGGCCCGAAAATTGTGACGTTCTTGAAGAACAAGTCAACGCCCTCCCGGAGGTCGCGACACCTCGAAGGCGCGTCTTCGAAGCGTTTATCGCCCTCCTGAAGGTTCCCTCCGCCGCTGAGAAAAACGCCGAATTTACTAAGATCTTGGAAGACGCAATGCAACTCGCGCTTAGAAAATGGGTAGCTCTTCCAGCTAATTTGTCTCCTGCCCACATTCCGTTATTGCAACATTTCCAGCAGTTTGTCGAGCTGCAGGAGGCCGTGAAGATATTTGGTTCCCTTTCGACGACCAACGCCCAGAACCTGGAGAAGAAGTCATCTGACCTGAAGATGGTGCTTCAAGCATGGCGAGAACGACTTCCAAACATTCATGACGACATCAGCATTTGGAGCGACCTCGTAGCCTGGCGACAGAACGTTTTCCATGCCATAAACAAGACCTACATCCCTCTGATCGCTCCCATCAGCCAAGCAAACGGTGCCGCCAGTAATACGAATACATATGGTTATCGTGGCTACCACGAGACGGCTTGGATAATCAACCGCTTCGCTCACGTCGCTCGCAAACACGACCTGTTGGACGTCTGCTTCACTCTATTGAACAAGATCTACACCCTTCCCAATATCGAGATATCGGAGGCCTTCCTCAAGCTCCGTGAGCAAGCCCGTTGTCACTATCAAAAGCCGAACGATCTCCAAGCCGGCCTAGAGGTGATCAATAACACGAACCTCCTGTATTTCTCAACGGCACAGAAGGCCGAGTTTTACACCCTGAAGGGAATGTTCCACGCGCGATTCAGCCGCAACGAAGAAGCAAATGCCGCATTTGGTCAAGCCGTCCAACTAGACATGAACCAAGCCAAATCCTGGGCTGAATGGGGGAAATATAACGACCGCATGTTCAAGGAAGTGCCTACGGAGATGGCTCATGCCGCGAGCGCCGTTAGTTGCTATCTCCAAGCAGTTGGTCTCTACAAGAGTGGGAAAAGCCGACCTCTTCTCACGCGAGTCTTATGGTTGCTCAGTGTTGATGATGGCAATCTTTCAATATCTCGCGCGTTCGATACATACAAAGGCGAAGCTGCTTTCTGGTACTGGATCACGCTCATCCCTCAGCTCTGCTTGTCCCTCGGCTATCGTGAGTTCAAACAAGCCCGGTATATTCTCCTGAATTTGGCGAAGCTCTATCCTCAGGTTTGCATACCCTTAACTTTTCGCGAGTTTAGTAACCAAAAGGTATATAGGGGCTATTTTTCCACCTCCGCACAACGAGAGAAGACTTGATCTCTGCGAGGAGGCAGGCCCAGGCGGCATCGCGAGCACAAAGTGCGGTGTCGTCAGCGAACGAACAGGAGCCCGTTGGCAGTCAGAGGGCTGATCAAGATCCTTCGTCACGAACAGCCGATACCCCCGCTTCGTCTAACACAGACGGTTCGAAGGTTCCCGAGAATACTATCGCGTTCCCTGGGCAGCGGTCATGGGAGTATGTCGAAGAGGTTGTCAACATGCTGAAGACAGCATTTCCTCTGTTGATTCTTAGTATGGAAACGACGGTCGATCAAATCAGCCATCGTTTCAAAGCAACGCAGGAGGAGGAGATCTATCGTCTTATCTGTATGCTCTTGCAAGACGCGATGCAGGTAAAGTAAGCTGTATGAAATTTCTCCCTCTTCCTGAATAGTTTTCCGTTCAAGCACTACGCACTTCGTGTGAATTCTATGGATGATGACGGCGCGCTTCCTCCCGGGACCAATACAAACCTCCATCGTATGGTCACGAATTTATCTGGTCAGGCTAGGGTGCGTAAATCTATCTTGATGTAAGCTCTCAGTTTATCAACAAGTTTACAGAAAGAGTACGAAGACGAGTTTCTCAAGAGCAAATTTATTTTCTCTGAATATATTCGCCGACTCCAGCGCTGGCGCGATAGATATGAGCGTAATCTGGATTCGAGGCCCCGACTTCAACCGCTGGACCTTCTCAGCCATTATCTCACTGAATTCCAACACGGAAAGTTCGACGATATTGAGATTCCGGGACAATATACTGAGGCGAGCACCGTAGTTCGGCTCTACTATATCCATAACTAACCCTCATACAGGATAAAGACAGCAACCAGAACTTCGCGAAGATCGTCAAATTTGGCTCCAAATTCGAGAATTGCCGCTCTCATGGTTATTGCTGGAGGCGTCTTACTGTCCATGGCTCTGACAATTCCGAGGTTTCTTTCTCTGTGCAACTTCCTTCTGGTCGGCACATTCGTCGAGAGGAGAGGGTGATGACGTGCTTCCGTATGTTTAACGGGTGCGTCGTTATCTCCTTGCGTGGTGCCTTCCTTCTAATTTCAGTTCAGAGTGTTAAATCGCCACAAGGAGAGCCGGAAACGTCACTTGAGCTTCCACATCCCGGCCTCGATTTCCTGTAGTGCAAACCTGCGTCTACTTCAAAACGACTCGTCGTATATCACACTTGGTGACATCTTTGACAAATTCTGCGAGGATACTCGAATGGCTAGAGAAGATCCTATCCTCATCCCTGGAGAGAAAGTCAAAGAGACGCTACGAAAATTCAGGGAGACGCATTATCGTATGGTTCGTTGCTTTACCTATCTCCCTGTCCGCTTGCTGAGACTTGGCTTTAGCCGAATAAGATCGAATATTTCTCCCTGAAGAGGGATATACTCGATGAAATCGTGGCGCACATGGTACCCGAGACAATCTTGACCAACGTTCGTAACGCCCATTACCTACTGCGTGGAAGTATCTGATGCGCTTGGCAGTACATGACTCGTACAATGGAGACACCATCCGATCTCTGGCGAATGCGAAAACAATTTACCCTCCAACTTGCCGCAGCGTGCTTCATGACACACGCCTTCTTCCTCACCAGCAGGCTGCCGAATAGATTCCACATATCACGAAGGACGGGTCTGATAGCCATGAGCGAGCTGCTTCCAGGGATGGGCATTCCCGCGGCACTACTCAGCCTACCGAACCAACTTCCGGTCTTTGCCTCACACGATGTAGTGCCATTCCGGTTTACGCCTAATTTGCAACATTTCATTGGAGACTGTTTCACCGAAGGTATCCTCATATCCGCCATGATGGCCATGGGCCACGCACTTTCTGAACCACAGGTAAAGTCATCGTGTGAGACGAGATGCGATTGTACTGACGACCACCGATCAGAGTGACGTTGGCGACCAACTGTGTCTCTTTGCCAGAGACGAGATGATTACCTGGCTCCAAGCGCGGAATAGGACGTGGACAGTGGATCTAGCTTTCCGCCAAAATGTTCAAGTAAATATTGACACCATCATGAAACGGATTGAAACGATGGGCTGCAAGATTGAGCACGACCAGGTCCGTAATGATGTTGTATATGCACTCCGAGAGGCGCCTAACCCCCTTAAGGCCAAGAATAACCCAGGTGCTCCGGCACCCTCTATGAATTCTGTCATGGGCACCATCATCAACCTCGTCGCCTCAGCTACTGACCCAATAAACCTCATGAAGATGACGGAGATTTATTCACCTTGGTTCTAATGTCTGTCTCTCTTTTTTCGTGTATCCATATGTTCCTCGCTATCTCTGTAGTCGACAATGCTTTGCGAATTTCGTTGTTTTCATTGTACTATCTCACAAAAGTCACCTTACTTGATTGACGATCGAACTTACCTAAGAACGAGAAGATCGTACATATGAACAAACATGTCCACCCCAGTAGTAACTGTGGCTGTGTGAACGTCCTCCGAAAACCAGTCAACTGGACATCCGTCCTCATGAAATGGCATTCTCCTCACCTTATTTCTTTTTCTCTGTCGCATATATTCGCAACCTGCTGCTTGCCTGCCCCTCGTCCTGGTTCCGCAACCCGGTAAGTTAACGTATCTTTGGCCAGTGTCATGTCCAAACTTGTAAGTCACTGTCTCATTTCCCCTCTTCCCGTTCTTACTCATTTTCCTAGCAAATTTAATCTCCTCTGTCGGGTTCACCTATCTGTATCTCCTTTTACATTTGACTACGGGCTTTCTGTCGTGCGAGCCTGCAAGGGATTCTCTGCTGCCTCTGGAAATATATTTTTACTTTGTCACTATCCTGTCGGTATTTCTGTCTCTCATCAACCGGGGTTGTGTGTGTTTCCCGGCCCCCCACACATTCATCATCTGACGGCAACCGTCTTCCTCACTCTCACCAGAACAGTGCGCCACCGCGCAACACGGAGGATTGCACACGCCCGACCTCATGACCGCCCTTGCTAATAGCTGTCCAACTTCTGCAGCACAGACATGGGCCCGCTATTTACACAATCTCTTCCTGCATACTCGGTGACTGGGACTCTGACAGGCACTGACTCAGGTCCATCGGCGTGGTGACTGCGTCCGCCCTCCATGTTGAACCAGACCTGGTTATCCCCTCCATGCGCCTTCATGCCAAACGGCTCAAACCACTTCTAGATTCGTGACATACCTCATCTATCTCTGATTCCATGGTACCTTACAGCATCTTTTGACTTCCTCTGTCCTGCCGCTCTCCTCCAGTCTGCAATCTTCGGACTGTCGTGATGTGGGAAAGCCTCGCAGAGGCTCACTGGCGCTGCCTCGTTGACGAGCCGGTCCCTCGACCATCCCGCGTCAGACCGCTTCTCGGCACGCTTCAACCCTATAGTAGGCCGTCGACCCGATCGACCAATCCCCCCCGGATACGACCGATGCGATGTGCCCTTGCATGGGGACTCAATAGAGTCCGTTTTCGATGGGTACGCGATCACGTTGGCGATGTTTTATGATGCGCAGGGGCATACTCGCTTCCAAGTGTGGTGACCCCTGGTAAAAAAATTTACACCAGACAGTCCCATTTCCGGTACCCGCACTTGTGAGCTTTGAGAACGCGTTCGTACCAGTAAACGTACCAGTCAAAACTATGTATTTTCACTCCTATCTCTTCCAAGATAAACTAAAAACGACACCATTTCCCACGCACTTTCTCCCACAAGCAAGGTTGTAGTGGACAAGGCCGACGCCTAGTCATACAAAGCAGTACAAAGAGCGTGTGATAAGATAAGGCTAGACCAGACTTGTTAGTCAGTGACATTATCGGTGACTACCTTTTATAATTCCTTCCGTCTGCCTAAAGGTATTGATCTGTGCCTCGCTCTCCAACATCATCTATCATCTATGTGAGCAATACGCAAAAGAAACCACGCAAGACGAGACATACCTCTTCCGCCATGGTGTAGATATCTGACCCGGGCCTGTTATACATCAGAGAATTGGCGAACATGAGGTACACGTCCCTCTGAAATTCGGCGGAGCTTGCGATCTGGCCTTCGCGGATACGGGCTTTGATCGTCTTAAGGTCCATCGGTCGCTTGACGATATCGTAGTAATCGGGCGCCTCAGACTTTTTGATAGGATTGTGGAAGATGTTGCCATTGCGATGTTGAGAGATCTGGGAATGAACCATGATGATGACTGTCTGAAATTTCTTGGATGTTTGAGAATCAGCGGCGGGTGGGCGTCCGCGGCGGCGCACGGGACCTGTGACCGATTGGAAGGGACCAAAGGACAAGGTAAGAAGCATACATACCTGGCTCGTCTTCGTCGACGGGCTGCGAATCCTCACGAACCTTTTTTCTGTCCCGGACAGAATCTGAAAATATACTTGCAGCTTCTGAAACTTTCCGCTTGTCTGGGACAATCAGTATAGAGTGCAAATGCGATGCCCGAAGCTTACGATCGCGGCGTGACTGTTCTGTGACTGGAGATGCCGCTTGCAAGCCATCACCTTGTTCCACTTCAACGTCCATAACGTCTTCTTGCCCGAGCTGTGTCCCAATGGGCTGACTGTCATCCAAGCTCACTTCCTCTTTCACCTCCAAAACTTCGGATGGCTCTGTGGGTGGTTCTGTGGAATGAAGTTTAGCCGTTGTCCAATGGTGAATACCCGATTCACCTTGAGGCTCAGATACGTGAGTAGCTATTTTGGGTGTACCCTCTGCCAAAGCTCCCGTTCCATCTTCCAAGGGTGACGGCGGTCCCGCGGATTGAATGACTTCACAAGGTTCGGACCGAGAACGTTGAGAAGAAACATCGTCTTTCGCGGGAATCGGTGAGTTATATATTGTCGATATCTTGTCTTCGAGAGGGTGAGAAGTCGGGGCACCTGCGGATTCATCTGGTTCCATGTCACTAAATTCGGAAGGTTCCACAATTTCGGAGGGCTCAAGGAGTTCCAAGTGGTCAGGTGCTTCTTCTGCCTCAGCTTTCTCCGAAGGTCCTCCGACGTCCAAAAGCTCGGGCTCGGAAGATGCAGCAGGTTCAAGGTTTCTGAGAGAGGAGGAAGGGGAAGTGGGGGCTTGAGGGGACTGTGCACACTCGTGACGTTGCGGAGTTTCACTTTCGACCTCATTTTCCCCTGAAGCAATAATATCGAGAGGCTCCGATGATTCACCGGGCAACTCAAGTGAGGGACTCGGCTCTCTTTGTTCGTCAATGCCAACAGGGCTCGGGGGTGATGATAGTCGTGGAACGGCGAGGGTTTCGATGTCATCGTCATGAATCGATCTCGACGCGGGAGGATATGGTGGAGAGTTTGGAGTGACGAGGTCTTCGTCTGGCTGTTCTTGTGCTGTCTCTTCTTCAAGATGAGGCTAGTCCACGCACAGCGTTAGCTGAAGTGCCACAATCAGAGCTTAGAAACAGGGTCACCTGCGCCTGGGAGACCAATGGGCTGGGCTCAGACATATCTGTGAAGTCTAACCCGGACTCCGCGGGCACATCGACTCGCTGCATGGAAGAGAGACGGTTGGTTCTGCGCAAGATCGAACTATAGAATACACATACTTCACTTTGCGAGAGTGCCATCTTGTCAGTGACATATTCACCGACTTCGAGGCGTTTCTCGATTTGAGCATCCCATTTACCAGCGCGGATAGCCTCTATTTCGGCTGCCACAGACCTAGTGGCGAGTAAGTAAGCCAAAAGGGGATGGGGTATAGATGATAAAAGAGGACAGACCTGAAACGCACCTCCTCTGCGAGGATAAGTTGCTTTAATTCGAGCACTCTAGCTTGATACATCCGTTGAGCTAATTTGAGGTTATTCGAGTGGGCTACATAGATGAGAAACTGGTAAAGAAGACCGATGTGGTTGCTTTAACTGGGAGAGACACTTGCCATTTCGTGGCTGCTTTTCAGGCTCGGCGCTAAAGAACTGTGGTTAGGTGAGGACTCGTGGACACGTGTAGAGATTCACCTGTCAAGTCCGAATGATTCTAGGAGGTGGTTATATATACTCTGGCAGGCCTTTAATTACAAGATGAGTACGCTGTAAAGATAAGACAAGAGAAAGGAAAGGACTCGCGGTTGGAGAGAAAGCAGGGTCGTCACGTTTGTTGATGAGAGGATGTTGAGTGAGGATATTGGATACGGCTGTCCAAGCATTTGAACCGAGCTCGTAGACGGCCTGGGCCAATATCAGCCTTTCAAGGTTGTTCAGCTTGCCTGCGTCCGCGTTCGCGTCAGCCGTGTCAGACATCTCGGGCCTGCTTGATTACGTCATCAGTTCACCCCATCCTCTCTCTCGGCAAATGCCGCTTTCGTATAGCCACCTCCCGTGGGCGTCCGGTTTGGGTTCCTTTTCAACGACAACCATCATGTTACTCCCCGCAGTCGCTCCTTTCCTGCTCATACCTTACGTCGCAGCAGCCGGCGTACACAAGCTCAAGCTCAAGAAGATTGACATTTCACCTGTCAATCCTTCCCTTGAGGGTGCATACCTCGCAGAGAAATATGGCGCTCAAGCCCCAGCTCAAATGCCTTTACTTGGCACTGGTGGTCAAGGCCGTCGTCTCGACTCCCTCCCTCATCGCGATGACCTCTACCGGACCCAGGAAGACCTTCTTAATGGCGGCCACAATGTTCCCCTTACGAGTTCGTCGTCCCTTTCTTCATCCTCGATGCTTTCACGGAATGAATAACACATATGCCCTGGTTTAGACTTCATGAATGCGCAATATTATACTGAGATATCTCTTGGAACTCCCCCTCAGAGCGTAAGTTTACTCATACTCGAGATTCTCGGTACTCATAAGACCTGCAGTTCAAGGTTATCCTCGACACTGGGTGAGTTTTCGGCCTTACCTGTCTTTTCGATTGGTACTCATGGCCTCTAGTTCGAGCAATCTTTGGGTTCCGAGCACCCAGTGCACATCTATCGCGTGTTTCCTTCATACCAAGTTCGATTCGGGTGCTTCGTCCACTTACAAGCCAAACGGGACAGCTTTTGCCATCAGATATGGGTCTGGTTCCATGGAGGGATTTATTTCCCGTGACCACTTAACTATCGGTGACTTGACCATCCAAGGTCAACTATTTGCTGAGGCCGTAAAGGAGCCTGGCCTTGCGTTCGCCTTTGGAAAGTAAGCATTACCCCAATGACTCGTATTTAACCTTTTGGTGACCTACCATCTCCAGATTCGATGGTATCCTGGGACTCGCTTACGATACAATTGCCGTTAACCACGTTCCTCCACCATTCTACGAGATGATAAACCAGGACCTCATTTATGAGCCTGTTTTTTCGTTCCGGCTGGGTTCATCCGAAGATGACGGTGGTGAGGCCGTCTTCGGTGGCATCGACCACAGCGCTTATACCGGCAAAATTTCCTACGTCCCTGTCCGCCGCAAGGCTTACTGGGAGGTGGAACTTCAAAAGGTTGCGTTCGGAGATGACGAGCTGGAACTGGAGAACACTGGTGCCGCCATTGACACTGGTTCGTTTGTCTGACTCCGTCTCCGCCCTTGTAATTTGACCTAATCCATTTTTCGTAGGCACTTCTCTTATCGTTGTTCCCACTGACATCGCTGAGATGCTGAATGCCCAAATCGGCGCCAAGAAATCATGGAATGGACAATACCAAGTCGATTGCGCCAAAGTTCCTCAACTGCCTGACCTCTCCTTCTATTTCGACGGACGGGCATACCCGTTGAAAGGCTCCGACTACGTGCTCGATATCCAAGGTACTTGTATCTCAGCTTTCACCGGTATGGACCTCAATCTCCCCGGTGGTTCGCTTTGGATTATTGGTTCGTGGTTGTCGAAATTTCGTTGAGTTGGAAACGTAGCTGATGCCCGACTTCCATAGGCGATGCTTTCCTTCGCCGCTATTACACGGTTTACGATCTTGGCCGTCATGCAGTCGGTTTCGCGAAGTCCAAGTAAATCGTCGTTATGGGCTACCTTACTCTTGCGCTGTCTTTTAGTATGATAATTATTCTTGTCCCGTCGTACTGTCCAAGTTTGCGTGGTTATATACAGAGCGCCACGTGTGTTTGATTGTCTGGGCGACGCGTCTTTTTTATTCGGCATATGCCATAGGCCGGAGTAGTAGAGAGAACCGTCTATCGCGCGAAGCTACTTGAAATTTGTTTAGCTGAGAGTGTCAAAGGTAGAGCCTTCTTGCCTTGCCACGTCTTGGCTTGTATGGTACCAGAGCCGATTCCTTGTACTATACAGTGAATACGGAAACTTTGCTTTGTCACCTTGTTTGTCACTTAAGCCCATCCACTCATAGATCCATGCACTCATTACATCTTGAACCAGACATGGACCAACCTACCAGGGACAACTCAGGCCAAGAGTCTTTATAGAAGCATAGAAGTGCACCATGTGGCACTCCTTAGAATAGATTAAGTAGCAAACTAGAATTAGAGTTTAACCTAATAAGGAGTTCTCAATTTCCTTCATCTCCACCTCTTCAGAGTTATGGGTAGTAATTGAATGTTGCAGCCATATAGACAATTTTGTAAGAGGTTGCAAAGTCTCCCACACTTTGCCCACCTTCTCTTCTGCAACCTTGCTAAAGACCTCTTTAAGGTCAGGAAGTGTATCACCTTGAATATAGCTTTGGATGTATCTCTGAATATGAGGTGCATATACACCTAGAAGGTCAGATGTAGTATGGCTTTGTATCAAGGTCAAAGAATGTTGAAGCTGTGTCATTTCTTTTTGCACTTCTTGTATCTGAGACTTCTTTTGTGCAATACTGGCTTGAAGCTGATAAACTGATTTAGAATGGTAGAATAAACAATACTGTTAAGGACATTACCTTTTTAATAATTTCTCTTTCCTTTGCCTTGAGAATAGATCTCATCTTTTCATCTTTCTCCAGGTCACTGCTTTGAAGCAAAACTTGAGCCAAGTCTCCTGCATGTAGCTGCAGTCTCTGATTCCACACTTCACTCTGTTGTTGAACAGTGGAGAGTGATGTTGAGAGAAGATGGTTATAAGCTGTTTCTTGACCCTTGGCAATGGTGGAAATGATGAGATCTTTTTTAACTTGTAGTTGATGATCTAGAAGGGTATTGTAGAACTGAGGGTCTTGACACTGCCAACGAGTTCCTGCTAAAGAGTCCGATCTCTCTTTCAAACGAGTTAGCTTGTCGGTAAGTGCATCCTCTCTGGCAATAATATTGTCTAATGAACTCACAAAAACACCTGGAATTAAAGACGAACTCACTTTTTAACACGCAAAGCATGATCACCCTCGGGCGGGAGATCACTCAAGCATCCTTCTGCCCTGGAAACCCAAGCCTCGAGTTGATGGAGCCGTTCGGTGTCCTGAGAGCGAGTTACTGAAGAGAACAGGGTATTCGGCAAACCCAACTGCGCCGTTCTGCCCTCCACCGCGGATTTCGTTGCGAGTTGCGTATCCTTGAACTCTTGATATTTGGCCTGAAGAAGATCCTTATCCACCCTCGGCATGACAAGTCGCGGGGATTTGCGTAAGGCGGACCAATGAGCTAGCTCATCATCGAGCTTTCGCATTTTTAACACCGCCGCTATACAGAGCGCCAATCGGCTGAGAGTAGAAGGGTTGAGTAAACGCCTGTATATCACGAGGAATCACCACTTACCTCATCTCTGAGTCGGTGCTCAATGATTCCAAAGTCACTTGACAACTATATGTTCGCGCTTGTGACCTATTTGTCGAGTTGGGGACTGGAGGTTGCCCAATGAGCGTAGTAGGTGACGATATTTTGCGTTCCGGGGGTGAAGGATCGCTAGCTGGCGTGGTTACGTCTCTGCCGGGCTGGTGGGCGTGGTCCTGGTCATGTCGAATGGCCAGAGGAATCAAGTCTGCTGTCTTTGCGGCGTCGCTGCCATCCCCGATTTTGCCTGTAACCACATCAGTAACAGTGGAGTTCCCGACGTTCGACGTTGCCGCCTCGGAAGGTGTATTGCCCCTTTGATTCGACGTCGGGTCTTGCCCCCATCCAGATTCCACACCTGCGTCGACCGATCCCCATCCAGTGCCGTCGGACCCACCCCACCCTTCGCCAGGAGCTCCCCAATCAGCACCATGGCCGCCCCATTGGGATGCGGATGACTTCGCGCCCGAAGCTGCGGGCTCAGGGGACTTTCTCTCGGGCACAGCGACATCGTTATTCACGTTGGAGCCTAAATCAGAATCGCCTGTGGCACTGTCACCCCACCCATTCGTCCCGCCTTTGGCTTGATTATCCCAGGATGATGATGCCCCCCAGCCGCTGGAGGTCGCTGCTGGATTCCCAGAATCGCCTGTGGCACCGTCACCCCACCCACTCGTCCCGCCTTTGGCTTGATCGTCCCAGGACGATGACGCTCCCCAGCCACCCCAGCCACTGGAGGTCGCTGTTGGATTCGAACTGGAGCCGGAGATATAGTCATCCCAAGCCCCTCGGTTTGAATTCAAAGGCTGCGAATTCGCCCCCGATCCTGGGGTCCCAAAAGAGGATTGGCTTCGCCCGCGGGGGGCATAGGGGTGGCCGCCCCTTCCACGATGCCCAGAAGGCCGTGCACGATCCCATGCTGGATCACTGGGATGGACGAATTGACAATCGGGATGACACGTCGACTCGTAGCCATTTGGTCTCGACTTTCGAGATCCGTCTTCGTTGAAGTTCTGAAAAGAAAGTAAATTGCCTCGGTCAGCGACCATGCACAGGAGGTTGGTAATGTCATAGATTACCCGACATCTTGTCAGCGGCATGGATGGCGTTTGAATTGGTCTAAACTGGGAGGGGGAAGACGGGTTGGGTTGAATCACACTGTCGAAGATCTTCACGGCCATCGGACTCTGCCGGGGTTCTAATTTCAAATCATCTCTGCCCGGCTGGAAACAAATCGCAACCGACAGTATCGCAACGCAAGATAGACCGTCGTTCTTAGTTCTTACAGTAGTCTTGCCAGTACGAGTCATAACACTACCCCCGGCCACGTATTTACAAGCGTAAGGCGAAACATGGCCATCCCTAGTGGTGCTACCCTGCGAACCATCACTGATCGCTTACCCGCCGATACGAGGAGGAAGCAGGGCACACCCCACTTATTGCCCATTTCACGCAACATCTCTATCCGCAGGCTCATGCACGAAAGACGTGCATTCGGCCTCGGCAGCCAAGGTAGCTTGGATTGGGAAATCTGAACACTTCTCGGAATGGGTTCTCCGCCTCAGATCTACCGACGAAAGGTGAAGTATGCAGAAATGTCTTGCCTGGGCCGTGCACTATTAGATCGATAGTGAAATAATAATAAGTCTTATCCATAGTTTTGAGTCCATCCGGGTGTTTCTCTTCTCAGCAGGTGATTGGCCCATGTTTATATGTATTTATGTCAGTGCTTTTAGTCTCGTTCACGAAGACGGTTGGCGAATGTTCCAAATGTTCTCTCCTGCCTAATACTAATTTTACCTTGAGCTTCTAAACTCTACGACCCATCCGAGTCATGAGAACTCGTCCGCGTGCCGCGACGATGAACCAACATCCTTTCCATAGAACATTCGGTTCTTCCCGGCCTTTGTCACTAATCGCTCTCTCTGGGCAGCGGAAGCGCTCGAACTCAGTAGCTGAATTTTACCGTACACTGGATCGTGTGTCTGTGCTTGGTGACGGTACCAACGGGCATACTGGGTAAGTCCCTGTATCCGTACCTTTGTCTGTGCACCGTCGATGCGTTCAAAAGATGTGTAAACGCACTCCACTGGGCCAACGATGGGGCCATCTTGCTCAGTGGTAGTGATGATACAACGTATGTCCCATGTGCCTTTTATGCGATCACGTTGATATCATAGTCATTCAGCGTCTGCGTGTGGAGAACCGAAACAGGAGAAACCATCCGCCACACGCTCAGATGCCAGGGCATTGTCGATACAGGTCATAGTTGGAATATCTTCAGTGTAAAGATGTTACCACTGTCCTCAAATATGTCCGCTTCCCTTTTCTTCTTAGACCCTTTACTTGGTTTTACTAACCTTTCCGACCAGCGTGACAGCGGCTGGTGATGGACAGGTCCGAGTTTTTGACTTGCTTCGTTCTGCGCGCACCCCAACCCATGGTTATGGAAGCACCAAGGTCTCACCTCTGTTAGTTTCACGCTGCCATACCGGTCACGCGAAGCGCATCGCAGTAGAGGATAGCCCAAGCCAGTTTCTGTCAGCTGGAGAGGTACCCCTAGATCCCTTCTTGCGCGTCTGACATGAACCACTTGTTCGCCTAGGATGGAACAGTACGCCAGCACGACATGCGTGCTCCACACCAGTGCAAGATCGGATGCCCGGCTCCGCTAGTCAGACTTCCACATCCTCTATCTACACTCTCAAACTCCTTTTTGGCACCTCACCTATTCGTGATCGCAGGCCACTCTCCATATGTACGTTGCGATCTAAAGGTGTTAACATGAGGTTGAACGTAAACCTAGGGTTATCTATTCGACCGTCGACACTCGGGAAGATTCATCAAGGAAGAGTGGGGTGTTCCTCTGAACACCAACGACTTTACGGCTTGTGTGCGGCGCTTTGGCAGAAAATTCCGCGGGTGGGGTGAATCCAGAGGCGATGAATATATTACTGGGGCCAGAATGTCGTCGACATCCAGTCATGAAGTTCGTGTGAATTCACTCTGGTGGATGCGTAACTCATTTGTTCTTCGCAGGTCCTTCTGTGTATGCTTTACTAACTCGCCCGCCCAGCGTTTCATCTGCTAATTCTTGGCAGCATACAGCTCGGATGCTGCTTATTTGTACTCGACTATGGACGACGCCACTGATACAGTCGACCTTGGCAATCGAGAATACTCTGACGACAATGTTCCCGTGTATACATTCGGGGAAACGATGCGACCACCCCCCCTTTTTGACGAGTTGCTCAGCAACCACCTTTCGACTCTCGCTGACCTTGGTGTGGACGTTGACGATGAAACTATGCAGACTGCAGATGCGACAGCCTTATTGTCGCACTATCTTGAAACGACATCTGAACTCGATAGCAACGACGAAGACACCCAAAGTTATGAGCACTCTAATAGCGATGTCCCTATTGTTCTCCCCCGTCGACGATTCGCCGGTTCCTGTAACGTTGAAACTATCAAGGACGGTAAGCTCTTGATATATATATACGCATTAGCTCACCTATTTTGTCTTCTCAGTGAATTTTCTTGGCCCTAATGATGAATACGTCGTGTCTGGATCCGACGACGGAAATTGGTTCATGTGGGATAAGAACTCTGGGGATTTGCTCGATATTCTCGAAGGCGATGGCAGTATCGTAAACATTATTGAAGGGCACCCACACCTTCCCGTGGTTGCTACCAGTGGTATAGATTCGTCGATCAAGGTGTGTAGTCCCCAAGATTCTACTGGTAGTCGGTGCTGAGTGGTACCAGCTTTTCGCTCCAGTGCCAGGTCCAAGCGAATTTTCCAAGATTCATCAGGCGAGGAGAATAATTTCACGCCATAGCGAGGCGGCCTTAGAACGGCTGAGTCTCTCGCGGCTGCTAGAAGTCTGGGGCACTCGTCGGATTTCTATTCCTTCCGAGCTCGAACCTGAATGACGTTGGGAATAGAAGTAATTTTCCGGTCTTTAGCATTATCTGCTTGTGTTCGTCGTTTGTTGGAATGTCTGAAGTGTATGCTGTCGTTGGATGTAATTCGCTGTGCGCGCCTGGGGTTCGGGAGGAAATTTAGGTGCATACTACATGAGGCAGAAGTACGTCCACATTATGAATCAAAACGCAGCTTGTCTCTCGCGCAGTCTCACCTCGTAGGCGGACTTGCGTCACCCTCTTGGTGGCTGTGTTTAGGTCGGTTGAGAATATGAGGACGCTGGACCATAGCATCCAAAGCCACAATTCTACGTATTCAGTTGCAGGGTTGATATATCCAAGTTGGTCGATATCTGGCTCAACCCTCCCAACCCTCCCATCCTTGGACTCCCTACAGTGAATGCGCCTGCATTCTTTTTCTTGAACGGCAATAGAGTTTCCCGCTTTATTGGCCCTCCGAGCAAGAGTCTTTTGGTAGTTTTCAGAGTTATGTAAGTATATCGTTCCTCTTGCTCGTTCTCACAGAGCTGGCTGTCTAAACGTGCCTCCTTTTTTGTTGTTGTTTCCCTACCCTACTCTATTCGTTGCCGACCCTTATTGAAGTATTCTCTCAAGACTTGAACAAATTTTGCACTCGATCCGGTTCCCGGCCGGCACTGTGCCCCACTGTTGTGTGTTGGACAACCAGCAACAGTCCCTCTTTGGAGCATCACTGACTCTCTTTAGATCTTTCTACTGTCACCATCGTTCAACACCAGCTGCACTCAAGCTGCACTCAAGCTATGAAATCAGCTGACAATTCCGGCCCTCGCCGTGGGACTCCCAGTGGAGACGAAGATGATTCGTCTCTGCCCTTGTTAGTTTCGCGTGTGCCAGACAGGTTCATCATGGGCGAACAACCTCCCAAACATTATGCGCGTCCTTACTCCTATTACGATTCTCGGGGGGGTTGGGGCTCTCCTAATTCCAGTTACGATCCACGAGGAGAGTCGTCTTTGCAACATCGCCCCGTGACCGACAGCTGGCATCATCCCGATGCCCCTCATTCAGCATACGAACTACACCACGTCCCCCCCGATGATCCCTATCGCCGTGGCGTTCGAGATGACTACATTCGTCCAGAAGACTCCCGCAACGGCTGGCCAGAAATTCGTTCGCCTGAGGACCCACGATATCCTCCCCCGGGTAGAGAATGGGCTGAGCGTTACGTATCTCCTGCTCACACTACAACCAACTCCTGGCCTGCCCACGGAGGACGACCCCCTGCCAATTTACAACGTCAAGGGGGATCAGACTGGAGGCAGGAAGGGAAGAGTTGGCCTAGGGATGACGGGCGCGGCGAGGGCTGGCGGACGAACGACTCATGGGAGCCGAGACAAGGTGGTCACACTGGTCGCCAACACAACGAATGGAAGCGAAGGGATTTCCAAAATGACCGCTCTCAGCGCAACACAGAAGACAGGACATGGCAGCCATCTGCGTCGTGGCAATCGTCTTCAAAGACCGGCGGGGGAAATCAGGGTCAACGTAACCAGAACAATAGGCGCTACCAGAATCGAGACCGAAACGGCAGGGGGGGCAGAAAGGGTCGCCACGGTTATCAACAGAGACGGGATTTCAGACCTGACGACAGTCACTTGAACAAGTAAGTGCGACTCAGTGGGTTTGGCTTAATGAGTTTGGTTTTTGACTAACTCGTTATTTTAGCTGGACGAAGCGTGAGGGTTCTGGTAGGCCCGTGAAAAAAGACTCTGGAAAAGAACGACAGCAACGGGCCTCACTTTCACGTTCACGTTCACCTGGAGGAGATTCCTATCGCTCTTCCCCTTCGAATCGAAGCCGCTCTCCCTCACAATCATTATCTCCTCAACGGCGACAAAGAGACTCAAGTGCTAACAACCGGAGCCATACACCATCTCCTTCCAGGGACGATCACCCCAAACGGCGATATTCTCCGTCCCATTCTCGCTCTCCAGGGCAACCCTCGTCTCCTCTCCGACCTTTGTCACCAAATAAATCACCCACACGCAAGGGAAAGTCTCCTTCGCGGCCTGAGCACCAAAGGCCCAGTCGTGGCCATAAACGGGATTATTCACCAGCATCTCGTTCGAGCTCGAGTAGGAGTAGAAGTCGCAGCCGTAGCTTGAGCTTGAGTCCGACCGATCGGCCACGAGCAGTCCACCGACTTCCCGTTACCACTTCAGTTCAAGACATCAATATACCACACCCCACCTCCCGAGCTGCCCAGCGGAATCAAAATCAAAACAAGCTTCTCTCAAGAGACAACGGTTGGCCAAAACGAGAACGGGGTCGAAACAACGGAAATGCGCGAGGACCGCGGCGCCCGGCCCAAGATCACGCCGCTGAATCAATGCCGCCCCCTGCACGTCCATCTCAGGCATCGCAGCAAAACCACAAGGACCCTGCATATACTCTGGACTATCCTCCTCCTGAACACGTTTCTCCCATTATCCATCCTCCCCGAGACGATATTTTGGTCCCGGCAGCCCATATTTCCCGCCACGAGGACACTCTGTCGTCGGCACCCCCCCTAACCGATGACATACAACCTCATCGACCTCCGCGCCGGTCATCTGAAACGTCACGCCCTACCCCAGCAGGTATGGGCTCCTTCAAAATTGGGGGTTTTAAGCCCATCGGACAAGCCAGTTCAGCCGTCCGAAGGTTCTTTCCTGGTGATGATGACGAGCGAGAGGACATCGAGAAGCGTCAGTCTCCACCTATGCTCGTTCCCGCATCGCATTATCGCCCCCCTGTGCCTCCCCCCCTCGTCCAGAATGGACAGGGATCGTTCGACTCTGCGGGTCCTTTCGGCGGGTCCTTTCATCGATCGCACTATGATTCAGCGCCTCATTCTCCATACTCGATGTCAGGTCGGCCATTGGGCAACAGCCCTACTCATCACGACGAGACGGCTTATGACAGGCCTCCCGTACATGATTATGCTCATTATTACGAGAATGAGCAAGGCCGACACCGTGATCAACGTGGACCTGCCTACTACCACGATGAGCAGCATTTTTCGAGGCATAATGGCCATGAGTACCCACCACCCCACGACCAAGACAGTGCGAGGGCACCCGATCACGATTTCTCCCACCCCCACGAACCGGAATTGACCAGACCCAATACTCCCAGCAAATACTCCCGCGACGAGTTATATGCCATTGTCAGTCAAGTTGGCGAGGGTACTTTCGGGAAAGTTTACAAAGCGCGCAATACTGTCAGCGGACTGCATGTGGCATTGAAACGCATCCGCATGGAAACCGAACGGGATGGGTTCCCGGTGACTGCTATGCGAGAAATCAAGCTACTCCAGTCTCTACGTCATGACAACATAGTGCGATTGTATGAGATGATGGTCTCTAATGGTACGTTTTACACCTCCGTTCTGAGTTGCGACTTTTTCGTTGACTTATTCTAATTGATGCAGGCTCCGTATACATGGTATTCGAGTACATGGATCACGATCTTACTGGTGTTCTTTCTCAATCTCAATTCACCTTCGCCGATGCCCATTTAAAGTCCTTATGTGAGCAAATGCTCGCGGGGCTGGCATATCTCCATCACAAGGGCATTATACACAGAGACATCAAAGGTTCCAACATTCTGGTTAACAACCGCGGCGAGCTCAAACTCGCTGATTTCGGCCTTGCACGGTTCTATCACAAGCGGCGCCGAAGCGACTACACTAACCGTGTGATTACATTGTGGTATCGTCCCCCAGAACTACTATTTGGAACCACCGTGTATGGGCCAGAGGTCGACATGTGGAGCGCAGGGTACATTAAACTACTTTACTTCACCGGGCGTGGTGACTGACTGTTCCGATTTCTAGGTGCATTATGCTCGAACTCTTTACCAAGAGACCAATATTTCAGGGCAACGACGAAATACACCAGCTCGAGTTCATCTTCAAAATCCTTGGTACCCCAACCCAAGAGCGATGGCCGGGTGTATCTAAGCTTCCTTGGTACGAGCTTGTGAAGCCGAAGGAGGCTATCCCAAATCACTTTCGTGATTTGTTTCGCAAGTAAGCACATACTCTCGACGACGCGGAATGATGAAGCTTAGAACCTTTATTAGGTGGTTATCTCCCGCTGGCTTGGATCTGGCCGAGGAGCTCCTGGCATTCGATCCTCTTCACCGGGTCACGGCTCTTCAAGCACTCGAGGCACCCTACTTCAAAGCCGAAGCACCTTCTCCGGCGATGCCAACCGGGTTATCGTCCTTGGAAGGCGAGTGGCACGAACTTGAGACAAAACGTGAGCGGGCGAAAAAACGAAGAAAGGTCGAAGGAGGCACGGGGCAGTGAAACTGACAAATTGCTCCCATTCACACATTGTGTAGCATATACAAGCATCGTACCCACCCTAATTTGCATTCTCTATTAAAAAGTACACACCGAGTTACAGCCAGCCGGTAAAGTTACACTTCAACAGCCGCAGTGCGCACCAGTCCGCTCTCAGTTAGGTGTTGTACAAGCGTTTCCACCTCGTTTGTGCGTAAGTCACAAATGAAGCAGCTGTAA
Source organism: Lactarius hatsudake (assembly GCA_024734325.1). NCBI lineage: Eukaryota > Fungi > Basidiomycota > Agaricomycetes > Russulales > Russulaceae > Lactarius > Lactarius hatsudake. The sequence continues at coordinate 1,563,517 of JANSJP010000002.1, read as the reverse complement.
TCTCGCTGGACTCACATGTGCGGCCGTCATTCGGATCTGCTTGTCCCACCGCTTAGTGAACAATGAACCGGTGTCTTCACTATCTTGATTTACATCACCCAATCCTCCAGCTTTACCTTGCGCGTCGTCCTCTTCTCGCCTCGCTTCGAACCAAATTAATTTGTTCACTTGGTCGATGTGTCCCTTAAGGCGGCCCTGTTCGATCATCTTCCGTGCCATTGTCTCCGCGGCACCTGGAGTGAGATCTAACAGAGCGCCAAGGCCGCCAAAGGTAATGTTATTGTATATTCGTGAGCTCGCAAGAACGTTGTGTTCCATAACTGCGCGATCGAGGACAGTCGTTGGTCCTGTTCGCGTACTAGCGCCTTCGACGAAATCGCCGTCTTCGAGCGTCGAAGACAGCCGATCATTTGCAGAGAGAGCGATTTTGGCCAGCTGGTGCGGCTTGAGTGTCTTTTCAAACTCTTTAACCTCGATTGGACGTAGTATGTGATCAAGGAACATTTTTGAGAGAATGTTGTAAGTGGGTAGCTCGGCAGTGCGCTCGTCGCGATAGAGAGAAGACAGAATTCGGGAGCGGTTTGGACCAGCTGGTGCGAGGACAGCACAGGTGACTGCAGCAGACCTGACGCGTCCCAGCGTTATTTGTGCGGTGCATGAGCCAAAATGCGTTCACGTACAGCATATATTTTCTTTCATCTTCATCAATCTCGCCGACGAAGCTCAACTCAGTGATACCGACTCGCAGCTTCCAGGAATTTCCTTGCGTAGTCGCTGATGCGGGCTTGGCAGAGCTTGTAGGTAAGAAGGGTCTCGCGATCCCCGGTAGAATGAATGAGAGAGGTAGCGCGATTATAATATGTTTCTGCCTGGACGGAATCCTCTTCCTCTAGGAGAAGACGAACGATGCGAATATATACCCGGAGCTTCTCCTCGTCGGTGCTATGAGCAGAACATCGTCGATCAGGTATTACGGATCGCATAAGAAAGAGGTCTGAGGCACCGTTGACTGGCTTCAAGATTGATGCCCCTCAGAACACGGGCGGCACCAGACCAGTCCTCCTCGCTCTCTAAGATATCTGCAAGTTCAAACTTGAGGAGGTTAACCTACCCACGGGTTAATGGCTGTGTACCGCCTCGTATATCATGATGCGCACTTGTTCTTCGTAGCTAGTGGCGCGCAACTGTATGATAGAGAGTATATCCTCTACGATTGCCTTGCGTCGCTCCCTGTCTGGGATAGTCGCCGACGTGAGGCTTTTAACGAGCTCTGTCAAAACCTGCCTGCCAGCAATGATGCCAGCATCCTGATTGATGAGATGGTCGACGAGAACATGGAGATCATGGGCGATGTTGCTGCTGCCCTGAGACGTAAAGATATTGGACAAGAGAGACAGATATGCTGTGCCCTTATCTTTTTGATTGAGAGTAGACAGTTGGGCAAGTTTTTGATCCATGGTGGCCGAGCAGGAGACCCTATCACGGTGACTTGAAGTTAGGCGCTCAAAAAGGCAGGCACTGCTTGCTTCGGCGGCCTCGCAACCATCATTCCATCTTACTCTGGTGCCGGACACCAATAAATAAAATATCACTGGCATTCCCTTTCTTTCCACTCTCTTCGTTCTTCGGCTCCAATGGATTTTGGTCGCTCAAATCCCAACCCCAAGCAACTGCCAACTCCTCCAGAGACTGACACCGATTTCTTAGCCGGTAGTCACCATGCTATAGATCTCACGAATGCACCAGGCGTTGCAGGACTCAGACATGAACTCTCACCTGTCCGCCAGCGCACCATTCCGACGCGTATCGACGCTTGCCTACCATAATTCACCTTTCCGACTCGGGGAGCCACGCGAAAGGACTACCACGCGACAATCACGTTGGCTTATTGTTGTCATTCCTCCGGCTTGGCTGGTCCAAGAACATGGTCCAATCGGCCATACTTTGGCTTCAGGTCCTCCTCAACGTCTTGCCCAGGGTGTTCTGATGCCCCTTCTGCCGACTGTGAGTGGACAACTCAGTTTTGCCTATTTTTTGCTCATTTGCAAATTTAGATGTATGGCCAACTCACCGCCATTGCTCGTGAATTTAATTTTCCTAGCCCCGTGGGTCTTTGCATCTACTTGCATATAGTCGAACAAGGTTTTACTATGACACCCCGTGTCTCGGACGAGACCTGGCCAACGCTTTGGGGTCACTTATTCGAAGCGCGATCTCCATCTACTCAACAATCACCAGTGTGCGGACGCATAGAGTTCGATATCGAAAGGCAGAAGGCGCGCTGGCTTGATTCATGGCTAACCTCAACCCGTAGACATGCGGTGGACGTCCCGGTATCTGTGCCGTCATCGCTTTCTCATTGGCGTGGGGAAAGCAAGGCCTCTTTTGATGAAAAGGCTGATGAACACTCGGAAGCACTGCCAGGGGCGCACACTAAAGGATGGACCCGTCATATCCCTAAGAAACTCTCTCTCGTCGATAAATTCGACACGCTCTCCGTCACATCTAGCGTGGCAAATGCGATCGCAGGAAACGGTGTTGCTAACGAACTTGCAAACTCGTTGACTACAATTTTTCAGGAAGACGAGCCGAAGACGGTCAAGAAGGCCCTGGAACAAGCGTGTCCAGTCCTGGAGGGCGAGCTCATCCGTTACGCCGACGCCGATTGCTACGACGGGTCATATTGGTTTTGATACCTTGCATATCCCAAACAAGGCTCAAGTTGGCGACGTCGAAGTTTTAACGGAGGTAGAAGATGTAGAACCCCTCGATCTCGATGACTTTGCGTGGTCCGTGTCCTCAATAGGTCCCCAAGACCATGAGCCACTGGCTTCAGCCTTTTCAAGCCCTCGAGTTTCGTCCGTACATCTAGACCGTCGCATTGAAGGGTCTGTTTTGCTCACACCGTCGACGGCAACCTCCTGGGGTCCTAAGTTCGCTCGATTACTCCCCGGTATCAACCCTGTTTCGTCTTCCTTCACCTGACATCGGCCGACGCATGACGGAGGATTGTCCACCAACCCCATCTACGGTTACATCATGGGGTCCGGAGGAGTTGTTGTACTCTCCCGCGTCTCCCGCGTCTCGCCTTCCCTCTCCAGACCTGGGCCGGCGCATGTTAGAGGATTGCCCACCTACACCGTCTACGGCTACATCATGGGGTCCGGAGGAGCTTTTGTTCTCCCCTGCATCGATGGTAGATCGCCTTCCCTCCCCCGATCTTGGCTTGCGTGCGCTGGACGACCCGCTATCTCCCCTTTCTACGCATATCACTTGGGGTCCACCAGCGAAAGATGATGACTTTAGCAGAACGTCCAGCAATCTCACAGGGAATCACGTCTTTCCGTATTTCATGGCCTCGGACCGCCCAGCATGGACACTGATCTGGCCATTTTACGAGAAGAATGCGGCATTCCACGCACACTCTACCTATGTGACATCGGTGGAAAATAATGGTTTCAACAACACACCAGGCGTTCTCACAGGGAATTACGTCTTTCCGTATTTCACAGCCTCGGACTGCCCAGCGTGGACACTGATATGGCCATTTTATGAGACGAATGCGGCGTTCTGCGACTCGGCCTGTACAACACCAGTGGAAAACAATGGTCTCAACAGCACACCAGGCGTTTTCACGGGGAATCACGTCTTTCCGTATTTCACAGCCTCGGATCGTCCGGCATGGACTCTGATATGGCCATTTTACGAGAAGAACGCAGCGTTCTGTGACTCTACCTGTATAACACCAGTGGAAAATAATGGTTTCTACAGCACACCCGGCGTTCTTACAGGGAATTACGTGTTTCCGTATTTCACAGCCTCAGATCGCCCAGCGTGGACGCTGACCTGGCCGTTTTATGGGACAGAAACAGTATCCAGTGCATTCTCATCGCGGCTGCCCAAGCTGTACCCCACAATCGATATTTGTAGGTACTCAAAATACCTCCGAGTTATCATCGTTAAGCGCGCTACAGATGATGTCGTGTATCCCCACTTTGAGTTATTCCCCGGGCATATCTGCACCGCCCAGGAAGCAACCACGGGCCTATCACCACGCAACTCTACAGAGCACACCGGTGATTCGTCATTGGATATGTATAATGGTCGCCTCCAAGTCGTTGGACCCCCCGTCAAAGTTAGCTCAGTTTACCTAGAAAACGGCTACCCGACATTGAGTATCTGTGAGTTAGTGTATCTACCACCTCGCTCGTGTCTCAACTAGATACAGATCCCCCGGTCTATCCCTACCTATGCATATATCCCTCGCGTCACGCAGACTCGGTTGTCGCTCAGGATGTCGAACCCCATTTTTCGCAAAATCTCTTCAGCCATTTGGAGCTTGGTACGCAGTATCCCTCATTCAATCTGTGTAGGTTCTCTTGTTTCTTTTCATGAGGGTGCAAATCGGAGAGCACTAACACCGAGTCTACTTGGCAGACCCCGCAAGCTATCCAAATAATCTTATGTGTATTTATCCGCCAACTATGCCTGGACCAGCTAGTTTCCTACCCTTTTCGGATGCAGATCAACCACCATACTCCTCTGTTGTCTCTTCCCACGCAAAACCGGTTTCCTCATGCAACAAGGTTGATCAAACTGTTGACGAAGGTGAGCTGGCCCGCGGATATCCAGAGACGCACTCCAATGATCCCCCCGATATCACAGAAGTCAAGGGTATTAATATCCGCCTTCCCGAAGTGTACCCGAGAATCCCTCTCTGTCAGAACTCCAACTACATCATATCTGGAACAACTAAATCTGAAATCCTGATAGATACTACGGTTTATCCTGAATTTGAACTTTACCCTTCTGTCTCCCTGGATGAGACAAATGGACCGATGACGGTTGCTCAGTTGTCTCTGTATCCATGCATGAGAATCTGTATGTCCTCATGAGACTCTCGATGAGCCGTTGTCTAAATCTGTACAGATCCCATCGTCTATCCGTGTTTCGAAATCTACCCGGGTCATATCTCCACTGGGGAGAATGATGGCGTAGACCGCTTCGGCGTCTCTTCGCCGCCACCGTCCGTCTGTGAGTCTAACCACTTTTGCTGCCGCTCCGTTCTCATACTCCGCAGTATATCCGCACTTCGACCTTTATCCGAGCCCCTCCGAGGATCAATTAACGTTATCATCGACCAAGCCGTCCTCTCAGTACCCTTCTTTCAACCTTTGTAAGCCCTTGTATTCTATTTGACAAGTTCGTGACATGACGTCCGGCGTGTAGATCTACCGGTCTCTCCTCATTCCCAGACCCTCCCAAGTGCTGTGCCAGAGCTTGGGGTCCCAAACACAAGCCGCGGTTTCATTTCCCGGAAGGCAAGAAAAACTCACAAGGACTTACATGATGAGGTGTTCGTAACAGATGCTCTGGCGAAGGAGCCCGTTCAACCAGCCATAGCCAGACTGCAGACAGGAACACACGCACGAGGTCGCGTCCGCTCCGGAACGGTTAGCGCACACCCTGGCTTACGACAAAGTGTCTCGTCTCCCAGTTTTCTACCTCCAGTTCCTCCACTCCCAGTTTCAACCCTAGCAACACGTCGCACCACCACGTCCAACTCAGAAGCACGACGGAGTGGTTTACCGGTCTCTCCTGTTGCAACACGTACCTTAGCAGATCGGCCTGTTTCTTCTTATACCGCCCTGCCCCAACAACCCTCTCCAATCGATGACGAGGGGCTATTGGTCCTGTCTGCCAATTCTAGTCAACGAAGGGACCACGCGCACCATAAACAAAACCGACCGCGGGACAGTCTGGTACTGGAAAAAGCACGGCTCTTCGAACACCTTAACGCTCTATGTAAGGTTGTTAATTCATGGTGAAATTGTCGTCCTGACTTTTATTACTCAGCAAACGACGAACCCCCGTCGAGTACATCGAGCACCTCCGGCAAGTTTGTGCGCCTCTCGTCGTCTCCAGGGTTGTAACTGTTAGATGGTATCACTTGTCCACAAAAACACCATCACTCGAGCTTTCCTCCCACGTGACCCATAATCTCTAATGCTTTTCCAAGAAAACTACTCTGTCAACGTCAGTATCGTGTCGTTGCAGAGTCCTACATGAACACTAGATAATTTGGCTCACGCTTATGGATGCACACTGTACGAAATCAATAAAATCCCATATATATATATGTAAACTATTCTACGACTTGCTAGCGACGGTAGTCCGCGTTGGGGAATTTTAGAGAGTAAACCGGTAGCTGCCCTCCTTTCGATCCTTGCCAGCCCTTGACGTCGAAGAACACCCTAGAATCGTGTGACGAACGATGACTGGAGCAGCGGGCCCAATTTGTTGCCAAAAACCAGATTCGAGGTCTGTGTTCATGTGTTCAGAAAAGACGGCCACCACACGCCAACCATGCACGCCAACAGCTTTTGTAGAGAAGTAGACGTGTCAAAATCAAATTGCTGCTGAGTGGTGACCACGACTGTGTTACCTAGCGTGGCGTACTGCGCGCGAACTTAGCAATGGAAACCAGGTAAGCGAGTTCTTCGGCTGTAGTAGTGCGGGGTAAGGAAGATCCAACATGATGTAGTATACATACTCAACGGCTTAATGGATGGTAGCTACTACCACATCTTCACTGTCTCTGCGACCGAAAGCCGGCGTAGATCTATCTAGGCCCGAAGAACTTGTCCTCGTCAGAGCGGCTGACTCAGAGCCTGTTCTGCTTCATCCCACAAATCCCGCTGTCCCCAAATGTTCGTTACGGCGCAGAACACGACCCACATCGAACATTCGCTCAATGTCTTGGGACCGCGTTCACAGCTCGAGGGGCCAACAATTGCTTCCGCTTCCGCTGTGGATCCCGTCTCTGTTGCTTCTCTATCCTCGCGTTTACAGGGAGCAGATGGTGAAGCGCTCCCTGATTCTATTTTCGCACGGCGAACGACTGAGATTAGCGCTACACAAGTCCTTGCAAGACTGCGTAGACTGTCTATCTCATCTGCGGAGCAGAATAAGTCAATGCGAGTGAGGAGCGCGAAGACCCATCGCATGTGTATGTCCGTAGGTGCGTGGGTGGTTGTGCTGTTGCTGTGACTATCCAACGATCCGAGATACAAGTTGAACCAGTGAGTGAAGTACATGACAAGGTGGAGAGAGAAGCGCTAAGTCCGCCGGCATTGAGAAGGCACAACGGGGAAAAGAGAGAGACATACATGGTCCACTTGGAACAACATAGCCGGGGAAAGCTCTCTTGGCCTCCATGGAGCGGTGTCACTGGGTGAGGTGTCGCGAAGTTGTTGAGCGGCTGATGGAGTGGATCATCAGGAGAAAGAATCAGCTCCGATTATGGTGGAACTACGCACCGATGCCGCACTGCCCTGTGCGATCTTTTCCCTGCCCCGCGATTTTCGGAGGATTCCAAACCGACTCCGGGGCACCTTCCAAGAAAGCCCACCAAGCATCCCTGCTTTTCTTTTCTGGGATTATCCTCGGGACTGGCCCTGGTTGCCGAGGCCGGATGACGGGCTGAGACATGTTCTACCAGAGATGATCGATGAGTACGCGCGTTTGAGGAAAGCTTTTCAGACTCACTCACGCCACGAAAGTTGTGAAAGTGGCGCTCGAATTTGCTGCGCCATTCTTTGCATGGCAGCAGCGGGGCTGCCTTTGTATGACATATGGATTGGGCAGGCTGTGGAGGAATGAATGCGTAAGGATTGGCTACGTGTTTGACACCGGGAAGCTTCCGTGCATCCCTCCTGTTGATACGTCGACAGGTCATTCCGTATTGTAATATAAAAATGATAAAACACACCTGACGAGGAACAAGTATTGCATACCATCCAGAGGTTCACCGTCGAAGTCGATGGGAAGATTCGCCACTGGGAGTGTTTGGCGCAATCCATACGTAGCTTCGTCGTCGTCGCATTCATTCTCGCGTTTGCGTTTCTTGGGAGGTGCCATTTTTACAGTAGTTTACGGCGCAAGTCGAGGCGACCGCTTGAGTCATGTCGAACGCAGTCGAACGCCCGCGGAAGAAACGGCCCGGATAAATTATTGAAGCCCTGCTAGTGACCTGAGCTATATATGACGGTGAAACCCAAACTAATATATCCAAGAATATATATCTACTGGCCTCAGTAATCCAGTAGGAGTTATCCCGTCGTAAGTGTCCAAGCCCTCATCCCATATATATAAAGTGCGATCCCAGCAAAATAAGTGAACATGATCTCTGGGTGCATATGAATCAGTTAAAACATGAGACAAGTCCTAGGTATGGCTTACGTCTTCGACGATGGGAATATCGTTGCAGCTCCTCCTGTAGCTGCGGAAACCCCATAAAGTTGCAAAAGATGTGAGCAGAAATTGAAGGTAGCAATGAACCCGTGCGAAGGAGTAAGAAGGCGGAGTGGAACCCGAAGAGCGTCGTATATGTAAACTGGAAAACTGTCATTTTGTTCAGGTGGGTGTTACGGTAATGCGTGAAAACTCTCACTTGTCAAGAGAAGAGCGTGCCACAAAGCCTGGCGGGTGCGGCCGTACATGTTGTAGGTCTCCCACACGTGGTGCAAATGAGCTGATACCGACTCAGAGGTTATGTCACCGCCTTGATACGGAATACGGCGTACCAGATCCAAAAGAAATGGGCGAAAAGAATACGATGAACGCATTCGAGGCACCAGCAAGGCGATAGGCACAAACTAGACATGAGCGCCAAACCACTTCTTCGGAAATAGGTGCCTGCATAAACCCATGCGTTATTAGACTCCTATGGGTTCAGAGGACTGCCGCTCACAATAACGTAATTTCGAAATACAATCCAATTGAACGTATTCTTGTCGGGCTTGTTCAACGTCCGGGGTCTCATGAAAGGCAGGTCACGAGCCAAGTATTGTCCATACAGAGGCCCAAGGAACAGCATTGGTGTCACGAGGTGCGCAGGAAGATCACGCATTCGAAAAGAGAAACCGAGATAGCGAATAGCTGTATCCCACACACCCTGTGAAAACTGGATGAATGACAATAACACAAGACTGTATCTACTTACGTTCGTTGCATTGCTTTGGTTGGTGACGACGATATAGTGCATCAAGGATAGCGAGGCTATCATACTGACAGAAACCGACAATAGTCGTGCTTTAATGACTGTAGGATCATCCCGCCACCGCTCAGACGGATTCTTTGAGCGTGACCCATTGTTTGCCTGTGTCTTGGAGAAGGAGAGACGCGTGTATTTGGTGAAATAAAGCGGAAGGACATAGCCTATGGTCAACATGGCGTTGATGAGGTGAGCATCTTTCAAAGACAATGGTGTCTGGGACGTGTGCATACTGAGTGGACACCGCAGACCGCAGACCGCAACAGTGAATGAGGCTTTGCCTCGCTTTGTCAAGCTTGACTCGTAAGCATCCGGGCCGGTCGTTATTGGCGCGTGACATAAATAATCCATTCAGTCATTCGATGCGTGTACAGTACATGAAAATTGCGTGAACAAGTATTAATGAATCAACAATTGTGAGGTCAAAAGTATGCATGCAAACCCCCCGAAAGTACCTATAACTGCCCACTGTGTAAGGTCCCCGAGCTGGCGTCCACTTACCGTTGTTGTCAATCCCCGGAAGGCATACAATGCGACACCGGTAATGAATGCTGCGATCGCGTAGAGCAGAAAGACCAAGGGGAGAGACAAGAGGACACTTCGTCGCTTCAGATTCAATGGCTGAGTTAGCTATGAGATTAAAAAATCGTGCCGACGACACATACCGAAAGAAGGATCAGCCCTTCTCCGCGAGGGTAAGCAACCGGATGCTCGATATCTGACTTGTATCTGAACAACGCGATTACGGCTGAAACAAGACTGGATGCGGAGAGAAATATCGCGATGAAACCAGCAATGCGTGAAACGTCATCCATCCCTGGGAGTGTGATGAATGTCACAGAGGCACTTAAAATAATCGCCGCCTAGCAATCAAAATTAAAATACAGGCCACTTGTTGCGGTACGTCCAACTCACGATCAGACAAGCAAATCCCCCAACAACAAGCATAGGACCAGCAATACTGCGTACGCCACCCTCTGCATCGAATCTTTGATGATGCGATCGTTCCAGGAAAAGATAGGGAAGGCCAAGGCAGAGTAAGGAAACGATGAAATCTCCCGCTGTACGACGAAATGGAATACGAGTTGGGGGAGCGTTGCCCCGCGAATCTTGGTGGATTGCATCGCCCATGGGTCGGCCCTGGCGCCATGCAGCTAAGTTGATTTGATGAGACCAGAAAACGAAAACTTTTAGAATAATTCAAAACTTACCAATACGAAGAAGTACTTTGGATACGGCACGTGTACGAACAACCGATACAGTCTGAGCAGATAGGTCTGAGGGAACAGGACGCATGTCAGAAGTGCCCAACGCAGCTATGAGAAGGCTCACGGTTAAACGAGCGAAGTAGTGTTATCAGCTGCTGGCATTCTTCTTGGCTAAATGGAGGCGGAGTCGGGTGAGACGACGGGAGCAGCCGGTCTAACACAAGAAAAAGTATGAATAACTGTGCAAGATGAGGCGACATGAACAACTTGCCGGTATAGGACCATGTCAGGACGTCGATGGCCTCGGAAACTGATGCCGGAGGAAGCAGAACGTGAGCGGGATGTGACACCATGTACGACCAGTACTGGTATTCCATATCATTTTCTGTCGAGTGGTTAGGACACGCATTGGTGGGCATGCAATACCAACGGCTTACTGTCAACATCCTTGTGTATAACCTCTCCAGGGTCCGATGAGGGGCGTTCAAACAATACCATCCGCGATCCGTGGTGCACCCAGGCTTTTGCCGGGATGAAAGTGGTCGTGGATTCACCCGCATCACGGAGCCATAATTCCCACCCTTGTGGAGGCAGAATATCCGTATCGCGCCCCTCGAGAAACGCCATGACCGCGTCTAGCCGTTCGGAGTTGCGCAGATCGATGTCTGTGACTACGTGAAGGGTAGAGTTCGAGAAGTAACGGGAACCGTCTGGCAACACAAGTTCTTGCCATCCAATGCTCGCAAATGGGCGCATCGGTACCGGCCACAAATGATCTCCGTTTTGAGGAGCGAAGATTGATATAGACTGTGCAGGTTCAGCCTGTCCGTAAATTGGTATATTTTTGAAGGGTGTTGTGGAGGGTTGCAGAAGTGGACGAGTCTCGCTATCGGGAATGAGAACAGTAACCATATTAGGGTGACTCGTCACTTACTCAGTGTCGTACTCGAGTTCTCTAGGCGAAAATATAGCACCTTGGCCTGGGGCACCGATGTTCGGTGGCACAGTTTGAATGGGCCTGCAGGTGATAGTCAGTCATCAGCGTCCAGTCGTCCAAATGCTAAATAAGTGCCATACCTCGCATAGACGACTTGATCGGCGCGAGGGAGGGGAACATCAGTTGGTGCCTTATTCTGAGTATCTCTGACACTGGCGACGACTGGAACTGGTCTGGCAACACGTCACCTTGCAAGTCATAATAAATGGAGAACTCCACTCACTCAGGCATCGAAATAGCAGGGTTCTCGACCAGATGAGGTGCATCTGTAGTTCCCACACTCTCAACTGAATCGGAAAAGGGGTTCTCTGACCTAATTACATCGTCGCGGTGTCACACATGAGTATTTTCTTTGCGCGGGGACTCACGCACCTGTTGCTTGGAGGAGGCGCTGCAACGTCTTCCTGACGAGGCTCAATAGAGACAGCGGGAGCTTGAGACAACACAATAACTGATGACGCCAAAGAGGATGTACTCGGCCTCCCAGAAACCTGCCTAGTGGGGTTAGACGGGGTGCGTGGCCGAACCTGAGAAGACACGGTAGAACCCCTCGTCCTGCTCTTCAGAGTGACACCGGCTACCGACGATTTGTCCAGAGACGCCTGATCAAATGCGAGTGGGTTATTCTGTCGAGGGGTTGTCGCTGTGCTCGTCACATTATCCACGTTTGCGGATGGAGCCCCTACAGACACCGGGGGTGTTGAAACAGGAGTAGGGTCGGGAGTCCCTTGACTCGCAGGCGGTGGGTGAGGAACTGTTGGGGCCTCCTGCTCAGGCTGTGGCGTTCTATCAGTAACAAGCGGGCCGCTGTCCCAAGGTGCTGCAAGGAGTTCGGTTGGTAGCTGCCGTTCATGTGGAGGAATTACTTGTCCATGTGACTGAGTACTACCAGAATCCTCGGATCTCCGGACCGGCAGGGATTCCTCTTGGGCGTGCTCTGCAGCTGCAGCATGCTCAGACTCGGCATGACTGAGAGCCTTCGGAGAATGTGTGACATAGCTGTCAACATGCGTTGGTACAGGAGTGCTCTCCGGAAGAATAGTCGGAGTGGGCCTTGCTAGCGGTACAGGGACAACCTCCGAAGTGGGAACTTGAGTTACCGGGGCGACTTCAACTGTACTAACTTGTTCATTATTCGAAGCAGGTGCGCGAGTGGGTTGTTCAGACGAATTCGTTGTCGACTCGATGGGCGGTTGCTCTGTCTTCGATGTTGACGCGGTAACAGAAGGTTCTGGACGATCCCTTGGAGCACTAATTGGGTCACCCGACAGTTTCGATGGTCCCGCAGGTTCCGGCATGGATTCAGCTGCTTCACGGGCGGGAGATTCCGGGACTGGACTTGGCATAGCATGCTCATGGGTATTTTGGGCCTTTGCATCGAGTTTAAGAGATTCACTCGACGACCTGGAGGGTGTTCCAGGCCTCGTGAAGCTGATTGCGGACGACGATCGCCTCATTATGGTACCCATGCGGGATCGAAGAGACTTTGCAGGTGATGGCGACTGAGGTTTGGTGGTCATATTGTGGGGAGTAGAGTGTGGTCCGGTTTCTAAGAGTGGGTATGATGCGGGAGGATGAAAAACGAACAAAGGATCAATCGTCGGTGAGGGTTTTTATCATCGCCCTGCGTAGTACCCCGAACGCTGCACGCGAGGCTGCCTGGCGGCATCATTGATCGAGGTCAGGACTGCGACAGCATGTTTTCCATCGCAAGACGGACAACGTGACAACCACAAAACAACATCCATTGCTGGAAACACGTGGCGCTACATTTTGGACACCGTTACTGGTTGACGGATTTGAGTAATTTCGCGAGGCTTACACGTGTTGGAAGACGTGCGTTTGTATAGGTGAAGATGTGACACAAATCGCCTGCGACAGCCATGGTGGCCGTCAGGGGGTGCTCTGTCAATGAAGTTTTGCTGGATTAGGGTCGAGAAAAGAGTGCCCTTAAGAACCTCTAGGTTTGCTAGGCAAACCGCTTGAAAGTGCGTACAGTACGGCGAGGGAGCAGGCACTTGGCGCCGCTACGCAGATTCAAATATGCCGTAGTAGCCGGCGGGAACATCACTGCGGGGCTATGATAGGTCACGGTCAACGTGTCCGCGACATGATGGAGGCCACGTGTTAGTTAATCCGCTCGCCAGACTGTCGTTGCCACTAGTATCAGAGCGCTGCTGCCGTTCAGGTTCCCACTGCCATGCTCTTAGATGTTAACGTGAGTAAATCCTTGACTTCATGACATTTTTTTGAGCGCCACCACTCCCAGCGTAAAGTATTTAATAGATCCGACCGCGTCAAAGCAGTTGACTTCCATCCTACGGAGCCATGGCTTCTGACGGGTCTCTATAACGGTTCCGTCAACATATACAACCACGAGACTGGCGCCTTGGTGAAGACGTTCGAAGTTGCAGAGGTCCCAGTTCGGTGCTGTCGATTCATTGCTCGAAAAAGTTGGTTCGTCGCGGGCTCCGATGACTTTCAGCTGCGTATCTTCAATTACAACACACATGAAAAGGTCGCGGCATTCGAGGCACATCCCGACTACATTCGCTGTCTCACCGTACACCCTACTGCAAGCATCGTCCTGACTGGAAGTGACGACATGACCATCAAAGCTTGGGACTGGGAAAAACAATGGAAGTGCATCCAGGTGAGCCACTTGTAAAGAGACAAACCGAGGAAGAGACTAAAGACGACACAGACTTACGAAGGGCATACACACTATATCATGAACATCGCGGTTAATCCCAAGGATCCAAACACCTTTGCTTCGTCATGCCTTGATCGTACTGTAAAAATGTGGGCCATCGGTTCTCCTGTCCCAAATTACACGATGGAAGCGCACGACAAGGGTGTCAACTACGTCGAGTTCTACCCAGGCGCGGACAAGCCGTACCTCGTGACGACCGGCGATGACAAGACCGTGAAGGTATGGGACTATCTCAGCAAAAGCTGTGTGCAGACAATGGAGAGCCACACAAATAACGTCTCGTTCGCTGTATTCCACCCCAACCTTCCCGTCATCATCAGCGGTAGCGAAGATGGTACGATCAAGCTCTGGAACAGTGGGACGTATCGCTTAGAGAATACCCTGAACTATGGCCTGGAGCGTGCCTGGTGTGTTGCTCTTCGCAGGGGAGGGAACGAAGTTGCCGTAGGCTTTGATGAGGGTTCCGTTGTCTTGAAGGTACACATGATGTTCTTGGTTATCCGTCCTCGTACTGATTGCCTTGTAGCTAGGTCGCGATGACCCTACTTTTTCGATGGACCCTTCTGGAAAGCTTATCTACACTCGCAACAATGAGGTTTTATCTGCAAACCTCCAGACAGTTTCAGATGATGCCTTTGTCGAAGGCACTCGCATCCCTCTGTCTATAAAAGAGCTCGGCTCTACCGAGATATTCCCTACGTCACTCAATCACTCCCCAAACGGCCGTTTTGTGACAGTTGTCGGGGATGGAGAGTATATCATCTACACCGCTCTTGCGTGGCGGAACAAGTCCTTCGGCGCAGGCAATTCATTCGCGTGGGCAGGGGACTCCAACACATATGCTATTCTCGAAGGCAAACTACAAATACATCTCTACAAGAATTTCAAGGAACGTCCTAGTCCAGTTATGAAGGGTCTCGGCTCCTGGATTATCGACGGATTACATGGTGGGACCCTTCTCGGTGCTCGCGGCAGCACCTTTGTCGTCTTCTGGGATTGGGAAACAGGGGAGATAGTACGACGCATAGACGTAGAGGCAAAGAACGTACGTCGACATCTTGCTTGACCCGTTCATCTAGCCTCACCTGCCCAGATTTGCTGGTCTAACACTGGAACATTCGTTTCCATCGCCTCGGAAGAATCGTTCTACATACTTCGATTTGATCGTGATGCCTATGAAGCAAAAGTAGAAGCCGGTGCCGATCTGGGTGACGAAGGAGTAGAAGAAGCGTTCGAGATTGTGACCGAAGTGCCCGAGAAGTACATTCGACCTTGAGTCCTCGCACCTAGTTGCCTTACTCTTGCCAGGATTAAAACTGCTCAGTGGATTGGCGAATGCTTTATCTACATCAATGCTGCCAACCGACTAAACTACTTCATCGGCACTGAGTCCTACTCCGTTACCAGTTTTGATCGGTATGCAATGTCCCTTCTTGGAGGCAACTCGCTGATCATCCGTGATTTGTAGGCCTATGTCCCTTCTCGGCTACCTTCCAGCGCACAACCGAGTCTACGTGATGGATAAGGACATGAACGTTTCCGGCTATTTCTTGTCGCTGAGTGTTATCGAATATCAGACGGCCGTATTGAGAGGTGATACGGCCGCAGCGGAACAAATCCTACCGACGGTGCCGAAAGATCAGCGCAATAAAGTCGCAAGGTTCTTGGAAAACAGAGGTGTGCCTCAATCTGTGGTGTACATGACGATGGCTGATCCCGCACAGATCTGAAGGAGCTGGCTTTCCAGGTCACTAGCGATGCTGACCATAAGTTCGACTTGGCATTGCAACTAGACGACCTGGACGCTGCACTTGAGATAGTACGTGCTGTTCCTGACGCCGAAGCCGAAACAAAATGGAAGGCCGTTGGCGATCGCGCTTTGACTGTTTGGCGGTTCGACTTGGCGCGCGAGTGCTTTGAGAAAGCTGGAGACCTCAATGCACTAATGCTACTTTTACTCTCTACCGGTGACCAAGCTGGATTACAACAATTAGCGACAAAAGCAGGTAGGTCGATCTTTTGCTTCTCTCGTGGATGTCTTTTACCGAACGTCTGTGATCAGAGCAAAGGGGTCAAAACAACCTCGCCTTTGCAACACTCTTTCAGATTGGGGATGCTAAGGCGTGCGTCGACCTTCTTGCAAAGACGCAGCGTATACCAGAGGCTGCACTATTCGCGCGGACATATGCTCCGAGGTACGTCAGAGTTTGTGTTCATAGATCAGAACATGCCGCTTTAATTGGATTTCCTAGCAAAATCCCGGAAATGGTTGACGCTTGGCGTTCCGAACTTCAGGGAAAAGGGCGGTCTAAGCTAGCTTCTGCGGTTGCGTCTCCTCCGGAACATGAGGGTCTCTTTGAGGAAGGATGGGCTGATGCGGTAAAGCGCGAGTCCGAGTCCGGTGTAGAGTAGTGTTTGTAAAGAGTTCGAATCGAGTAATCAGAGTGGCGTGGGTGAATGACCCCGGAGCGCCTGCCGTCTGCCGTCTGCCGCGGTTGCTGGCAGAAGCCATTCCACCTTGAGCTTGCCTACATCTTCACGCTGACATTTTTTCGCCGTGACCGTTCCCTTTCCTCTCCTTTCCTTTTAGCCCATCATGGCCTCCCCCCCGTCACCTGCAATTGGTTCAGGTGACCTTGTCGACCTCCTCTCACCCTCTACATCCACTATTGTCTACCCTACCGACGATGCTATTCTACAAGTCCTGCAGGCATCATTCCGTGTTGACCGACCTTATTTCAGGATAAACACTTCCCACTTCATCGTAGTCAATCCTTACAAGTCACTGGCCAATACCAATGACAACACTGCCAAAGAATACGAAGAGCGTTGTTATAAGGACACCTCACCGCCGTCAGGCTCCCCTCAACCGCCCTTACCCCCTCACCTCTATGATTTGGCTGCCCGGGCTTACCTTCTAATGAGGAGGAGGGGTGAATCCCAAGCTATCGTCTTCCGGTATGTGCGAAAAGACACCAACTACCTGCTTTCCTTCTCAACTTGCATGCAGTGGTGTCACTGGGTCAGGCAAGTCTTTCGGCAGAGACCTCATTATAAAGCAAATATTGCGTCTTTCCTCCCACTCGAAACGCGAGACGAGGCTTGCCGAGCATGTCAAAGCCTTCACGTCGTTGTTGGATTCCTTCGGCAATGCCAAAACACTCATGAACCCCAATGCCTCTCGCCATGGACGTTATTTCGAGCTCCATTTCAATGACCGTGGCCGCGTTAGCGGTGCTAAAGCCCTTACCTATGGTCTTGACAAGTCTCGACTGAACCGCCTTAGTCATGAGGAGCGCACGTATCATGTTTTCTATCAGTTACTGGCTGGTGCCACGCCTACCGAACGTGACCACTTTGCTTTAGAGGATCCGTCCGAATACGTCCTCTTGGCTTCTTCTGGTACCTATCGCCTACCCTCCGGGCCATTTAGTGATGACGCCATTGCCATGGACCAGTTACGGGACGATATGAAGACTTTGGGTTTCAAGTCGAAACACATGACTTCTATCTTTAGCCTCCTTGTCGCCATTCTCCTTCTTAGTAACCTCCAGTTCGCGGAGGGTGATGCCCGTGATGTCTCTGCTTATGTCACAAATACGCCCGTCCTCGACCACATCGCCAGGCTTCTTGGCGTCTCCTCAGACGACCTTGCGCAAACTCTGACAAATAAGACGAGCTACGTTCGCAAGGAACTTTATACGGTTCTAATGAATTCAGACCAAAGCTCTTCCCAACGGCATCATTTCGCGAGGGATCTATATGCCATCCTTTTCGCGTTCGTTGTGGAGACCGCAAACCATAGGATCTCTCCCAATCCGCAGGATCCCCCCCCTCATTCGCAAATCATTTTACTAGATCAGCCGGGCTTTCAGTCTCGCGGACCATCTGCCAGCGGTTCTGTAATGTTTGGTGCCAGTGCACCACTTGTCCATGCATACGGTCAGAACGGCTTCGACGAATTTTGTATCAATTTCGCGGATGAGCTCCTTCATTCCTTCGTGATTAGGGCGACATTTGAGGACACAGTTGGTTACAATGGCCATATAGCTGGCGACGGCGTCTCATTACCATCCGCCACGACGACGGATAATTCCGCATGTGTGGAGTTACTCCGTGGTGCGCAACTCAACGAGCGGGCTCACAAGAAGCCAGGTGGGATACTCGGTATCCTTTCCAAGGCGTGTTCGTCACACAAATCGGGCAAAAGCGGCGACAAGAAGGATGAAGGCCTTTTGCAGGACCTTGTCTCTCGGTTCGGAGTTCATACCTCTTTCGATGTCAGTCCCACCGTCGGCGGTCACACGGAGCGCAACCTCTTCGGCATCAATCACTATACCGGAAGTTGCTCTTACGACGTCACTGGCTTCGTCGAAAAGGATACCGACATCCTAGACTCAGCTTTC
The DNA here is from genome assembly GCA_024734325.1 of Lactarius hatsudake. Lineage (NCBI taxonomy): Eukaryota > Fungi > Basidiomycota > Agaricomycetes > Russulales > Russulaceae > Lactarius > Lactarius hatsudake. Next base: position 1,545,138 of record JANSJP010000002.1, on the reverse strand, counting down.
GTTACCCTTCTTCGTAACTCTGGTGATCCGTTCATCTCAAAGCTTTTTGCTGGACCAAGCTTAGCTGCAGAAAAGCACAGCAAAGACGAGAGCATGATCGTACAAGCGCAGGTTTCGTCGAAGCCGCTTCGTCACCCCACCCTTGTTACTTTGTCTAGCCACGCCGAGGCGGACGAAGACCATCCTCATCTCGATCCGTCGAAGGTATACCCCGTGACCACACAGCTCAATTTTGCGTTGTCCGAAATTATTGCAAACTTGGACCGTGCTCGCTTGTGGACAGTGTCATGTATTCGACCCAATGATTCCGGTTCTCCCAATTCATTCGACAAGCGCCGTATCAAGACGCAAATACGTTCTTTGCTACTCCCGAATATCATTGCGCGTCGGAAGACCGAATATATCGCCGACTTGGAACATAGCGATTTCTGTGAACGCTATGTCCCAATGACATCTGGCTCTCCCGAGGAACGTATCCGACAATGTATTCAAGCAAACGGTTGGGCGGAGGGCACTGATTTTGCTCTCGGGCATAGGATGATCTGGCTGGCATACGGCGCTTGGAAGACGATGGAAGATGGACTCCGTTCTCTGGAGAAGGAGGTACGGAAACCGTCACCGGAAGTAGACGATGAGAGCAATTATCCCGATGACAATACCGAAAATACCCATCAGGATTCAGGATTCCCTCCACAGAGTGCTTACTTTGGCCAGAGCGACGACAATCTCTTACTCAATCGTGTTGCTGCTGATGGAACGCAGTACCGTGACCCCAACACTCAATACGCACAGGGCGGCTTTTTAACGCCAGGCCTATCTGCCCCCCCCTATAAGGAAGATGAAAGCGGGTGGGGATCTGAATACGACAAGAAAGAGGCTGTAGAAGGCTCTCCGAGTCACTCCAAGGAGGGTGGGCTGGTTGTCAAGGACGCTCCGAATGCTATCGAGGAGGTTCCCACAAGTCGTTCTCGCAGATTTTGGCTATACGTTGTCTGGGCAACCACTTGGTGGATTCCCTCTTTTTGCCTCTCGTCAGTTGGGCGTATGAAGCGTCCTGACATTCGCCTCGCGTGGCGAGAAAAGGTCACGATTTTCTTCCTGATCTTTCTTATGAACGCCATCGTCATATTTTACATCGTCGAATTCGGACGCCTCCTCTGCCCAGATTTTAACAAGGCGTGGGCAATCTCAGAGGTTGGTCAGCACACCGGCAAGAATGATTACTGGGTAGCCATCCAAGGTCAAGTCTACGATATCACAAATTTCATCCAGCGGCAACATAGTGACATCCAGGGCGAACCTAGCAATTCCCAAGACACGTTGGATGCTCTCGCTGGCTTAGATCTGACCGACTATTTCCCGCCACCTCTTGTCCTTGGTTGCCCATCTCTTGTGAACGACCCGAACCTCGTGTTCCAATACCAGAATTTCAGCCCTGTAATTCCAACAGCTTTACACACTTCCGGCGCCCAGCAGAGCGCTCAAAACACGAAACTCGACGCGTCTAATTGGTATACTTCGCGATTTCTTCCCACGATCCAACAGTATCGCAAAGGCCCCTTGGTTTACGACAGCAAAGCGATCAAATCTGCAGCGAATGATGAGACTGACCCGAGGTCGGCACATTGTTTGCGATTTCTATTGCGCCGCTTATGCTTTTCGACAGGATATGGGCTGTCTGGGAGAAGTCTATTTATGACCTTACGGACTATTTCTACACTATCAATGCCAATCAGGGCAACACCGCTTCTTACACGTTTTTAAATAGTGATCTTACCGACATCTTCCAGCAGCAACCAGGGCAGGACATCACAAAGCCACTCAATGCCGCACTAGCGAAATTAGATTCGACAACTGCTCAGGAAAACGTACAATGCTTGAAGAACATGTTTTACGTCGGACAAAAGGACTTCAGAAAGGAGGCGCGGTGTCAGGTGCAGAATTATCTTCTTCTCGTGGTGTCGAGCATCTTGGTCGCTTCAGTGGCTGTGAAGTGTGAGTACTCACACGTCTGTTTCTGCTGCCCATTAATCTATAGTCGAGTGTAGTCCTTGCTGCTCTTCAATTGAGCGGAAAGCGCAACCCCGAAATGCTCGACAAGTTCATAATCTGTCAGGTTCCGTGTTACACTGAAGGCGAGGATTCACTGCGCCGAACAATTGATTCACTTGCGGCTCTTAACTATGACGACAAGCGGAAGCTGCTTTTCCTAATCTGCGACGGCAACATCATCGGAAGTGGTAACGACAGGACGACGCCGCGAATCGTGCTGGATATCCTTGGGGTGGACCCTAAACTCGATCCCGAGCCCTTGTTATTCAAATCAGTCGGCGAAGGTTCCCGCCAGATCAACTACGGCAAGGTCTACTCTGGACTTTACGAATTTGAGGGTCATGTTGTGCCGTACGTTCTCTATACTGTTTGATTCCAACTACTTTTTCTGACGACGGTAACAGTTACATGGTTATAGTCAAAGTTGGAAAGCCAACCGAGCGCTCAAAGCCTGGCAATCGTGGAAAGCGTGACAGCCAAATACTACTCATGCACTACCTCAATCGTGTTCATTTTGACAGTCCAATGTCGCCGCTAGAACTAGAGATCTACCATCAAATGCGCAACGTCATCGGCATTGACCCCGCCTTTTATGAATATATCTTCACAGTCGACGCAGATACTGTAAACGAGTTTTGTTGTACTATGGGGACTCAAACTGATTATCGTGGCTTCTCAGACCGTTACCCCTGACTCCCTCAATCGCCTCGTGGCGTCCGCTGCAGACGATTCAAGCATCATTGGGATTTGCGGTGAGACCCGACTGAAAAACGAAGACGACTCTTGGTGGACTATGATCCAGGTGATATTTCCATCAATAACCACCTTTCATCACTAATACGAATACAGGTTTACGAGTACTACATCTCACATAACCTGTCCAAAGCATTTGAGAGCCTTTTTGGTTCCGTGACGTGTCTGCCAGGGTGCTTCTCGATGTATCGCATTCGCACATCGGACAAGGGGCGTCCGATCATCATTTCCAACCGGATTATTGATGAGTACTCGGAGCCAAACGTTGACACGTTACACAAGAAGAACTTGCTTTCTCTTGGTGAAGATCGTTTCCTGACAACTCTGCTTATGAAGCACTTCCCAACGTTCAAGACCAAGTTTACACAAGACGCACTCGCTCATACAGTCGCCCCGGAATCTTGGCGTGTGTTACTGTCTCAGCGACGTCGTTGGATTAATTCGACTGTACATAACCTCTGCGAGCTTATTTTACTCCCAGAGCTGTTCGGATTTTGCTGCTTCTCTATGCGGTTCTTCGTTTTCCTCGACTTATTGGGCACGTTGGTGAGTTTTTTCCCTTGCGGCCACTTACGCGCGTTCACGACCTACTCAGATTCTCCCTGCGACTGTCGTATACGTAAGTCGCTGAATTCTTCCTGACACTAAATTGCTTATATAACCTTGATAGTTGATTTACCTCATCATAATCGTTTCTACTGGCAACTCCGCCTTCCCACTCATCTCGGTTCTGATGATTGCGGCAGTATACGGACTGCAGGTCAGATTTTATCGGAATTTCTTGGGCAGTTACCAACCATGTTTTTCTTCAGGCGCTTATCTTCATTATCAGACGGGAGTTCATGCTGGTGGGCTGGATGGTTGTCTATCTCATCTCGTATGTTTGTCATCATGAAAACATAGTGTGAGTGCTAACACCGCACTATAGCTACCCTGTCTACAGCTTCTTGCTACCTGTCTATTCCTTTTGGTGCATGGACGAATTCGGATGGGGTAACACACGTCTGGTCATCGGCGAAGGAAACAGCAAGAAGGTGATCATGAATGAAGATGAGAAATTCGACGAATCCATGATTCCGCTCAAGAAATTCAGTGGTATGGCCTCTGCACTTGGCGCACCAGACTTGACCAGACTTACTTGTGCTTCCTGCAGAATACGAAGCCGAGGCATGGGAAACTGGGTCGCGTCACTCTGAGGAGACATATCGCACGGGGCTTAGCAAACCTCGAACCCACGCGCGGTCTGGTAAAGAGTCACCGCACAGCTATCAGCACGCTTCGCAATCAGGCGACTACTACCGTGATACGAATGTGATGTCGAACCACAATCTTCGCAACAAATCATCATATAGCAACATTTCCCAAAATGCCGGCCAACAAACCATGTCGCAGTATGGTGGCATCCCTCAACTTCCTCAAATGCCCCTTGGAGGCGGCTTCAATGGCTCAGTCACTGGTTCAGACTATGGGGGCGCGATGCCCATGCCCGCATTGCCATATCAGAACACGGGAAGTGTTTACGGGATGCCATCAATGGGAGGGGTACCTATGATGATGTCTGGGTTGAACATGTTTGGCGGCCCTATACCCGGAGGGTTGTCGCCGTCTCAGTCGGCTGCAGGTGCGCTCCCTCCATCCCTACCCTCGGCTGGAGTGGACCAAAGGCCGCTGTCGACGTTCTCATTCGCGACGTCCGTTAACCCTTTCGCGGGCCCGAGCCAAAATCCAGACCCAACCGATGAGGAGTTGTTCCAGGCACTGCGGAACTACCTGAGCACGCAAGATCTGATGACTGTCACGAAGAAGTGAGTGATCCTGATTACTGACACCGCGACTCGTTACCGACGACAAACCCAGAACTGCCCGCGAGGCAATCATGGCCCGTTTCCCGAAAGCCGATCTCTCATCCAAGAAGGTGTTCCTGAATGAGTCGATCGACAAGATTTTATCGGAGTCATGAGGACTTTTTCTTTGCATTTGTACGAGCTATTCCCCGCATTTTGTCTTGTCTCGCTATACTCACCTAGCTATCGTACCACGGACAAATCGGATAATCCCCTCCTACCTTGCTTCTATCACCAGTACTTTTACCCTCATTCGTCTTATTATCATTCCTTGCGCACGCACCGGACTTCACTATGGACCTTCTTTGCATATTAGTTAACGATATAGACTCTTCAATGTCGAGTGATTTATCAATATTGCCATCACCTTGTCACCGGGTGATGCGGTAGTCCGGTCCGGGCGGGAAATTATCGTATTTGACTCGAAAAGTCACAGCATCTGCCACTACTTGCATCTTCATCCACATACACGTCCACGTCACCGTCCACGTCTCCTAATGCCCGGACCTGTTCTCTACGTCGCTGTGGCCATTAGTGCTGTAGCTGCAGTCATAGTCTTCAAGGAGGTCTGTCCAATTCCAACCCTAACCCCTCAAACCACTTTAGCTCACCCTGAGCCCATCAGTTCGTCTATGATCCTCATTTCCGCCCAAGAATATCAGCTTGGAGGGATTCCCGTCAGCGCCGCAGGGCTAGACCTCATTTACGCAGCGTATCATCAACTTCTTCTGATAGTGAAGACGGAAGTCAACCACCTTCGCAACGAGGTTCTCTAGGCAAAGGCAGCGAATTGAAGCAACCAGTAGAATACAGTGCCACGTCACAAATTGAGCTACGTGAGCTAATAGCAAGTGAAGTTGAGTCGCTTAGGAGCAGCGGAGAGGAAGTAGACAAGACGAGCATCCGCTTCCGGCACAAGAGGATCTCGCGCGATCGCCGTGTAGAGAATGTTCGTTGTGCCGTCTCTCGCTAATAGTGCTTTCGCTTTGCTAACCACGGGATTGTCACAGCCCAGACACACCTTGGGCCCACAGTCAACTTCTCAGCCTCTCATTTCATTAGATGGCCCCAATATCTCAAAAGGAGACCCGAGTACTCGCACTTCAGACATTAACTACAGACAGCCCAAAGGTTCTATCCCTTCTTCCCTTCTTTCCTCTCCGACTAGTTCGCACACGCAAAACCCCATCCAAACCGTGCAGCGTGATGAGGTATCTAGATTTGGTGGCTTCGATTTATCGTGACTCTCACAGATCCTTTGATCCATAGACTACGCACACTCAGGCGCTACGAATCCCAGAGAGGCCATCGACCTCTGAATCTGTCGATCTCCTTACACCTACACGAGCAGGCCTCCTCGAATGTACCGGACCATCCCCTCTTGATGCGGCTATTTCCGGCCCATCAGAGGTACCATCTGTCGATCAATATCTCGACCCACGGGACCAAACGTTTTCACCCCAGAGTTTTAATGGCACTCTCTCTCCGGCACTCTCGGACCTCCTGTCCTCCCCATTCTACTCGCCGCCTGCTTCCCCGTTCATCCATGCGGCGACGTATCCCGAGTCCACGATATTACCCGCCGACGATTCTGCGCAACGGAGCAATACCCCTGGTGGAATAATTCCTTCGCCAGGCGTTATTGAGAACCCACTCCCTCATGCCAGCCCCCTCCCGGTCGTCAGCGCGGACTCGGAAGTTTTCTCTCTGCTATCGCAGGCATCTAGTGACACGGACTCCGATGAAGGTGGCTATGACAGTGCTTCTATGCTCGGGAGCGAGATGTCCAGTTGGGCAAGTGATGTTGCTTATGGTGAGGGTACGACGCAACACACGTAAAGCAATCTTCCGGAAGTATTACATTTTTGTTACACTTTCAACACCAAAGTCACTGTTCTTCGCACGATTTGCTTCAATGGATTATTTATGTAGCTTGATAGGCAGGCTACTTGTACTAAATGAATACTGGATACTGTAGTGGGTGTCGTTGTACAATATTCTATCGGGTAGTAAATTTGAAGCTCCATCGACCGTCTCTGCATGTTGTTGCCAGGGAGGTGTCAGTGTGTCAATGTTGGCTGAGCAGTTTACTGATTACACCATATATACGACCTTGCGGCATTCTAACTGAGGGTCATTAGACCCCCTCGTGGTCTATACCAGCGTGTCCGTGCGAAATTACCTCCGCGACAGGCGACACTAACTTAGACTGGCACACGCGGAATCAACCCGCTAGTTAGCCTTCGAGCTTCAAGGTGGTAGAGAATATCTGGCGACACCCAGCCACGGGATGCATTCCTCGAGAGACCTGGCCCCACCACCGCGAGAAACAGTCAGGTAGTACCAAAGGTAGGTGAGTGCTAGCCTGGATAGGGCGGGGCGAGGTTTGCGAAGACATACAGCACGGTCTTGCTGTTCCTTAGATTTCGGAGGTACAAACGCAGAGAAGTGGTCTATGGTGTAACTGAGCGTACTTGTACGACATGGCAGGCTCGGATGGCCAGCGGAAACACATGAAGACTAATGGATACATGGCATGCGAGAGTAAAGTTCCACGATTGCTTATGTTTTTGTTCTCGTTGCCGACTTGCTAATGAGCTTCGCTTTTTCGATGGCAGCCATGGACTGGCGAACGAGATTCCGTTTGTAGTCAACAATGGTGATATCCTCTTTCGTGAGATTACGGATCTTGTGATCTGCAACTTCCCAAAGCTCCTCGGCTACCTGGGAGATAAGACGGAAGTCATGTGAGACAATCACTACACCGCCTTCAAAGTCCTTTATAGCACGAGCGAGGGCGTCAATTGATGACATATCTAAGTGATTAGTTGGTTCGTCTGGGAGCGTGGAGTTATAGTAAGAATTCCGGTTCTGAACCCAGTTGGCAAATGCCTCACCGAGAAGAAGTATGTGCGGGTGCTCCATCGCAAGTTGGGAGAACACGACGCTGGATAGAGTAAGCTGTCGCTAATCGCACCATCCCAATAGACATACCGGTTGCGTAAGCCATCAGAGAGCTGTCGGATTGGCGATGTCTGATGGGAACCCGAAAGACCGAATCGACCCAATTGCGCACGCCACGCCTGACGGAAGTGAGCGACAAAGCACATGACGCGGGAGTCAAAGTACCTGGACATCTTTCTCCGGGAACTTCTCGGCAAAGAGTTGTTGGAAATATTCAAGGGGAGCTTGGCCATACGGCAGTTGATCTGCGGAGTGTTGAGAATACTTGGCGAGCTTGAGGCTGGCATGCTTAGAAATGGTGCCCTCGACTGGCTGCAACACGCTCGTGATAAGATTGAGAAGCGTCGATTTTCCGGTACCATTGGCCCCCAGAATGGCGATGCGCGAATCCATGCTATACAGCCACGCGTGAGTCTGAGAAGTGGGGAGACGCCAAAGAAACTTACTCAATGCCGAAGGAAAGATTCTTATACAGGTAGTCCTCCTTTTTCCCCGAATAAGAAAAGGCGACTTCGTTAAAAGCCAAGATTGGAGGAGGTAGTTTCCGAACGTTCTCAAAGCGGAAGTTGAGAGGCTTTGGTACTTCAACCTTTTCGATGAGACCCGCGGCTTCCATTTTGTCAATGATCTTTTGTTTGGATTTGGCTTGCTTGACCAGATTAGCGTAGGTACCAGCCGAAGCTATAAATCTGCCGTACATGTAAGCAAAGAGCAATTGCCGAAGAATTAATACATACTTCTTGATGTGAGCTATTTCGTCCTGTTGCTTCTGATATGCCTTCATCTGGTTGACCTCATTCTCCCCTTTTGTCCGCACATATATCGTGAAATTACCAGTGTAGTAGACCATTTTTTTCTTCTGTGTCAAATCCATGATATTCGTGCAGACACTGTCCATGAAATCTTGCGAGTGTGACGTGATGACAAGAATGTGGTTGTAGGTCGACAAATATGCCTCCAACCAGACGACGGCTCCTAAGTCCAAATGATTTGTTGGCTCGTCGAGTAGGAGAAGATGAGGCTTGACAAATAAGGCGCGTGCTAGAGCAACACGCATTCGCCAGCCTCCCGACATGTCCTTAGTCGGTTTCTTCATCATCGTTTGGGAGAATCCTAGACCGTGTAATATACTCCCAGCTTTGGCCTCGAAAGTGCTTGGGTCCATCTCTTCTAGTTCCTCGTATGCGGCGTCCAAAGCAAGTTCGTCCACATCATCAGCTACCGACAATTCCTCGATGCGGGCTTCGAGTCTCGCAACCTTCGCCCTCGCAGAGGCAACAATGAAGTCAAGTGCGTTCACGTCGGAAGGTTCGGCCTCTCCACGGACAAGATAAATGTCTATATGAGGCGGAAGAGGGATATCTTGTGCAGCGATAGACTGCAGGAATGTCGACTGGTAGTGGGTGAGACGTTGCTCCTGAGCATAATGGGCCCCAGACAAACCTTTCCTGAACCATTATCCCCGAGAAGACCATATCTCTGTCCATAATTAAGGGCAATCTCGGCACCCTCGATTAGTAATCTGCCATGGAAAGACAGCGTGTAGGCGTCGATCTTGATATCTCTCCCCTTTGGGTCAGATACGAGCACACCTGTTGCGCTCCTTGATAAAGCATTAAGGGGCACCCGACGATGTGTAAATAGATGATGCAGACCTCTCAGTAGCTATCTGCAGTTTCGCCATTGAGGTGAGATCCTCTTGGCTAGTAGCGGCCGATAGACTAGACAACGGGGTATTAATGGAGCTTCCGCCATTCGTTGAACCTGGTGGAGTAGATGAGGTGACAGAAGAGCCAACAGTATTAGCCTTAGCAGCCTGCTTGGCAGCTTTTTCGGCAAGACGTTTTTGCTTTGACGTAGACGGTGGCATGATGGTAAGACGAGAAGATCGATTGAAAAAATGAAGACCAGTCAGCGATCCATCTAAGCCCTAACCCTAAGACAAGGTTCATTTACCCTCGGACGCATATACCCTCCTTTAGGTCCCGTACTGCTCGTCTCCGACCCTCGGGGCAGCAGGTCTCACATGTCTGAATCTCTGAGCACAGAGCTCTCTTATGGTGAACCGCTGTGAGTGCAAATCTGGCTCACTAATGTTTCTCATCTTGATAGTCGACTCGATGCCGTAGTGGGTATCCCGCGGAGGGTGACACGCTTAGCATCACGAACGAGCGTGAACCCACTGAACCCGCAGAAGACCTTCCCGACTCTTCCGACATACATGCTTCTTCCACTGTGCCGGACCCACAGATTGATAACAGACTTTCAGTCGTTTCTGCCGCCTCTCTCGATCCAAAACGACGTACTCGCCATCACAATGGCAGACACAGCCATATGCATCGCGACCTTGCACATATGCTTTCCGTGTCCGCGCGTGATGCCAAGGAGCTAAGGCGTGGTCTCAATGCTGCCTACAACAAACTAGACCAGTCGCGCGAGCGGGCGTCCCACGCCGAAAAGCTCGCGCTTGATATGCTCCTTCGTGTACGCGAGGCCGAGGAGGAGAGGGAAAAGGCGATGCGTGAAGCTTCCGCTGTTCGCGAGGAATTGGGAAGATACAAGGCGTTGGTGGATAGCGCACATAACGATATTCGACGCGGACAGAGCTTACTTCAAGATCAAGAGCACTTACGTTACGAAGCTGAAGCAGCTGCAGCCCGCGCTCGTGACACTGCCAGACAGATGAAGCAGAGGCGGTTGATCGAACTAGCTAGAGAACAAGGACGTAAAATGGGGTACGATGAAGGCGTCCAAGCCGGCCAACGCATTGGATATTACGATGGCCAAAGTCCTGGCCGACGATACAAAGGTCTACTTCAATGAAGGCCCTAGATTCCGTGAATTCTTCGACGAGAGCAATTATCGTCTCGACAATTTCGATCGGCCCCCACCTGTCCAACCAAATACATCGTCTGCAAATGATCCAGGTGTCCCCCCACTTGCACCGCAAGCTACCCACTCACCATATACTGACTTGCAAGCGCAATACGACGAAGTCCCCGCGATACCTCATAACACCTCAACACCACCCTCCGAGGTACCTTATACGTCGCCTCCAAGGAGAGTGTCGCGCCCGCCTTCGACTGATTCATCTAGCACGACCACCCTCCCTGCCGCTCCCGTGCCTCTACGTGCGATGTCTCGCGCACCACCGACCATGCCAACAATCCCAGAGGTTGCGAGCGCAGAAGTGGGTTCTACGTCCTGGTCTAGATCTCAGAGAGACTCCCCGAGTATGCACGGTCACATTCAGCCAGCCCCCCAAGCACCTGCGTACGACGTTGTACTTCCTTCGATTGTTCCTCGTCTCCAGGATCCTGCTACTTTCGAGCCTCCCCCCGGAAGTGTGGGAGTGTCCCCACTACCCTACGGGGCGTCTCCACACAACCACGTCCTTCCTTCGGTTGTTCATCCTCTACAAGATCGTGCCGATTTCGAGCCGCCCCCTGGAAGCGTGGGGGTGTCGCCCGCCCCGGTTCCCCAAATGTCTCCCCATGATGTCGCTTTTCCTTCGATCGTCCCAGCTCCGCAGGATCGTACTGCTTTCCAGCCACCTCCGGGAAGCGTGGAGATGTCACCCGCCCTGGCACCCCAAGCCCCTCATGACGCCGTTCCTTCAATTGTTTCTCCCCTGCAGGATCGTGATACTTTCCGGCCACCCCCTGGGAGCGTGTATGAGGTTCCCTCAACACCTGTCAACGGACACCCCCAAAGGCCAGGTGAACACCTTGTCTATCCACCTCCGTCACCACGTGGGGCAAGACGTGGGGGCTATGAACTACTTTTCGAACGCGAATGAAGGAATCCGCAGTCCTGTGCAAGAACGCTTCGCAAGCTCCCCTAGAGCTACTCCGAGTCAAGGACAAGAACACCATGCAGGCCACCTCGGAAGTTTTCCAAGCACTGTGCAAGAACGCTTCGCAAGCGCCCCTGAAGCTACCCCGAGTCAAGTACAAGGACGTCATGCAGCCCCCCCTGGAAATCCCCCAAGCATTTCACAAGAACGCTTCGCAAGCGCCCCTGGAGCTACCCCGAGTCAAGTGCAAGGACATCATGCAGGCCCCTTTGGAAATTCCCCAAGTATTGCACAAGAACGCTTCGCAGGCGTCCCTGGAGCTACCCCGAGTCAAGTGCAAGGACATCATGCAGGCCCTCCTGGAAATTCCCCAAGCACTGTCCAAGAATATTTCCCAGGCTCCTCTGAATATGCCCCGAGTCGAGTACGAGAACGCAACCCGAGCACCCACTCGAGCACCCGTTCTCGTAGAACCTCTCGCACTCGTGCCGAGAGTATACAGCTCGCGGACGAGCTGCGAAACCCGGAGTACTTAACAAGGGTCAGAGCAGTGGGTCCTTTCTTTTGACCTTGCTTCCATTAGTCACTCATTGGGCCTCAGGACGGCTCGATACCGAGACGAGACGGCCCGCCAAAGCGACGTCCTGTTCCCCAAATGCCGGCTCCCCTTGCCCCACAGTCCGCCTCAAACATGTCATATGGTCAAGGACTCCAGGGCAGCGCACGACACATGCAACCGTCTGGGTTCGACTATGGGGTGCCCAGTGATGCGGGCATGAATGCCAGTCCAAATACCGCAGTTGATCGGCGCCGTTCCCTTCCACGAGCCATACCAAGTTCAGCAGGACGCCCGGTACGAGTTAACTCTATCTACCCCTTAGTACCGGCCTTATCTCCTCGCTCGCATCAACAGATAGACAGAGCACCAGCTCAGCACTCGGGTGCGGCATCTCACCAAAGTTATGGTGGGCAATATCCCGGCCCTGGCACCGTTCGCGATCCACATCCTCAAGCGGCTCCTTACTTCATACCAAATGACCCTCCCGCTGGGCAGCAGGCACCACCCCAGAACCACTCTTCCAGAGGGCACGTACAAATCCCCCCTACGGCATATTACGCTCCGGATCCCGCATCTCACCTAGCCAATTCACCCACAATGAGTGACCAGGTTCAGCCCACTGACACTTATTCTCCCGGCGTGGCTCCATCCGGTCTCAATCCAAATGGGTCCGACTCACGTGTTCACTCGCCGCCCCGTTACCCCCCGACCCTCTATGATGAACCCATGTTACAGCAACAGTCCTCCAGAAGTGCTGATTACCAGCAAGAGCAGACGGCGTCGTCACCCACGTTACCTGTCCCATCCCGAAACTCTCGGGCTACTTCGCATATGATGATTCCTCCCCCAACACCTTCGCGTAGAAATTCCTACGCCGCAAGGCAGGGAATAGTAGCTGATTCTCCACGCACGCCCACTGACGCTCTCCCCATCCCGCCCCCCTCTTTGTCACCTCACCCGAGTCCCGCGGCCTTTCCTCGACAAATTCCCCCGCCGCAAGGTGCTTCAACTCCAGGGCGCCCCACTTCACCGAACCCCTTGCCCAGAAGCTCATCTCCCGCCCCTCTACCTCGTGCTTCATCACCAGCTCCATTGCCGGTACGTTCGCCGTCAATGCGATCTGTCAAAATGCACCAGAGTACGTCGGACATCTCGCTTCCAGGTGCACATGGCTCGCCATATATGCATTACAACCCGAACCTAGAAGCTAACATTGCCGTTCTGGCAAGCTCCAGTGCTGAGGCATTGGCAGCCCCGACCCGGTAATTGAACTTATGACTATATAAACTCTCGATCGCTTTCGTAACTTACTGCATAATGTGCAACGCGTTGTTAATCATATCGACCGACGAGTACGGTCGCGTAGAGTAGAGGGGTATAAGGAATATTGATTACACAATAAACACCTGACTCCCGACCGACTCGACCTTTACCTGCCCCCGATGCCCGTCACCTACTCCCGTTCACCCCCAACACAATCCTCGTATCTTGCTGATATTTTTGACGTGGATGAGTCTATCGTACTCTCCGATCTTGTCCGCTCTGGTGAAGTCTCACGGCTCCGCCGCCGTGGCGCCATTGCTATACGGGACTCGATCACTCCCCAATCGCCGGGCACTTCTGGGATCCGTCGGCACTCTTCTGCACCGTTTCTACACCCGCCGCCTCGACCAGAACCTGATACTTCAGAAAACGATGAGGACGACGCCGAGTACCCACAAAACGGTGCGAGCAGATGGTTCGCCCGCTTCCGCCCCAGTTTCGAAGAACCGCCAATAAACCGGCTCGATAACGCGGGAGGTTCACGCCCGTTCACACCGGGGGGCGAGGGTGTCCTCCCTCAGCAGGACGGCGACGGCGACTCTTCATCATACGTGTTGTTCTGCGGCGGGAGAATGCGCGACGGTGACTGGTCCAACAACCCCTCTAACGCACCCCTGACACTCGATCCCCCCTCTCGGCGCCGCGTCTTTGCGTTCAGGCCTCCACCACCCACGCGGCGGGCCTCGCACCCGCGCGCACGGCGCACGAACGGCTGTGGGGTGTTGGTCCATCTCAGCGCACAGCCGCGTCGGAGACAGGGCACGTGGGTCGCACGCGGTGGGGCTGCAGAATCGGTCGCGAGGATGGATTCCCGCTATTTCGACTGCCGCGTCGCGGCCAGGTTGACCAAGAGCGCGTGTGGGTGTGTGCGTGAGGGATTGGGTTGCCGCGTCTGGTGAGTCGGTGTTGGCTGTTCGGTCGCGATTCGACGACAAGGAAGCTGATGTGTGTTTTTTAGTGGCAATCCACTCGGAATCATCTATGTCCCGTGTCAGGCTGCCGCGGATGGTCTGAGTACTCCCCAAACAATTTCATCGGTACTTCCTTTGACAGGACGAACACAGACCGCGCAATACGGACCCACTGCGCGGCCACCGTGCGGCCCTAATTATTGGCTGCCGACATGCCAAAGACGCAGGAACGCCGCGACGGAAGAGATATACAATTTCTTTTCGGACAGCGTGCGTGCAGCTCCCGAGTTTACATTCCCACCCCGGCCATCGTCCGAGGTCCCTCCCTCGTGGTCGTGGTCCACGCGGCCACCATCGCCAACGACTCCCCTCGCACTCGCGTCACAACATACTCCCGCGGCGTCTACGCCGGTTCCCTTTGCTCCCCCTTGGTGGACATATGGACTTTCAGATCCCCTCCAGGCTGAAGGGTCGCATTCGGATGGCGACTCCACTCCGCAGGACGACGACGGGGCCGAAGTGGACGGCGCGGAAAAGTCGGAGGATTCTGGGCCTGATCACGGTGGTGGCGCAAGTCCGTTTTTATGGGTCGAGCTGTGACCGTGTCGTGTGCTTCATTTTTCGGATGAGTTTGCAGGTTGGATCATGCCATTTTTTTCTGTGTGATATTTTCTCAATTATAATAACAACACACCAGTGTCTATGACACATATAATGCGCGCGGTGTACGAGGACTTGTCGTGCTGCCTATCACGGCAGTGGATCGGGTTAGTCCGCTATGTGTCCACCCAAATAGGCTTAGTCGACAAAGTGGAGCCAACGCCGCCAACGCAACGCAGGCTTAATAGACTTCCAAGGGAAAATAACTCTAGGCCTTCAAATTACGTGCCAAAAGAACTTCGCAGCTGCAAAAAAAAAGGGGTCGTACTGTCCAAGTAAACTACTCCCCCCTTTTATTTTTTGCTTTGAAATTTGTCATGTACACCGCAGCCGGGACAGAAGCGTGGTTGTGTTCCAGACGGGGCCACAACTATCGTGACGCCCGTATCAACAAACTAGACTGAGTGGTAGGTCTTCTACACACGAACGACGGCCAACTAGCGTCGCATCCGTCACCGCGAGTAGCAAATACGCCAAAGGCCTGATACCGGATCGGCTACGAGTACGTATCACTAGTCGTCGACTTGGATAAACATGTGCGGGCCCTGGGAATGCGCCAAGCAGTAAAGGGACCATCACTGTCACCCACGGGCGCCACTCTCAGAGGAAGTAATCCGCGGGTGGTCGTTTTAGTGGCACAGAGCGGACGTCCTGTGGGAACGCATGAAGGGGGGGCGCAACGAATTAAAGAGAGAGAAAGGTCGTACCGATGGAGCGTGTTGGAAAACTTTGTATTCTTGAGCCAGGTGTTCGTCGAGTTCTAGAATCGACGCGACGTTGCCACAACTGGGTAATTGTGGTTTAGCAGACGCGTCGCAGGAAGGAATACAAGGGTGATGCATTGGCGCGGATAAATCAACTCGGATTTTTCCACCGTCGGGTGAGACGGTGGGGACCGGGGGAAACGAACACTTACCGGTAGCAATAGTTGGGAGCGCTCCACACTGTGACGATGGTCTGGTCGAACATCAATTTGTAGCCCTCCATTGCCAGCTGATGTGCTCGGGCAATGAGGTCAATGGCGTTGTGATGCGCAAACGTTTTGGTGATATCTGCCCCGAAGAGAAAGCCCGCTCCACGGGGAGAAAGCCCCCAACCAGTTATGTCTACGTTAATATGTGTCAGTTTTGGCCCACTTTCAAGGTTCACGAAGGTGCGAATTGCGAGAATCGCGAGGAGCAGCAGCAGAAAAAAAGGGTGTGCGAGAAAAGCTCACCATCTGGGTCAGACCACAGTAGGTCACACATTGCGCCATCATGGGGGACCTCCTGCTTCCTATCAATGATACGAATCTGGTTATATGGGCGGCATCAGAGAGAAGACAATCAATCAAGGGTATTCAAGACCTGGTCGATGGCTTGCAGGGCCGGACTCAGGCCACCGTGAACGCAGAAGACGCGACCATCTACGATAGCACCCAAGGCGAGGTAATCGAAGACTTCACAGCACCAGCGCCATACGTTGCTGCTTCCGTACTTGCGCTGACACTCGTCGTAAAAGCCGTATACTTGCGTGATCTGCCGTGATTCGTGGTTTCCACGGATGAGGGTGATGCGGTCCGGATAGCGCACTTTGAGCGCCAGGAGGAGGAGAAAGGTCTCGACGCTGTAAAATCCTCGGTCCACAAAGTCTCCTGGATCGTTGATGGGTACGAGGCGGGTGGGTGAAGGAAGAGCCGCACCGATAAATATGTAATTGGTCTCTGGACAAGTGCCACCAATCTTGAACAATTCCATCAAGTCAAAGAACTGCCCATGAATGTCGCCGCAAATCTAGTTTTTATCCAGGTCAGTTGATCGAGCGAGAAAGTTACGATGCGATTACCTACGGTTACCGGGGCGTCCACGACCTGGACGTTACTCTCCTCAATTAGGATCTCCCTAGCTTTGATACATAATCGTTTGACTTGTTCTTCGGATATAGGGTTGCATTGAATAAGCTGTTCGATTTGACTTTGGGTGTGTGTATGCGCGTGAGTGGGTGGCTATTGGGCGATACTACACACAGACCTATCCAAGTCACTGGGCATGTCGCTTGTCGGTTCGGTGCAACACTCCGAGTCGCACTTACCGCTCACTGGGTTCAGCAGCGCTTACAGGGTCACGTAATGATTAATTATTAGGCAACTAACATACATACATTTCCCTACCCGAGCTTATCCTCATAACCTGTGGCCACCCTTAAATCGTACACCGTCGTAAAGGGTGATTCGTGATTGGCTGGTACCTGATACCAACCCCATCTATCAGCGGAGTGCCATCACGCGGACAGAAGGGCTAGGCCTAGCAAGCTAGTTGCACATAGGGCAGGCGAGGTCTATGAGCTCCAGGGTAATGCAGACCCGACGACGACCAAGGGTGCATGCGGGCGAGTGCCTCTCCGTGAATCATCTCTGATCACAAAACAAATTCAACACCTTCCCCAGCTGGCATGCCTCTAACATCTGATAGCCGGTTGTGCCAAGACACAGTTGAAATTGCGCGGTGATACTCCGCATCAGTGGGGATGAGCTGGGAAGTGTGGTAGTGTTCTGTTATGGTATAGTCATTCTGGACCTGGGTCAGCTGGGACTGTTCTGGCAGTGTGTACGTCATTCCGCTCGCAGCGGCCGTCGTGAGATTGTGCTTCTGATAGGCCGAAGGGGAGTGTTCTGAGCTGTGCGAAGACAATGACAATGACGAAACGGGCGAAGGAGAATTGGGTGAAGGAATGGGGGATAGGTGAGGTTGGATTGACTGTAAATTGGTATGCAAAGGCAGTCCGTGCCTATTGCGGAGGTTGCTCCTAGGCTGCGGTTGGACGATGGAAACATCCGCATGCATGGATCGGTCGATGTCGATTGACTGCGTGGGGGAGAGACGATCGAGTAGCTGGTGATTCGGAGGCGGGCACGCGCTGTACACGCCATATGTTGCTGTATCGGGCATGTCACTCATAGCATGGGACTCTGTGATCACCAGACCACCGGATGAAGGGGTGTAGATACGATGTTGGGGAGAGAACGAGCCAAGCTCACTGCCAGCTGGCTGGACACATGAATCATGGGGAAAGCCACATTGAGGAGACCCACGTGGATCAAAATAATGTGGCTGAGGAACAGATTCTTGGTAGTCTTGTTTGACGTATTCCTGCGCCGGAGGGTACAAAATAGACAGATTAGACATTGATGGAGATGGTTCCGAGGAGTATACACGCGGCACGAGAGCGAGTTCGAGTGCAGGGGGGGTGGAAGGGGGTGAGTCCGGATGTGCCTCGGGGACGGGGGGCGCTTTAACATGCTTTTTGATCCCTGTCAAAACGTGAGCACGCGCCGAAGCAGAGTTGCGGCGTGACCCGGGGGTTAGGTGAATTCGATAACTGGAGGCGAGAGTCAGGATTTGCAGGTAGATCACGACGAAGTGATACTCACTGCTGCTGAAGGTTGTCTTGACGGGAACAGCGGGTGTCACAACCAGGAAATGGGCACCTGTGATTGCGCTCTCCTGTGTGAATGCGGGCATGCCTTGACAAATGGCCGCTTGTGGTGAAAGCCTTTTGACAGACGTGACAGACATGCTTCTTTTTGTTGGAGGAAGAGGGGAAGTTAGAATGAGTAGAGAAACAGGATTTGGAGTCGGAAGCGAGAAAGGGAGAGGGAGGAGAGGAACGTAAGGACGAAGAGGAGGACGAGTGAACGGAGATTGGAGGTATCGAAGGGTAAGGCATGACTCTGGGTCTCTGCTCAGGACGTGCGGTAAATAACAATAATCTAATACGTTAGATTACGTATAAGTTAATAAGGCTCAGGCGGACTCTTGAGCTGAGTTTGCTTGTCTTGTTTAATCTCACCGATCTGATCTCGTCTCGTTTGATCTGATCGAGGAGTTTTAGGTGACATGGACTAAGGTCCACGGGAAATTGCCGAGTTGGTTTCATCTTCCTCTCGACCCGCAATGGTCTACGATCGCCATTCCTCTGACCGTATGTCCAACAAGTCGAGAGTTATGAGCATGTTACTCTACGACGAACGTGAAACAAACGAGCTCCGTAGGATGCTCCTTTCCGTCACGGAACAGCTCAAGCAAGAGTCTCAGAGGGCCGATGAAAACGAGCGTCGCGCGCGCGAGGCTATTCAACGCTTCAAGGCCATCAACGAGGCTCGTCTCTCCGCTCAACAGGATGCTTCTCGTGCCAAGGAAGAGCTCAGTTTGTACAAAATACAGCTTGAGTATGCACAGCAAGAAATTTTCAAAGCCCAGGACATTCTGGACTCGTTGGAGTCACAACGTCACGACGCAGAGGCCAGCGCGGCGAAAGCTAGGAACGTCGCGAGGAAGCTCAAAGAGGAAACTCTGGTGGATCTAGCGAGAGAAGAAGGAAGACGAATCGGGTTGCAAGAGGGAATTTCTCGTGGTCGCAGGCTGGGGGTGGAGCACCCACGTTCACCTTTGGATCGGCGCGAATCGAGGGTGGTTCCGAGCGCTCCGTCTTTGGACAATATCAACGTTGTTCAGGAAGAGGACGTGAGATCTACTGAGACTGGCTCGCCTCCAGCTCCCTCGCCATTAGATCCCATCGGAGAGACCATGCTCAATTTCCCTCCGTCTCCATCACCTACACTTCCTAATACGGAAATTGACACCAAACCCGCGTCTGTCCCAGTCGTGGTCAGAAACACACCCTCGCCGTCTCATCATCCCGACAACGTAGTTCCTCCAGAAGGATTCATACCGTTTGCCGACAATTCGTCTACAATTCGTCTACCTCCCCCTTATGAAATGGTCCCAGCTGTTGCACCTTCCTCGCCAGTCTCACCCGTCGATACGGAGCCACTCATGGTACCCAATCCTGGCGTACGACCTGACCATTTTCCCTTTGAGCCTGAGTCTCCTGGTTCAACCACTATCTCTCAATTTGAATTGGTCAGCGAACCAAGCGGTTCGATCCCGCGTCCGTCCCGCAGGAATAGGCCAAGTCTCAGTGTCATTGCCGAATCAGTCAGTGGCAACAATACACCTGCGGATCGCGCTAGAAGTATATCTGTGGACCCCGCGCCTCGACCACCTTCTTCAGCGAGCGCTTCTCATGGACAGGTCTTTCTCCCGCGTCTCTGTGTACATGCCTACGTTACTGACATTTCGTCTGTAGTCCCCGGTTCTTCCCCCTGTCTCACCACAACCGACCTTCCGGATGTCCGTGACGGATGCGTCCTCTGACCCGCACCAGAACCATTATGTATATCGTCGGCCTAGCTTCGCTTCTAGCTCATCCAGCTCAGCGGGCGTTGCTGACAGAACACCTCTTGGCTCGACCAGGAGTTTGCACCGAATGACGAGTTCATCTTCCGTACCAGATATAACCATCCAACCTCCAGTGATTACCATCAATTTTGCACTAGACTCAATTTCTGACCACCTTCATAGTCTCGTCCTCAATCGCAAACGCCGCAAGCCACACCCCTTGCACCCCACGGGGTGTTCCTGAGTGCTGACGATGCTGCAAACCGGCCCATATCGCCAGTTGTTTCGCCCACGGTTTTAGCTTCCCCCTCGTCTCCGAAGACACCATCAGTTCATCATGACGGCTCGAACCAAGCAGGGGGCAGCACCCCGAAAATCGTTACATTACCAGATGGACAGCTCCCTCCCGGATTCGTGCCTCACTTTGTATCCTCTCCATCACAGTCGCTGCCATCTCGCGCAGTTCCTGTGGGCACACATGCGGTGCCAGCTGGTCCGCCGGGTGGAGTTGTTGCGAGCCCTAAATTGCCTACCCAGACGGCTCTGTACGGTGTCCCCGTTCCCGACGCCAGCTCGTCCTCGGGGCGACACTCCTTGTACCATCCGGTGCGCATTCCCGTCACATCTACCACGGCGGACTCTTCCGTCATGGTGCCACCGCAGAGCATTTTCTCGCAGCCGCCCGAGCCCAGCTCCTCCGAGACGACGGAAGAAGACGAAGCTGGTCGCGTCGAGTATTGCGAGCTCGAATGACACCCTGACCACACCACCCCCTTCTCGCAAGAAGGCCAAGGCCAAGGCTAAACGCCCAACGTATGACGCAGCCCCAACACCAGCCAGGCCAGGAATATCCAACAACTCCACTTATGCGCGGGAGTGCCTTAGCCCCTTCCGGACCGTCGGTGGCGCCAACGGGCAGTGGGCGCGGTGGGTCCGCTGGGATGACACCTGCAGCGCGACCTAGAAGCCTACGCCACTGAGGGGGGGGGGGGAGGGAACCTTGTAATTTGCCAATGTCCATTGTATGCGACGATTTCATCACAGGTACTGTATATGAAAAAAGGGCCACAAATTCGTGGGCGTGGGCTAATCGTTCACTCAGTGCGGGTCTCACAGGATACCAGATTTGATCTAATTGTGTAGGCAGGCACAGGTCTAGAAGCCCATGACGGATGACCGTGACGACCACCAAGAGGACTTGAATGTAATACGATAACCAATTGGATATTTGTCTCTGTTCGTTGACGTCCCATGATGATAATGACGAAGACTGTAATGTCAGATATGGAGGTCTCAGGCTAATGCTATCATAGGTGAAACGGTCCGATGTGGCACTTTACACGTACTGTAGTATCGTGTGTCCCTGTTCGTTTACGTTCTGGGCAAAGGCCACAAGCCGGTAACTAGTAAAATACGCGGATTTTCGGGGTCCGTAGATTCGACGTGAGAGTACGCCACGGCGCCTCGACTTGTTTATGGCATCTCCATTGAGTACCTTACGTTGAATGTACGTGTGCATCACAACAGGTGTACTATATTCGCACGGACCTGTCGGCGGCCCACAAGAAAGACCCAAAGTTAACTACGACTCGGAACCACTTTGCACACTACGGTCGGCGCAAGGTCGGCGGCTCCCGTGTTACGGCACCCGATTGACAGAAACCAACTATCCCGTTTGTGTGAGAGAAAAAGGTGAATTGCCCATGTAATGACAGAAACCCACTGCTACATACGGAGATTGGGAATCGGATAAGTGAAGACCACGTAACAAACGAGGATCGCAGTAAATAGCCAAGCCAAGAGACGAAAAACGTGGGCTAGAAATGGTCAACCGTAAATGTCCACCTGCCCTCCGCAATATCAAAGCTTTCGAACGTGGTGTCCTTCATATTCTTCAATCGTTTCAAATGTTTTATCGCTGACGGGTGTTTCTCGTCCTTGATTGGCTGACGAGTGGCCTTATCAAGGGGCCAGCAGCGAAGCAGGGTGATACGCGCGCGAACGTTAAGCCCGCTGCCCGGTGGGGGTTTGTCGATGCCGTCGCTGTCTGGGTACACGCTACACTCCATCTCGTCGAAGCGCACCTGCTCGCCGAGCAGATCGCTTAGCTTTGCGAGTGTGGTGAGGTCGACCGGTTCTAAAAACTGTATTTCCCCATAGCTCATACGCTTCACTACCAGGCCCTTCACCTTGGCTAGCGCTTCGTAGCCGAGCTTGGAAAGCGCGGAGATACTGGGTTCCGCGGAGTAGTCGCCTTCTTGGAGGGTAGGACTCTCGCTTGTGGCTTGGCTGTCCACGGCATGCGCGGTTCCATGATCTTTCGAGGGGAGTGTCAAAGTTGGCGGTGATGGGGATGACGTGGCTGCTGCATCTTTCTCACGAGCGGCAATGGCAAGAGATGCATTGAAAGTGGGTCTTTTAGGGCTCGGTGACACGCCCGACCGCTTGAGGAGATCCGCGGCGTCGACCTTCTTATCGAGCACAAGCTTCTTGAAGCTCGCTCTTGAATCTGTTTTTAATAGACTCGATCCAAAAGACTCTGACCCATTTGACGCTTTGCCGGGGCTTGCAGTCAACGACAAGCTGAGCGCATTGGGCTTTCCGGTTGTCAGAGACAAAGTCAAACCATTGTTCGAAGGTGAACCTGTTGTGGTAGATGTATAGCCCCGCAACCTTGTCTGAACGGGTTGATAGGCAATCGATCGGGAGGTGGGAGCCCGGACTGAGTCAAATAAGTTGGCTTTCTTCTTAGTTGATGTGTCCAACGTCGGCGCACTTGGCGTGGGAAGGAGGGAGAAGATGGGAAGATTTGCTGCAATCGGCTGCGCGATGGAGGCTTGTAGACCTTGCAAGCCCACAACTGGGCCGCCGGGAGCTGAAGTACTCAAGGTATTACCTAACGCAGAGATTCCGAGGGGTTGCATAGCGGATGAGATCGCACCAACAGCGGGTGCAGATGGACGCCCGCCAAAGAGGCCGGTGCCCCCGCCAAAGGTGTTGTTCGCAGGCTGAGAAGTTGACTGTCCGAACGTATTGCCGAAAAGGCCAGGTTGTTGGGGTGTACTTGTCGTCTGGCCAGCGGCATTATTACCAAAGAGTCCGCCACCCCCTGATGTAGGTGTCGTTGTCTTATTCCCGAATAGACCGAATGTGGGTGGTTGGCCGCCTTGCTGCTGAGCACCCTGTTGCTGCGTAATTCCAAACAGACCCCCCGTGTTACCAAACAACCCCGTAGCAGGCT
Source organism: Lactarius hatsudake (assembly GCA_024734325.1). Classification (NCBI taxonomy): domain Eukaryota; kingdom Fungi; phylum Basidiomycota; class Agaricomycetes; order Russulales; family Russulaceae; genus Lactarius; species Lactarius hatsudake. Next base: position 1,521,816 of record JANSJP010000002.1, on the reverse strand, counting down.
GTTGAGTCTGAGTACTACCAAATACTGTTTTATGTTAATAGGTACCAGAAGAGTATGCCGTAAATGATAACTCACATCCACCCTGTTGAGGCTGGGTTGTGTTCGTCTGTCCGAACGCTGGCTGGTTTCCAAATGCCCCCGTAGCACTTTGCTTGGCCTTGGGGATTCTGCTGTTGCTGTTGCTGCTGCTGCTGCTGCTGCTGAGATCCAAATAGACCAAAGCCGCCGCCAGCAGGGGGCTGTTGTTGGGTGGTCTGCCCAAATATGGATGGTTTCTGGCCCGCAGTATTCGCACCTGCAGAGATAAGTTAGTGACAAAACAAGGTTAGTGATACGGATCTTACTCACCGAATGCACCCCCACCAAAAGTGTTGCTCGCTGGTTGGCTCTGGCCAAACAGACCAGTGGAAGTAGCTGGCTGCTGTGCGGTGTTGGTCTGCCCGAACAAACCGGTGGAACCGGTATTTGTGGTACCCCCAAAGCCGCTAGGGTTCCCTGAATCACGGTAAGTTAAATGTACAGACGTGGCCACAACACTTACCGAATCCGCCTGGAGGCTTATTTTGAGACCCAAATGCACCAGCATTCCCGAACAGGCCAGCACTCTGTTGCTGCTTGCTGCTGCTGCTGTGGTTGTTGTTGCTGTTGTTGGGGTTGTTGGGGTTGGGGTTGAGAGAAGGTACCAAAACCAGTCGTTGCAGGCTGTTGAGGAGCTTGGTTAAAGGTACCGAACCCTCCCGTTGGTGTTGGTTGTGCTGGATTTTGGCCCAGCCCACTGAAAGCGTTACCCGTGCCGGTGTTTGCACTATTTGCGGCGGTATTACCAAACGAACCGAAGATGGGATTTGCAGGAGGTTGCTGTTGGGCAGGTTGTCCGAATAAACTAGGGGCGGCGGAAGGCTGTGTCGTGCCACCGAATGCTGACTGCCCGAAAGCGTTGGCACCTGCAGTCTTTCGATTCTGCTGATAATCTTGCATACGCAACTCCTAGGATAAAAGTTAGCATGGGTGAGCCTGTTCCGGTAATGGGAAAGATGAGCTTAAATGGGAGGTGTGAGGACATAGACGAGACAGGATGTTCGTTTGCCATTACACTGTGGATAGAAGGGATCACAAAACTAACCTCAAACGAGTTGCCACGATATTGCGGCATACAAGTAATGCTCTGATATTGAAGTGTCACACTTGCATTTGCGGAATCTTTCTCGCTGAAGACACTGTAGGGAGGATTTGCTGTTCCCGTGGTCACCGGAGGTGCACCATCATATGTACCAGCGTTCGGATTTGCTAAAGAGGACAGTTAGTTTAGTAGTAAGAATATCTCCTAAGGACATACTAGCTGTTGCTCCAAATGCACTTGTCGCGGGCTTGCCACCAAACGTTCCTGCCCCGAATGCGCCACCAGTCGCGCTCGTACTCGGTTGTCCAAACAAGGTCGTATTTGACGCCGCGGGTTGAGATGGACCTGCCGCACCAAATGCACCGCCACCTCCTCCAAAGGCAGACGCCCCTCCCCCACCAAACGCACCGAACCCCGTGGCAGGCTTCGTAGCACCGAACATGGACGGGTTAGCGCTACCGCCCCCAAATGCCCCTGGCAAAGTGCAAGTTAGAAAAAAGCGTCACCGAAGAATGAGATAGACAAACCAAACGTCGAGCCCCCTGCCGCGGGCGTAGGATTCGGATTGGAAGCGAGGTTCCCAAACATCGAGTTCGCTTGTTGAGGTTGCTGCTGAGGAGTCTGACCGAACCCAGGACCAGAGCCGAACACTGAGGAGAAAAAAAAGAAGTCAGGGCCCGTCTAAAAGAAATTGTTGGGTTAGTGTGCCTCTACCTCCCCCTCCAGCCCCGAACGCGCTCGGCTGCCCGAACACGGATCCGGTTTGCGGCTGCTGCGGCTGTTGTGGTTGCTGTGGATTCGGTTGTTGGCTAGACCAGGTGGACTGAATGCCAGTGTTTTGAAACATTTTAGGGACAATGCGAGAGAGAGAGGGGATGCTCGCTTGATTGTCTTGTCGCAACCGTGACTCGGGTGTACTGCGTCAAGGAAGAATCCGGGTCATTCAGTCGGAGATCTAAAAACGCGTCTCCCATATCGCGCCTGTTATGTAATCCGATATTTGTCTCACCGAGCCATGGCAGACAGCAAACATACTTTTGACACTCTAGCTCGTGAAAGTGCCTTCAAACGTCCTTCCACAACCGGATCCACGGTTCCGATCCTGAATGAGTTTGTTGCACCGCATATTGAGTCATTCAATACACTTTTCGATGACTCCGGCCTCCCTCCCGGTGACGGAGATGGCCGTGGACTCCTCAGCTTGGCAATCAAGGACATCGGTGAGCGTGTGGTTTTCGACGACACCGCTTCAGGAAGTGGCCAGACGGAACGGGGGAACAGGCTGAGCAGTAAGGACCTAGGCTTTCTGATATGATTTCATATTCGCTGAGACTTCTAAAGTTTGGATTGACCATGTCTCCGTTGCGCGACCTATGGTCCCTGACAAAGACAAACGGGCAGTAGAACGCAGAATTTTTCCAGCTGAGGTGAACGTCCCCCCTAACCACAAACCACCACCAATCCGTAATCGATTCTCGAACTAAGCACCATCTCAGGCCAGAGAGAGGTTAACGTCTTACCGTGGGCGCATGTCTGTCAAAATTTCTTGGAGAGTCGATCATCCAGGTCAAACAGTACGATCCATCACAAAGGACGGCGGTCTGATTCCGATCATGGTTCGGGTAAGTCGTTCCCAGTCCGACTTATGTCCCAGAGCTTGATACTGGCATGTAGTCCGTCCGTTGTAATCTTCGTTCCATGCCGTCTGCAGAACTTGTCAGACACCATGAAGAACCTGAAGAATTCGGCGGATACTTCATTATCAACGGAAATGAGCGTCTTATTCGCTATCTTATTCTCCCCCGCAGGAACCATGTCATTGCCCTCAACCGACCTTCCTTCCAAAGCCGTGGTCCTTCTTACACACCACATGCCGTTCAAATACGTTGCGTACGCCCGGACCAGACTAGCGTAACAAACACACTCCATTATCTTGCGAACGGTAGCGCGATGCTACGATTTAGCTGGCGGAAACAAGAATATGTCGTGCCTATCATGCTTCTCTTGAAAGCTTTAGTCGGAGCCTCGGACAGGGAAATTTTTGAAGGCGTTATTATGCAAGACTACGAGAACACTTTTTTGATAGATCGTGCTGAGCTGTTATTGCGCAGTTACAAGATATATTCCTTGCATACCAATGACCAGTGCTTGGACTATCTCGGTGACAAGTTCCGTGTAGTTCTGGGCTTGCCCGAAGATTGGACAAACGTAGATGTTGGCACGTGGTTTGTCCGAAAACATATCCTTGTTCATCTCGAGTCGCCTCGGGATAAGTTCAGGATGCTCTTGTGCGTCGTAGGCAATCTTTGAATCATCGCTGTGGCTCACGTTTCACACAGGTTCATGCTCAGGAAGCTGTACGCAATCGTGTCGAAGACATGCAATGTCGATAATCCCGATTCCCCTCAGCATCAAGAAGTCCTCTTGCCAGGAAATTTGTACGGGATGATCATCAAGGAGAGACTTGAGGAGGCACTCAATCAAGTTCGCAATCAAATAGTTCAAGATATTAGAAAGCAGGAGCCGTCAGTTGATTTCTTCGATGGTAAACACTCAGTTTTGTCTCCGAGCCAGGACTAGGACTGACAATCGCTTCAAGATCGATATATTCACAAGGTTTTGGCACGCGTAAATTTCGATATTGGAGCGCGGCTGGTCAACTTTTTAGCAACCGGGAACCTTGTGTCTCCAACAGGTCTCGATCTACAGCAGCCGTCAGGTTTCACCATTGTTGCAGAAAAGCTCAATTGGCACCGGTACATCAGTCATTTCCGGTGTATCCACCGAGGCGCTTTCTTCGCTGAGCTTAAAACAACTACCGTGCGGAAGTTGCTTCCCGAGGCATGGGGTTGGGTTTTCGTCTTTCATGAGCCTTTTCCGTCTGATTTATGCGCCGCCAGGCTTCTTGTGTCCCGTACACACTCCAGATGGATCCCCCTGTGGCTTGTTGAACCACCTATCCCGCACTTGTCGCGTCGTTTCCTCTCCTCTTGCTGTGGCGCACTTACCTGCTCTGCTTGTTGCCCAAGGGATGACAGACCCCTTTGCACCCTCTGTAATGGGGAGCAAAAATGTGTGTGTGCAGCTAGATGGGCGCATCATTGGATGGGCGACACCCTCACTCGCAAAGAGCCTCGCTACTAGCCTGCGCATATGGAAGACCGAAGGTATAAATGACGTTCCTTTGGACTTGGAAATCGGTTTTGTTCCACCATCTGAGGGTGGACAGTACCCTGGTCTGTTTCTCTTCGCGTCACGCTCGCGAATGATGCGCCCTGTCAAATACATTCTCAATGGTAGGGACGACCAGATTGGGCCCTTTGAACAAGTATATATGGATATTGCGATATCGCCCAAGGAGATAGACCCCGTAGTCTCGACGCACGTCGAACATGCACCGACAAATTTCCTCTCCATTTTAGCGAACATGACGCCGTTCTCGGATTTTAATCAAAGCCCCCGTAATATTTATCAATGCCAGGTGAGCAGCAGAGTACGTCGTCAAGTTTAATACAGTAAATATTTGGTAGATGGGGAAGCAAACAATGGGAACACCCTCAACTGCGCTGACCCATCGCACGGATAACAAACTCTACCGGTTACAATCTGGACAATCCCCTTTAGTCCGACCCAAATTGCACCATACCTATGGCATGGACTCCTTTCCAAACGGGACCAATGCGGTCGTAGCCGTAATCTCTTATACCGGCTATGATATGGAGGACGCTATGATATTGAATAAGTCCTCTCACGAGCGGGGCTTTGGGTATGGAACCGTGTACAAGTCCCAGATCGTTGATTTGAAAGAGACTCGAGAGGCGTCAAAGTCCGCTGCCGCGCCGACACTACATTTTGGCCTTGGGCGGGATATCAGATTGGAACCGGAAGATAAGCAACACCCATGTTGCCAATTTCTTGACATGGACGGCCTTCCTTTCATCGGAACAAGGTTGACATCGGGTGAATTCCTCGCTGCTTACGTTGACGACACGACTGGACGAACATGCTTCGTGAAGTATAAAGGTGACGAAGCGGCATATGTTGACAAAGTTCGTCTTCTTGGTGAGCCTTGCTGTCGTGTTACGTTCTATCTACGACTTTACTGACGACATCAACACAGGGAGCGATGCCGGTGATTCAGAATTACAGAAAATCCATATCACGCTCAGGATTCCCCGTTCTCCTGTAATCGGTGACAAATTCTCGTCGCGACACGGACAAAAAGGCGTCTGCTCTCAAAAATGGCCAGCCGTCGACATGCCATTTAGCGAGAGCGGGATACAGCCCGATATCATTATAAACCCGCATGCCTTCCCTAGCCGCATGACCATCGGTATGCTGATCGAGAGCATGGCTGGGAAAGCCGGTGCAATGCACGGTCTGGCACAAGATGCTACGCCCTTTACGTTCGTGACGTCCTCAGCTCATAATCTCTCGTCCTGAACTTTGCAACAGATTTTCTGAGTCCGATACTGCTATCGACTATTTTGGCAAGCAGCTTCGTGCCGCTGGGTACAACTATTACGGCAACGAGCCAATGTATTCTGGTATCACAGGTCAAGAATTTGCCGCGGACATCTACTTTGGGGTGGTCTACTATCAGCGGCTGCGGCACATGGTACTCGACAAGTTTCAAGTGCGAACTACTGGTCCTGTTGACCCATTGACAAGGCAGCCCGTAAAGGCGAGGCGCTCAGCAATTTGGCCACACTTCTATCGCTTACGTACCAGATATTCATTTTAGGGCCGGAAACGTGCTGGTGGCATACGATTTGGAGAAATGGAGCGCGACGCGCTAATCGCACACGGCACTTCATTTTTACTGCAAGACAGACTTGATGAACTGCTCCGATTACTCGACAGCTTGGGTGTGCCGGACCTGCGGTAGCCTGATATCGCTTGGCTACGACGGCGGGGCGCTCAGCGCAGAACACCTGAGCTTGTCAGGGCCTGGGGGCGAGTATTGTCGAGTATGTCGGGATGGCGCAGACGAGGAACATGCGCAATCACCAAGTAGCTCTGGGCGGAACCTTGATCACCCAGGTCACTGTGACATAACGATCGCCCTCCCCTCCGAGCATGTTTTGAGCAACCAAACCAAAGGAAGCAACCTGGATGTCGTTGCCGTGCCATTCGTCTTCCGATATCTGTGCGCGGAGTTGGCGTCCATGGGTATTGCGGTCTCACTGGAGGTGCGGTAGGAGTATTTACCATCCCTCGCTATTTTTTATCGTAAATACACACCTTTCCCGTCCACTTGCAAGCGGGGTGAATACACGTCTGTCACCCGAGGAAACACATTGTAGATTTCATCTTTAGTGACATGGTACAACGCGAAGACCATTACTTTCCCCTACTCACTGGACGACTGTATCCGACGGTGTAGCAAACACTCGCTCACGTGGAATGGAACTACTTTGTGTCTGGATATACTACGCGCGCACGCTGTTTCGCTAGGAAGACAACATGAAGCTAACGATAGAAGCTAGGAGCGAGATCGCTCCCCATTATGCTGGGGGCAAGTCTGGGAGGGATCTTTTTCAACCACGCCGCTAAGTCACCAAGTTCTTGCAGGTCCGCTCCGTGCTCTAATCCGTCATACGGTTTGAACGTGATACCCTTCAGTGTCGTGGCTCCAGCGGCATTGGGAGCTTCAGGAAGACCCAGAGTGTTCTTCAAAAAATCTACAGAGGCTGTACCTAGGGCAAATTTGACCAGTGGGTCAGCGGTACCGTGGCCCCAAAAGATTGAATTTGAAGTCAGCGTGCGAAGAACACATCTAAGTGGCTATGTCAGAGACGGTTCCGAGGAGGCGGTGCTTTGCTGACCGCTTTGATTTTGTTCCTCAGAACAAGCCAACCACTCAGTGACACGACGCCCCCCAATTGGCGTTCGTTGGTGAGGCCGCAAAGCAGGCTCATCGCTGCCCCTTGACTGAAGCCACCAACTACAATTCGCCCAGGGTCAATACCGGAATCCACCTCTGCCGAGATAAGTTGATTGATGTAGGACACAGTGCGCAGCATGCCGTCTTCATCTTCGCCGGTGGAAAAGTCGAAGCTCCTGATGTCGAACCTACTCAACCCGATTAGGTCAAATGATATTCGTCCTAGAAAGAGTCATATGCACCACGCGGGCATGGTCAGACCGGAGTTTGCGGTTACAGGGACGGATGGACTAAAGGAATCAAAGATCAGTCCTTTTTGAAAAAAGATCCTAGGGATGCATGTCTCACGCGTGCGGTAAGATCCACTTGATGTGGGAGAGGTCAAGATCCTTCCTAAAGATGGCCGACACGGGTTGGCTCCAACCATGTCCTGTGTCACCCAATCCCTGACGTTTTAGAGGTAGTCAGGATCGTGGGTCGGTGGACACGGTAAAATATGGTACCAACATGTAGAAAAATGACGGTTGCCGTGTGTTTAGAGACCGAGTTGAAGAGAAGTGGTGATGCAGGCATGACTGATGGGAGAATGTGGCAGTTGCACTCAGACTGCAGTTGGGCGCGACAAGCGGTCCGCAAATCAGCTCATGATTTGATCAGATCACTTGCCCCGTTTCCAACTACGACCGTAATGGAAAATAGTCCTACCGACACATCCCAAACATCTATGCCATCGGGGGACACCACAAATACCTCGAAAAAGGCACAGAAAAGGGCGCTCAAAATGGCGAGACTAGAGGAGCGAAAGCTTGAACGGCGAGCGAGGGAGAGAGCAGCGAAAAAGGAAAAGAAGCGAAAAAGAGCTGAGAAAATTGCAGCTGGAGAGCAAGTTTCAGAGGACGAAAGATCCCGAAAACGAGCCAATGTGCGTGGCACAAAAAACCCATTCGCCGCACGGGTGGTCCTGGACCTGGGATTTGACGACAGAATGAACGATAAGGTGCGAAGTGTGCGAATTCAACGGCTCGGCATCGTCTCAACCACGTCAGGAGATAACTTCCTTGTGTTCACAACTAGCCTACGTCTACAGCACTAATCGACGTTCACCCAATCCCTTTCGTTCGCTTCTATTCACTTCACTGAGCGGTCGGACGCTGTCCCGACTCGAGAAGCTGAACGATGCAGGGTACAAAAGGTGGGCGGGAACGGAATGGTGGCCCGAAAGTTACGACAAACTCTGGACGCAGGGACCCAACAGAGGCTGTGCCAAGAGATGGTGAGGAGGTGGAATGCGAGGACAGTAAAAGTGGCGAGCAACCAGAGCAGTTACCAATACCGGTGTCACGGGACCGGGTGGTCTATCTTACCGCCGACTCGAGCGAAGTTCTGGAGGAGTTGAAAGAGGGGGAGACATACATTATCGGTGGAATTTGTGATCATAATCGCTATAAGGTGCGTTCGTGATTTATGTCAACAGACCATTGCCTGATGGAAGTTCCGCAGAATCTTTGCTTAGACAAGGCTAGGGAATCGGGAGTCCGTGCTGCCCAACTTCCTATCGGGCGCTTTCTATCGCATCTCCCAACACGAAAGGTTCTCACCGTGAACCAGGTATTTGAGGTTCTTGTAAAATGGGTGGAGACGAGAGATTGGGAGTTGTCATTATACGCGGTCATTCCAAAGCGCAAGTTCCAAGAAGGTGGTGCGCACGAAGGGTCGACAAACGAGAAAAGTATCGATAGTACGGCTGAGGTGGGAAGCCAAGACGAACCGATATTGTAGTCTCTTTGTCACTATAGGACTTTTTTGAGACTTGTTTTGCCCGAATCCCTCTCTAACGGCTCTGGTTGGTGTGGTGCTGGCTTCCACCCGATCTACACTCACTTGGTGAGACAGGAAGCCGCGGGGACAAAACCGACTGACCATGTAATAACTTGGAATGTAGCTGGTAATGTGCCAGTCCTCTTCTCCGTGCAGTTCTGGAATGTCCCAAGAGTCAATGCATTTCAACCCGGTTATTTCTTACTCACCTTTATATATCGCCGAGGCGGCGGCCAGTGTGTCTCTACGTAACAAATGACGGCTTAGACACCACCATCAGCTGTTGCGTAGGCAAATTGAACGCGCAGGCGCACCGTCCGATGATGGCGTTATTCTCACCCATGTCCCTGAGATCGTCTAGAAGTTCCCACATACTTGGATACCTTATTTTAACTTCGTCGACGTCTACTGTGAGAAGGTTAAAACCTGCACGGCTCAACAGGTTTGACATATCACGGGGGTCTAACTCAGTAGTCAGGAACAGGAGTTCGGTAGTGGGGGTTTGACGCGCCTGCCATCGGAGATATGTGGGGAGAAATCCCACCTTCTCGCTCAACCTCTGCCAACTGAAGTGCGGTACGCAGCTCGAAAAGTGTGTCGCCTCCAAAGATAGCGCCAATGAAAACACCGTCAGGTCTCAAGGCTTCTTTAATTTGTACCAGCACACCTGCAGAATGTCTCGTCAATTCCTGCAATCAATGCCCTACACCTACATACCTGGTAGATCGTTGACCCAATGGAGGCTTAGACACGATACTATGGCTTCCTGGGAATTTCGTGGGATGGTATCAAGTAGTTTCTCCTCAGTCCAAAACAAGTCTTTCCACCTGAACTACTGCCATTAACTAGGTACCTGAGCCCTAGTACTAAAGATAATGACGCACCTTCGAACTCTGTGTCGGGGTCTCGACCAAGGGCAAGTTCTGGGAGAGATATATAAAACTGAATGATTGAGAAAAGGAGGGTACTGTTTCCTACTACTCATGTCCACCATTGTTACTTTCTGTGTTCGATCTGGCTCTAGCAATTTGGAGAAATGACCTGAACCAGACCCAAGGTCAAGGATGGAAGGGAACTTTCTCTTAATATCCTGAATATATTCTCAGCCATGTTTCGATACGAGTTCACCAGAATGAACACTAGCCAGAAACCTTTCGATCATTCTGTCTGCAACTTCATTACGGACATAGTCGACAGTCCTGCTACGGTTGCCTCCGTCGCGAGCGACTGCACGATCTTTTTGCGAGCGTTTCACCTCTCTATCGAACACTTGAAATGGGCTTTGAGTGGCTGAGTTAACTTGAGAAGATGCCAACGACGCGAAAGATCGTAAGTGTGCTTTGAAGCACGAGCGTGTGGCCAAAATCATCGCGGTTGAGTCAAGGAGAGGCTCGGCATTATCCGAGCCAAACTTGCTCAACTCCATCATCATGGACAATAACCAACTCAATCCCCACAACTCATCGAACGGTGCCATGAACAACATCCTTCAGAATGGTCTCACTCCAGAGGAATATGCCCAGAATGCTCGTCAACTTGAGGCTTACAGTCGTATGAATGCCTTAGGTTTACAAGTCTATTTGGAGAGGCAAACCCACTTAGCGGAGCAGCGTCGTCAGGAAGAGTGAGTTGCTATTGTACTGACCTGATTACTCTTACCACTTATTACTAGGGTGCGTCTCATACAGATGGCACAACAGCTCGCCACTGGCAGGTGTGTTCTGCTGTATTATTGTACACTCCTCATATGGAAAGGATATCAGACAACAGCACCATCAGCGGCAATTTTTGCCAGCTGCCCCCCAAGTGCCTCATGCCCGCCAACCGCTACCCGCGCAACAACCCGCTGCGTCCAGCAGTCGCAACGCGCCGCTGGTGTGCTTTTTCTTAGCTTGTCTTCAACGATCGAACTTATCCATACGCAGCAAATTTTCAACCATGGACGGCCTCACAACGAACCTAATACGTCGCAGAGCGCGCGGCACCACCGATTTCACGTCATGGAGCCGAGTCGCGCTCCCGTGCCCATTGTGCAGCAACAGCAGCAACACCATCATTCTTTCAACGCTTCTACCCCTTTCGTTAATCAGAACATTCACCCCCAGCGCGATACGAATCACATTCACTCTTTTGGAGGGGTGGGGGCTATGGCCACTGTGGGTTACTGTAAACAATTCTTAACATTTCGTTTATCAGCGATGTCCTCTTACAGTCGGCAAGCACACACCCCCCGATTGCACAACCGCCCAAAACAACAACCCTGGCTTCAGTGCAACACCAGTCTCAGTATCCGCAATATTCTGGTGTGGCCGCCACAGCTTCACAAGCCAGGGCTGGGGAGGGTAGCACGTCTCGTGTGGCTCCTAGCCAAGGTCACTCAGTGCGTAATTCAACTCTGGTCATACTTCGAATCTTCTGAAACCTCTTTCAAAGTATGAGCAAATCAGTACGCTTTACCACTCCTGGGTGAAGGTATGTGTTTCGTGTTGCAATACGTCAAGTTGTTCATCCTATCCGCAAAAGACACATGGCCCCGAAAAAGCTGCTGAGATGACACAAGACCTTATGCGATCGTGGCAGCAAAAAAGGCAAATACAATCTGAAGTACAAGCCCCTATGCACTCCGCGACTGCTTCTTCCACGGCTTTTGCGCCAGCAAGGAGTCACCAAATGCAAAGTCAATTCCAGATTCCGATTCATAGTGTTCCCAATGAGGGAGTGCCAACACCACCCCAAGCGCACTTTCGCAAACAGGAGTGGACTTCAGGGATCTCTGGAGATGGGCGATTGGTCCCGTCCCAACCCCACCTCGTTGTGCCATCCGATAACTCAGCTCCACAAACAAGTGCCTCCCAAGGTATTGTTAGTCCACAAGACTCCGGCGTAATCAAAGAAGAGACAGACCACTCGACTACAACTAACGTTCCTTCGACGTTTCCCACCGCACCAAGTTCACAATCACACTCAATATTGTTGGCCCCCGAAGAAAAGTCCACTACTCTATATACCATGCGTGGCCTTGCGGCTAGCATAAAGCGATCTTTAAATGCGGAGCGACTGGCGGCGTCGGGGCAACCAACTCCCGCGTCAGAAACACACACGAATACGACGCCCTCAAATGAAGTTGTTGATACTGCCGAACAGTCCGGCCCGGCGACCACGGGGACTCACGAATCCGCGATTATCATCACACCGGACGCGATGGAAACGGTGCCTGTTCCCCATCTCGACGAGGGCGGGGTTTTGTCAGCCACAGCACTATCACCTTTTCCACAGCTTCCTGTATCGCAGCGAGAGACTTCCTCATCACCTGATGAAGTCACCATCCCAGACTCGTATCAGGGACCGTCACATGACTTTGTACCCTTCTCTACTTTGGCGGGTGCAGTCTCGTTTGACAATACCACTGGCTACGCTCCTGCCGACCACCCCACTATACCTTCACCTCTCGCTACTCCCTTTGAAGGCTTGACGGATCCTCAACAAGCGCCAGATATCATACCCCATGACCCCATGGACATCCCACTGCTGCCCTTCACTGAATCTTCTTTCAATGGCCTCTCCTTCCCAACTCGTACTCCAACCCCTCCGCTATCCGCGACGATCACACCATTTCGAGACGACGACGTTGCTGATGGAAAGATACAGGAAATATCTTCACCCGTTCCCACTTCTCCGTGTTTAGATCAGGTCGAAAAACAACCAGAGTCGATTTCTCCCACGAGTAAGCATAGCCACGAGGCGAGGGTCATATCTACTGGTGGTGATCAAGACCGGATTTACTTCGATCTTACGTCACCGTCTTCGGAACATGCCACCCACCCCCAAGCGCAAGTACAGATCCCAAACTCGCCGAAGGAGGAATCGCACGTTTTCGTTCGTCGCACAGGTTTGTTAGATTCGTCGATAGAGGAAAATTCTGGAGAACCCTTGGAAAGCGTGCGAACGGAGGGATACCCAAGCGACGAGACGAGAAAACATGTTCGGACAAGTGAAGTACCATCCGCAGTACACACTTCGACAGGGCCAACTGGTGGGAGGAATACTAGTCCTGCTGCGACTCCAGGCTCTGGCGTTTTCCTCGAGCCCCCTATGAAGCCCGCCGAAGAGCCTGCTTTTTATGTCGCTGTCCCACCACTGCCGGAATGGGTCCGCAGGGCGAAGCGTCGAAAAGTGGCAAACAATGGACTGGGAAGTGAGGAAACTGGTGAGTTTTTTTTACTCTGGAATCACCGTGCTCGTTTCTCATTTATTTAGGGCAGCGCAGTGATCGAGGTTCGTAGGCTGCTGTACGTTGTTTACTAAACTCAGTATGCTCAGTTAGAATACGCGGAGAATGAACTTGCAAATCGTCTGTGTCCACGACATTGTCATTGGAGCGGGTGCCAAGCTGTTCTAAACTCAATGTATACTTTGAAGCAACACGTAAGACGACACCAATCAGAGGTGGAGCCAATAGGACCCGCAATGGTATCCATTTCGTGTGAGATGAGGAGTAGTGGACTAGCGGCTGACTCGAATCTCAAAGACAGTGTCGTGTCAATGGAAACAATGTCGTATGGTGTGCGAACAATCCAGCCTACTTTTACACCTTAACCGTCACATCGACAAGGAGATAACCTGCATATATGATGGTACTAGAAGCCTAAGATCCACACGTGTCGTATAACTGAGAGGGGTTTCCTAGATTGCGAAGAGCGTTTCTCCCGTGCCCAAGATCTCGCTGCGCACGAGAGGAGCGAACATGCCAACGACGAGTCTCCGCCATGCGCCATACCTCAACGCCCAGTTCTCAAGAATCATGTACCTCTACCTCAGACACTCCCTTCATATACGGTTACCACCCGGCCTGCCTCCAAGCCGTCAATTTCTGCAGAACGACATTCTCGACTAGGCCCTTGGGTAGCTGAGTTGCTGATATTTTACTGTGCTCCGTCAAGCTGATGTACGTCAACAGGTTCTGGGTATGACGTTTGGTCACCCAGTCACAGGCTCTCATGGAGATACGCGCCTCACAGACAAGGCGCTCGAAGTGGCGCCGACGCCCATAATCCCTGGCAATGGCAACGGTGGAGAGATTACGCCCAAATCCGAGTTGATGGAACAGTTGGCAGAATATGACCTCTTAGAAGAACCATCGGTACGATCCTTCGGCGACTTGAACACCGTTGACATTACGCGCGCCTTTCGCGACGGCGTGAGTGTCGGGAGTGGCTTCTCAACCACACTAAAAGAGGTTGCAAGCGAGAGTGATGGAGGACAGACATCATTGCAGACGGTCGCCGACTCGGATTCAATGGCTGTAGAGGCGCTCTTGTGAAATTGAACCTAGTTACAGTAATTAATGCGAATTTACGATTTCGGAATGAACGGGCCGGTGATTGTGAGAACGAGACTTTCCAAAAAAGGAAAGAGGCATGGGAAATAGATCGCTTGCTCGCCTCTGACCAGGTTGCAAGTCTTGACCCTCCTCTCTTCTTCACATGACTACTCCCAGTCCGTCCTTCATTTCTCAACCCGATGCCATGTCTGACGCTCTCCACAGATCCTATGTACATCTCTGCTCATTCTGCAGAGGTTATTCTCTCAGATTTTCGCCCACTGAAGCTTCAGCCAGACGCACTCAAGTTTCTCAATCTCCTCCTCGATGACATTTTGGCAAACATAATCACCTCCTCTCGTTCAATCCTCACTGATCGCTTAAAATCCGGCTTACTGAAGACCCTTCCCACAACCATGGGGAAGGATGCGCTACTCGAAGCAGAGATGGAACTGCACGCGTATTGGCAGCGCCCAAATGCCATCAAACCTTCTGCTTCACAAACTTCCACTTCAGAACATAGCTTCGCTGTTCCCTTGATGATAGAGGTATCCAGCTCGCCCTGATATGCTCTCAGTCCGTCTTACTCGTTCCCCTAGTTGATGCGTCTCAAGTGTGAAGCCTATTCGACACTAAACGACTCGGACGAGGACGCACAAGTCGAAAACAAAATACAGGAACGTTTGCAGTCGCAGGGTGTAGAACCTCCAAAATCTATTGTTGTTGCACCTGCTTCTTTATACCTCACGGCAATTCTCGAGTGAGTCGGATCTCAGCGAACTCACGCTCACCAGCTACTTATCTCGTACTCGCAGATGTATCTGCGAGTAAGCGAGGGTAATCTTATGCTCCGCCCTCACCTCACTTAGCATGCCGTACCTAGGCACATATTATCCAGCGTCGGTAGGGTAGCTACGCGGGACAGTAGCAAGGAAGTGGCCGGAACGCACGATCTGTTCATTGCTCTCTGTGAGGACGACGGCATATACCCCATGTTCAGGGTCTCAAAAGGTGGGTATACCCTTCCACCGCATTTTTAGCTCTTATCAAAGTTGTGCAGTCTACGGTCTCATAGAAAGCTCCCTCAAATCTTCCGCAAAGCCGCGGCGGAGCAAATCTCTATCGAGGTCGGAGCGACATGAGACACGTGACACATCGTTGCTGGACCCACCATCGCAGTCGCAGCCTCGGGTATCGTCCGAGTCTACCACCTCAGGTGCAGTCTCCGGGTCTGTGAGCCCTGAATACCATCCGCCAAAGTCCTCATTAGACAAGGGGAGAGCTATCAAGTCGTTTCGCTCTTCTGGTGATCGCGACATGACTCTTCCGCCAGATCCCCTGTTTCGGGTGACTCTGAGTAAGAAGAATATCATCGCCCGCGACGGCAAGGACGGCGCTACCGTGGAAGCAGAGGTCCGCAGTTCCTTCAGTCCCTCCGTGGTACGAGTATCATCTTTTGCTTATTTAGCAGCAGGAGGGAAATGTAATACAAGACTTCGATGATCTGATGCGGTCGGGAGACACGATGAAGGTATCGTTGACTCCAGACAGGTTGCGATCAATGGAGGTGTGTTCACAGAGTTATACTTCGCCTTTCGCGCTTTATTCCTACAACGTCTTCCATAGGCTGCAAAGCAACAGCAACGACGCACCGCACAGCAGGCGCCAAAGACCATCGTCGACGACCATCACCAAGCATCATCGGCCTCCGAAGCTGATGGCCGCTCACCTACGCCACCTGACCTGAAATACCACAACCCCAGGAAATCTCTTCCCCATGTGGACGAAGACGAGGAACTCAAGGAAACCGCGATTTCGACGCAGGATGTTCGATCCCGATCAGAAGGGACTAAGCCACCAGACACGCGCGCACGTTCGGTGTCCACTTCGAAAATATATCATAGTGGTCCGCGGGTCACAAGGAAGTCGTCGCTTGGCATCAGAAGTCCCCCGCTCCAATCTGGGCTTCCTGGACGCGATATGTACGATTGGCGAAAGAATGCGCCGACAACGCCTCAGCGGACGCGTAAGATCCAGCGAAATCGTGAATCAATGGACATCGAGGACGTCATGAACGGTTCAGAAGAAGGCGACGAGTCGAATCCTGATCAGACAGCCCAGGGTCGCGGCAGATTATACCCCGTCTCAAAGGCCACGCACGACCTTATATCCTTCCTCGAAGATGGCCCCCCTCCTGAGGTCCAACCCGTACGCTCTGCCACAGTGAGCTCCACCTCTCTTGCACCGACGACCAAGTCTGGCAAGAGTGGTAGCCGGCTGCAACGCATGATTTCGAAGTTCACTATTGCGAGAGAAGGATTCCAAGAATCTGCACGTGGTCGAGGAGTTGGCGTTATAAGTGCCCCGTCTACACCTGTATCAACACTAAGATCCCTCGGCGCAAGCAACCCACCTCCTCCCCCCATTGCCGTCAAGCCCGTTCCACCACCGATCCCTCAGCTCCCAATATCACCGCCCTCGTCGTCTCGGACGTCATCCCTTGAGGATGATGCACGGCCTCACATATCGCGAACCGATCGCCCCAGGAAAATGTCGGTCCGCAAGGCTGTACCGACCTGGGAGAGCGCGGCAAATCAGGGGCTTCAGACTCCACATACCGGGGCTGAGGGGACTTTGCCCCCGTCTCCTCCTTTGTCCTCTCAACCTGTGTCAGCTTCGTCACCATCACCCTTCCAACCACACGGACACGTTCGATCATCTCCGACTCTAGCACCTGAGGGAAAAGATACAAATGGTGACACGCATAATCACAAAGCCCTCCGGTGCGAATCTCCTGCTGCGACACCCGCTGGGACCGAGGCAAATCTAACTCGAGAAAACGGAAATGGGCGGGCTGAGCAGCAATACCCTCAGGGTATATATCGCCCAAGGTCGTCCCGTCCGAACCTTCGCTCGCCTTCGAACGACGAGCAATCTCATTCCGTTCGGAAATCATTGGGACGCCGCTCACAACCACCAAATGGGACTGTTGACAGTCAGCTTATTCACCCATCTCCTTCGTTGTCGGAGGCCCTGGCAGTAGATATGAGAAGGTTGATGTCGCAAGCCACTTCTGCTGACGAATGCCGCCTTCTCGTGGACACTTTCCTCACTCGCGCTGGCATCGTCCCACCCCCACATGTCTCTGTGGTAGCTGATATCACGCCCCCCGATGTGGAGCCCCTCGAACGAACTCTCGTTAATTACTTTCTAGGCGCGGATCTAGACGGATCGCAGTTACCGCAGACACAGTCTTTGCAAGCTGAAGTGAAGCGTCGTTCTACGTCGTCTACCCCGAAACAGGCCCAGGAGAGTGACGACGCTCATCTGAGTACCGCTACACTCATGGATTCCGCGCATGCTGTGTACACGCACCACATTGTCAGTGATGCCGTGGCAGTTGTGTCCTAGTAATTATATCCTTGTTCAAGCTATACCAGTTTTATCCTTCCACTTTTTTCCGTCTCGGATTCCCCGCTTAAATGGCACTGATGTTATAGTGGTTCGGAGCGTCATATTGCTATATTTACTTATTGTCTGCACCCCTTTCATAGACAGTTGGTTTACATAACTTGTTCGTCCTGTACCTTTTTGGTTTGTGCTGCGGGTTCGCTACTATTTTTGGTGGCGGTCCTCATAGTAAATGTTCTCTGGCAGGGCTGATTGACAAAGAAGGGAGATCATGATGAATGAATACGATACACAACAAACAAACTCGACCGTGCATTAAGTTACTACGGATACATATCACGTTCATTAAGCTCTTCATCTCGCGCTTTCAACGTGTCGTAGGGTTCCAATCCAAACCACTCCGGGATCTGGTCCCATATCGCCTGCTCGTCCTGCGTGAACTGCGGGAATAAACTCCTCTCGACATTTACCACATATCGGTAATCCACGCAGGTACTGCCCGTCCACCCATTCGGTGTGGTGCAACATGTCTATCATCTGGCCAAGCGTGAACAACGGATCTCCGTCGCGCCCCGCTGCGATTCCCCCGACGGAGCGCAAGGTATTCAGCGTGATAAAGTAAAACGCGTCGCGGCAAGCCTGTCCACCCGCACAACCCTCGGCCGGGGAACGGTTCTTGACCTGCGCGTCGAGGAAAGTGGCCACGGAGCGCTGCAGGGCCTCCCGCCCGCGGAACGTAACCACCAGATCACCATGCGAGAGCATGACGGGTGTCGAGTCCTGCGCTAGCATCGGCGACGTGAAGCACGATAGGGTAGGCGAGCGAGGGCTGGAAGGAGCGCGGTACCGTTGTTTGACGGGAGGATGATGGGGACGGGGGCGAGACTAAGGACGAGACGAGGAAGTGGAAGTGGGGCTGTTTTCGCTCGACGCCTCGAGGATGAGGTGCGCAAGCGGTTCAGTCCCACTGGCGGTCTTGGACGTCCCGTAGCGCGCGAGGTCGTAGAACGCGGCCGGGAGGACAGAGCCAACATTCAGCTCACGCGCGAGGTTGATGACGTGGATTGGAGAGGGGATCTCATGGCGCGGGTCGTAGTGGCCGTCGGGGGAGAGTGACATCCGTTCGCGCCGGTCCCATTCGGAGAGGGTAACGGGGAAGTAACTCTGAAGACGCTCTAGGCACTGTTTCCGTGGGATACAAATAAAATATTTGCAAGACATGCGGAGAACGGAAGCGAGGAAGGGAAAGTCCTGAACAAACGGTCGGCGAAAGTATCTATAGTGTGCGTGCGAACGGTGGTCAGTCGGTAAGCTTCGGATAAGGCGTATGACTCTTATCGTACAGTCCATCATACAGAGCCCTCAGGAGGTGATACACGTCAGTCGGTGAGTCGCAGAGTCGAATGATGCACCCGGTGTCATCCGGCTGAGGTATTGAGAGTATTGTCTGAAATATATCTGCATGACGTTCCAGCTGGCCACGGTGGACTTTGAATGCGAAAATCCCCAGCACAGAGAGTGACATTGCCGTCAGAAAACCAGAAATCCCGACACACACGGTAAGGAAAGTCAGGAGACAGACGACGCTCCTTGAGAATGAAACCCGAAGCCGATGGTGTTGAGTTCTCAGCCATAGTGCCAACTACTTCTGAAGAGCGAGAACCAGAGGTGTGAGATCGTCAAAGATACACATGAAACACCATAGAGTGAATAGACACGTGAGGCTGACAATGTGTGGGAAACTCCATGCCTAGGTCTAAACCCCACATCCCCAATAACTCTAAGCTGAGCTGAGCATACTCATCTCGGTGTGCCCTAGCCCTAGAAGAACGACGAAAAGGAATGAAAAGAGGAACCTCAAGTCCAGGATTGTCCATTGCCCTGAAATTCAGGACTGAGAAGTGAGCGAACCAGTGTCACCGTATCAGTCTCAAGCTCAACTACCAAGTGTAATAATGTAGATTCCGAGGGACCAAACCAGCTGGGAAGTACAAATAACCGGCACTGAATAGAAGGGATACAGGCTCCAGGCGTCTGATATGCAATTATGGTAACAACCGCCTATTGGCTAGTCCAGTCCGAAAAGAGTCTACTCAGTCTTGTGGAACTCGTCGGCAGAAGTGTTCTTGCCACCTTCGTCGAGACAATCGACAGACGTCCTAGGCAGAGAGAAAAGCCGCGGCGTAAGGTCAGCGTCCGAGTTCAGGCGAAGATCAAAGCCGAACGGGCCGCGCCAGCGGCCAGTTTGTGCACACCGTGTCGCCTGCTCGATAATTGTCCTGTAAAGCAAGTTGTTGAATCCGACGCACTGCAAGCCAACGCAGGCAATTTTTAGAGCTCCGGCCAAGTATAATTGAGTTGTTTCGTAGACTGTCTGTGGGGATACGTTTTTGCGTCCTGCCAAAGTTTCTTTAACAAGGGCTTGAGTCGTCTATCAATTGACACGATAAATATTCAGACAGAAACGAAAAAAAACAAAAAAAAACAAAAAAAAACAAAAAAAAAAACAAAAAAAAAGCCAACTCGCCTCGGTCGATAGCTGCTCAAATTCCTTGGACGTCAAATCGTCAAGTCTGAGTGCTTTATACACGCCGGCATAGTACCACCTCCCGTCCTTGTTGTAGAAGCACTCTGTTCAAGGTTAGTAAACCAGTGCACCAGCTAAAATAACGTCCCACAACCTGTTGGTTTATCCAACTTGGAGATGACGTCAACCATCGTCCAGCGATGGGCAGTTGCGACTCGTGGGTTTGTAGTGCATTTAAAAAGCGGGGTCAAAAAGTAGCCATGCTCTTCGCGCTCGGGACACCAGTTCGTCGTCAACTGCTGAAATACATGATGGTTTGTTAGTCTACACAACGATAAGTGTCAGTAGATAAAAGCCCGTCAGGTTATCGAGCGTACGCAGTTCTGAGGGCCTTCGCCGTGACGCTAGGTGAATACATTTCACCAAACAACTGTTGGAAAGGACGCACACCAATCGCACTTGCAAGAAATTCGTGCAATGTATACGAGGGAGGGATCAAGATGGGCCTTAATGCGTCTGACGGAATCCCCACAGGGATAGGGAGTGTGGCTAAAATTGCATGTCTCGATCTGATGGATTCCTCTGCCTCGGGGGGTTGGTGCAGTGAGTTGGAAACGACCTGCGGAATCTATGAGCACGAGTGAAGAATGGGATCGAGAGTATTTACTTTTATATCTAGGTCGTTGAGATCAGAAACAATCATCTTTGGAGTTGTGGGAGCGTCCAGAGCTGAAGCTGGGGGGGAACCGACTCTGGCGAAATTGTTATACGTTGCCTCGCGGAGGAAACGTAGCGCATCTTGACGGGTAGATTGGACGTCACTCTCTGGAGTCTTAGTGCATGTGATTGAGAGCTGTTGAAGTCGCCGCAAGTTCTCAGAAATCGAGAGGCATGATTACTATACCTGGGAAAAGGCTTCAGTTGCCTCGTATTTGGGGGGCTCATCTTCTGAGTTAGATAGCTGTTCCTTTAGGGTGTTGTTCTGAACCTTTGAATTCTCGGCGGTCGATCCCACACAGCGTGTAGTGGACTCCTGGCCTGCAGGGCGTACATGTTCATCCCGGGACCGGGACCTAATACCACTGGGGGTACTTTCAGGAGTATATGCGGCGGAATGTTCCTTTAGAATGTCTTCCAGGTACTTGTTTTGTTGGCGGAGGTTTTCGATAGTAGCGGACTTGTCCCGAACGGATCTGCAAGCCGAGGAAAGATGTTGTGCGATGGCGTCTCTTGCCGCTATGGCCTCAGTAGCCCGCATTCTCTCGATCTGAATGGCGATGGCAGACTCTGCCGCACAAAAAGGGTTCTTTACTGGTCAATGACTGGGTCTCATGAAAAGCGAGGGACTCACTAGGGGCTGCATAGTTGTAAAGAGAGAAAGAGATAAATGCGGATGAACCTCATATTAATGGGTGTCATGACGTCATACAGTCGGTTATCCTCCCATCCAACAAACTCAACACGGTGTCGAGACCTTTCAACACACCTCGGTCCGGTCCTTCCCCTGCTCTGAACCGCACGTGAGCAAAGTCGATCACTTTCACAACGCACGGCGGCTTGGATCCCCCACTGTGTTCGTCATCGCTCTCGTCTCCGCTGTCCGAGTCTTCCTCTGAGTCTTCTTCCATGGCCTCTTCGGATTCTCGTCCACCCCCATCACTTGCAGCTTGCTTATCGAGCCATTGCACTCCCATCTCGGCGCGGTCCCAGTCTCCTTCGTAAACGATCAGCAGACTACCTCCAACCATGCGCATCTCAATAACGCTCATGGCATCCCGGATCTCCTGGACACTTTTCCGGATGGACTTCAGCACTGGCAGAAGCAACGTCCTGGGAAGTCCGACGTCCATTCGCCCACCTGCCTCAGCTCCTGGCAAACCGCTGTGAACACGATAATGTAAGATAGAAGCACCGAATGCGTAAGACTCTTGAGCCTGACATCGTTGAACCGCTGATGGGGAAGAACCGCGCGACGCCTGCGCCAAGTTCTGAACCCCTGATGGTTTTTCCATAATTTTTCGGAAATACGACGGGCAGGGATGTCGTATTCCCAAAGACCTGTAGTAATGTTGCACACGAGTGTTCGGTGTTGACTGACATTGGATCACTGTTCCGTACACACCTGAAAGCCAGTCAAGCGAATCCCCGTGTCCCCGGAAGTTGTACGCCTTGCGGTGTTCTGCATCCGTTCCTTTTTTTCAGGCGGCGCGTCTTCTTCGTATAAATCTGTGCCAAGTTTGATATCGAGTATATTCGGCTTGAGGAATCCATGGGCCGCGTTCTCTATAACCAACAACTGTATATTTCGGAACACTTGTCACACTTGTGTACAGTATGAACTAATGGCAGAACACTCATCTTTCTTGCCTTCGGGAATCCCCTCCACGTTTGCGAGGCCGTCGGCGGTCATCTGACCCTCCAGGCGTAACGTTCCGAGATAGGTGGGAATCCATTGGCGCAGTGATGCCAGTGCTGGATCTGCCAGACTGTTCTGATAGAACTGAAGTTCGTGAGGTAGAGCAGGCTTGAAGAGGAGGGCGCCATCATATGAAGTCTGAATCCCTTTGTGCCCTCCTACCTGAGAAGTTAGCGGGTGGGTGGATGCTACAGATCTGTCGGTCATCAGAAGGGGTTGTGGGATAAGTTAGTGGGAGAATAATATAGAGTGTACCGTACCGTACCCCTAACCTAGTACGAGGACCTTCGTTCACCAATGACACTCGCCTATTCCAACGCATTCCTCTTAAGAGCTCTCAGACAACGATCTGTCACAAATCGGAGCTTCAGGTTCTTCTCAACTGTCAATACTCATGAAGCCTTTCTCCAGCCTGTGTCTTCTCATCCCGGCGTGACCACCCTGTCCTTGAACCGTCCACGAGCGAAGAACGCCATCTCGCTCCAGCTTCTCAAGGTGCTGTGTTATTTTTTTCATAATATCATTTGTGCGAATATCAGCGATACAGCAACTCGTCGAGTGCTTGGACACCGTGCGGTTCGACGACTCTGTCCGTGTGCTCATTCTGAACTCTTCCACTGCCGGGTCATTCTGTGCCGGAGCCGATTTGGCAGAGCGGCGCACCATGTCTAAAGGCCAGGTTTCCAAGTTCCTCGCAGACCTGCGCACTGCGCTCGGCAAACTTGAGAGCTTGCCCATGCCCACCATTGCCGCCATCGACGGACCTGCACTGGGTGGCGGACTGGAGCTTGCTCTTGCATGCGACTTGCGTGTCACAGGTATGACCCTCGATCTAATGCCGCCAAAGTATCCAGAGTCCTAATGTCTTAACAAGGCCACTCGGTCACGAAGATTGGTCTCCCCGAGACGAAGCTGGGTATAATCCCTGGCGCCGGTGGCACCCAACGCGCGACACGCCTGCTGGGGTTGTCCAAGGCAAAAGATCTCATATTCACTGGTCGTACATTGACGGCGGTCGAAGCTGAGAATTTCGGTGCGCATCGGAATCCATCCTTCATAAGCTGTAGTGTCAATTCTGGTGTTTGCAGGACTAGTGGACTATGTCTCGAAAGAGGGCACACCAGCCATGGACCGTGCGTTGTCCTTGGCGAATGATATCGCTGCGAACGGTGCGTACATGGTGCTAAGGAGATAAACGATGAGGTTTTATTCGGTTTCCGAAGCACCTCTCGCCTTGCGTTCAGCGAAGTTAGCTATTTCAAGAGCACCTGAGTTATCTCTGGAACCAGGTGAGTAGCGCGTCCTAATACCCTAGCTGTCACGCTCGTGAGCTTTCTGCAGGGCTTGATTTTGAAAGGGCTGCGTACGAGCCTCTGTTGCAAACCGAGGATCGTGAGGAGGCATTACGGGCATTCAAGGAGAAAAGGAAACCCGTTTTCAAGGGTGAATAATGATACAAGCAGCCAAGCCGCTGTCCGTCCCGTATCTAAGAGGCCGAAAAAACCGTGGCGTAGAATAAAATAAACACCTTGACGAGGTGATCTCTGACTACAATGCGGAACTGTCCCCACGTCCAAAGGCTCGTGACGAGATCGAGAAACCATGCGCGAACCCTGACGGTAGCGCCGACATTCCCATCTGCACGCTGTCGCCGAGGCGAAGCCCTTCAAGATCTTTCATCATCATACTCAGGCGGCCCATACCAAAGCGGTCACGCAGTCCCTTCGGACCTGTCCGCCCACCCACATCCTCACTCTCGTCTGTGAAGCCTTTCTCTACATGACCCCAGTCACTGCGTTGCGCCAGATACGGTCGCAAAAGGGCGGGTTCAATGCGTCCCAGGTAGTTTTCCGTGATGTAAGACTTGAGGATTTCAGGTTGCACAAGGAAAATGTTGCCCAGTTGTCGAATAAACTCGAAACGCTCGTGCAACGCATGAATGGAGAAGGTAGCAATCGTATCCTGGTAAGATTTGAGATCTCTGAAATGGTTGGTCAGAACTGCCATGGGAGCACTAGTGTCTGGACGTACTTTGCGAGCATCAGGCCTCCCGTGGCGCTCACTGGGAACTTACGCAGATGCTCAAGCAATTGGCTGTATGCGCGGAGTAAGATGAGGTAACAATAACGCCAGACCCCTCACCTGTGGAATGCTATGCCAACTTCGGTCAAGAATATTTCCAGGTTTTTGCCACTCAAGTTTTGTTTAGCCGCAATCCCAACTTTCTCAAGAATTTCGCAGCACCCAATACAAGGGTCCGTGTTGACTCTTGCGAACGAATCGTCGTCATTACGAGGCTTGAAGTCCGTTTTTTTTCTGTTTGGCGAGCTGCGTGGCCATCCAAGAGACGATGGCTGGACTAATTGAGCCTACATTCGCGATGCACAAGGATCGATGAGTACCGACCGTCAATAAGACGCTGCATGAGTGAGTTCGCGGCACCCTCGACCTTGCTGACGGTCTGATTGTTGAATACGACCATTTCGCGGCGAACCACGACGGAACTAGCGGCAAGAGGCAGCAGCGCTATGTTGACATACTGTTGCCAAAGGTGACAGATGAGATCGACAGAACGGAGCAGAGATAGCGGCTGTAAGCTAGGTTCGATTTTCGTGTGGTCAATTGCTTCGAGACGCGCTACCGCTCTGTGGAGAAACTGTAAAGTGGAATGGAATGCCAATTGCAGAACTCTCACGTGTTGATAGCGGTTTCTATATATCCTACTGCTATAACCTCAGCCAACGCGCGAAAGAGCGCAAAGGTGTGTTTGGGGCTTGCGAGTTGCCGGTCAGAGTCGGAGTCCTACACTAGGAAATGGCAACGCGCTCACACATCGTTTGGTGGGGTCAACTCTGCGCATCTGCCGATCGCCTCCGCGTGCCACTTCAACATTGTTTCGGCGGCACCAACACTGAGTGACCCATCCTCTTCGTTGACTTGCTCTTCAGGCAATTTGTCCTGGAAACGATCAGAGGAAGCGATCCCTCCGAAGCGCATGATCGCGGCCGCAGCTTTAGAGGTTGAGGAGGTTCCAGACGTAGCGGTAGCGTTCATCATACGATCTAGCATTGACCCCTTTGTCTTATTCACTCTCTCTTCACGCTCCTATGCAAGCAAGAGTTAACGGCGGTAGTGAAGAAGGAACAACATTTACATGGTATCGCGCGAAGGCGGACAGATACTCCGAATAGAGCTCAGCGAGGTTTTTGCTCTCGCGCTCCAGGTAACGCTGACCCTCGGTATATGGGACGAAGAGTTCCTCCAATGCAGTCTCGAGTATAGAGCTGATGGCATTCGAGCTAGAGCTACCGGCGGTCGCTGACGAAGCTCCTGCTAATGAACGCGAGAATCCGATATTCTGCGCCGGAGACCTCGGTGTCGCAGAAGGCACATCATAGCTTTTGAGGTCCTCGACAAGTAAGGACGTCTGAGCGTGAGTCAACTGTAAGATGCGCAAAAACGCCAAGTCCGACATGTTGCTAGCCCGAGTAAGGACTTGCTCCATATGCTGCTGAATCTATAACAGTCTCAGTATAACAACTTAAAGATAACTTGTATTGGATTACCGACTGGGCAAATACTCGTTGTAGGAAGACTTGCATCACAAATGAAGGGTTCGGAAAGACGGCCTGCACGATCTGGGCCTCTTGACCAACAGTTGCTCGAATCTCGCCGAATAGTTCTGTCAGACTTGACTCGGTTTTTGGAGGGATGGTATTAGGATCAGCAAGAAGGCGCCATCTAACTGCACGTGAGTACCCGGTCGCGGTGGCATTGTAGTGGAGCAGGCACAAACAGGGTAGTGTCGTCGCTGTCCATATTCTTCTGAACGCGATTGATGAAGAAGTCGTGCTGATTCACATAGACTTGCACACAAGAAGCACCACCATTGAAGTCAAGCAGTGTCTGCGCACAGTGCTGCAAGAAAGTAGTCAGGGGTACAGCTCTCTGAAAACGAGAGGAGAACCCACATGCATCATCTTGGGATCGCCCTTACGATAACATCTGTCGAAGAGGTGCAGCATATCCTTCTCAAACTTCTCACAATACCTGTCGATGTTTTCTCTTGTCTATTGGGGCATTAGCATGGTGCTCCATACACTGGTAAATTGATGCCCACTTTGTCTGCGGTGGGCAAGTCGATTTCCTTCACGAGAGTGGCCAACCTTCGTAAGAGTACCGCCACCTGACGACGACCCTCTTTCCCTTCTTTTTTGAGGCTGTCTATCCGGGAGGTGTCGTCACGGGAGAATTGGGTGTAGTAGTCGATTAGATCGTAAGCGGCCTGCGCTCTTTGACGTTGAAGGTGGACTGATTCGAGCTGTTCGCCTGAAACGAGCTGAATAAAAGTAGAGCCAGAGCACGGCTCGAAGACTCGCCTATGCGTCCGGCTGTGCGTCCCACTTCGCTCATCCTTGCTTCCATCGAAGCAAACGATGACCCTACTGCCTAGTCACCCATTAGAGAGGCTCGTGACGGGTAATGTAGCCTCTCATACGTACTTCGAAACCACGGTTAAGATCAGACATTTTTTTCGAGTACTCCCTCTCCGCGACTCGGACGCTCTTCTCCATCTGCTCGGTTTTCGCCTGGACATCCTTCCGAAGTGCAATGAGACGGTCAACAGCAGCCTCGAACGTGCTGATGAACGGCTTCGGATTGAAAGCTGAAGTGGATTAGATCCTTACGCATGGAGGTAGTATTGGAGGATCCGTACGTCCGGGATCCGCTTTTGATTGCGCTATTAACTTCTCAGAGAATGCGCCTATGAAATCCTTGACATCAAACTTTCCCTGAACCGATGTCAGTGTCTCGGATTGTAAACTAGTGCGCGCATATACCTGGAACGTCGGTAGTTTCAGGGCATCACCCGCAGCAGTATCCCTAGTTATTGGCGAATCCATTAGAGCGGGTGCTGTTGTTGCTCCGATCACACCGTCTAATCCCCCGGTCCACTCCGGCCCGTTTTGACAATGCTGTTCTGTCCCACCTGTGCAAACCTTCTTGTCATATCTGCTGAAACCGGGTACAATAAATGGGCATGTAACACTTGTGCATATGAGTTTCCAATAGCGAAACAGGTGCCCCGGTGTTTCTCTCTTGACCCATATTACCTTATTGACAAAGGCATTTCTAATCACTTACAGATGACGTCGCGGACAAAGTTAACTCGCAAACAAGTGGACGATGTTCTAGGTGGTGACGAAACATGGAAACACGCCGATTCCACTGCAGGTACACGCTTTACCTGGCCTTCGAGTTCCCATAGCTGACCAGAGGTGAAAGCGACGTGCCCGAAATGCGATAACGACCGTGCATACTTCTACCAGTTGCAAATTAGATCGGCGGATGAGCCGATGACGACGTGTAGGTCGGCCTCTTTCGACTCTCCGAGCAGCTAATAATGAGTAATACTCTGTTTCTTTTTCTATCAGTCTATCGGTGAGTCATGGTCGTGTACTAAAAAACGTCTCATGGACGTGTCGACAGTTGCACCGCATGCACGCATCAATGGCGTGAGAACTAGGTGTCTTGACTTGCGCCCAAAGTCCCGGGTTTCACGTCTCCTAAAAATATGGGCTCCTGAAACTTCACAAACTCGTGCATTCAACGTATCTAGCGCCAAAGTGTTGTCTCACCGTCGTGGGCGCACCCCAACGGAATCCACATGGAGAGCATACAGTGTATGCTCCCATCAATTTTGCGAGGGTTCATATCTGTTACACGTAGGAGTTTCCGAGTCACCGTGTTTTCAAACACAATCGGATGTATCTGTCACTTAGATGATGATGACGTCGTAGTGGCAATCGATAGCATTCGCACAGCTCTGATACAACAGACGTGACAAAATGATAGGAATTCTCAGCTGTGGATTCAGCTGCTTACGTCCATAGAGTCTTTCTCATCCCCAACAACCTCAAACATGAGGGATCCCTGCTGTTCTTTCAGCCACTGCACGCTGCGCTTCTCGTCCATGAAATACGTGTAGGCACGGCGAAGGTCCTCAACATCGACATTCTCTGCCTTGCGTTTCCGGGCCAAAACCTGGGCACACGAAATCAAATTTAGTGCGTAACGCAAAGTCGTTTGCATGGCCATCGTTGTCAGTACGTTTAGCGCCTCCGCGGTGAGCGTTACGTCCTCCTCTTCGCATCTGGAAACAAGGTGCCTTGTGAATGAGAGGTAGAGCAACAGACGACCATGCATTTTCACTGACCGTATCTGGATGATTTGTTGGATATCCTGTTCTTCATAAGGCTTGGTGCTGACAATTAACACACGATCTAGAAGGTCAACGGGGAGCCCATGGGGACTCTGTATCTTCGTTCCGCGTATACGAGCCATTCCCCTGTTTGAAGCCATGATTACCAACGGCGCAAGGTCGTCCTCGAGAGCGCGATTGAGAAAGGAAAAGCACTCGATGTCGAGCATGTGCACTTCATCAATAAAAAGGACCTGCGTAGTAGCTGGGAATGACTCGTTGGAGTGGAGGGGAAGAAGAAGTGTACGCACTCCAGGGACAATCTCAGCCTTGCCTTCTTCGCGCCATTCAGTAACTTTCGTGTTAATCTGGTTGCGCAGTTCTGGCTTGATTTCACCTGTGTCGCCTGCAAAAAGTGCAAGAAAGCCCTGGGTTCGGCTGTTGATGACGTCAATCTCGTGCAGTGACACGGTGTGAACGACTTCTTTGCGTTTCTGTATTTCGCCTTCGGGACATCTGACGAATTTTGTCTAGCCGCATCATTCAAGGGTTCGTTATGTGCCATAAGGACGAACGTACATCCGCACCCATGGCGTCATAATCTCGGGAGCGAGCAAAAGACCGGCCTAGTTTCGAGACTTTGCCAGAAGCCTTGTCTATCGAAATGACGTCGCCAGCGAGGACCCTTTCTTTCGAAAGTGAGTCTATCATTTTCGTTCCAAGATCATAGATGGTCTCCATGTCTGTGGTTTTGATTGTGAGTTTTCCGGTTTTCGTGGCCTTCAAGGTGATTCGGGGTTAACGAGGCCGGCACGTCGCATTCATAAGGGGATACTTACGCCTGTCAAGGCTACGGTCAATCTGGATCTCAACGACTTCACCCTCGATGATTTCCGTTTCCTCTTTGATACGTATGCCGATGCTACGCCGAAGAGCTTGTGTCAAGGCCTCTGTCTTTGACATGGACAAGGAGAAAACTTCGGAAGCGGCGATTATTGTGAACGGCACATCGGAACCAAGTGTTTGTGCCATTCCTAAAGAGACTGCGTGTCAGAGAAACAGGCGAGGAAGGGGGTAATACATACCAAGGGCAATGGCGGTCTTGCCGGTCGATGGTGGGCCCGCGAACAACATGGCACGACCGGCAATTCTTCCCTCCTGAACCATCTTGAGGATCATACCCGCGGCCTTCCTAGCTTTGGCTTGACCGACCATACCCTGAGAGCTAGCGCGTGGTTCGAGACGGTCATCGAGTCCAAGACCACGTATGTGCGAATGAGCGCCTAATGAATGACTGGTTGTTGAATGTGTCACCAAAAAAAAGAAACCAAAAACCTATGCGCTCCACTTTTGTTGTATCACGTAGCTCCGATGTTCCAGTAGTTATTTGTGTCGCCTGTGGACATGAAATATCAATCAACAACGAAAACTGGGGGGCCAAAGGGATATACCATGGCTATGGATGAATGAATGGGGTGATGTGGGTTTGTGGGAGGGAGTTGATGCACGTTGATGTTACGTAAAGGAAGGATCACAGCCACTGCCACTATTGGTTCCGATGCTGTCAATCAAAATTGAATCGGTTGGCCCCAATTGGCCTGGTTTTCTCAACGAAACCGAGGCTCAAAGCGCTCCCGGCTCGGTCGTCAGGCCTTCCGGAAACATACGCCGAGTTTGCCACTAAGCACTAGCTTACTGGTGAAACCATAAGTCGACTCGACCTGACTCGACTCGAGCATCGCTTTCCCTTTCGTCAGTTATAGCGTCAGGCACAATCCATCACGTTTTGCGGATCTCAAGGGAGGCTGCCTTTTGGCGTTGAATCGGTAATCTCGACCCGCACGACTCCCACCGCGAATCACTTACCCATGCTCTCTTACTTCCCAACTTGTGCACGTCAATCATGGTCGGCCTTCTTGACAGGCCGCACATGGAGCGCTTCAGCTTTCCCACTAAATGAGATGTATCTGCAGGGACATCCGGGCTACCTTGGCGGAACCTCATCTTACCCTTACTCAAACGCTCAGTGGGGTTCTCGCATGCGGCGTCTCAGTTCATCACACCTCCGTATGTCGGAGACCTAGGGGCCCATTATAATTCGTACCGCTCGGGGTTGCTGTACTTCGCGATGCACCATGACCACGCGAGTGGCTGAAACCCCTGTATTCATGTGCGTTGTTTCCTGATACGCCTCGATACCATTTGTTGCAATGTCCGTTTCTCCACGTATGGGGATGTGTTCCCGAGCCCCGATTGAAAAATCCTTACACCACGCAAGCATAAATAGTGGGCGACTTGGAGGACTTCACAACATTGTACTCTCGAGCATCATACCCCTCCTTCACCTCTGGCAAGCATCTCTATTCTATCAGACACTCTTCTTACTATGTCGTCATCCCCATCTTATTTTATCCTCCCTGACCTTTTCTCCCACTCGACTGCGTTTCACGACGCTACAAACCCCTTTTGGAAACGCGCATCCGCCGAATCCAGACAATGGGTCAATAGCTACACCGTCTTCGTTGACCGCCGGCGCGCGTTCTTCTTCCAGGGCCAAAGCGAACTACTGAGTTCACACTGCTACCCTTATGCTGGCTATGAGGAATTTCGTACTTGCTGCGATCTGATCAACTTGTTGTTCGTCATCGACGAACTCAGCGACGAGCAGTGCTATGGCGACGCTCGTCGCACAGGGGACATCTTTCTACAAGCGATGCGAGATCCTACCTGGTCAGACGGGTCGAAGCTGGCGCAAATGACCGCAGAGTGAGCTCATCGTTGTCAGATTGTCTGAACAGCATTTCTGACATAGTCCCAAAGCTTCCGCGAGCGGCTGGTTACGACAGTCAAGCCAAAGACGTTCCGTCGTTTTATGGAACATTGCGACGCCTACGTCGATTCCGTGGTTGAAGAGGCTGGATTACGCGACCGTGGAGAGATCCTTGAACTCGAAGAATACGTTCACCTTCGCCGCGAAAACAGTGCCGTTCGTGTCTGCTTCGGCCTGATCTCGTATATCCTGGGAATCGACCTTCCCGACGAAGTCTTTTCAGACCCAACCTTCCAAAAGATGTATTTCAGTGCCGTAGACATGGTCTGCTGGGCGAACGTGAGTACATGTGCGCACCATAAGGCGCGAAGTGCTAATTTAATTTGTCGGTGTCAGGATCTGTATTCGTATAACATGGAACTGAACCGAGGTCTGGAAGGCAACAACTTCATCACAGTTCTGATGAAGACCCAAAATATGGACATACAAGCCGCGTGTAGCTTTGTAGGAGGGCACTACAAACAACTCATGGACGACTTCCTGTCTGCAAAGGCGTCATTGCGGTCGTTCGGGTCTAAAGTAGACGTCGACGTTCGTCGCTACATTGAAGCATGTCAACATTGGCCGGTTGGAAACCTAGTTTGGAGCTTCGAGACACCGAGGTATTTCGGTGCACGCCGTAGCCAGATCCGTCGCACACGCGTCGTTCCACTAAAGCCATTGGAGCGCGAACCCTTAAGCGAGGACGATTAATGAAAGTGGAGCAGAGCTTCCTATTCCAATTTCGCTGGGCGAATAGATGTGTACCACGGCGAATTAGATTATACCTTTGCGTAGATGATGCCTTCTTTCTTCTTCCTTCCTTTTTTTCTTTAGTAGTTAGTGTACAATCGATGACCAAATAATCTTATTTGGTCCTAATTTCAATTATAATCGATAAATCGATAACCGTCCGCAGATCAATTTACACCCTTCCATCGCTCCGCTGGCATGAACCTCCACGACCACAGTAGTTCTTTTCTTTTTAACTCGTTCGACTGGAAGGCACCTTCAACTGCTCGCAAGGTTCACGTTCGGCGCCTTCTCGATATATTGCATTTGTCAATCCAGCGTCGAGATCTGCCTCGCGCTCGGAAGGTATTTGGACTGCTTTCACGATGCGAAGAGATCGAATGGGCGGCCATTTGGAAGCTTTCTCTTCTCTTACTCGCCGACGAGTTACCTACTCCAGGCGATGCTCCCAGGACGGCGAAGCAGATTGATTTCCTCCGGGTCATGATGCTCCAACGCCCTAAAGAGGTGCGTGTGCCAACCGGCCATCTTGCTTAATGGACTTTTGTTTTGTCCCCTGAGCTCCTGACTGATTGCATGTATCAGCGCGAGGCGCTCGTACAAGAGTTAGTGCTATCCCTGGTGATAGCTGGGCGAGAGCGCGACGCTCTTGATGAACTCGAGCTGTGCGAATCTGTGATTTTATTTGCTCTTACATACACGCACCCAATTCCGGGAATTCAGATACCTTCCATCGCTTCCTTACCAAGAGAACCCTGTGCTGCATACGTACGCGGGTCTTCTCTGCTTACGGCTTGCGGTCTTTGCGGATGCCGACTTAGGCC
Source organism: Lactarius hatsudake (assembly GCA_024734325.1). NCBI lineage: Eukaryota > Fungi > Basidiomycota > Agaricomycetes > Russulales > Russulaceae > Lactarius > Lactarius hatsudake. The sequence continues at coordinate 1,488,729 of JANSJP010000002.1, read as the reverse complement.
GTGACGCACAAGGCACGTCGAAAACGTCTAGGCCCGCATATTGACCGTCGAAGTTGATTTCTTACGGAGACAAGAGCAGAACATAAAAACGACAATGCCAAGCCAACACTGTTGCGGGAGGCACGACAGCACCTAGAACGCGCTCAAGCGCTTGACCCAGAAGGAGTTGTCGCACAATCGTTCATTCACAAGGTCCGTCCATCGCCAGGGCCGACAGGCTGAGTTGCGTTGTCAACTGACGCCCCGCGTTGGGCTCTGACTGCCATGGTCCTTAGATAGCCACGTTCGCGCCGCAATACGACATGGTACTGGAACGAATCAGATGACGACATGGTAGATGTGGATTCCACAGGGCAGCGTCGTAAACGGATTCGCAACTAGTCCGACTGGTTCCTGAGCATCTTTCTATCATGGTCATTCGCGCTTAACACCGCCCTTACACCACTGCCCCCAGGCCGCGCGCACAGCCGGTTGAAGTCAGCCCATTTTAACAGCGATCGGGTAATCTTCCATAGCTTGAAAAGATAATTGGGATGATAACCACTTTGTGGTATATCTGTCTGCATGGCAGCATGTCCGATGGAGCCGATCCCCGGGAATGATTTCATTTTCTGCCACAAGGTATCCTGCAATAAACTGTAACCAACCGCGGAACTACGTGTCTACAGTTCTCGTTCACGACCAATCAGGTCGAGTCCGAGTCAGATCCCATGTCGATACTCGGCATCTCCTCATCCTCGTCTTCGTCCTCTCCGAGATAGATTCCAGCCCTTGCACCCGAACGCAACTCCTCGGACACTTGGACGTCTCCGCTCATAAATGGGGCAATATCCACATCTTGTGCCCGCACTGGGCGCAAAGTGTCACTGGACTTAGGGGATTGGCGAGACTGACTTTGCAACTGCGGGGGAGAGGAGACTTTGGGGGTATGCGAAGGTGAGGAAGGTTTGGGGTTGGCCAGCGCGGCTGACTGTAGATGCGGCATTAAAAGCGCCGGCGCCGGCATGTTGGACGCGCCACCATCAACCAATGTATGGGGATTGGGATGAGGAGCCAGAGACGCCAACGCCGGTCCTATCGTCGGTGGTTGGCTTTCCACACTTGCGGTCTCGCTGTCACGGTGTGGAGATATGGCTATGCGAAGCGATTCTCGAAGTTCCCGTTCCTCGAGACTCTCCTCGCGACGGAAAAGGCAGAGCGATTCAACGTGTGGGAGAGCCAGCACAAGTGGCGGAACCCGAGGGTGAAGAAGTCTATCGAGATCTCTCAGAGTAAAATTAGAGGGGATACCCTCGGAAAAGGTCATGAGTTGTTCATATTCCTCACAACGTACGTAACTCACTGGGTCATCGGGTGGATCCAGAAGGTCGTGCGTGATTAGGTTCAGGCTTCTGTCCATGGCACCCCGAGAGCTGGCGCAAAGATCAAGCGCAACGGCTTGTATCCCCCGTAAGATTTTGGTGTGGAACATCGGATCATGTGAAAGTTGCGCAGCGTCTAACAAAGGAAGCGTTAGGTTGAGGCCAACTAACACTCGACTCGCAAGGGAATGGGTGGCGGGTGGCAGATATGGATTGTGAAGAACCAATCGGAGGGCTAGACCGTGACGCTCTGAGGAGTATTCTCGGAGGAAGATCACATAACGACACACCATCGAGCGTGACTGATATCATCTCTTTGTGCGCCGAAGTTGAGCATATGGTACCAGTGATGGTTCTAAATATTTCATCCCCTTCGTAATCGTGGGTTCGTTTTCTGCCTTTCCGGCCCTTGCTGTTCATAGCCGATTCGGAAATAGCCCTGATATCTGACTGACTCGGCAAGAGGCTCAGGAGGGTAGACAGAAGGACCTTGGTGATTCGGTTCGGTACGACGGAGAAGTGTATAGTGTGTACGTTCGTTAGCAGTGCGATCAGAACTTGCAAAAATAGAACATGTTGGTTTCTAGAAGGAAGGGTTCGAATGAGTTTCGAAGTCACAAGGTCGCCGTGTTACAGCGGCAAGGTGCGCAGACTTACGGCGGAAGAGATTGCTCCACGTGAAACAATATGATTGTTGTAAATCGCTCCGCGTGCGGCGTGAGGTGACGCTTCACGCTGTGTGTCCGTACCACGTCAATGGCATGCCAAAAGAAGGGGGCAGGGCGGGGGATCGCTCCAACATACCAAGTTGCGAGTCTAGACAGTAGGTCGCCGCCGACAGCGCAGATCTCTGGAACAATTGCCTCTTCCATTGCACGAACAGAAGGGTCAAACTGCCTATCTTCCTGGAAAACGTTTGGTCATGTACGTAATGGCCGCGAGAGACACCACCAACCTTCCGATCACCGGGCGTGCAACTTAATAGTGCTTGGCTGAGGTTCACCAGAGCCCCCAATGGCAATTGAACGGCTCTGGACGCGGTTGACCTGACAAACATTGAGCCCGTGCTAAGTTTTGTAGAAAAGGCACCATACTCTAGGAGACCAGAAAGCGCGAAAACAGCGGCTCGCAGGCGATCGACATTTAACGGGATAGACACCATCGGGTCTTCCTGGAGTGAGTGGTGCTGTCGTAAGGGACCTATACTGGCTGAATTTCCTTCAGTGCATGGATTGGATACAAGACAACGGGTCGAACCATCTTTACGAAATGTAGTCCTAAGAGCGTGAAGCGACGCCCAGGAGAGGGCCATCACCTCGTCCACGGATTTCCTCCACAGCGTAGTGGAACCAACCTTCCCCCCTGTGGCGGGAAGGACTGAATACAGACGGGATGCAGCCCGAGCAAGTGAACTATCCGTCGGGTATCCTGCTGATACGCCAATTTGGCGTAGACACAACGCGGAGAGCCGTCCGTGAAGGGCTTTATGCAGAGTGGTGTAGAGAGGGACCAACGCTGACAGTGAGTCAATGGCAAGCAGCTGAAGGGTCGTGAGCTACTGGAAAGAAGGGATCATAATAGCTGACCCTCAATTCACGGCTCGGATGGTCTTCAGCAACGATTGTAAGTGCAAGGCTGAACTTGGGGACATTTGGAGATGCGATTTGCCTCTGAAACTCAGGAGTATCGATTGCAACCGAGAAAATATAGGTGAGGAGTCGCGTGACAGCCTTCAAAGTCGGAACAGGCTCTTCTTTTCTCTTCGCAAGATGAGAGCCAGAGGACAATAGCATGGATAGACGAACGGACTGAAAATAAAGGCAAGGCTGCGCCAACCCAATTCCTGGCATTCTCCAGCATGAGTGCTCGTGAAAATAGGGCTATTTGACACGCGATAGATAGGCCCGCCCAGCGTGCACCTGGGTCCTTTGAGTGGACCAGAGAGTTGATACGCGTTATCCACTTTTGAAGATGTGGAGATGGTTGAAGATGCTGAGGTGACAAAAACTGAATCACAAAAGGCAAATTTGAGACGGCAGCATCGTCAGAGGCAAGATGCAGCTGCAAAAACGTTCTGAGGGGGTGTATAGAGTCTGACATTGATGTGGACCGGGTCGACTAAATTTTGAGAATGTCTAGATACCCCGGGCCAACCGGGCCGGGAAAACGAACTAATTAACGAGCTCTCTTTTCAACACCCCTCGGTCGCTCACGAACCACCATCTTATTGCTGCCCTTAGGCCCCTTGGGCCCAGGTTTACGCGTACGTTTACCTTTTGTTAACCACCCCCAAATTGAACGAGGGTGTTTGTTGGATTTTGACTTGCCACGACCACCTCCGTGTGGATGGTCAACACTAGAGGAATATTAAATACGAAAGGTAGACAGGAGTAAAGCAAAGGGACATACGCATTCATGGCCACCCCACGAACGTGAGGCCTTCGACCGAGCCAACGTGCACGACCCGCCTTTCCCAAGATCCTGCCCTTCCAAAGTGGGTTGCTGACTTTCCCAATGGTGGCGACACAGTCCTGAAGAACCTTCCGCACTTCGCCGCTTTGTAAACGTACTTGGGTGTATCTTCCGTTATCCTCGTGAACAATGACCTGTCCAAACGAGCCAGCTGAGCGGACAAGAATGCCACGTCCCTCAGGGTTGAGCGCGATAGAATGGATGATGGTGCCGGTCGGTATCAGCCGGAGGGGGAGAACGTTGCCAGGTTTGATTGTTCGGGCGCGCAGAAGGCCTAAAGCGAGGGACGCGTTCGCGGACACAGAATCATTGTCAGTCCACCAATGCCTTTCCCCGAATCTTCTTCGAGTCCACGAATCCCTCAACAAGTCCGTCGGGTATGCCTTGTCTGAAGCTCTCCACTACGTGTCCCGCCCGCAAGCCTTCGCACGCTAAAATGTAGCTCCATTTCTTCAAACCTTCGACTGCGGGGTTCCGGTTTTTTAAGAGAGCGATGTGGGCGGAGCGATTTGGATCGTATTCGACCCGCACAACGTCATGCGGCCCAGGTTCTATGCGCATGAAGTCGACGATGCGAATGCGCCTTCTGTGGCCGCCGCCACGAGAGCGCACGGTTATGCGACCTTTGGAATTTCGACCACCTTTCTTGCGTAATGCGACAGTAAGCAAGCGTAGAGGCCTGCCTTTGTAAAGGTGTGGATTAAGAGGACGACGCAGGTGGCGTATTCCGGGTGTTATGGGCTTGTAGGTCTTGAAAAGGGTGGAGGTTCGCGACAATGCAGCATTGACATCTGTTGGTCGTTGTTCTAGAGACACCTCCGTGGCATATCTCCTCGGTGTAGCGACAGATTGAATGGAAGACGCGACACGTTCCAAGGAAGGCGAAACCAACCGCGAGCGAAAGAGCCCAACACCAAGACGGGCAAAGGACATGAGTTCGAGCTGGCGGGACCGGCTGGTGGGAAGAGTACACGATTATGTAATCAAATGCTCCAAGCTGAAGCGCTCGAGTGTCACAGGTACATACCCGCTACCCTGACCGCAATATTATGGAGCCAGTTCTAGCCGACACGTTGCACCACCCCTTGTCTCTTTCCTCCTCACAGGCCTCACATCCTCACGACTCACTCTACGATCCCACGACTTTTTCATCCAATATTCTCCCATGACTGTCTTGTTTAGGAATCTCAGGTGCTACGGTTATGGTGCGTCGTCCACCCCTCCCTCCCTTACCCGCGACCTCGTTTAATTGTCCGTATTACTGTAGTCACAGTGCTCCTGCTCTCTGCAGGAGTTTTAGGAATCTCAGCCTACTTTGCGTCCATATTTCTGCCCGATCTACATCGTGCGTGGTCACTTTTCTCCCCTCCCGTATTAGCTCGTAATGAAATGTCCACCGCTCAGATGATTTCACGATATATGCCTTGATACCTCCTTCGTGGACTATATTCATAATCACGTTCCTGTACGTCCCTTTCACCAGAGCTGATACTTTTGAAATTCTTAACGACACCAGGTTGATAACCTCAACACCGCGTGCCGATGCGATTTTCCTCTTCATTACGGACATTCTTTGGCTCAGTAAGCGTTTCCTATTTATCCCGTGCGAGAGTTCTATACTGAGTGTTTGTATTAGCATTGGCTGCTTGGTCTTCGTAGGCATTCTGTTTGTTCTCCCTAACCCTTCAACTTAACGGAACAGTGACTCTCTTGGTTCCACACAATGTGATGCCCTTGGGGACCTGAGAGCTAGTACCAAGAATGGCAGTAGTTTGTAACTTCTCAAGATATTTTTTTCTGTCGCTAATTTGAGGTACCTTCAGTATCCGCTCGCAGTTATTGTGACCTGTCGAAGGTTATCGAGGCATTTTCGTGGGCTACATTCTGCTTGCGTACGTTTCTCTGACTACGTCCTAACCTCGCTGACCGTGAACATCAGTCACATTGTACATTATTTTCCTCGTGGCTCTTGCCTCTCGCTCTGTGGCAATGGGGCGGCCCTATATCTGGAGAGAAGATGTCAGAGAATTGCCGTGGTTCGGGCAAGTTCCTGGCTACCCTGGCTATGGCTACGTCACCTATCCTACACAGTCTGTGCCCCGTGGCTATCCTGGCACGTATGCGCCGTATACACAATATCCAAATGCAACAATATCCAAATGCACAATACCAAACAAGTGGCGGCGGCGGCAATGTCATCCATCAGCAACCAGGGCACTCGCTGGTAATTCAACCTGGAAGGAACGGCATGCCATCGAGTGTCCAGCAAGTCCCGACTGCAATTTGATTGACTTCCTCTGAATGCGGAGAGATACCGAAAGGATATGTACCGAGTGTACCATACATGTTATCAGCTGTACCAGTAGTACTATGATAGAAGAATCAATCTGAGAAGTTCCAGAGGTCCGGGGTCCCAGTGGGACTCTTTGATGTAGGATCTTGACCATTACTTTACCACCAGCCCAAACAATATCCTGGGCTCTCTATCTGCTTCCATTGGCTACCTGCGAAATACCTTTTGGTCTTGGAGCATACACTATGGATGAAGACTTTGGCTCATCAGTATGGGCCACCCCTGCGTCTGGCGGAATTTCTCTCTTATCCCCGAACGTATCGTCCACGATCAGTGGGTTTGACGATTTCGACGACTTCGGGCCCCAAGAGGATGTTCCTAAGCATGAAGATGATGACGATGAATTCGGAGATTTTGGCGAGTTCGGCCAGGCAGATGACACGACCGAGGAGTTCGGGGGCAGCAGCGGCTTCAAGGAAACTGAGCTAGAGTCAGCAGCGGGCTCATCGTCGTGGGATTGGGAACCACTTCGTCTTCATCCACATCCGTCGCGACAAATCCTAGAGACACAGATCGAGGAAATTTTAGGGCCCCTCTGGAGTAGTGATGACCTGGATGAGGCACTAACTGATGAAGATGTTCGCGAAGTAGGTGGCCTCGCCCAGATACTGGTGACACCAGACAGGTGATGTCTTCTCTCTACCGTACGAGGTTGGCGACTCACACACTGATAGTCGCGCTCTCTACCAGTCGCTCTTCCATATATCACCCCCGTCAGCCCATCCACCAAATTGGATACGCTCGCGCATCCGGCGACAACATCTGATTTCTCTAGGTATTCCGGTGAATCTCGATGAGGTTCTTCCACACGCGGGTATCAAGCCTTTACCAGCTTTACATATTACTACCACACGACCCGTGTCAGCTCCCCCGGTCCCCAGAAATGGAGTGCAGCCACTTAACGGCCGCGCATCTTCGAATACGTCGAGAAATACGTCGAGAGCAGGGACCCCCGTACCTGGTGCAACAGCACCGGGGAATACTCGAAGAGGTGCCGTTTCTCAGCTAGGGCTGGGCCCCAAGCCGCAGCTAGATGAGCACAGGATAGGGGAACTTCTCTCTCTAACACCGGGTGTGTTTCTCGTTTGAGGACTTTACGCCAGGAAATTGTGCTCACCGCGTGGTAGATCAACTATCACTTCTTCCTCTGGCGTCTTTAGAGGCCTGCCTATCCGACTTGCGCACTCAAACACAGAATACGTCGGCATTATTAACGTACTTGCTGCAGACAAAGGACGCACTGCAGCAAGATTCGGATACATATAATAGGCTGATCGCAGATTTAGTCGGGGAGGCACAGAAAATGAAGAATGTTGGAAGCAGAACACCCTCGCGAAGAGGGAGTGGCATGGTGTAACAACTATCATAGTACAGAACATTATACAGCTCTTACGGCTTAGACAATCTGGAACTACACATCGACACCTCATATATAGGCTTCACATACAGGCTGGTGACGACCCACGTTGTGTCACGTGATATGGGTGCCAAACCTCCATTAGAATTTAAATTTGAGACTGGTTTCTGTCGGTGGACATGAATATCTCACTTGCCGTTCCTTCAGTGGTTCAAAGTGTTTCTTTTTCTGTCCTGACTACAGAGGATGTTCGACGAATCTCGGTCAAACAAATTACGAATCCTGTCCTGCTCGATGACCTGAATAGGCCGAACGTTGGGGGTTTGTACGACCCCGCTTTGGGTCCTGTATACAAGCAAGACATGTGCGTACCAGCCATTGAAATTTGTGGATTCACGTCTAATTTATAGATAGCTGCGTAACATGCCGCCAGACGTATTTCAGTTGCCCAGGTCACTTTGGACACATTGATCTTCCAGCGCCAGTTTTCCATCCGCTCTTTATGAATCATATGTACATTCTACTAAGAGCCACATGTTTATTCTGCCACCACTTCAAGTTACCAAGAGCAGAGGTGAGGATGGTCTTTTTTAGATTCTGGTGTAGCCATCTGACATCTAGTTTGCCTCAAAGCTACTCAAATACGTGGCTAAGCTGCGCCTCCTCGAGCATGGCATGCTAGATGCTGCCATGGCGTTGAATGATTTACATATGAAGCCTAAGAGAAAGGATCCGATTTCTGGAGACGAGATCGAGACCGAGACCTTGGAAGCATTCGAACAGCGAGTTCAAGCATTCGTTCAGCTCAATCTCCTTCGCGCTTCTGGCAGCAGGGACAATTACAAACACAGTCTTGTTTTTCAAGCACGGAAGGACCTCATTCAGGATGTACTGAAGGCTTCTTTGGATCAACAAGTGTCAAAATCCAGGATGCGGCGCGTGAGTTGCATTTTCTTACAATTAATTCTTCATCTAAAAGATCGTGCGTTGCAGTAACGGCTACACCTTCCGAAAGGAAGAGCACACGAAAGTTATCGAGTATGACTTGGCCCCAAAGATGAAAAAAGGCAACGAGGCTCTCGGCCTGCGACGACGTGACGTCCTTATGTCCTTGTCACGGGAGCGCAAACAAGAGGGGCGTGGTCACATTGACGGCAGTGATTCAGACACCGGAGAATCGGAACCGGAAGGTGGTGACCCCATGTTTTCTGACGAGGAAAATGGAGGTCGTCCCCAGAGAGAGGAGAACCTCGAAAGTGCAACTAATGGCCGTATAAAGAAGACCCGAGCTCGTAGTGAGCGAATCATGGTACCAGAAGAGTGCCGCGCGCACCTCCGCCTACTCTTCGCTAATGAGAGAACACTCTGTTCCTTGATGTTTGGTCGACACGGCCCTCTTTCTCCCGTCACAAACGGTCTTTCTATTGCGTCCGCAGACATGTTTTTCATGGATGTCGTCCCCGTTTCTCCCACGCGATTCCGACCACCTGCAATAATGGGAGAGACCGTGTTGGAAAATCCTCACAACAGTCTCCTTGCAAAAGTGCTAACCACATCATATCGTCTGCGTGATCTCAATGCAGAATTACGAGCGGTATCTGTGAAGTCTTCCTCGTATAGTGACGACTCTCGGAGAAAATTACTCGGTACACTACTGGAGACACTGGTCCAGCTCCAGGTCGATGTGAACAGCTTCATCGATAGTGGTAAGAACCCTGCAAAATTAAGGAACGGAAAGCTCCCTCCTCCCGGTATCAAGCAAGTCCTCGAGAAGAAAGAGGGTCTTTTTCGAATGCACATGATGGTGCGCATCGCTGTGTCCATCGTGCTTGCCTAATGTCTACCTCAGGGGAAACGCGTCAACTATGCTGCTCGTTCAGTTATCTCGCCGGATGTGAACATTGAACCAAATGAAATCGGCGTCCCTCCTGTCTTCGCCCGGAAATTAACTTTCCCTGAACCCGTGACACCTGTGAACTTCCACGAGATGCGCCAGTTGGTAATCAATGGGCCCAAGATATATCCTGGAGCAACTATCGTCGAGTTCGAAGATGGTCATCAAATATACTTGGTACATCTAGCGCCTTCTGTAGTGGGCTATACTCATCGCGATGCATAGGACAAGTTGACAGTCGAGCAAAGAACGGCTATTGCTAATCAGTTACTCACACCACCAGACGGCGGTCGTTCTGATCGTCGTCGATTCACCACACGAACAACAGGCTATTAACAAAAAGGTCTTTCGACATCTCCGTGATGGAGACATGCTCATCCTTAACCGACAACCTACCTTACACAAACCAAGCATGATGGCACATCGGGCGCGTGTGTTGCATGGTGAAAAAACTATCCGCATGCACTATGCTAACTGGTCAGTCGTGATATGTTCCTGTCCACACTACGATGACTGACTCCGATACCTCAGCAACTCGTATAATGGTTTGTCTTTTGTCCCAGGTATTCGTTGAAAGTCACTGACACTCTTGCGAACGTACAGCTGATTTTGATGGGGATGGTTTGTTACACATAATTGAGCTTTATCACGGCAGCTGATCTGATTTATTTTTAAAGAGATGAATATTCATTTTCCTCGTAGCGGTTCGTCATTAGAACATAGAATTTTGTACTCATGTACTGGAAGAAAACGAAGTGGCGCGTGCAGAGGCGATGTTCATAGCCAATACTGACAACCAGTATCTGGTCCCAACCTCGGGGAAACCGTTACGAGGTCTCATCCAGGATCACGTTGTAGCCGGCGTTTGGATGACTAACCTGGAAACCTTTTTTACGAGAGAAGAATACTTTCAGTTACTCTATGGGAGCCTCAAACCCGAGGAATATTCAGCTTATGACAATGGGTGCTTGCAGACGCTTCCCCCAGCAATATGGAAGCCAAGAGCGTTATGGACGGGCAAACAAATCGTAAGCACACACTCTGTCTCTCCCTTAGGTGATCTTAATGGAGAGGAAAGATTTCTACCATTCTATTGAATATTACACCCAGCAACACTGAAGGGCTCAATCTGAACGCAAAGGCCAAGGTTCCTAGCGCGGCATGGGGAAAGGGCTCTTCTGAAGATCAAGTCATATTCATGAATGGAGAACTTCTCTGCGGCACTCTTGACAAATCTGCTTTTGGTGCCAGTGACTTTGGCTTGGTCCATTCTGTCTATGAGCTGTACGGTGCCGACGTTGCAGGGAGGCTGCTTGGCATACTGAGTCGGCTGTTCACGAAGTTTCTGCAGCATAGGGCATTCACCTGTCGTATCGATGACTTGGCACTCGCGGACAAGGGCAACGCAAAGCGGGCAGAGCTATTGCGCGGCGGTGAAAACCTTGGGACAGAGGGAGCGATGGACAATTTTCCTTCGCTCAACGATCTCTCTTCTGAAGAGAAACCGGCGGCTCTAGTGCAACTGCTCCGTGAGGTGCTCCGTGATGATGAAAAAATGGCAGGACTTGATATGACCGTCAAATCACGGCTACGCGAACTCACCAAATCAATCGCAGACGCAGTGATGCCCCATGGTTTGCTACGCAAGTTCCCGCATAACAACATGCAGATGATGACGCAATCTGGGGCCAAGGGTAGCGTAGGTCAATGCCCAGCAGATCTCGTGTGCGCTGGGCCAGCAGGAGCTTGAAGGCCGTCGCGTGCCAGTGATGGTCAGCGGCAAGACCCTTCCCTCTTTCAAGGCCTTTGAAACGAAGGCCATTGCCGGTGGATACGTTGCCAGCCGTTTCCTCACTGGTATCAGGCCGCAGGAGTTCTTCTTCCATTGCATGGCCGGTCGCGAGGGTCTGATCGACACAGCCGTGAAGACGTCCCGCTCGGGCTACCTGCAACGCTCGTTGATAAAACATCTGGAGGGAATTCGCGTTCACTACGATAATACGGTACGCGGGAGTGACGGCTCGGTGTACCAGTTTCATTATGGTGGTGACGCACTCGATGTCACCAGGCAAAAGCACCTATACCAATTCACTTTCATGGCGCAGAACATGAAGGCACTTATTGACCGATACCGGCCGCGCGACGCGATAGACGTACTAGACGATGAACAGGCTCGGAAGTACACGAAGAGTATTCTCAAGGCGTCCAAGGAGATCAAGATAGGAGAAGATCTTTCCAAAAGGGACAGGATGGCGACTCCTATGGAACTCTTCAGCCCAGCCCGCTTTCTTGGTAGCACCTCTGAGAAGTTTGCAGAGCGATTGAACGATTACATCAAGAGCAATCCTGACAACCTTCTCAAATCTAAGAGCGACGTACTCGCTGTTCGTCGGCGGCATGCTCTGCGTAGCGCAAACGATTTTCGATTGATGATGATGTTCAAGTACTTGCGCAGCTTGGTGGACCCGGGAGAGGCGGTCGGTTTACTGGCTGGCCAGGGGTGAGCATTGGATTCATAGACACACCGCTGGCTGACCTCCGTCGTAGTGTGGGCGAGCCCTCCACTCAGATGACACTCAATACTTTCCACTTTGCTGGTGCGCACGTCTGCGAGACTGAAGTTCCTGCCTGACATTGGAGCTGCAGGCCATGGCGCTGCCAACGTCACTCTTGGTATTCCAAGGCTGCGCGAGATTGTGATGACGGCATCTAGGACACCCAAAACACCATCCATGACCATAACCATCGCCAAGGGTGTTTCTGTCGATCAAGCCGACGCATTTGCGCGCAGAGCGTCACGAGTCACGATATCTCAAGTCGTCGACAAGGTCACAGTTGTTGAACGGCTCGCAGTCAACAACCAAGCACGCAGAAAGCAGTTCACAATTGACATCGTGTTCTATCCCGAAGAGGAATACCGTGCCGAGTTCGAAGTGTCTCCTCTCCAGCTAGTCGGCGCGCTTGGGACTCGTTTCTCGCTCATACTGAAGCACGAGATACAGGTTGAGATGAGGAAGCTTGCTGCTGACCTCAAGAGCCAGATTGCCGATCTCGGCAAGGGCAGGGCTGCACCCAGGGGTGAGGAGGGTACGTCGGCCGCAGCCGAGGTTGGGGAGGAGGATGCCGATACAGAGGAGCCTCCGGCAAGAAGGGACGATGACGAAGATAGTGAAGTCGGTGATGGCGACGCAAGTAGAGAAAAACGTCACCGACAAAAGCAACAACAAACTTCGTACGAGTCAGATGAGGACGAGGACGAGGACGGCGACGGTGACGTCAATCTTGAACCTCTCGAGGTAGGCTTAGAGGCCGGTCACACTTCTGGCACGGTTGGAGCGGCGGTCGAGTTAGAGAATTTGCAGCCTAGGAAGAAGGGTGGACCCAGGGAAGTCATACAAAGGGCGGAACAGGCCTTTCTAGAAAACTTTGCAAACGCCACAGCCTTCAAGTTCACTCCATCCGGGTGCAAGATCGAACTCGAGGTATGTGACATGTTTCCCACGTTGTGTGAGAGTCGATCCTCATTTGGGTACGTAGTTCGGGTCAGATTTCCCTAAACTGCTGCTAGTGGGTATTGTGGAGCGGACGTGTACAAAAACCGTTGTCCGGGAAATCCCTGGGATTGCAGACTGCTTCCGTGTCAAGGAGGCGAGCAAGGACGGACTCATTAAGGTTGGCACCGGTCGACCACCCTCAGGTCGTCACTGACCAAGCTCCCGTTGTAGATTACCACCAATGGCTCGAGCTTGCGCGGCCTTTGGGAGTTTGCGTGTGCAACTGAGGAACCACTAATCGAAGAGGATGATGTCTATTCGAACGACATCTACTCCATCCTCATGACGTATGGCATCGAGATGGCTCGTGCGGCGATTGTGCGAGAGATAAGCGGTGTCTTTGGCGTTTACAACATCGAGGTCGATATCCGGCACCTCGAGTTGATCGCAGATTACATGGTAAGCATGGAGATAGATCGTCCTGGTTTCGACCTAATCTTTGTGATCTCAGACATTCGAGGGTGACTACAAGCCATTCAACCGCAAGGGGATGAGCATGCACCCATCTCCTCTCTTAAAAGCCTCGTTCGAGACGACTGGCGCGTTTCTTTCGGACGCGACACTTCACGGCGACTTTGATGACCTTCAAACACCGTCGAGCAACTTGGTGGTTGGGCGACCGGGTCTGAGTGGTACGGGTGTATTCGACGTGGTTACACGGGTTTACAATTAGCCTAATTTGATATTGACGTGACTCCGTGACATGTGACATGTGACGAGTCGCGTCTTTGGGGTCGCCGACTTTTTGCGGGCCACAAAAGTACAGTTGCCCATGTCGACAATGAGTCCTTCCCGGCCCATCCTCGCTGACCTTCCCCTCGACCTCATTCTTAACCCAAATTCTGATCATCCAACTCGAGCTCTCAACCGACCGACGTCGCTCACCGGTTCTAAGCGCTCGAGATCTCCGTCCCTCGCCCGTTCCATCTTCAGTCCGGCGAAGAGACGAATACTCGAGCAGGAGGGTCTCATCCTTGCGTCTCGCTCGCGTCTTCGCACAAGCACCAGCACTCACTCGCTTAGCCGCGCTCTTTTACACGCTTCTGACGATCCCAAACACCGTCCTGCGCCTTCCCTCGCCCAGGGCGACACCCCTCTGCCATCGTCCATACACCCCGACCCACTTGACCCACCATCGCCACGTGGACCCAGGCGGTCCTCTCCGCGTCTCTCCGCGTCCCCAAATTCTAAATCATGCTCCTCCGCAACCACCACGCCGACTCGCACATCTCCCCGGAAAGCCCATCCGCAGACGACGACGACGACGACGACGACTGCCGGGAGTAGCAGCAGTGGCTCTTCGCGGCACGTACGCCACACCATGGTCCCGCGCGAGATGCCCCCGCCACCCGACCGTCGATCGGCGCACTATCCCGGCTTCGACGTGCACCAAGACACGCACATAGCCCTACCCTGTACACGATCGATGACCCGCGCCCGGGAGGAGGCCGCACGCGCTCAGGAGGGCGAAGCTGCCAAGGAGAACGTCCGTCCGGCGGCGGGCGCCGTGCCTTGCAAGAGCAGCAAAGCCAAGGGGGATATGGCGCCACGGCGCTCGGCGAGGTTACGCGCGAGTAACACTCATCATCATTCCCCGTCGCAGGGGGCCATCATGCTAGACGTGAGAGGCCGTGAACATCGCCGAAGTACTCTGTACGGCGTGTCCCTGAAAGTTTAGCCCTACTCTGCCTCGTCAATTCTGTTCATTCGGTGTTTTGGAATTGGAGATTGCTCATCTTACGCCTCTAGGCAATATTTACGATCCTCACAATTTATTTAAGCCGTACTGTGCAGCTGCGTTCCATCCGTTCTAACGCCCCCCACCCCTCTTTTTTCGCTTCCTTGGTTCCCTTGATTGTGTAAATTGTTCACGAGGGCGCTGTATGAGCGCTCCTTTTTGTTAGACTTGTGTGTATGCTTTTCTTGGAGCACTCGCTGATACAACGGAATAACTGTTTGCATTTAATACATGAAGACAAAGGAGGGCACGAAAGCGACCGAGCAATGTCGCGATATCCAAGCAAAGAGCCATTCGTACACCCGCACAACGTAATTAACCAAAGAGAATAAACCGGGTCGTAACATAGAATGATTACAAGGCGGTTGAAAGCCAAAAAAAAGTCAAAAGTCGAAAGGCATGGAGGATTGAAGAGTTGACCACGAGATCAGATATCTGATATTGTGGATAAGAGCCCAGCACGTCCAACAGCGCCGAGACCCTCACCGCTTTCCTCGCGTATGACGCTGGACGGGCCAGCCTGTGGCTGGCTGAGTTGACCCATGACGTCACTCTGGAGTTGCATGGGCACAAAGACGACCTTGCTGCCGGCGGTCTTCGCCATCTGCTGCAGCGCCTCGAGCTGACGGATCTGCATAGCCGCGGGCGAGGCGAGGATGTCGGCCGCCTGGCGCATGAGGCGCGCGGCGTCGACCTCAGCGCGCGCGGCGATGACCTTGCTCTCTCCGATGCGCTTCTGCTGCGCGGCGCTGGAGAGGGAGGCGGAGACCTCGGGGGAGAAGATGATGTCCTTGATGAGGATGCCCTCGATGGCGACGCCCCACTTGTCCGCGACGTCGCCGACGATTTCGGCGATCTCGAACGCGATCGCGTCGCGCTCCGTGACGACAGACTGGACCGCGCGGGCGCCGACGACGTGCCGCAGGGTCGTCATCGAGCGCTCCACGAGCGCCTGGCGGAGATCTACGATGCCGAACGCGGCACGATAGGGGTTCACGATGTGGAAATAGATCACCGAGTCGCTGTGAAGGTTGCTTTTTAGCCTTGTGACCAGAAGAAAAAAAAAAGGAACAGAGACGATATTACATTTCAACATTGACGTTGTCGCGGGTGATGACAGTCTGCCGTCCGATGGAAATGATTTGTATCTTGACGTCCACGATACGAAGCGACTCTGTGCAGACGTTGACCTGGACCAGACCGGGATCGACGGCTTTGTAGAATTGGCCAAAGCGTGAGACGAGTCCCACGGAACCTGGGAAAGGCGGACAGGGGTGGTGAGAGAGATTCAACAAAGTGGGGGGATAGTCGCGAGTGGGTTGACAGACCCATACGTACCTTGGCGAACCTCCTTGAATGGGTTTGGGCAAGGACAGCACGGGACAGCACCGAGAAAGCCAACGCACGACCCAAGCGACTGCATCATAGAGCCATAGAAGCCGTGGGTGACACCCTCGAGCCCCAAGTCCTGCGAGTATGAGGGCTGCATTTCGTCCTTCTTGAGTGGTTGTACTTTGACGACACCATTAGTGGGAGCACCTGGACGGCGACTGTGAGGAACCTCCTCAGTCACTTTTCCTTTGTTTGTTAGGTGACAAAATCAAGAACGACGGTGACACTCACCATGGGGAGCATAGTGATCGACGACGTTCCCACGTGAAGACGAGGACGCGGTCGGGGAAGGCAGACGGTCTTTCGTGTCACGGGGGAGGGAGGCCATGGTGGTGAACTGGGTGAATCGTATAGTCGTGCGATGTAAAAATACGACTTAAAAATAAGACGACGATACTTGTTGCGCAGTTCGCAGGTCTGGTGACCGATCGCGCTCAAAGCGGCTGTGTCCAAGTACTGAGCGAATGGCGAATTTGCTCACGCTCCAGGCACATCAAGCACAGCAATACTGTATTTAGCTAGATGTACAACAATAGATACAACCGACACATCATTCTATACAAACTGTTCTAGCATCGACAACAAACGAGCAATGAGCAAGGCGCAGTCCGATCACTCACTTCCGCCACCAGCGAGTTCGAGGATGAGCCGACACGCAACATCCATGAAAACGAACGGAGAGACAATATCGGAACCGCCGTGAGTAGAGTCGGACCCTGCCTCAGACAGCGCATCCGCGTTTGGCAGGTCGTATTTTCCCGCACCGGGTTCCGTGCTAGCCTTGTACGTCCGTTTATGATGGAAGTCGACGAGGTAATTGATCGAATCCACCATGTACAGCTGCAGATTCATGAGCACCTGCGAAACCTTAGTATCACGTGGAACACGACAAAAAATGAAGGAACGCACGACGACATCTTGCACCCGCACCCGCGTCTCGATAAAGTAGACGGATGCTGCGGCCTTGAGGTCCACATGCCCAACCCCATCATACTCTCTTGCTCGCTCGATTCTCCCGTGTCCGTTCCTTCTTCGTCCACTCGCGTGGCCATTGAGATGGACGCTCGCATTACCTAGTCCGCCTAAATCTTTCTTCTCCCGCCATTCCATCCCCAACGTCTTCAACGTACGGTAGATCTCTAGCATAACTTCCATGGGTGGGCTCCGGCTACGGATGCCAAAGTGCCACTTCGTACGGTGCTGCTTCTTCTCCTTGGCAGCTGGTGGGGCGCGCTTGGCGCTTGCGTACGAAGTGAGGTGATGTTGCTCGGGGAATTGTTCTGGCAAAGACGAGTTCAGGACCGCGAAGTTGTTGTGTTCCCGTTCCTGTTCGTCGGGCGGGGGTGTGGAAAAGTCAAGCTCGTCGTCTTCCTCATCATCGTAGTCGTTAAATTCGTTTTCAAATGGGTTCTCCTCGCCATCACCACCGGGCGACAGTGCGGCTGGCGATAACAAGTTCCGGGGCTATATAAATAGATGAGAGGATGATCTTAATCGAGGTAAATGAACGTACATCCATAGCAGCAAGTTGTGCGTCGCGTTCTTGTTCTTCAAACGCTGCCACTAAAACCCAGAGAAAGATATAGAATATGTACCAAAGGAAGGGGAGGACTTACAATCTCGCCCCAGTCTTCGTTTGTCTCTCAACAACATATACGCCACCCTGACCGCATTTCCTTGTGCACCATCGTCCCTTCTTAAACATTCCCAAATGTCTTCCTTGTCTACACCGTCCATGCGAAGTGCCAGCTCCTCAACTACGTCATCCTCGATACGTCCGAGACCATCAATAATCTCGAAGTCCAGGGCTTTTCCAGGAGTCACCAGCGAAGAGAGTGTGCCGAGCACAGGTCCTGGTGGCGGTGGCAAGGGCTGAAGGTATCGTGGGAGGTCCACTTGAAAGAAGGGGTGCTGGATGATCTCTGGCACTGTTATGCGTTTGACGGGGTCAACGGCTAGCATCCCTGTGATAAGATTGCGGGCGTCGGGAGGCAGATAAGACGGTATAACATAGGTCCCCTCTGGAAGTGATGGTCAGTGCGCCTCCACGAGGACAAATAGATACATGAATAGGCGCTCACGACTAATTTTTGTGAAGAGTGTCTGCACGTCGTCATCTTCGAAGGGAAGTCGACCACAGAGCATGACATAGAGAATGACACCCGCACTCCAAACGTCGATTTCAGGTCCAGTGTACAGGCCGCCTCGAATAACCTCAGGAGCCGCGTAGTTAGGACTGCCGCAACTCGTCTTGAGGAAGTCGCCATCCTTAATTTCGTTAGAGAGGCCAAAGTCGGCGATTTTGACGTTAAGATCGTCATCGAGAAGGACGTTCTCAGGTTTTAGGTCACGGTGGACGATCTTGAGACGGTGGGAGTATTCGATACCAGATATAAGTTGCTGGAAGAAGCGGCGGGCCTGATGTTCTGGCATGCGGCCATTTGCGACGATGTAATTGAAGAGCTCGCCGCCCGCATACTCGAGGACTATGATGATATCGGTGGGTGTTGAGATGACTTCGTAGCTGATGAGAGGTATTGTCAGATATAGTAAGACAAGATATAAGAACGGACAGACAGCTTGATAATGTGGGGGTGACGAAGAGTACGCATATATTCGACCTCGCGCTGAACACGATTCTTGGTACGTGTCATGTTGATGACGTGCTTCGAGATGAACTTCATTGCGACCTTGTGACCAGTGAGAGTATGAACGGCCACTGGTGCATATATAAGAGCGAGTAGGATAGATAAGATGTAAAGTGCGCACTCTTGACTTTACCAAAAGTACCCTCGGCAATTTCTTGGACAATCGTGTATTCCCCGAGCTTTGATGGAGGCATGACGGGTATTGGGTCTTGTTCTCTCATCGTGGCGCTGGTGACTGGATGCGTTAGTGGCTGCGACGACTAGAAACTCTTGTTTGTATCTGTTTGGCTACGACACACTCCTTCTTTACAATGAACCAGCACTGGCTTATGAAGGCGGAGCCCAATTCACGAATCGTAAAAGGTAAAGAGGTCAAAGTGAGTCGATGCACACGATCGCTTGTTCTATTCACCCAATCTTCAATCAAAGTTTAGCGTCGAGGACTTCGAAGCGGTTCGAACAACACCATGGGAAGGTGTGCGAAATCCCGAGGCGAGAAATATAATGAAGAGTATGCGGGTCGGCGATAAGGTTCTTTGGCCCTCTTCATTCATCCTGACGAGATTTACTGTAGCCCAACTCCAGGTTTTGTTTTATCACTCCAGTTGCAAAACACCAGGTATTGCTGGCTTTGCTGAGGTCACAAGAGAAGCATATCCAGACTGTAAGGGTCTCGTGTCCCCTCTCCTCATTGCATCATTTCTAAGCCCTCGACGTTCGCAGACACTGCATGGGATCCGTAAGTCCTCTTTCCTTTGAGATACCGTCCGTCTTTGGAACTTGCACAGCGAACATCCTTATTATGATCCTGTGCGCCGTGGATATGCTTCACTCTTCTGATTTTCCTCTTGACACCGACACCGATCTAGAAATCAGAAGAAAGCAATCCTAAATGGTTTATGGTCGATGTGAAATTCGTATCCCGCGCAGCGCACTTTGTACCGTATCCTCTCCTGCGGAAGATTGCAGCCAGCGACGCAACGACGCCACCAGCTGGTCTCGAGTACATCGGAGAGAAGGAAGTGAGCGCGATCAGAGGTACTGTCATTTATTGCAACACGCGATGGCGAGACCGAATCGTTTTCTGTCCCATAGAAATGGATTTAGTCCACCGTGGACGCCTGAGTGTACAACGGGTGCAGCCAGAAGCATGGGAAGTGATCGAGGGGATGGCGAAGAAGGGTGGATGGACAGAAGAGACGAAGGGTGGCGGAAGAGCGAAGAAGAACAAAGAAGAGACCAGTATCAATGGAAAACGGAAGAACGAGGAGGGCACGGGCACGGATACAGATACGAGGAGGCGAAGTAAGCGGCGCACCTGCGTGAAATCGTGACCACTATCCAGCCGTTGCATATCCAGCCTCACATCGGACGCCTGTGCCTAGGAAATATATTGCTTACTGTAAGGCTGAACAAAAGTACCCATAGTTGCATCTTTACGGCGGTATGGGGGGCGTAAGCGAAGAGGGAAAACAAGATCTGTCCATTTCGATTTATTTGAAACGATTGTAGAAGTTACTGTCACTGTGGCTGTTCGTAGGCTTCTTTTTCGCACCCACGCACCATACCCAGGGGCCGACAAAGCGCCTTCCGTGCGCAACGAACGTGATTGCGACGACTTGAGCGTGTGGAGCAATGGTCTTACACCGTGGTTCGCGTACGGTACGCAGCCGTGCGGAACGGCGAGTGGGGCACCTGTTTACCAGGAACAGCGCTTCGGTCGCCTGCTAGAAATTGCTCATCACCAGCATCAGTATCAGAACCGGGACAGGCACCGAGGACTAAGCCGCTCTCCTCGTCCTAGATAATACCCGAAAGTGTAGCTAGGAGTTCTCAGCATTCGAGCACTCGACGTACGATGTGAATTCGCCCACGAAAGCACATGTCTGATCCCCTCCCCGTCGATGGACTGTACTTCCAAGAGCGATGAGCAGGCCAGAGTCGTAGGACCAAAAGTATAAATCGATGTCTGTCGGGGGCGGTGGCCTTGCGAGAGTCGCGCGTGTAGTAGGGTCCAGGCGCAGTATATGCACGAAGGGGTGAGGCGGGAGACAAGGACCCGTCTTAACACAGCGCACCGACAAAGCGAGGACACGCTGAAGGTGGTAGCGTGCGCAGCAACGCACCACTGGGCCAACGTATCATTCTTGGCCACCATACGAGCGTCCGCGGGTTACAACCCCACGGATGCCCACCTCGGCCACGGCAGCACGTCCTCAACGCCGCAGACAAGGGCACGAGAGCGGGGTCCGGAACATCGGAGTGTCTTGCACGCGCTGTGCAGGACGAGGCTGAACTGCCCCGCGCTCGCTAGAGGTAAGGAAGAAGCGGAGCGGGGGGACGTTATCTGAAGGACAGGTAACGGGCCTGAAGTCACACTTTGATGTGTAGGTTGTCCATGAAGCGAGCTGTATGTCCATCGGGTGGTCGCGGCAGTGGCGTCAGCGAAGTGTGAATCGAATCGTTGAGCGAGACGCGCCATTCTCCCGTCTCGTTCCGACGACAAATCTACTTTGCATGGGATAGTCCGGTCGTTTCAACAAAGTGAGGACTAGTCAATCCGGGATCGCGGTGGCCTCCTCCGACTGCAACGGGGCTGTCGATCCTATGAGATATCCGTGGGGTGACCGGACGGATCAGAACAACTACTACTAAGCTCCCTCGGTCAGTGATGACGTGACGAAACACTTCCTATATGGGGTCGAGATGACATGTTACAGTCAAGGGCCAGTAAGCGGAGGGGACGGGCCGAGAGGGATGACCGGGGTGGCGTGGGGTATGCATGTTGTTGAATGGTAACCCGGAAAAGGGCGGCAACGTTCTCGTCTCGTCTAGTCTCGTTTCGTCTTGCCTCGCTTGCTTCGTCCGCTCTTCGTCCCTGTTCGGGCACAGTCGCCCTCTTCCCATCTCTCGCTTCCATAGTCGGCACATTTACATCGCCTATTCCTTGCCACCCTTCACTCTGTCATGAGCAGCGCAGATGCTGCATCAGTCTCCGTGGCTTCCTCTTCCTCCACCTCCGCCTCTCTCTCCCCCTCCTCTTCAGGCACCACTCAACTCGATCCACCTTCCGAACTACACGCGCCCCATTCCACACCGTCCACGCATGTCCCCTCTGACTCACACACCAATACGGTCGATGCCGTACTCGATTCTCCCGCCACCGGCCTTACCTCGGACGTCGGCGAAAATGCGTTTATGATAGTCGAAGGGGAGAGCCAGGATGGTTCGGTGGATGATGCGGGTCACGAAAGCGTGGACGTGCAGGGCAGAGAAGGCGTTATGGTCATGGACAGTGGAGACGATGGTCAGCAGTGGTTTCCCGAACATGAAAACCACGAGCTCAAACGCGTCAAGGTACGTCTGTTCTCTCGGCGCTTTTCTGTGCTGTTTTTATGTACCCGTGTCGTGCCCATTCCATACACGCGGGAAACCCTCACACGCCCTTTCGTTTTTCTTAGGTCTATGAACTCATCGAATCCCGTTGGGTCGACCAAGGCACTGCGCTGTGTTTTGGTCAATACGAAGACGGCGAAGCTGCCCTCGTCGCGAAAGCGGAGGCAAACATGTCGGAGATCATCCTCAAGACAACAATTCGCTCCAGTGACGTATATCAACGCCAGCAAGGTCGGTGTTCACTCGCTCGCTCGTCTTTCCCTGTCATATTCGGTCATGTATTCATGTCTTTCCTTGTTTAGATACCCTTATTGTCTGGACAGAGCCGGATGGTGTCGACTATGCCCTCAGCTTCCAAGATCCTGAGGGCTGCATGGAATTGTGGAATTTCATACTCGAAGTGCAAAGTTTGCGCGCGAATAGCGGTGGTGCGTGGCCTATGTTTCTCGCATTGTCTTACGGGGCGCTCTCTGAAAGATCAGTCCGCTTAAAGATCAGCAAGCCGAGTCGTCGTCTCCGCTGACAGGACCGGAACCATCGATTACGACGGCAAGTATCGTACGCACTGGGCATCTGCCACAGCCCGCGCTGGGAATTATCATGGAAATTGATCGTGCTATCCGCACCCTCTGCCGAACACCAGCCTTTAAGGACAAGATCTGCGAATTCGTTCAGCGCGCAGTCCGTAGTCTCCCAGACATATATGTGCCGTGGGCCACAAACTTACTGCTTAAATTAGGATTATATAAAAGCTATGATTGACGTCATGCATCAGGCGGAAGATCTGGAGAATCTCGAAAATCTCCATTCCCTTTGTGCTTTAGTGCAAACCATACGTGAGTTGTTACTGTGCCGACTACGTCGGTTAATGGGAGACAAGACTGAAATACATTACGTAGTCATGATGAGCGATCACAACATGTACGATCACATTTTAGATGATGAACGTTTCTTTGGCGTACTAGGCATGCTTGAATGTGTGTCTCTCCCAATGCATTATACTGTCATTTACCATCCATTTTCTATAGATGATCCCGAATTCCCCATCCACAAAGCCAACTATCGCGACTTTCTTCGCCATTCAACTCGCTACCACCAACCCGTCACAATTCACGACCCTCTCATTCAGAAGAAAATACACCACACTTATCGCCTCCTCTTTCTCAAGGACGTCGTTCTCGCCCGAGCTCTCGATGACTCTACATTTAATGTGCTCAGTTCATGCATCATTTTCAACCAAATCGACATCATCACCCATGTGCAGAACGATGTGCAGTTCTTACAGGACATCGTTGACCTGTTTCTCCGTCCTAATCCAGGCCCATCCATTTCCCTCAACGGTACGAAGAACAAGACCGGTGCTAATGCGGACACAGCTTCCGATCCCATGTCAAATGGCGTCGACGTTGACGAAGATCGTCGTCGCCGTGAGGTCATTCTTCTTATCCAGCAGTTGTGTATCATGGGAAAGAACGTGCAACTACCAACGCGTATGGCGCTCTTCAAGACACTCGTCGATCGAGGGATCGTGCATTCGGTACAATGGGCGCTTAGCCAACCCGAAGGAACAGAGGTCGGACAGCAGATGATCGCCGTAGCAGGCGAGGTCCTCATCACATTGCTGGATCATGACGTGAACGGTGTTCGCGAACATGTGGTCAAACAGTGCGAGGGCTTCGAAGCCCGTGAGAGCCGAGACGAGTCTCTTCTCACGTTATTATGCGGGTTAATGGTACGAAGCCGGGATCTTGCTGTGCAGACGCTGGTGGGGGACTCATTAAGGTTGATGCTGGAGATGCCTCCGCCGGAAGTTAATGACGTTGTGCGTCCTTATCATCAATGATCGGACCTCATTCGTGACTTTTTTTTTTCGTTTTGGATAGCAAACACCTGCCAAGCCTTTTTCTCGGACAAGGGACGACGCCCGTATGGAGAAGTTCCTCGACTATTTTTACAAACTTTGTATACATTCACTCCTCAAACCCATCTTTGACGTTCCGAACCCCAGACAACACCCGCCAGGTAGGTTACCTAGTTTATTATCACTTAGTCACCGGTTCAGTCAATTAATTGACTCCAGATTCGAATCTTATATTAACACGGGAAAAGACGAACCTTTATCTATCTTTATGCGACTTGTTATCCACCTTCGCTTTACAACATACTTTCCGCAGCCACTTCTACATGCTTACTTCCGGTATCTCATCTCACGTTGCCACTTTGTTGTCCTAGTAAAGACAAGCATCTTCGTCTCGGTCAGTTTCCCATCTCGTCCATCTCGTCTGTCGCGTGACCTTAACCATCTCGGCAGCTGCCCTCCGTTTCTTCCGGATGCACCTCAAAAATAATAACCGGAATTTCCTTAACCATCTCGTCAAGCTAGAGACCTTCAAACCCATCATCGAGTTGGCCATCAAAGAGTCTTATCGCGATACCCTAGTCAACTCGTCATGTCAAGAGTTCTTCGAATTTATGCGTCGGGTGTGTCTTGCCTGTCTTTCCTTTCGGTGTTTATACTTACGCCGATACAGGAAAATATGAAAGACGTTATTGCCCATGTCATGACTAACTATGAAGATCAGGTCAAGCAGCTTTCGGAATCTCGCTTTTCTGGTCAATGCTTCAGAGGTTTCGTACGTCGTTACGAGATGAACATCCATCCCCCACCAGAAGCCGAGGAAAAACCTCTACCAAGGTTTGCCTTTTCCACTTTTAGCTTACGATCGTATCTGACGATCCCCAAGTCAACCGTCGGAGATGCGACGGGTCGATCTCGCGGAGGAGTCCTACTTCAACGCCGACGACGAAGAGGACGATGACGACGGTGACGCCCCCGGCCCGCATCCCGCACCGACTTCTCCGACACTCCCATCTCCTCTCCTCTCTCCCCCCCTCACCCGCTTCCAATTCGCACAAAAACGCAGACGGCAACGTACGCCCGGCATCCCGCTGCGTACCGGCCTCACCGGCCTCGGCGGCGGCGGCGGCGGCACGCAGCGCGTGCCCGTGCCAGCGACGCCGATCCACCTCCCACGCACACCACCCATCAACGCGCTCGTCGACTACCGAGACGACGACGAGCCGTCCTCGGATCCCGAAGACGCGCTCCTCGAATCGCTCGTATCCGCCAACAAGCCCGCCTCCCCGGCTGCTGGCACCGTCATCGCCACTACCCCCGCGCCCGCGCCAGTACCCACGACGACGACGACGACGACGACGACGACGGCTATCGGCACGAGTGGAGGGGGATTCGTGCCCTTACGGGCGGAGAAGCGCAGGCGTGCCGAGGAGGACGAGGATGAGATGGGCCTCGAGCGA
Source organism: Lactarius hatsudake (assembly GCA_024734325.1). Classification (NCBI taxonomy): domain Eukaryota; kingdom Fungi; phylum Basidiomycota; class Agaricomycetes; order Russulales; family Russulaceae; genus Lactarius; species Lactarius hatsudake. Next base: position 1,463,246 of record JANSJP010000002.1, on the reverse strand, counting down.
CTCGTCGGCGGCAAATCGAGACGTCCTGCCAAGGTGGCTGCTGCTGCGGCTGGAACCGGGGAGGAAGGCCCGAAACGCATCCGGCTACGATTTGGAGCTGCCAGTTTGGTGGCCGCCGCGGCGTCCACGCTGCCCGCGGCGGCACGCTCAGAACCGGGTACGAAGGACGGGGACACAGGATAGACATTACTTATTTACGTTCTCGGCCCCGTGTTGGTTCTGCTTTTTTAAATGTTTTTGTGTGCATATCTCGCTCTGCCTCTCCAGTAGATGACTGTGCTCTCCTGCTTGTGTCATGTATCCTTGTATTCACTTCGTGATCTCCGCAAACCGCGTGATTTCACATCCAACAGACGTCGAAGTAGATTTCGCAAGTATCGATAGTATACATGGGGCTGTGCAAAAGCAAATTGTACCCGACGACGGGGAGGCTAGTAAACGGGAACAGCAACATGGTATGCAAGAAGTTCGAAGACAGAAAAAAAAAGGGTTGGTGCAGACACGGTGTGGGGAGTATGATTACGAAGCACGGTGTATGTATCAAGATGAGTCGCAGAGAAAAGGTTAAACGATATGACGATGCAGTGAAATGAACAGTCGAGCGAGTTGTGTGAAGGGACAGAATATTAGGCGGCGACATGGTGGAGAAATAAATAGATAGATACGAACAAACAGTCCGTAGGTGGGTGCGTGAACAAAGACCAAGGAAAAGATGACGAGAAAGATGGGGAGAAATGTATGTTCATATATAACTGCTACAAACGTATGCCGTTGCCACCTCTAAGCACTGTTTTGCGACAGAGCCGACATGGCATGTATGGGCTGTTGCTGTTGTTCAATTGTGTCAGAAATGAGATTGCCGTCGTTATTGCTGTTGATAGGATTGAGAGAAAAGTTCGTATGGTTCGTCTGCTCGGGTATCGGTGAGAATTGATTGCTACTATTGCCAGTTGAAGGAAGGGGAGATGGAGAGATGCCGAAAGGTGAGAAGGACGAAGGCGACAAGGATGCTGTAGACGAAGGTCCCATGCCATAGCCGCTCTGTCGAGGGAAGATGCCTTGATTGAAAGATGCAGGACCTGGTGGAGGAGAAACAAATCGTGGTGGTGGGGGAGAAGCGACGTTGAACCCGTAGTGAGAGCCAGACGCAGGTGAGGCGACACCAGAAACATCGCGGCCAGATTTATGGCTCGCAGTCTAATTGCAACACCTCGGTAGGGAAAGCCCCACCAGAAGTGATCAATCCAGCAGGCGGTTGCTGAGCGCCGTTCACTGGGTTGGTCGGCGTCCGCACCCCGAGAGGGTTCTTGCTGTAACTGATTCTGATGCCCCCACCTTTGACTAGTCCGCCAAGAGTGGAACCGTAGAGTTCATTCAATGCTTTAGTGGCATGCTGAACGTCCACAAACTGTTCGAGGATAACCATCAACCCCTTGAAACGCGACGCAAGGAGATGAACCAACCTCGACAAAGCACATGGGCCCATTGCTCTTCTGCCGGAAGCACAGCTTACGGAAGCCAGGCTGAGTAGAGAAGAGATTCCTCAAGCTGTCTTCCAGATGGTTCGGCCCATAACCGGGGAGTGGGGGTGAACTTGGAAGATTGCCCACGTAAAGCGTGTTTATCTTAAGGTGTGTCAGAGCGGTCTACAACATATTTAGTTCGCAGCATGGACTCACAGGAGGATTCTGATCAACCACGCCATTTCGACCGCTCCTCTCGGAGCTCGCGCCTGACGCAGGACTCGGCAGTTGAGGTGACGTCGAGCCTGTGCCACTCGGCGCATTTGCAGAGGTGGTACTGACCGCAAGTGATGCCAAAGATCGAGAAACCTCCTCTTCCACACTGCCTTGAGAACCGGCGGCGCTGGACCCACTTGAGATAGGAACAATTGTTTCGCCCCCAGATGCCGCGGGTGAGTACGCACGCGGACGAGACGGGAGTGAGGGATGGGCAGTCTGAAATGTGGCCTGCTGCGCAGGTGTAAAGGTACCAATCGTGGGAGCAGGGAACGACATGGTATCGCGTGGAAGAGGGGACGATTGCGGCGGATGAGGAGGGGATGACGGACGCGGGGGGAGATTCGATGAAAGAGGTACAGACATCTTCCTTCCGTTGCTGGCGGCATCGCGACCAGGCGCACCCCACGGTGACACAATCACAGCACGCGATGGTAAAGATCCGATACCTTCACCCCCAGTTGCAGCCAGTAATGAATTGCCGGAGGGACGCTGGGAAGATGGCACAGAATGGAAGGCGTCAAATGCATATGTGTCGCTCGAACGCAAGCGTGCATTGCGTTCTTTGTCAGCTTCCGCCTTCTCCTTCCACTGACGTTCTTCCTCAAGGCGGTCGCGGGCGCCGCGAGCGGCAGTGTTACCGAAGGCAATGCTGGCCTTGCGAGAAGCGATTTCGTCATCATGGGTATCCAGACGGCTGTCACGTCGGCCGTTTATCCCAGCAAAACCCATGGCACCGAGGGTACCAAGCTCACGCTCGCGTGCGCTCAGAGCCTCACCAGCCGAAGTAGCCGTCTGTGAGTTCAAACCTGCTAACCCATTCATTCCATGCATATTCGCGAGGGCCTCTGGTGGAACTGATCCACCACCAGTGCCAATCATAGAAAGTTGGGGAGGAAGGGGGCCGATGCCACGTTTGGTGTGCAGGTTCTTCTTCGCCATCTCAGCTTTGAGGACTGATCCCTTCTCAATATCGATGCGGCGACCTTGCAAAGTGTCTCGAGCCTCGAGGGCTTCCGCACGAGTTCGAAACTTTGCAAACCCAATGATTTGTTTGCGGGTTGACATTCCCGTATTGGCACCAGGTCCGCTGGGACCATTTGGAACAAGGTGAGAGAAATGCGGATCATCCGCGGGTTGCCAAGACGAAGTAGTGCCGTCGCGACCACCGTCGACCACAACGCCACCTTGATTTATAGTGACGAGGTTGTAAGGATCGTTGGGACCGCCATGAGAGGAAAAACCTGGGCGGATGTTGGCAGACGCAGCGGAACCAGAGCCATAAGCGGTCAGTTCCTTATTTGGTATCTTCAAGGTCGCCGCTTCAAACCCAGAAGAGAAGGTGAACATGTTCTGGAATTCTCGCTCCTATTAAGGGGAACAATTGGATTAGCTAAATCGGGATATCAGTTCCCACGCTGATTAATGCTGTGCTCACCTGCATGTCTTCAGGGAAGCCGACAACGAAGATAGTGGAGATTTCCTCTTGGGATGACGGCTGGGTGGCGTTACTAGCATGACTCGCCTGAGATACAGCGGGAGCTGAGACGCTAGCTGGTAAATGTGGACCGTACGGTGTTTGAGACTGCATTTGCTGAGGGTGCATGCCGTTCAGAAATGACGTCTGTGTGGCCGGATGAAGACCATTCAGTTGTGACTGGGGTTGCGGCACTTGGCCCTGTGGTTGTTGGGAATTAGGTGAGAAAAGGGTACCCTGTTTGTGAAGCTGCTGCGTGAACGGATCAACGTTGTTGAAGAGCGCCTTGTTTTGACCCACAAGACCCGGAGGAGCTTGAGGTGCGCCGATAAATTCATAATTGTTTCGGGGGATGATGTGATCAAATGTACTGGTCGCAGACTGGTGAGGTGGGGACGACATGGACTGGGTCGCTGCGTATATATCTAATGGGTAGTTCTGAGAGAGGTTCGAGGTGTCGCGAAAGGTGTGGGTGTTAGAGGCGGGGATAGAAGCCTGTCTGTTGCGTGCGTTGGAGAACGCGTTGAACGCGGTGCTAGTACGATATGGCCCTGGGGGGACCAGATTGTCAAGCTTTGAAAGCTTCTGAGGATCAAGATCCGAGTGAGGGGGGAAATCGGAGTGAAAATTGTTATACATGGATGGGGGGTTAAATGAATCAAAATGCTTATGTGGAGAATCGGAACGGAGAAGGTTGGAACTTCGATTGATATTGGGGGGAACCAACAGATGACGCGGACAATGAAGAGGTGAAAGATGGGGCGTTGGGAGCCTCTGAGTCAGAGGAGGAGAGAGGCTCTGCGTCAGCCTGTGCGTCAAGGGAGTCGAGGAGAGAACGGTTTATGAAATCCTCGTCCTGGGCTCTTCGTGGGGGCTGGGGATGGACGAACGGAGCACGGGACGAGACGAGAGAAGCCAGGGTGGGCGGTTGCTGTGAGGCGGAGGGTGTGTGTGACTAGGAAAGTAATTTGAGCAATGAAGGAAGCTTTAAAGCATAGAATATAAGAGACCACGAGCGAGAGTGAAAGCTCAGCCAAAAGGGAGCCGCGATCGAGTCGAGCAGGGAAACACACCGGTCGATGATGGAGCGAAGGAAGCGGGCGTCGGCCGTCCGAGCTCGGCCAACCCACGCAGCATTCCCCGTTTAAACTTCCCACGCACGGACCATTAAACAAAAAAAACCTTAACCTTATTAGCTAGGCTTCAGCACGTGAGCTTTCCCACGCCTAGCGGAGCGGAGGCAACCAAATAGCCAGAGGCAGAGCTCAGCCTAGGCAAGGACTCGGCTCGGAGGCCTGTGCTCATGGTCATTGACACACCTTTGGTTGTCTAAATCAACTCGGCGTGCTCTCAACGAGCCCATGATGGGTCCAGGTCATCGCGTGCCCTCGACACTCCTTAATGACACCCTCGCTCTTTGTTTAGGTCTCAGAAAGAAACCAATGCGACCTTGACCTCTGGGAACAGTGTGCAAATGAGCCAAAGGTAATAGTGTAGCACCCAAGCAAATGAGACAGTGACAGAGAGACCCGAGACGCAGGCCGGAAAGAGTGATGGGAGCAAAAGTAATGACGGTCCGCCCGGACAAAACAAACGGCATGCCCGTTTCACGCGAAGAGTGCCATGCCGTTTCCTGTCTTTCACTGTGATAACTCGCAAGGGTCCACTTCTGTCCGGTCCGACTTTTCCTGCTGGTCACTGGTCTTGAATACGGTGGTGGTGGTACAGGGATTCCTGAACGTACACACGTGGACGACAGCACAAAAGGGTTCTGAGGCCTGTCAGCGAATACCGTTTACGTTTACTCTTGATATGTGCTAGGGCTATCACAACAAATGACTTCCCGCGATGCTCGCATGCCAGAAGTTTTTTCCGGACCACAGAATATTTGGACAGACGCCCACTGGTAACTTGGAGCTGGGCAGGCCACTTTGCACGCATGGTAAGATTTCAAGCAGGAAAAATGCCATTGTACCTGATACGCCATGGCAGACACTCTTGAACCTCGGCCTGTTCGGCCAAAGAACGATCGGTGTGCTTGCCTCAGGACTGCCGGTTATCCAAGACCTCCCCGGGCTTTCGCCACACTTTCTATGCACGTCCTCCGTGTTACTTTTGTATGGCTCTTCCCACGACTACAGGGTCTTGCGCCTGTGATCTCCTGACTACCGCCACCCTTGGCCACATAGACAGACGGAAACACTATCGAGTGGCATCGAAGAACAGTATTAAGTAGCCGCAAGGTGAGCTTTTACCCTTGTCCAGATATGATACGTGAGCTGCTTGGGCTGCCACGAAACCCAGGGTCTGCAACACATGCGTTTGCCGAAGGGATGACGGGAAGCGATCACAGGGGTCGATCGTCACTTCAGATTCACGCCTTGGGACAGGAGGACGGACATGAACAGTGCATGGCCTCTAGCAGATCGCTTCGTACAGTGTATATCTTTGTCCTCTCATGTCTAATAGATGCCAACACAACCCCTAGTTGTATAACTTTCAGCCCGCGTGAGATGGAACCGAGCCCAATTCACGGGCATGTATACCGGCGAGCGTTTCAGGTGTTGTTTCCTCATGGCCAACCACGGACACATTATTCGGATCTTTCCTTCCAAAGATCTGTGCGGTGCGTCTGGCCCAAGACAACGATAGGCACACGAGGTACCGGGCTGGGTTATCTATGAAGGCCCTGGACCCATCTTACAATAAGTGGTACCACCAGTTCCGAACCGTGCATTGTAGGTGTTTTCGCTGGCTATTAAAGTAACAGTTTGTTCAAACCAAAGAGCCAAATCCTTAACTCCGTCATCATGCGATAGTTACGAATACAATTTCACTTTTCAATTACTGTGTCGCATTCCAGTGGTGTTAGTCTGTGATGCCTATATTTCTCAAACGCGACTTGCATGCGAGGCAGCGAGACAAGTCGGTTAATTCCCCTCTGTGAACCGCAAAACGAAGTTGACTATGACAGAGACTGCACGTGAATCAGAACGGTGCTCATGAGTGACAATCGAGAGCGCGGCAAACCTAGAAGTGCAGCGCAGAGTAGTGTCTAGAATTGCCGAATTAAAAATTGCCATGGCATACAACACGGAAGCACAAGACACTCACTGGACCGAGTCGATCATCAAATGGACCCCTACCGCCTCTGCGGATGGAGTTGGCACGCCAGTGATAGGTGTACAAGGCGTAACCCATGATGCCAACAGCTAACTCTGCGATCAGCCCCGACCCTGCACGGAAATATGAAATGTGCACAAACCGACGAGAGAGAACACTGCAGCACTTATTTTTCCCACCTAGGAGTACACTTAAGCACATTTACGGCACCAAATACTGTGGACGCTTGCCTTATCGCCAAAATTAAGCAGGCCAACGGCGAGACCGCCGAGGACGACAGTAAAGTGAAGCCATGAGAGAAAGGTGCGCTCGTTGGCGAAGGAAACTTTTGGTTCAACACGAACTGGAAGGGCAATGCGCTTGTTGGCGGTGCGCTGGAGGAGTGGTTGGGTCGACATGAGAACGGAGGAAGGGCGGGTCTGGATATAGATGTGGACGAAGTCACGGTGAGTGAAAGTTATATAAAGTGAAAGCGTACACTCGAAATTGAAATTAACCGAAATTAAATAAATAAATAAATATTGCGTCCGGCCTATTCATCGTTCTTCTGTCGCGTGTTCAGCAGAGACCAAGTCATGGTATCATCAAATATTGTGCCGCTTCCCGTAGACGAAGAAGGTCCGTCTCAGGATATCGTCTCATCATAACAATGTCGAACTATCGTCCCAGATGCTATCATCCATTCCCGTATCACGAATGACGAACGCGCTCTACGCCGCGTCGTTAAAAAGTTCAGCGGCTACACAGCTATCGCACATCCGCAGTTCGACACCGAACAACCAAATACCGCAGTTGAGGATGCTCGGGAGGCTTTCTTACTAGAGCTGTCGTCTTTCAGCCTTCAATTGAAGAAAGTCGTGATGGTATGTGAAGCAGAGACGCGACAGGTTGAGGAGTACTATCGAGAGAAACAACGCATAGGTATGTGGTTGACATTTTACTTGTTCGTTTCATATTGACAATTCTATTGTGCAGAGGATGAGCACAACTCGCTCAAAGGCCAGATCGAACAACTGAAAACCTCGTTGGAGCACGCTCAAGTGGAGAGAAAGCGCAAAATCGAATACGATAGTTTTGCCGAGAAAATTAATACTCTTCCAAGTCGTACGGAACTGGAACGGTGCGTTCTGTGAAATCGTTGTGGTCCTCTTAATTGATGGTATTGTCTAGATCAATACAACTCTTGGAAAACGACATGGCCGCTATTCGAGCGGACCAAGAGGCCCAGAGTCGACATCTACAGTCACAGAGAGCGTCTCTCGTCTCCATCATCTCAGATCTTAGCTCGTTACGGCTCATGACCAAAGACACTGAAGCGGAGCCGTCACATCCTGGCACCCCGGATCTGGATGCGACGACGAGCGAGATGGAGGTGCCTCGATCCCCCCCAGCTATCACCATAGTCAATGAAGAAAGTTCAAAGGAAGAGGGTGAGGAAGGGGAAGCCGAAGAAGGCGAAACTGAAGAGGGCGAGAAGAGACAAGGAGATGGTCAGTCCTCGGATGATGTCCCCCTCTTCACCACCCTGGATCCTAGGGCGCGCGTCTTCGTCCCATCCCGAGATTCTACGCCCGTCGTTCAATCTCCTCGACTCACGCGATTACATTTCAACCCCATAGGCTCAGCTCCACCATCTACGCCGCCTCCCCATCGTCATCAACACAAGTCAGATGACGATATTGAGATGGGGGAGCTAGCAGAAGAACCTGAACCCTTGCGGGTGAAGAAAAGGTCGCGCCGAGAAGATCTCGAAGAAGGCGAAGCAAGCGACGAAAGTAGCGAGCTTTCCGATCCCCCAGACGATTAGTCGCTTTCACGTCCATAGTCTATTGTCGTCACGTATCTTGACCATTATGACTAACCTGCACATCGAAAGACATGAAGTCTCTTGCACATATTACCGGGCCATTAAAATAAGGTTGGGCTGACATCCGTATCGCTTCCATTATCTCCTTCGGCTGCCGGACGCTGGTCTCCGTGCTGCGTGACAGGATCGTATTCGCCCGCATACCTTGACGAGAAATGATTCAAGACAAGTTTGCGAGCCTCGATACGTTCCCCGAAAAGCGCCGCCATTTGAGGAGTCGAATGCCCACGCGACTTTGAACGCTGTTCGACGATATCGTGGGTGTCACTGTATTTCGTCTCAGGGTCGATATCCGGCAGATGCGCATTCGTTGCTTCGTGTATCAGCACATCGGTGCTCGTCGCTAGCCGCGCAATAGGGTTCGGATCATAAGTGTCCCCCAGAATCGTGATCTTTCTCCCGGGGCGCTTTGATGGGCCTCGGAGCACCGTGCCGTCCGAAAGCTGGACGGATTCCCCTTCTTGCAGTCGTCGCATAGCTGACATGGGCGTTCCCGTGCGCTTCAAGTGAGGCACGTACTGCTTGGGATCGATCTTTCCTGGTACAGGTGCTTCCGTGATCACGTAGCCAACGCAAGGAACTGAATGCATGATCGGTGCGGCCGAAACGGAGAAGCTGGCACCCCGGTAAACGTCAAGCCAGGTGCCATCAACCTGCTGAATATCACGCCCAGGGAGCTCGGCGCTATGGAGTGGTAGCGGGGCGAGAGGGTTAGGCGGGTCATTTGGAAACTGCAATTCGTGCACGATGTATGGGCCGCTAAGGAGTGTGTGCGTGTAGATTAGTCCAGCGCGCACATACGCCCGAGTACCAGTTGGCCCATATATCTCCAAAGGCTGGGGGTTGTTGTCTGAGGCACATTCTCGCCGCGATTGGGGGCATGACTCACTTCTGCATCATCGAGGACTCCCGAAGCCCTCGGGTCCAAAACTCCGTCGATCATCCCCCCAGCCCCATTAAGACGACTCGCAAGCAGTGGCAAAAGTCCAAATATGTGATCTCCTGACAGCCCAGTCCGGTGAACAACAGTGAACGAAAGTCAGGTGTTGGCGCACCGTGGGTATGGGTAATGAAGATCTTGGAAATCCTTCCCATCTTTACGGCGCTCTTTTGTATCTGGTGCTGTGTGGCTTCACCGCAATCGAATAACCAGACATCTCCGTCGAGTCGGAGGGCAAGGGCGGAGTGATTTCGTGTGCGCGAGGGCTGCGCGGACGCCGTACCGAGGAATGTGATATTGATGTTCGACGACATCGTAGGTTGAGTAGGTGTGTATCTGGCGCCACTGGCGGATGAGAGCCGTGCATGACCGGAGGTATAAAAAGCGCGAATTCACGACGAACATTGATATCACGAACGAAACGTCAAGGGATTCTAATCATGACGACGAACACGGATCAGCCTAGACTGCGCTCGCTTAATGTCTCCGCGGCATGTTACTGGCGACGGCATGTCACGGTGAATTAGAATCACCCAACATCCACGTCATGCCAACGACTCGTAGCGCTAGCACGGTTAAGTCTTCGTCATCGCGAGTTGACGCGACGTTGTCAGAAGTTGGGGAACTACGTGAGGACGACTTTGAGGTATGTACTAAGCGTCCACTTCACTCGCGTTGATATATGGGCACTTTTAGAGGCATCTTTCCGCTCTGCAACGCGGAATTCGGGATCTCCGGAAGACGCGTGAAGACCTATTGGCACGAAATCCGACGGCTGCAGTGCGAGATAGATCGCTTGCACGACCAGCCAGATGTCTCCGTTCAACCAACTCCCGTCGAGTCAGGGGTGAGGAGCAACTCGCTACAGATGAAAGTGAAAAAGTTAGAACTCAAGGTCCGTCGGCTGAAGAAGGTACTGGGCTTTAACTTCGACAAATGAGATTGTGTCGCTCACTCAGATCAGACCCATGCCCTCGACCGCAAAAAAATACGACAGGTACGTCAAGCTCGACTTGACTGCCCAGTGAATGACATACTATTTTGGGATGTGTAGCTTCGGCTGAGAGAGGCACACAAAGACGCGGAAGAACTACAAGACGAGGAAGTACATGGTGTACCAGACGTAGAGCACGAAATGAAAAAGGTAATCCCACAGGGCTACAACTCCGCATCGTACATCAATTTATCACTTGGGCTCAGCTGCTGCGGAACTTCTATCGGGTCGTTTCTAGTCCATCCTTGGAGGAACAAGAGGAGTGTTCGATTTGCGTAGAAACAATGGAGCTGAATAAATGTTCCAGGTAGGCATCATATATTCGCACTTTCGAAAGCTTCTAGTGACCCCTTGTGTGCCACCAGCCTGCCATGCCAACACATTTTCTGCGATAGCTGCCTCTCCAAAATTGGTGACGGTGAAAATATCAGCTGCCCACAGTGTCGCGGGGAAAGCAACGTCGAAAGTATTGAAATGGTTGAGTTCACAGCGACGCAGCAGTGGGATCAGCTGCTCGAGATTGCCCGGCAGTTTGCGGCACTGGAAGATCGACTGGGACCGGACACGAGTGAAGAAGAAGAAGAGGAGAAATTACGGGAGAACTTTATCGATGATGAAGACGATGAAGACGTGGAAGCCAGGTTCGACATCGCTTATAGTGCCTTCAAACATTCTGATTATAGCACTAGTTCCGAGTCTCAGGGTCGCGAAACAACGCCAGACACGATAGCAGAAGGAGTACCGAACCAGGACGAGGACGAGGAAGGCGGCGAAGGACGGTGTGTTCCGTATTCCCGGTCAGGTGTCGTTGAAAAGAGACGGAGGATGGAGGAATTGGCAGCCCGGAAGAGGCGGCGATAGTGAATGGACATGTGACTTTGACACGTGCACGTGATATAATATTCGTCGCGGGTTTGGCAAACAGATGTAAACAAGAACCGCGTCTCGTCGAGGTCACGGTCTGACATCAATATCGATGGTTTTAAGCACTTCGCCCAGGAAGGCGGTCCCTCTGGCCTCAGGGGATGACTGGGAGAAGCTTGCCTCTCCCTCCAAGGTGCCTTCAGTCACAAGGCGCGTATTCTTTTGTGGGGTGGTGGTTGAAAGCGAAGAGGGCAAGGCGATCAGCGAAGGTTGGTTGACTCGGTTGTGTGTAGCTGTCTGTCAAATATAACATCCAGATAGATGTTCAAGAACTCGTCGCGTCTCTGGGAGAGCCTCTTGCTTCCTATTCTGACAACGATACGGTGCAGTCTGGCTCGTTAGAAAGGGATGGTGATGACAATGCTGTGAGTCCTACAGCCCGCTCGCACAGTCCTTTGTGGTTGGCGCATAACATAATGCAACTCACAACCACCGATAATGCTGTGGGTGCCACAGACTAACGAGTACTCTGTCAGGACGTCGGGACAGGACCACAAACAATGGCCAACCCATCTGCCATCGAAGATATTCTTAATGAATTTGTGACGACCGAGCGGTCATATGTCAGGCGGCTTCGTACCCTCAAGAACGACTACGCGGATCCATTACGGACATTCGCCCGAAGCAAGGACACGGCCATCATATCATTATATGATGCGAATATCTTATTCGGCAACATTGACAACCTTCTACCCGTAAACGAAGCACTATTGGCTGACCTGGAGAAGATGATGTTACCCGAAGGTCCACAAACGGTGGGATTCATCGGTGATGTTGCCCTCCGCCACTTCAAAGATCTTCGTGGCTTTGAACAATACAAGCAATACTACGTCAAACGGGAAGAGGCGCAGACTATCTTTGAGCGCGAAATGTCTAGGAAGGCATCCGGGTTTGCGGGCTTTGTTGATGTGAGTCCCCTCGATGTTCGGATTCTGGGTTATAGACCTATCTTCGTCTACAGCGCATCAAATATTCCTCCGCCGACACGAAGAACCGCATTGGGCTACGCGAACTTATGATGGACCCCGTCCAGCGAATACCGCGATACACTTTGATGCTCCGCACAATGATTAAACGTATGCCTCCAGGCGACTCGCAACGCGCTAAGCTGCTTGAGGCCGTAGAGGTCGCAAGTAAAATTGCTCTCGCAGAGGTCGACGAAGAGACTAGACGTGCGAGCGTCATGTTCTGCTTGCGCACCACGATTGATGGATTTCCTCCTGGCCTAATCTCGAATTCGCGGCGCTTAATCGACTATATCGATGTGGAAGATACGTTCGTCGAAGGACTTCCTTCGATGTCTGCAGGGGGTAGCAGTTCGACACTCGAGCCATTGCACTGTACGCTGTTCCTGTTCGACGACAAACTTATGATTGTCAAGCGACATGGGAATGGAGAGAAGAGTGGCCAAGTCTTAACCGGGCTTGATCAACTGGAAAAAATTGCAAAGGGGAGTGGTGTACCGTCGGGGCTCAAGAAGAACGGGATGAGTTGCAAGGGGGTCGTTGACCTCACGGACGTGGTGGCAACTGATGTGGGTGGTGCTGGTGGGTCCCTCCTTGTGCGAGAGAACCGACGCTCATCACTTAAAAGATTTTCATCTTTACCTTGAGAAACCTCCACTGGACCAGACTGATAGATGGTCGGGGCGCCCTTTCAGACCTCTCTCCGTGGTATTTCCTCCTCACCCCCCGAATTTCAACCCGCAACGCTCGGAAACAGACAAGGCGCGCTTTCTAGAGAACCTCTGGCTCTCACAGGCTAATATTCGTACGCGATCGGGCAAATCGGTAGTTCTGCGCTCTGAGGAGAGAGAGGTCGAATCCCGGGGACGTGTTACGTATGCTCGGACGTATTTCAATGTCTACCAGAGGACGGCGTTCCTACAGGAGCCACAGAAGGTTGGATAACGAGTTTATACTGATACATTTCACTAACTAGCCCGCCACAGACGAAAGTAGTAGTACACATTGATGAACTAGGTTCATCCGACCCGATACCATTCGGCGTTACTGGGGGCCCACCGTTCGTGTCGATCCGAGTTCAGCCTATGGCGGGGGCACTATCTCGCTACAAGGTCACTTCTAGTGATCCCAATGATGAATCGGAGGAGGACATTGTTCAGACTGGTCGAGTCTCCGACCGTGTGGTTCATACGAGTGAGTGGCCTTACCTTGGATTATCGGGTGTGTTTCTGACTACGCAATAGTTCACCAATATGGCCTCTTCAAATTTCGAACGGGAAAAAACTCTATTCCCTCCACACCCACCGCTACTAGTCGTTCTCGTGCTGCGATTTTCGGGCTGGACGTAATTTCGCGCAACCTCTTCAATGCTTTCCCCGGAAGTAGTCGGGGTGACATCTTCGGTGGATCCATCACTGGCTCACGGCGATCCAAATCATCTACTTCACGTTCCTCCGTCTCTGCACCAAGCTCAGACGGAAGCTTCACACGCTTCTCACAACGCTCAAGCTCAACAATCACCGCCGCAACCAGTATCTCCAGTATGGATGATGAGATACGCAACGGTACAAGGTCGTCAAGACCAAAGTCAAAAGCGCGTCGACTGCTTGGCCGCAGTCGGTCCCCCAAGGGATCGGGAAGCGAGCCAGAGGGCTCGCCCAAGCGTCCAACCTCACGATCTGGATCATTATCGAGTTCTTTCTCCAGAGAACAAAGCCCTGCTGTTGATGAGGAATACGACGCCGGTGATGTGGTTGCAGAGAGACGGAATATGGACGAATCTGAGTGGGATCTTACTATGCGCTTGGAGCTGGCGAGACGCAACAGTCAAAACCAACATTCGAAAGGGGCTGTGGAACAGCCGCCATGGGACGGGCCGGTTGAAGAGACGATATACGAAGGTTGCAGAGTTGTCTGCCTGCTCATAGTCCAGCGCTTATTGATCTCATTTCACAGATAATCCACCAGAGCCGTTTCGGCCATCGTCTCGGGCTTCAGGCAGTTGCCTTAGCCAACGTTCCACGACCCCGACAAATCACTCGTTGCCTGTGCCACTGACTGATATCGACGATCCTTCCGAACGTGTAACACCACGGAACGCTTCAGGAAGCCGCCCGCGCGGTCCGCGTAGCCCTTCACCTCTCCCACGCAGCTCAAGAGCGAGCCCGGAGCTAGATCTAGATTATGAAAACCTAGACTCGGCATTAGAAACCACTCTCCTCAATCTGAACCGCGTACCGGTCACACCCCCGAGGTCTGTTTCACCCCTGCCCCGAAGCCGGAGACAACCATTCGAGCCGACTGGGAACACAGAGGCCCCACCCAAATCTATTTCTCATGGTGTGCCGAAGACCCCAAGCACCATAGAACCCCTGTTTATCAAGAAGAAGGATTCGTTACGCACTTCTACAGGGGAGTCGCCCACTATTCGTAAGACATACCCCAGGACACCACCCAACATACGAGGGCGAATTGTATCACCCCGACGAATATCGCCTATAGTGCGCCAGAGGAAGATAACGACATCTTCGGGTTCCCCCCTGAAAGATATCGATCTTCCGAGATTGCTTAGGCTCGTTGATGCAATCAAAGATGAAGTGGGTGCTCCCCTTTTGTTAAGCCACCCGACCCTGTGTCATTGACGATTCCATAGCTCGAAACGTCCAGAAGGGCCGTGAAGCGTATCAAGTTAGACAGCGAGCAACTACCATCAACATGGACGCAGCCCTCTGATGCGGAAGATAATTTATCAAAACCGCACAGACCGGGAGTGTTGCATCCAACTCCGCAAAGGGGCAGTGCGATAATGGTATGGGCAGTAGTGCTTCTTCGCCAGCAGTTTCCCAACTGAGCTACGACTTTTCCAGAGCAAGGCGGCGCAAGAGCGCATGGAGGAAATGCGGCAGCTCATTAGCAAGCGCGGCGGAGACCCCACTCAACGGCCGCAGTCAAGAGGCTCAAAGGAGGTCATCGGGGCTGGCACTGATACGGGTCGAGCTGGGGAGTGCGTAAAATCTATTGAAGATGCCGCCTCGGAGGCCGACAAGAGCCTTCTTCGCGCTGCATCGAACCAGGAAGCGCTGGCTGTCGACCTCGGACTTGTGGCAGCAGACCTGAAGGAGGTGAGCCCGAGGCGTCGCCTTGTAATTTTGGTCCCATGACAAGGCACTGATTTCTCTGTCACAGAAAGTGAACGTTCTTGAAAAGTCTCGTGTGGAGCTCCAGAGCACCAAACGACAGTGTGAACTGGTGAAGAGTCTTCTGGCAGACGCCACGGCAGAAAATGAAATCATGTACGAGGTGAGCGCGTCTCTCTCTTTTCCTTGATTGGACGCGCGATCTGATGCCCCCGGGGATGTAGGCGTTCAACGAAGAGCTCGATGGAATGTTCAACGACGTACGCCTTCCCGAGACGGACGCGTGGGCTGCGATGACGCGAGACCTCCGCCAATGCAAAGAGAGCCGTAATGCGCTCTCGAAGGAAAATTCGTACGTATCTTCGTTAAGTCAAATTGGATCCCGGGCCGACGCTAGCTTTTACTCACCTTCTTAGGCAACTCAAGCGACGATTGGCAGAACTAGAATCCGAGAGGGAAGAGTGAGTTCCACATGTGTTCCCCCCCTCTTCGTCATAACGCTTCTAAAATTTGTCCCGGCAGGTGGGGTACACTTCTGCGCCGGCATGGCTTGATCTCCTGACGACCCTTTTTTGCATCTGTCTGTGAATGACGTTATATGCATTGTACCATTTGCTGTCATCATGAACGTGGTTATGTATCTACCATTATCTTAGATATGTTATTTGAATGTACTACTTGGGTAGCCTGGCACTTGAGGGACCGGATCCCGTGCTCGGTGCCTCCAAGAACAAAAGAAGGTCTGAATGATCGAATCACAGGGCGGTGGCGTGTCGCGCATCGAAAGTGGGAGAAAGTCACGGCAGCTTGGCGATGACGAAATGATGGAACGATCGTGGTAGTGATCATGAAAGTATGGTACAGTAGTTAAGGCGCGTGAAAGCAAATGAGAAACGGGGTCGACAGCTCAGAACTCGAGGGTGTAATCCGTTGATAGATCCTGCCCAACATTCGTGGAAAAAGAGGGGCACGTAAAGACACTAAATAGATCTGTGTGAGAATCTCAGTACTCTCAGACCTCAGGTGTGGTGCTGCATGTCCAAAGAAAGATCGCCAGCGGTGGAACAGCGGCTCAGAACTCTCTGTTGGTGAATCTTCAGGTGTGGCGCAGAGTGTGTGATCGGGCCATTGCTATGGCCGGTGATACTGTAGCATTACTGTACCGATACCGTGCTCTCGGATCGATGGAAGTCGATGGAAACTTGTTGCAGCCGGATCCGAAATACCATCCGTGGGGAGCTAAACCGCGAATGACGACGAGGAGACCTTCGCCACAAGCACTGCTGAGACGAGGTAGATGACAAAAAGAGAAGCGTGCAATACGGAGAGGCGAGAGACGGAGAGCGCGCACACAGGAATATTTGAATTAGGGAAAATGAATCCACGAGGGGTGTCGGCTGGTATTATTGTCGACGTTCTGGTACCCGGCCATGGGTGAGTCCCTTTGAGCTCAGCTTCCAGTTGTTTTCTTCCCTTCTAAAGTCGACCACCAAGTATCGATTGATTCGACTGAAAGATCGAAGCCTCCCAGAAGAAAGTCAATAGTATTAAAGTGCCTCGCCGTGTCGTCGGCCTCCTCAGCACCCTGAAACGTCAAAGAATGCACTGTAGGAAGTGGTCCCGTAAACAAAGGAAGAAAATGGACGGCATTATTGTTCGTTCGGGTTACGATAGAATATTCGTATAGTGTGAGATCAGGATCGTGACCGACAAAGTCGGAAATGCGGTAATTGTCCTGAAATGAGACTTCATTCGGGAGTTACCAGCTGCGTGAAGTCCATGGCTATTGCGTCGAACCTATTTTGTCGAGTCCGCAGAGTGTAGAGTACTCGCAGAGACTCGAATGCATCGAAAAGGTAACCATACGTATGCGATTAGTTGTGCACCCCCTCGAAGATGTTCTCGCGGTCGATCCCGAGCCGCGCAATTAGCAAAATTAAAATCCGACGCGGTCACGGCGTCATGGCTTCGTCATTTGCCCTCGCACTGTCGTAATCTGAGGCTTCTACGAGGGTGCACTTCTACCGGCATGGCTCGATCTCCTGACGAACGCTGAAAGACGTTGTATGCATTGTATCGTTGCTGTCGTCGTGAACGTTATGTATCTACACATGCATATTATCTAAATAGTAGATATGTTACTGTATGTACACTACTTGGGTAGCCTGACACTCGAGGGACTGGATCCGGTGTTCGGTGCCTCCAAGAAAAGAAGTCTGGATGATGAAGGGCGAGCTCCGCTGCGGAATTGCCTATCGTACAGGGTATATCAATGTATCGTACAGGGTGGAGAGGCGTGTCGCATGTTGAAAGTGGAGAAAGTCACGGTGGGTTGAGGATGATGAAACAGTGAAAATGATTATGGAATTGGTCATGCAAGTACGGTCGTTCAGGAAAGCAAATGCGGCAAGTCATATCTCGAGCCGGTAGACAGCTCGGTGTTTGTGAGGGCGGGGGTTGAATGGAAGGACTCGAATACGTCAAACGTTCACAGATCCTGCCCCATATCGGTGGAAGAGGAGCGAGAAAATGATGCAATGATCGAACGCAGCATGTTGCGCGGGGGGGTTGGAGAAGCCCGAGGTGTACCAAAAATTGATCGCCGGCGAGTAGGGGATGGTGTTGAATCTTCTGTTGGCAATTCTGCCAGATTCCATGTGTGGCGCTGAGTGTGTGATGGGGTCACCGGGGTAGCCAGTGATAGCGTTGCCAATTCTGCGCTCTCGACTTGATGGCGGGTAATGGTAACAGCGGCAGCCGGATCCGCAATATCCGCGGGGACGTAAGGAGAACTACGCGAACGACGACGACGGAGAGACTCCCGCCATAAGCGACGCTGAGACGAAGATGACGAGGTAGATGGCAAAGGAGATGTATGCAATGCGGGGAGACGAGAGACAGAGAGCGTGCGCACGGGAGGATTTGAATTAGGGAGAATGAATCCACGAAAATTGTCAACCAAAGACCGCGAGCGTTTTGGAGGCACTTCACGTAAAGCCAGTAGATCCCCTGCGTCTGCTCTACGAGGTCTGGGGACTGGCGAACATGAATCGGGTGGTAGTTCCAGTGCACCTGCTAGCGGACTGGCCGCGCTCGAGCTACCACGTGATCCTGTGACTGATGAGCACTGGGAAGTGACTATCGGAGAATCGAACAAGTCCCCTGGGCTCTGCATAAGCGGAACTACCCCATCTTCAACACCGGTGATGCACTCCAGTGCAAGCGTAGGAGGTCCCTTGTCCGGCTGCGGTTTGCGGGTGGGCTTGAGCGCTTGAGCTTGGTCAATGAAGTCGATGTAACTTTTACGGCGGTTGACAACGACGCTTTCACGTTTGGTGAGGCGAGATCTCGCAGCTGCGCCGAACGTTGGCGCAACGTGAAAAAGCGTTTCTGAGTGTGCCTCGGCGTAGGATCGCGCAGAATGGCATGCAGTGCTGAAAACATCTTCTAGCAGAGCGTCAACGGTTGCGCGCGCCTGGTGTGAGGCACGGGTCACGGTAACCACATCTGGATCGAGGCCAAAAATACTCTTTAAGGAAGCAGTTGATTCCCGTCGGCTTGGTGGTGGCTCTGAAAGTCCACGTGCGGTGGGTAATTCAGTGCGTCTTTGTGATAGGACGGGTGACGACGGGGATCCCTGTTTGTTGGAACCTTCGAGTTGGGGAATGGACTGTACAGTAGGCAGTGATGGACCCTGATCATCTACCAGTGGAAAAGTCTCCGTGGCAGTGGCTGAGGGTTCTGGGTTCGACGGTGCAGTGCCTGGCGGCCAAGCTGGTGGCGCAGTGAGGCAGGCACGTAGTGCATCCATCCACACTCGCTTTTCTCGCTGGCAAGACGCCGCGATCTCAAATTCGTGGCTGTGATTGCAAAGTCGGAAGGAATACGGCAGCAACGCTGTAGGTATACATCGACTTTCTTTAGTTCCTTGTGTAAGTTTTCGGGACTGTGGCTCACGTTCGTCATTATTTGCATCGTTCAGTTCGAAGCCCTCCAGTGAAAACCAATGGCGTAATTCGTATCGAGGCCCGCGATTCACCTTCGCCAGTGCGAGGAAACCACCGTCGTAGAGGAATGCCGCGAAGTACTTTGCTTTGAGCGAAGGTGCACGTACCACGTCTAGGGAACCAGCTAGCACACAGGTACTGAGCGTGCGGATGAACGTGAGGACAGTAGCTGGCGCAGAAAGACGCGCGCTTATGCGAGACGTTTGTTGAAGCTGAAGGTGTGAAAGGTTCGCGTTGTCGACCAATGCAGCAACACCCATCATCGATTGCTTCGCATCCATGACGACTGCATCTGCCTCAGTAGACGCTTGCGGCTTGCGTTCAAGAGTGAGTGCACCGAGTAGAAGTGGGTATTTGCAGATACGCTGCACAGGCTTGATGAGATAGTCTGTGAATTGTAGCCGCAGACGTGGATCACGCTCTGTCGGTCTTTCTTTCCTTGCATTCCTTCCGATAGTACCAGTACCACGCTTGAGGTCACGGCTCGAACGAGGATGTCCCTGTGGTAAATGCGGGTGGCCATCGGACGAGGATGTGGGATACTGCAGAAATTGCGACAGTTCTTCCTCTTTCGAAATGTCGGCCTCTATATGCTGGTCCTTCAAATGACTGGCCTCAACGCCGCTGTGTCCTTGCGCCGAATCATCCGCACGCGCGAGATTCGCAGCAATCAGTGTCGTACAGTGTCGTTCGAAAGTATCCCATTCAACGGGTCGCTTATGCCGAAGGCCGTTCACAATTTCGAGCGCACCAGGGTGTTCCGCGCAGAATACCTCGTACACGTTAAACAACGTAGCCTGCCGCAGAAATGTAAGCATGAGCCAATCATTTAGGAATACCCCACCACGAAAACGTTGTTCTCCCTTGAATCACAAGGAAAAATCGACTAACCTGGGAAGTGAAGAGTGCGGCTACACTCCTCAGCGCGCTTTCAAAACGTTCCTCGGTATCCACGTCGTCGTTACTAGATGGTTCCGAACCGACATCTCCGGAGCCTTCTAATGCGTTGAGACCGGTAACCCAGCCAGAGGCACGGACTGCGTCAGCCAACATGGGAGAAAGCGCCTCGTGTAGCTCCAGTAACTTGGCGGCATTACGACGGACGGCGCTTAATTCTGTATCACTGAGTAGAGAGCGTTTTTCCCGATCTTTGTCGCGTTCTCTGTCTTTGAGTGCTTCTTCTGGTCTCCCAAACGCGAAACTTGCAGAGTACGAAGGAGAAAGGAGGGGGAGTACCAGAGATTTTGGAGAGACAAGCATAGGGAGCTGCTCTAGATATACCTACAACAGGGATAAAGTCAATACAAGGCAACTGCGGTGACCACGCATATACGTACATTGACGAGCACACGGAGGTCAGCGAGGTAGGTGCGCTCTGACACAAGAAGTTCCAGAAGAGCGTGTTGACGCTGTGACAGGCCTCGTTTAGGGTTGAGCTCATCCTCTACAGAGGATTGGCCACGAGGGCTGGGTGGGAGAGGAATATCGTCATCGTCATCAGAGAGTGCATCGTCGCTCTCTATGTGAAAAAGCTTTCGAGCTGCACTACCCAGGGATGAACGACGCTCGTGAGTTCGAAATGCGGAGGGTGGAGTCATGGCGACAGCGGTGCGTATGACGCGTGCCGGCAAAGACATGCGCCTCTGCGCGGCCGCGGCGTCTGTTCCGGACAGAATGGCAGAAGCAGGTCTCGGGTGGGTACGACGGCGAACAGGCGGGTTGGAAGGAGGGGAGAGTGGGTAAAACGCTGGAGGCGTTGGGGGAACAGCTTTCCAGGCGGGGAGAGTTGTGGGGGACTGTGGTGCCGTTAGTGGGGTGGAGTACACAGAAACGGTGTTTGCAGAGCGGGGGGTGGTGTCAGGTGTGGTGTGATGTAATTGAGAGCATTCCTGCGACGAAGAGGGGGTGAAGGCAGGAGGGGTTGAAGGAATCGGTGCGAGGGGGAGGAACTGCAGACTAAAAGGGGGACGGCGGGGGGGCCTGGGCGGTGAGGGAGGTTGAAGTGGTGGAAGGAGAGTGAGAGACATGAAGATTGTGAAAACGAAAGGAAGAATGTTGTAAAAAGAACTAAGAAGGCATCGCGTCGGCCGGTACAAGCTAAGCCAACATGTGATGACCCCCCATCATCGCTGGCAAACCAAACGACAGAATCTAACGGCGTCTCGGGGTCGCCACCGAAGGGATAACCCAAATGGAAGTTCAACTATGGGGCGTCTCCACAACCCGGCTCTCAGCTTTTGCCGCTTCCCGATCGATCTTCGCCGACTACTCTAAGGTCCAACATTCACAGAGCAGCAGGCAGCAGGCAACAGCAAGCCCACTTTCCCGTTTGCTGGCGTCGTACAGATTAGCGCTCCCAGTAATCCCCCTCGACACTTTGGTCTCCCCCGTCTGCACTTCCTATCTCACTCCGGGTGCAGTAATCTCCCGATGAGCCGATGAGCCTTCAAACAACCTACTGTATTCCCCTGGCGGGATTGGCTTTCCTGTGTGTTCCACAAGGACACTGAATGACTCCAATTCCTTTTCGGATGGCGTATTGGAAATGCTGGGATTGGAGAGGACTTTGTGCACCAAATCGTTACGGGAAACTTCCACTGACATGTTCAACTTTTCATGTCCGCTCCGTCGGACAGGCGCACCGACACTGGCAGGCGCACCGACAGAGGGCGTTGTCACTAACTAAAAAAATACAACAATTGGTCTGAGTCATCGCCTAGATTGAGACCCGACAGGGCGCACGTAACTCGCATATCAGCTAACTCAATATGTGGTGTGTTGGCGCACTTCCTCGTTCCCCCGCATCGCTGATCCGCCTGGTCTAGAACGCTGCCTCCATTGGCTACGTTTATTACCATGTTCGCACATGCTGAAACAATGTGTTCGACCTGGTCGGTGATATTGTAGGGTATTATGTTTGATAGGGGACCTGGTTTATTGGCAACGAACAAATTACACGTCACCGACACGACACGGATTGCGTGTTGTACGCGTCGGCTTGCGGCTTGCACCCAGTGTTGATATTCCTTGATAAAAAAAATAGTCGCCCTCATATCGATCTAATACACTTCATAAGCAATGTGCCCTTCTATCATACTTCCCTTCCCCGACAAGTATCCGGCACGTGATAGAAGCCGTGAGGTTGCTGCATGGCATGACATTCCGCACCACTCCCGTTACGCCCTGGATAAACGAGGGCCACCGCGTGGGCAATCAGGGGAATACAACTGTCATGTATTGCGCCGCCGGGCTCACTGTCGGTTGCAGTCAAACGCAAGCGCCACAACTTGATGGCCCGGAAATACCGGAAATGAGGGTTTATCGATGATCCATCGGCCCGCGAGCCGTAGGTCGGTGCTTGCCAGTACCTCCACCTGAACAACTCCCAACAGCATCCAACTTCGACATCGATATCAATTCTGCGATGGTCGCTTCGCCATCCCCATCGGTCCTTTCCAGCGCTAGTTCCAGTCTTACGCCGACAAGTTCTACGCCAAGCACGAGCACAATTACGCCATCTTCGTACGCCGCAGCAACATACCCCACTGCTCCAACAGTCTCCACACCCGTCGCGTCACACCGCCCGTATCCACTTTCCATGTCCAGCGTCCATGCGAGCACAGGCACGATGCTGGGCCCAGGTGCTGACGCGGTGGGGGCACCCACCAGCCCCCGCAATACCAGCCGTATTCCCGTCACCCCAGCCGTTTTGCGTTCTATTTTTGCTTCGTCCCGTTCACCGGGCGAGGAGCGTTCCCTCTCTCGCATCGCGTTCTTCCGGTATGTCGTGGCACCTCGGGTCCGATAAGGTCACACAGAGTCCGCGCAGGTTTTCTGGATTTATCGTCAGCTGCCTTGCGATCAGTCTGATGGCCAATCAAGGTCGAGGCATTCGCACTGGGGCCGCGCTCCTCGGGGTAGGTGTATAGGCTTTCACACCCATATAGGGGCACGTTTGTGTTCGTATATACATGAGTATTGTATGACAGTTACGCCTGTCACAACAACAGATCCATCCGACCCTGGGCGCTCGACAACACTCCAACCACTGTGCTTTGCATGTCAAGCGGACCACCACGCGCCCACGCTACCATCTCACCACCCTGGAACGCCTGATCGATGCCAAGCAATCGCTCGAGATTGACACTTGCAAGCCCTATAGCTTCTTCAGGCGACACTCGCCCATTCGACTCGGCTGTAGCCTGCGTAGAGAACGGATATGGATTAGTGTCCGGCTAAATGTAGCGAGCCATCATTTGTGATATTTACCCATGCGAGGTCGAATCGCGTATGCGCAGCAAGGGCTGCATCGGCTGTGCCAACACCGACAATTACTTTGTTTGCCAGGAGGGTCACGAGTGAGGTGTCGTTCGATATCGGCGGGCCCGGCAGTCTGGCAGTGAGAGTACGATTAACGCGAGATTGGCGCTCCCCAAAATGGTTCTGACATACATTCGCCTGTCATCCCACGTTTTAGGGAGGGGTCTTGGCGGGGTGAGAATGACCCCCACGCGTGCCTTACCTGGAGCCATGTGTCAGCACCCAACTTTCTTGGCCCTTACTGCGCACCCACCAATCTCTTTCGCGAGTAAGTGTGCTTCTGCTGCGCCCGAGAAGACCATACGCATTACTGTACCACGCTTTTGTTCAACTTCGTCTTTCAGTTTAAGCAGTGCAGCCATCACGTCCGCGGACCCGACGTCGATCACCAAAGGAAGTGCACCGTCGGCCGCTTTCGCAAACCACTGCGCAGTTTCTCCGGCTTGTTCGTTTGTTTCTGCGAGCAGGAGTCGTCTCAAGACTGCAATATGTGTGCTAACGCTCGGGGTCTGAGCGCCACCTCGGAGCATGAGCGCATCAGGGCGTCGAATGACGTAGTGTAGCGCTGAGATGCGTTGGATGACCGCGCCGTTTGCAAGGGCATGTGGCGCCCCTGTGCGGAATGTCGTAGAAAGCCCGGCAAACGAAGGTTGGGTGAAAATCGCATTGGGAGGTGAGGTGGCAACAGTTACGCCAGCGCGGTAAGCGATGCTGCTCCGACAAAATGGCGTTGGTAAAAACAACAACCTGGAAAAAGATGAAAGGTCCGCACAGGGCATTCCGTGTTTGAAATTCAAGGCCGTCTGCGGCCTGCACGATGCCTCCAGGGTCCCTGAGGACGCTTGGTACATCCTTTTCAAATGCATCAAACAGAACACCGTCTCCCGTGCTAGGTTCGAACGCGATCTCCTGGAGTCCAAGGTTTGATCCAAAAGATATGAACGCCGGGGCAATTGAACCACCCTCTAGATCGATAAGTCGCGCTCCGTTGTGAACGAGGGAATTGCATGTGCTATCGACCCCTGCGCAGATGATCTTTCCGGCGTGGACGATGACGACACCTCTGGCATGGTCTTGTGCATTTGGGCGGAATAGGTGTTCTATACCCTCTACCCCACGTACGAGTACTGTTGAAACGTTTGTGAAGGCTACGGCTTCTGAAATCTGATCAACCGTTAGGGGCGGTAGGCCATCCCACCTGAGGGCTTCTTGACGTTCCCGTTTCCAATCGGGAACGTTAGGGGGTTCACGCCACTCAGGAGCTTCTTTCCCTTTCCCAACAAGCACGCCAATTTCTTCCCCCAGTGGCTGAACCATGCCATCAATCCATACGGCCACGGGTGTTGAGCCAAGACGCAGTGGGTGCGAGTCCCAAAGCACCACATCCGCATCCATTCCGGGACTCAGGCTGCCGAGACGATGTGAAAGACCGGCAACAGTGGCTGGCGCCGTGGTCACAGAAGAAAGCGCGAGTTCCAAAGGGAGACCATAATGATAAGCTTCCTGTGCTTCGTATAGGAGATAGCGCCCATTGAGCGCAGGGTGATCGGTCTACGCGTATGCATCAGAAGACCAGGTACGGCGACTCAGAAGAAGGAAGGTTTGTACCTTCAAGATGACGGTGAAGTTATTATCCGCAAGTACACGTGGCGCGTGGACGGAGCCCCGGTACGACTCGCGCTTGTAGCTACTGACTTGAGCATGTCCTGTTTGCGGCCAGAAGCGACAGTACGTACCGGTAATAGTCGGAGAAAAGGGCAACAGCAGGAGGTCCCCCCCACCTAATGTGGTCAATAGGTCAGCGGGAAATAATACTGTATGAACACATACATCCGTCTGAGGATATCAGGCACAAGCCACGCTTCAGCAGCATGGTGAATTACGTCAACATGGAACTTGAACTCGTTGCTCAACTAGATTGCAGAGTAAGTAAAATATGTGTTATATTAGCTGGGTTACTTTCACTCACTCTAACGATGGCGTCTATGTCAACGGTCTCATAAACGTGTTGCGAAACCTGTTCGCAGAATCAGGATCATTCGCACGTGGATGTAATTTCGTATAGCCTCACCTTAACGCGACCACGAAGTACGTCTACGAGGGCCTCGTACTGGGAACTCTCTGGAAAGTTGCCGTCAATTGTGTTCCAAAGACCTGCCTCTGCTCTGGCACAGTATGCATCCTGCGAGGCTTTAATTTGGCTAGCTTTTTCGTAGGCTTGGCGATATGCCCAGATGGTATCCATACGATTACCATAACGGTCAATGTTTTCCCCGACGGCTTGCCTACACAGGAGTAAATAAGAATTTTTTCCAATGAAATGGTTGCGCACTTGAGATATCGCCACCGAGGAGGGTCAGACGAGCTAAAGTGAGATCCGTTGATCTCCGGAGGTGGTTCGATGACCATGGAAGTCGGGGAACGCTCCGCCGTCTTGCGCAACTTCAACATGAAAGCTTGGCCAGCTAAAAACCTGGATCGTGATTACCCTGCACCGAAGCCCGGGAAATCTACCTTACCGATTGCATTTGCGCTCCCGGGGAGAACCTGCATTGAAGTGACACCACCAGACATCACGAGTTCAATAGAGTCGTCGTGGGTGTCAAATGCGTCAATGGTCCTCAACCAAGGCAGGATAGGACCCTTGTTCGAGTTCAGATTGAAGGTACCTGCCCCATGTGTGGATCATCAGAACGGTTGTTCGCTGCGTATATGCGCAACAAAAAAAAAAACTCGCCATGGAGTGCGGGTAGGCTATAAACGCCGACGTGGGAGTGGAAGTCGACTAGTGAGGAAAAACGTGAACACACTCAACTCGGTAAAGATATCAATGATGCGCACTCAGCCCAGGAGTCACCCAGGCACCACCAGCATCTAAGATGCGGACGTCGCGGAGTGGAGTCCGAGGAACCTGTCCAATCGCTTTGACAATGCCTTTATCCAGCAAGAGGTCACCATATATAATCTCGGTGCCGTTCTTTTGCCCAGTCCAGATAGTCGCATTCCTTATGAGGGTAGCCGGCGTTCCCTCTTCGAATCTGTCAGAGACGCTTCTATCCACAAAGTTCAAGGGAGGACCGGATTTCATTCTTAGAGAGGCGCATCGCGTAAGGATTTCCTGGGCATCGAGCGGGATGCGCTGCAGGGCTGTCCGCGCGTCGACCGGGTGTCCGTTCCGATAGAAAGTGCACGTGAAAGAGACGGCACATAGCGCGAGTAAACCGAGAAGTGCTTTCGGTGCGCCAGTGCGTCGCCTGGGGTTGGTGGAATTACCTGCCCCACTGAGGGACGCAGTGGGCAGGATCGTGACTTTGCTCGACATGATGGGGTGCAACCAGGAAAGGCCGTGTAGCTCATTTAAGTGTCATCTCGAGACGCCTCGTGGAGCAAGTGCAGCAGGAAGACTCGTGTTCTAAGCCTGTTACCATTCACCGTGAAGGAGAAGTAATTTTATGTAATCAAAAGTGCATGCTCTCACTGAGCCCGTACACATGGGTCCTTGCGCGGACCAGGTTGGGACCAGGTAGTGTGCGACGGCCATACCTAATGTAGCGACGGTGCCACATGGTCCTGTACATGGCGCATTTGGAAAAAAAAAAAAAAAAAAAAAAACTGTTTTTGAACCAAGTCGTGTTCCGTTGACTGCCAAAATTGGTAACGTGTTGTAGGTGACATCAGACTACAGCGACATCCAAAACAGGGGGCCCTTTTTGGCCACATTAGGCGTCCAGGCTGAGTCTGAAAGGCGTCCTGTTAACCATGCCGAAGTTTTCTCTCACGGAAAATTATGTGTAGTAATTAAAAATAAAATAAAATAAAAATATGTTGTAATTAAAAAGTTAAACTTACAAATCAGCAGATGAATTTCGACACCAAGTCAAGCTCTAGTGTGCAATCGCCATGCGGAATCTCTCAAGAAAAAAAATACTGATTATTCCGACAGGATAGGAGGAGAGTCATGTAGTACATTGAAAGCGGGTAGTTACAAGTACCAACATCAGAGAGGGCACTGTTGTACAGCGTTCCATGGGCTTGCTGGCGCATGCACATTGGCTTGCGCGTGTATGGCTAGCTGCTGGCATTGCCAATGAGATCGAAATGGTTGACAAATCCCATATTTTGGCAACCACAATACGCACAAACAAACGGCTGTGGGTACCAGTCAGCCGTCAGAGAGCGCTGGGAGAAAAGTGGACCACTACACCTGGAGTATAAATAATCTTGACACCATTTGGTGTCATCAGCGGTCGTAATCTTCACAGCCTTCATGTCTCCTCGAATTCCTCAACAACTTGCGAATGCACCTGGTGCTGGTCCAGCTCTGAGCCCAATGCTGCCACCGCTGCCAGCACCACCACCAGCGGTGCAGCGGCACCATTTTGTTCCGCCACCGCCGCCATTCCAACCCTGGCAGGTTGGTGCATACCATCCTGTTCCGTGTGACAATGGTCAGTATCATGGCAACCCTGGTCTGAATGTGAACACACCGCCCGTCTACGCGCAACCCTATGGTGCGCAACCTTACGGTGTGCAGCCCTATGGGCAACCTTATGGCGTGCAGCCCTATGGCACGCAACCTTACGGTGTGCAGCCCTATGGTGCGCCACCAGGTTACCCTCCACTCCCTCCTCACTTTGCTGCCTATCCCGGGGTTGGCAATGTGCAGCTTCGGCTGTGGGGTTATGGACACTACGGGCCCTTTGGCCAGTTGCCAAACCCCGTCCCGCATCCAGTAGCCATGGAGCCAGATGAGAGGGCCCAGGCCCAGGACCGCGCTGCCGTTGCGCCGGGCGTTGGCACAGCCAGGAGGGATGGACACACGGTGACAGGTATGCGTGAGGACAAGGCGACAGTCCAGCAAAAGAGGGGCTATCCGAATAAGGAAGTCAGCAAGGGAGGTACGTCGCATTCAGTCGATGAGATGCTTACCACTAATGTCTTGAAGTCTGGGAGTTTCGCGTTGAAGTCGATAGGGACCAGGTGAGGCAGACATTTGTTGCACAGACTGACATGAATTGGCCGGAGTTCGAGGCCGAGGTGTTGGAATGGTTCAACGCTCCTGAAGACATGTGTCTGGGGTATCGTCTTAGTGGAGGGAATTGGGCCTGGGTGTCTCTCACCTGCCCATCAGACTGGAGAGTAGCCATCGTCAATGTGCAAGAAAAGGCACTCGTGGCACAGACACGCGCAGTGGTGATGGAGATAAAGGATGTGGTAAGTCCTGGGCACTCTCGACAAATGAAAGACGTGCTTACTTATTTTGGGGATCGCAGAGCACTCTGAATCGACTGAAGGCACGTGGGAGGGGGAAGGGGAAGGGGAAGCGATCCCGTGTCAACGACATACCCCCGGAGGCTACACCGGAAGCGCAGTGCCAAGACGACCACCTCCTCAGCTTGCAGACACATCTGCTGTGCCATGAGCACACCCAGTCCTCCGGGTTGTGTATGTATTGCTGGATCCAGCCAGCAAGAGCGGGCGTAGAGGGAGGGCACGTTCCAATCGAGCACAGGGAGATGACGCATTGGGCAAAACTCATTGTAAGCAAAACAAAAAAGAGGCACGATGAACAAAGACTTACTGATATCTAGGAGATCGGAAAAGCTGTGAAGCACTTGCGACCGGATATAAAGCTATACGATCGCCCATCTGCAAAGAAACCAAAGAGTGCTCATGCGGCACCTGAGGTCCACATCGCCCTCAATATCACACCTACGTCAGGTGTGGGGGCATCGCAGAGCTCCTACGTCGTGTCGGGAGCCCAGGTTTCTCATCAGGGGTCAGGCTCGGGTCCCATGCACACTATCCGAGTCAGCGATGTCGCTGTATGTACCAAGGCGCCAGCATCTGCTCCCACAGAGGAGAGGTCGGCCTACACTTCCCTGGACCTGCTAGCGGATTGCGTTGTCCAAGGGCGAGTCCCGTTGGTATATGAAATACTTACCCTCATGGACACCAAGGAACCGGTGCCAAACTTGAAGTACCTTGATAGCCACACCGACTTGGACAACTTTGGGTACAACAACGCGATCCAACTCTTCGGACTGGACGAGTCGCTCCTCTCCAGTTTTGGCCTCGGTACAGAAAATGCCCGCCGCGTCCATCAGTTCATACGAGACAGGTTCTTCGAGCCCCTCGGTTTGATGGACACTGGCACTCACGAACCACCATCTAGTACCACCGAAGTCGCTGCCCCAACCGCCCCAACAGTTGCAGATGAAGATATAGAAGTATGGCTTACCATTCCAGGTGAGGTTGATGAGGTTTCCGAGGAGGGCGAGATTGAGGTCGATGAGGATGAGATTGAGGAGGACAAGCTTGAGGACAAAGGGAGTGATGTAGAAAGTGTGACCATGGTGTGATTTGTTGCTGGCTTTGTCAGCCAGGAACATAGGATGCTGTGCTGCGAACGTGCAAGATACCCCCAAAAACTACTATAATTTGCCTGAAAATCTTGTCTGTCACGCCCACATGATGGCCATTCAATATATTTATGTGCACATATAGACAACTAGAACATCAAGCGCGTACATCGTACCCGCAGTGGGCATACCAACCCTTCGCATCTTCCGCAGTGACTGAGTGAACCGCCTCCCACAACACGTTATAAACCGTGCCATTATCAGACTCCATATCTTGGTTTACTTGATCACGATTTGCGCGCAGCCATGCCTTGATGGTTGAGAAGGCAAGTTCGATAGGGTTGAAGTCAGGTGAATACGCAGGGAGGAACAGCAGGCGCGCGCCGCGTTCCTCGACCATCTCACAAATGCCAGCGACCTTGTGAATTGACGCATTGTCGACGACAAGCACAGAGTTGGGGAGCGGCCATTCTTTCATGAGCGGGAGTAGGCCCCGAACGAATCGTTGGAAGTCCACGCCAGTGACAGCGTTCTCAACAACCTCCAGGTGGATTATTCCGTCAAGGGTGATGGCTGGGAGTATGGAGTATTTCCCCCCTCGGAATTGAAATTTGGACCGACACGCACGTTCACTGCGTAATGACCACGCATATGGCCTCCGCAATGTCAGTCGGTTGAAGTGGCTTTCGTCGGCAAACACAAGTTGTTCTGGGCGGAAGTGTCCACTGATGAGGGTTTTGAAGTCTTGTCGATCTTGTTTGTTTCGCTCCAGAGCAGCCTGTGTAACCTACAACGTTGATGGTGAGGGTGCTGGAGTAATCAGGTGGAGAAGACGCACCATTTTCATAGTGTAACCCTCCCTTTGGAGGGAACGCGCAATCGTTTGCACCGACACCTCGATATTGCAGACCTCACGAAGTTCTGTCTGCAACTCCGTGAGGGCTAGGTCGGGTCGGCGACCCACACAATCACAAAGAAACTACACACAATGAGACGACGACTGAATTGAGAGATAGAAACACATACCTTTCTATCCATCAAAGTGAGGATGCGCGGCCGACCTGTGACAATTGGCTTGCGCGAAAAATCCCCGGTTTCGCGATGTGTGCTTCGCAGTCGCTTGATGGATCGCACACTGATTCCCGTGAGTTCGTGGATATCCAAGTCACAAATACCCTGCATGGACAAAGACATAGCCATTTCCTTGAGCTCATCTGAGATGTGACAGCCAACCATGAGGGAGGGGAGGCGGAGGCAGGAGAGGTGGAGGACAAAAAAAGGGAGACGGCCTTCTGCAATGGGCAAATAACCTTAACTTTTGCAGGCCCTTTGCTGCGTGCCATCCAGCATCCCAGGATAACTATTTGATACCATGGATAACTGTTTTATAACTATATATTTGCGAGATCCCAGATTTCCCGAGAATTTCAAACTATACTTAACTATGAACCCCGCACGTCAAACTTGGAGGTCAGCCACTGTCCATTCGTACGCAAGGGGCCCCCTGTTTTGGATGCTGCTGTAGTGTTGGCGCGAGTCGATGCGGTCCGAGTCGAGTTGGCAACTCGACGTTAACTCTAACTCGGGAGTTCAGCAACAAACAGGAGCCAATGAGAAGCCTTCAATTCTGAAGGTTCCCACGCCTCTTTGCTCTAGGCAGAGTGAACCAGATGAACCTGAGAAACCCAAACAATGAGCCCGAAGGCACGATACGACGAGAAATGAAGCAATTTCCTTTGGGCCGGATTTCCGAGACGAACAGGGGGAAACAGTGGCAACTGAGTGCCGTCTATTAGGGAACGAGAGTGGGTTTTAAATACAAAGGGGTTTACACATATGCGAAGCGAGCCAGTAAGGTAAGAGGGTACAGAATGAGTGGCATATGGTGAGGGTGGAAACTGAGCAACAGGGAGAGAGAGAGACTGTGTGTGTATGCGGCAAGATTCGGAGGAGGAAGAGCGATGGGGAACGGGGACAGCGACTGAGTCATGTGATGGAAACAGCCGAAAATGAGAGAAATTTCACGAAACACGCTATAGTTTTCGTTTGCAGGGCTCCGAGTCTCTGTTAATACAATATATGCCCTTACTATTTTTGTACAGACTACATGAGGTTGTTATTTTGGTAGTGGGGATGGAGATGGTTCAAGAATACGACGAAAGAAATATCTGCAGCGCGTTTTTGGAGACAACTCCCGAGTTGCACCGGTGTGAACTCTCGGGTTCGAGTCGATCCGAGTTGCAAAAGTTCGGTCCGAGTTAGAGTTCACACCGGTGTGGACTCTAACTCGCGGCAACACTACATCAGACCAGAGGGCCCTGAGAGGGGAACGAAGACATCTGTGCCTATACATCATAACTGTAGGTGACAGTAAAAAGTAAGATTCGCGTCCACACATACACAGTAACTAAGTGGCTGGGCGTGACGTTGTGTAGAACCGGATCGCACGTCAAGACCACAGGTTACAACTGAAGCTCGCGCACAGTGGGCCACGAATACACCCACAAACGGGCACTGGGCGACGTGGTTAGTCTCCGTCGTCGTCCATATCATCGGAGTCCTCGACAGCCTCTGCGCTGACAACCGTGCGCAATCGGGAACTTGATGAATGCAGCTTCTTGAGACGCAATATGTCTAGAATTTCTGCACGATCCGGGTATCCGAATGAGCCCATAAGATGCGAGCTAATAAACCGAACCTGCGTGCGTCATATCTTCGTACCCACGGACACTACGCTTCATGGTCAGCCATCTCCTCTGTAATGTGTGTGCACTCCAAAGATTCCAATTTGGGTCGGAAAGCGTTTTCCAATCTATTTCGCTATCGTCTCGGACATTTAAAGAGTCAACTCTAAACAGTCTGTTAGTCAAGCCTTTTCGGTGGGAGTTCGTCAGTACGCATTCACTTGTGGACAAGGATGTAGGCATCCCGTGAGCTCCACCGAGGTTTCGTGCCGTTGTTCTTGAATGTCTTACTCAGGGCATCAGTCCTGGAGATGGTATTTTAGTGGAGGGCAAGCAAAGTTCGAAATATAAGGTACCATTTAATTCGACACTGCTGCCGCCCACGTTTGTTCCCCATCCTCTGGCTTACGATTCCCCAAAATACGTCGTTATCCATGTCTTTCCCTTGTTTCACTGTCATTTCTGTCACGATTTCGGTGAGTCGCATTTCCTCGTCCTTTGTCCATGTGCCAACGGCCCTGTCCTCAGAATTATGGATGTGATTCCGATAGCGGTCCCGACAATCCGATGCCATCCTACCAACTCTCTCACTGACTTTCTCCCATTGCTGACCAAGTTCCTGTACGGCCCTGAGGAATGATCAATAATGGACTGGGCCACATATCGGGACTATGCATACGCTTTCAGCGACTCGTCCTCCGAACGCATCCATTTACCTTGTGCCCGGAGGGGGTGATAGGACCTCCGTACGTGGTGATAAACGGCTATTATGGGTCGCATGGGCACAGCAGCAGCTATAACGATATCAGAAGGAGTGTGCCTTGTGCAACTAGACACGCACTGATGGCCGACCAGAACGCATTGTTCTTCCCCGCCCCATTTTTGTCGAATACGAGACCAAGAAATCCTGCATCGTCGATTTGGTTCACCTATGGCAGTTAACTGTCAACGGCATGTACGCCTGAAGGGCCGTGAACTTACCTCTTTGTACGCTTCAATAGCACCTGCGATTTGTTGCTCTTCGATGGCCGAAAACTTGCCCTTCTTATATACTAATCCTGTTGACGGCGTTGAGGATCTTATAGCTCACGAGGGGCCTTAATACTCACCCTGAGTTCTGGCTAAATCAGCTAACTTGTTCGCGCTCAACCACTTTGTGGCGAGGAGATCTGCGTGATCTGAATGTGCCAATGGCTCTTGGTGTGAGCTCCCATTCGCATTACGCCTGTTATGCTGCGAAATACGTCGCATAGGTCGCTGAGTGATGACAACAGAATTTGATGGTGTGGTTCTGGTTGGTGTCGGTAGTGGTCGCTGAGTGATGATGGACGAAAGTGATGTAACAGGTATGTTCGCCGCCGCCGCCGCTTCCCCAAGCGTCTTGAGCACCGTGGCAATCTTCGTCACATCAAGGTCCTGCAATGCACGTAGGATGTCGTCATTCGATGCGTACTCCAAGTCCGGGACAGCCACGGTCGAGAATGAGACTGGCGGCTGAAATGCTGCAGCATTGGGAGGAGGGTCACTGGCGCTGGTAGAGTAGGGGTAAGACGAGGATGAAGGAGCATCAAAGCATGCATGAGAGAAATCCGACGAATGACCGGGAGGTGCAGCTGTCGCCGACGCCGCAGCTACAATGGCGTTGAGAAACGCGGTGGGGGGCTGTGATTGCGAGGAAATATCCGATGAAGAAACTGGCAACTCATTAATGTTGCTGACTTCTGTCGTGACTTGAGTACTTTGTTTCGACGACGCTTTTCTTCTTTTTTTCGATTGAGTACCGGGTTGATCTGCCGCTGAAAGAAAGTGAGATCCTTGGGGCGAGGAGTGAACGACCTCGGCAATCCGTTTCTTCCTCTTTTTCTGATTCACTACCTCTACCCCATCCGCGGGTGGCTTTTCTCTGGTACGTTTTCGTTTTGTAGGCATGGATTGATCGGCCACTCGATGGCTGATAAAGGCATTATTAACCTGACCAACGGCTTGCTGTAGTGCGCGTTGGATGTCTGATGATAGTTCAGGAGGAGGTGGTAAACCATCCATGTAGAACGGGGAACCGTGTTCTTTAGGGCTGGTGCAAAATCTCGGAGCAGATGATCCGGCATAAATTCACCCGAAGCCACGTGGCATACGTAATAATCCTTCTTTGACGTTTCCTCGTTCGGGCTATGGGACTGAGCACAAAGGCAAACAGAAAAGCGACATAAATGAGGTTGCAGTGCCTCTGGCGTTTCAGGTTCACGGACAGCCACCAAAGAGGCTACTGCGAGTGGAGGTAGTTTTGACGCTGTGTGCTTTGCACATGAGACACTCCGGCTGATATGGTAGCCTAGTATTGGACAGACATCAAAGAGACAGACATCAATGCCTGACACAATGACACAAGGGGATGGGGAGAGCGCTAACTATGTCATGATTTATCTGTGCAACTACAGTAAGGCCTGGTTCCCTTCACACTGATGTAGTACTGATGCTTGGACGTCTCCTTCCGCAAGCAGTTGGTACCATGGGGTTTCCACCAATCAAAATTCAGGTAGCGTGATAATGCCATAGCCAGTGAGGTATTCAGCAAGGTCATGTTCACTGAGGTTCTCTATCATGATGATAGAGTGTAGAGGTGGGAGGTTGTTCTTACCACAAGTTGACTCAAATCCACAGGAGGCATTTTCCGCTTGAGATCTGGGGGCGATTATAGCCCTCATATTCATTCCCCCTTCGTCGTGAAATTTCGGTAACAAATAAAAGGGTGAGAGTGACTCTGTAAGGAAAACGCGACATCACATCATGCTAACAACTTCGCATCCCGGAATCCTCCTGCCCGGAACAGTATTGTAACGAGTATGGATGTCTACATCAAGAAAGAACGGAGAGACGTCTAAGAGATTATTAAAAAGGAGATTATTTTAAAAAAGTATGTAGAGAAAGGAATTACTACAAGAATATCCTGCATCGCACATCAAGCCTGCGGCGGGAGGGAGGCTAAGAATTGAGCTATTTCACCCGCGAGGATGCTATGCACTCTGGAAGTCGGGTGCATATAATCAAACCAGATAGATCCACCTTGGGTATATCTATCTGCGGGGTTGAAGCCGTATCGAGCGGGATCCGACAGGATTCGAGAAAACGTGTCCCAGGCCGAGAAGAGCATAACCGTAGCGTCTGGATGCCTCAATGCAAAAGCAGAGAGACCTCGTCCCAGTTCATCGTTCCAATTACTAAATCGAACGCCTTTATTTCCCATGCTCGGCCCTTTCAAATTATCAGGAATCGTTCCTCCGTGGCTAGGGGGGGGGGGTTCACTCACCAATCGGTGACATATACAGCGGTGGGACGTCAATGAATAGGAAGTTGCGAGCACCAGCTGCATAGAGCATATCTTGGGCGGCAAACAGACTGGCAATTATCGGGGTAATTTCCGCCTTGTCATTTGTGTATCTGGGAGAAAGAGTCGAAAGGGGGTTAGTAGGAGTGAAGATGCGGACATATCTTCGCTCACAGAATTCTACAGTCATTCGCCCCAACCCAAGTAACTAAATTTCGCCATTAAAGATCGGACGTATGACCACGTCGCGAAACATACCAAAGAGAGCGTCACTGGGGCCCCAGGGAGCCCAGCCCGGCCTCCTTCCGACAGAGGGGAGAAACTCTCTGGACACTTGGTCTCTAGAAACACCGGTAACGGTGTCCCCTCGTCGGGCGTAGTCGTAAGCGATCATATTTGCGTGCCCGTGCCCATAGTCCCGAACGAGATACCCGAGCCAGTTGGGCAGAGTGGGCTCATTGACGGGCTGGCCGGGAAAAGCAACCCCCAGTGGGCTGGAGCTCGTTGGGACGGGGGATCGCGAACTGTAGCCTATATAGCTAAAGGAGTCGCCGCTGTTGGGACAGTCAGGCCCGCCTTCGAAGAGCGCGGTGTGATGACTTACAACACGATCAGCTTTCTGATATTAATGAATCCTCTCCACGAAGGGGTCAGGCGAGAAGACGAAGGCATCTTGGTTGAGGAATTGAGGAGAACCGAACAATGAGCCAGATCGACATGGCCTTGTGGATTTATACATCCCATAGAACGGTTACAGCGATTGGTGGAGATGATACGTACGGTGTAACGCTGAGCTTCGTTCAGGGTTAGCTCATCGGAGGGACGAGACCCAAGGCACCTAAAACAAAGGATAAGCGACTCGTAGCCAACACGTTACAAATTCTCTGGCGCGCGAGCGTTGCCGCAATGGGGATGGTGGTGCATTGCCCAGCTAAACGATAGCAGTGACCCCCCTTGGTTGCTGTTCCCTCACCACTTCAAAAGAAAACGACCAGTCGTCCGGCTGAGTGACGAATGACAGGGTGTAAGATGTGAGCGAATCGTGAATTGTGACAGCGTTGGTAGTACACGTTCAGTCGCCTTGAGGGACTGACAGTAAGGTAAAGGAACGGGTGATCGGTACAATCTGTTTGAGGTTACGAGTCAGGTGTCAGATCGCTATGTGGATCCCGTTAGGACAAGTTGAGCACACTGGAACAATCACTTCTGCACAGCCAACTGTACATTAACTAGTCGTCGTCGTCAAACCAACGGTCCTCGGCATCTTTGTCTTCTCTGTCCCAAGAATCGTCCCAATCGAGTTTGTCATAAAAATCCCACTAGGGTGGTGTAGCGTGTCAATAGCGTGCGGTCGTGAAAACACCGAGGAAATACCTCAAGTTGCCCGTAAATAAGTCGTTCCCGTACTCGACGTAGAAACGACTCTTGAACAGCCTGTGCCGACTCCGTTTCCGGCTCGACCGAATCTTGATCATCATCCGAATCGGCGATCTCATCTTCCTCGGTCTCGGGTACAAAGACATCCTGATGGGCATGTCGCGCAAGGCGAGCGCGCTCCATCTGACGCGCCTCTTCGTATCCTTCAAGTAACGCGCCTAATTTTCCCACGTACGGTTTGCGCTCACCCGGGCCTCCGAGAAATGCGGTCTCTGCCCATTCTTTCTCCTCATGACTTTGTTCATGTCCGATTTCCCCGGGCCCCTCCCATAGTGCTGGCCACCGTTGCCTCGCGGAGACGAAACGAAGGGAGAGTGGATCGCTTTGTACGAAATTGAACCGCCTGTTGCGTATCAATAACACCGCCGTGCGCTGCTGTGGGGTTGTTATGGCAGAAAATAAGTATAGGAGATGCGTCGGGAGTTGACGTAGGTGCTTAGTAAGGAAGGGGACGGGTGCCGTAGTGGGCGATGGGCTGTAGTCTGGAGGAAGCTGTAGATAGGAAAGGATTGCGTTTGCATCAAAGGATGTCACATCCATTGGTAGGTGGTTCGTAGCAGTTCAAAGGTGATCGTAACCCTTAAGTCGGACCCGGCTCGTTGTGCCTTCATTCAATTCAATTAAATGCAGTCCCCCGAACAAGAACCCTCCCCTGACTCGGTCCAGTCAAAACCCCACGTTCTGCTCATCGTCTTCATTCACGGGTATTGCGCTCCATCCCACTATCGGTGGAACTAAAAAAATTTGACACCCAGTCCTGTCCAGTTTCAAAGGGGATGATACGACGTTTGGAAATTTTCCTTCACGACTACAGCATATCCTTTCGGAAACTCTCCAAGGAACAGTCATTGAAACCGTCGTCTTCCCAGTCTATGAAGTGCGTCTAGACGTTTTTTTTTTCTTTCCTTGGATCTTAATTGACACCTGAGTAGACCAAAGGCGATCTGGTACGTCCCCGGCCCCATTCGTACCCTGATTCGTAATGCCTATGGCGCAGAACAAAGCGGTTGACAGCTTTGCCGACTGGCTCACTACCCTTACTGTGCAAAAGGAGGCCGCTCATGGTGGGGCGGGTCGAGTCAACATAGTCCTTTGCGGACACAGGTATGTCTCTCACTTGTATTCGCTTGGCATATGCTACCCTTTCACGTAGCATGGGTGGACTGCTTGCAGCTGATTCCGTCTACGCGTTTATTCACTCACGACCCGACACTGATGCGCCCCTGTGGCCGAACGTGGTCGCCTGCCTTGCTTTTGATACACCCGTAATGCCTTTGCCTTTCGTTGAAAATTTAGCGGGTCTGATTTTTTTTTTGAAGTACCTGGGTCTTCACCCTCAAGTTTTCAAAAACTCCGCTACCAAAGCAGTTGAATATGTGCACGGTGTTCAGAAAACTGCCTCGGGGTTATTCGGCGCCTTCGGTCAGCCTACTGCAAAGTCTCCAGCTCCAGCGCCTTCAGTTCCGTCGCCAGGCGGTTGGGGGCGTTGGGGACAGGCTGCGTTCGCTGTAGGCGGTGCGTTAGTAGCAGGTGCGGCGGTAGGCACCGCCTACTATCACCGCCCAAAGATAGAGAGTGGCTACAGCGCTCTCACGGAGCATATGCAATATGTTGGCGCACTAGTGGGATAAAGATGCCCTTGCAAACCGTGTGCGCAATCTTGTGGAGGGAGAAGCAACGCACGGCATTCTCTTTCGAATGTGAGTGCGTTTATGCCACGCATGGCGTTCACAGGGTTTGAATTTGCTCTCGCTTTAATGGACAGGTTCTACATACTCCTCCCACCTACCCCACCTGCCCATCCTCAACCACGAACATTTTGCACACTTCCGGAGAGTTCTTCCCGTACCTTTCAGCACTGTGTTCCTGCTCCGAATACGCTTGCTGAAGACGAAGTCCGTGCACATGTCAGCATGTTCGACCCCAGGAAGAACGACGGATACTACCAATTGGGACTTGAAGCGGCTGCTTTGATTCGTCGAAGCATAGAAGATAAAGATGCTGCATTACAGAGCACAGTCGTGGGATCAGACACAGAAAATCTGATTGACTGGAATAAAGGAAGCAGTCCGCGAGCTGACGTGAGTACGGACGAGACTAGAGATTTATTGTTATAGTGGATGTCATCTAAGGGCGATTGTATGCTCCCGTGTTATGATTGTTTTTCCTAATTGTGTATCTGGAGGACTTCCACAAGGTCGCCACAGCGTCAAACGACATTGTCACTATTTCAATGACAAGCGCATGGCATATGCATCTTCTCCATCCGCATCTAAAGCATGTGAATAAAAAGACATAGCTCGGAAGGGTCGAAGCCGCACAATATTTTTTTTCAATATCCTGCACACTGAAACCAAGGCTGTCCTGATAAAGGCTCAGCGCGGCGCGATTTGACTTGCGAACGTGGAGGGAGACATAAGAAGCCTTGTAGATGGACGCCATTGCGTCTTCTGCACGGTCAACACTGTGAGATAAACATGCATGGAGACCAGCAAACGTGCTCACGAGATTGTAACATGAGCCTTTTGGCCAAACCAAGCCTCCGGTACGATCGTAACACCGAAATAGAGGTCAGGTGCCCATGCGGCTCATCGTCAGGTGCAAGGTCTTCCTCCCTAAGACGCAGCCAGTTAGATTCGATGAGAAGGAGCCGCAGGTGGGACGCACATCTTCGCCAGTACATATCCAACAATGCGCCCCTTGGAGTCTTCGGCAACGTATGAGAGTGATGGCCAGGTCATAGCGTGATACAGATCTGAAAGAACTATCGGAATCATACAGATGGGTAAAATAGGACAAGATGAGTACAATAGCGCATGGTGTAATTTTCGGGCAGATTCTGTAAATTGCACGCCTGCATAGCGGTGAGGTCATCTGCCTATTAAAACCGCTTGATTGTCGATCCAATGGCTGTAGCTAAAGAAATGTGCTCACTCTCGCCGGGCGAATGGTAACTGACATTATGACCCGGAGCACTGAGTTGGAGGATAATAACAAACAAGGCTTTGTCACAGATTGTCACGAGATTTCACTGAGTGATTCTGCCATTCAGATCCAGGGCAGATAAAATTTGGTGATGCAGAAGAGGGAAGTAAACTGGGTATTGGTTGATACAAAGAGACGTTCAGTGGGGTGGGTATGTTAATTTTTTTGCAACTATACTCTGATAGCTGCTACTGGGAACTCCACTTACCACTGTTGGCCAGCAACTAATACGCCAAATGCAAGAAATGTAGTTGTGGTACCAGCTTCACTCGGGGGTGCTTTATCCCATAAATGTAAGGGGAGTGGTGTATAATAAAGATAAGTGTTACGGATACATCATCTCTTAGCCACCTTGGATGTGGCCAAGGAAGAGGCCGCATTAACAGACGGGTCTTTGGCATGAAAGTCCATCGTGCTAAAAAAGTTGTCCTCATCAACGACTATAGCGTTATCCGGCCAAGTTCCGTCTCGACGCCAGCCAGCATGCACAATCTTAATCTAAAAACCGAAATGTGATGAACAGAAACGAAGGGACAGGCCATGGCGTAGACATACGACCGCACGGAGGGGTAAGAGTCTGTCCTCCCAAACCTCCGAAGCACCCGGATTCTCGAGAGGACCGTCTCGCTCGATGAGAGAAGCAGGCGTGGTTTGGTCAAGGCGTGAGGCTGCGGTAGGTGTGATCCACAGAGCGCGACGGGCGGCGAAGTAGTCGGGACCAGGTGATGGGAGATCTGCCGTGGCGAGAAGGGATTGAAATGTAGCAAGTGGTTTAGTCATTTTTGCAGGATCATCGCGGAGGTGGTGGAAACGGAATAAGATGAGGTATCCCACGGTGTCACTAACGCTTGGAACATCGGCTGCCTTGTTTTGTTCAACGCTCTGCCTCGTCATACCATCCACACCCTTCCCCAATGCCTCAAATCTATGCGCAACAGTCTCCATCACAATCTGCCAATTCTTTTTCAGATGGCGAAGAAGACGATAACAACATCTTTGCATCCGGTGAACTCGCTGTTGCCTCTCCCGCCACATGGTATTCTCGCATCCATCATGTCCAAACGACCGCACGCACCCCACCGCATTCTCCAGCATCACACCTACCCCCAGAGATCCTCATCAATATACTAAAGCACCTCTCTTCTCCCCGCGACATACATAGCACTCTCCTTGTTTCGCGTTCATGGTGCGAGTGCTCCGTAGAGCTATTATGGCACAAGCCCACTGTACCAGACTTTAACACCCTTATCAAGATAATGCAGGTCCTCTCTCGCGAGGAACCCACTTTCACCTACTCCCAGTTCATCCGTCGGCTTAATTTTATTTCCGTCGGGTCGGAGATGTCGGATAGTATTTTTGGTCGCCTCGCACCTTGCGTGCGCCTGGAACGTTTGACCTTAGTAGGTTGCTCCAACTTATCGGATGATGTTATCGCTCGCACCGTACCCCACTTCCCCAACCTCGTCGCCATCGATCTCTCCGGTGTAGATGGCGTCACAGACAGAACGGTCTTTGCCCTTGCGGACTGCTGCCCCAAGTTGCAGGGAATCAACCTACTCGGTTGCAGACGGGTCTCGTCAACTAGCATCGGCGCCCTTGCCGAAAAGTGTCCTCTGCTCCGTCGCGTCAAATTGACCGGCCTCGCGGACCTCACGGACGACCCCGTCTCAAATCTAGCCATCAAGGGTTCCTTGCTACTCGAGATAGATCTCAACGGATGCAAGAAACTTTCAGATCGCGCTGTCCGCGACATCTGGACCCATTCTCATAACATGCGCGAGATGCGTCTCTCCCATTGCCAGGAGCTAACTGATCTGGCCTTCCCTGCTCCCCAAAATATCCGTGAGCCTCCCTCAGGACCCAATCCTTTCCCCGAATTTCACAGGTTCCCTGTATCCGATCTCCCCCCCCTGCGTCTTTCTCGCGCCCTCGAGCATCTTCGAATGCTCGACCTCACCAGCTGCTCCAAGATTACAGACGACGCCGTTGAGGGCATAGTCTCTGCGTCGCCCAGACTTCGCAATCTCGTGTTATCCAAATGCAGCCAGTTGACGGATCGCGCCATTGAGAGCATATGTCTTCTTGGCAAGCACCTTCATTACCTTCACCTTGGTCACGCGTCTTCTATCACCGACCGATCCGTCAAGACGCTAGCCCGATCATGTACGCGTTTGCGCTACATCGATCTTGCCAGTGAGTGCCTCGCTTACCTGTTGTGCAACTCTGACTTGCGGTACTTCCAAAGATTGTAATCAGCTCACAGACATGTCCGTGTTTGAACTCGCTAGCCTCCCAAAGCTCAGGCGTATCGGCCTCGTGCGCGTGAGCAACCTAACCGACGAAGCAATATATTCGCTGGGTGATCGGCACCAAACTCTCGAGCGCGTTCACTTGTCGTATTGTGACCGGATTACGGTCATGGCGATCCACTACCTTTTGCAGAAGCTGCAGAAGCTGAATCATTTAAGTCTAACGGGTATTCCTGCCTTCCGGCGTCATGAGTTGCAACAATTCTGTCGCACTCCCCCCGCCGTTCGTCGTACATCCAGCTTCTTATACCTATATACTGACCCTTTTCTTTAGGAATTCAACACGACCCAGCGCTCCCAGTTCTGCGTATTTGCTGGGGAAGGTGTAAACAAACTAAGACGGTACCTTACGGACTTGTTCAACAGTATTACTGAGGAAATGAATCCTCAAGGCGATGAAGATCAAGGCGACGGAGATGTGGGAGATTCAGTCTCTTACGTACACGATGAGGAAAGCATGGATATCGATGATATCCCCCCTCAAGTGACCTTCGTCCCGCCTGAGCAGCGTGGTTTATCCCCACCATTGTCTTCATTGGCAGTCCCGCGACCTGCGCCCCGTTTAAATGGACACTCAAATCATCACGCACAATCCTACCAGCCAATGGTTCGCCATCACAGTACACATATCCGAGACACAGAGGCGCCTACTTTACGCGCGGAACATCCAAATCCTTCACGCGAGATGCGTTCAACGACCCGTTCCCCAGCTCACTCTCCCCCTCCGGCTTTCGGCCCTGCCCCAGGCCCATCACGCTTGAATCCTACAGAGAGGTTCCCTACGTCGCCTGCTGTAAGCGAGGGCAGTTCGGCCGGCGCCTTTTTCCGCACCTATCAAAGTAGTTCCGTGGACGGTCGTGCAGATGGGGCGTTGACTCCTGACCTTGTTTTCGCAGAAATTGGTCATGGTCATGGACCAGTTACGTGGCACGGCCAGGAGCCAGACCAAAATCAAACATATCAACGTGTTGACCCTGCAACGCTCACGGTGGATGACCGGCCCCAGTACGGTGCCGGTACACCACAGACACGCGGAGGAGGTAACTGGCGAACGGTGGTGCAAAGTGCCAATATTGGGCAGGGTCTGCACGGAGCCAATGGCGTATATCATGCACCTGGCGGGACTATGAACGGAACCTATCGCGGCGGCACATCGCACCCCATATCGACGAACGGGATGGCCGCGCATGGCGTCATCGGCGCAGGGATGATTCCTACCGCGGCACCAGGTCCACCGATAACCCGGGAGGAGCGTAGTCGTGGGCGTCCGCGCACATCGCGCGACCCTCAGGAGAGTTCGCAGGCTACCGCCACACTATCTGGACAAAGTCAAGGACGTGGTCCAAAACGCACGTTTCGAAGTACTTTGGACTCTGTTGAGCAGCACGCTGCGTCATTTCTTTTTGGGCGTCCATTACAAGATGGCGAAGGATCTACTCGGAAGGAAGACAGCGCACGAGGTTATTGAACGAGCCTGATTGTTTACGAGGACGACACAATCTTTGTTGTACTTCCTTACATCACCACCTGCTGTGCATGTGTACTGTAATCGATATCCCTAGCCATCTTTGGATCTCGCACCATGTTGTTTCATTGTAGATGTATTTTGTTCAAGGAGACCAAACTGCCGAGTTCTACGAGGCTAGAATACCAAAACTCGTACAGAGACCAGTCGATAGGTGTTACAACCGGGGGTGTACAGACACGGACAGCACCGAGGAGCAAGGGGTTTCCTGGTGAGGATCACGTCCG
The DNA here is from genome assembly GCA_024734325.1 of Lactarius hatsudake. Taxonomy (NCBI): domain Eukaryota; kingdom Fungi; phylum Basidiomycota; class Agaricomycetes; order Russulales; family Russulaceae; genus Lactarius; species Lactarius hatsudake. Next base: position 1,418,902 of record JANSJP010000002.1, on the reverse strand, counting down.
TGAAGGAGGTGATACCTGAGAAAGTTAGGACAGCTAAGATGCATACCCACGGACGATGTACGTACCAAAATAACCCCATCCCCTCTAACGAAAAGCATTTCCATCTTCCTTTTTGCAACCTGGACGCAGCGTAGGAACAGAGATCACATCAAGAGGGTGACCAGGAACTCACATTCACGACACCTTGCCCGTGAGGTGCACCCTCCGCTCCATCCACTAACATTATCGTCTCCTCAACATCGCTGAGGATGAGATTCATGTGGCCGTCATAAGCCTAAATATTATGATTTAGTATCTGTGCAGATGAGCGCATGCGCGTGAGCGAAAGAGGTGATGTAGAAAGACATACATGAAGAATTCCAGTAAGTTCACGGTCACCCCTTAGCTTGACAAAGACACGCTCGCTGAGAGAGAGACGGATGAGATCAAAAGGTTCCTGGATGCCAGCTGAGGTGTCCATCGTAAAGTTTGTGAGCGACGGTCGGGTTGGCCAAGGGGTCGGCGCTGGGCCCGGGACAGTTGATACCACGTGATCCACACGTGTAGAGTAAAAGAGTTTTCTTGCTACGTTTGCCGCTGTTTCTGTCTGAGTCTCCGACGAGAATGCCGGTACGTGTTATACTTATCTCCTCTCAGCTCACTCATGACCGCTCCCAGAAACATTACTGCGACTATTGCGACGTGTATCTGACCCATGACTCCGCTTCCGGTGCGAATTGGCCGTCGTCGCCCCCACCGTCCGATTCTTATGCCCTTTTCCAGTTCGCAAAGCGCACAACAGCGGACGAAATCACTTGGCGAACGTGAGGGATTACTACGCCTGTAAGCCCTGTTCTTACTCGAGTCACACAACCGTGCCACTCAATCTGCCGCGCTTCCTGCCCAGCTCTCGGCCACGACAAGGCGCAAAGTATTATCTGACCAAATCACCTCGGCCTACGAATCAGGGGGAGGTCCTCCACCGGGCGGCTTCGGGTTTGGCCCACAGCACCTCACACCCAGTGGACCTGGATTTGTGCCGCCTCCTGGTTTCGGCGCCCCCCCTGGTTTCCGTGAGTTGATGTTTCAAGAGGCACTTGCCTGTTCGTCAACTTAACCACACTCTATCAGCGCGTCCTCCGTTCCCCCCAGGACCCGGTGGTCTTCCACCACCTGGCGTTATGGGTCCCCCTGGTGGCCCACCCTTCCCGCCTCCAGGAATGGGACCTCCCCCCGGATTTCAAGGCAGTATGTCACAACCTTTAGTGTGAAGTGCTTGGTTAATAACGCGCCACCCTGTTTTAAGTGCCTCCATTCCCTCCTGGCGCTCCTCCATTCCCACCGAATGGTGCACCTGGTGGTCCCCCTTTCCCTCCCCCTAATTTCGGCGGGCCAGGTGGCCTACCACCACCTCAACTCGCCGGCCCACCGCCCCCATCCGGTAACTCGATACCACCTTCAAACGGGGCCCCGCCAGCTGCTGGCGGACCTCCAGCCAATTCTGTACCTCCAGGGCCCGGGGGGATGCACCCTGACAGACTGAGAATGATGAGTGGCCGATGATTTTTACTAGTTATTGTGTCCGTAGAAAAGTTGTGCTCCTTTATTCGAGCACGGTTACATAAGTAGCTGTTATGATGTGTTGCCATCAAGGGCCGCTCCGTCCACATCCACTTCGACGAGTCAGGGAACTCACTGAATAGGCGAAATCTTGGATCTCAGGCGGATTCGTTCGTCATGGAACATGAGATACAACAACTCGTGGACATGGTACTTCTCCCTCCAGTCATCATCGTCATTCTTAGTCATACGCATCGCCTTCCAGGGTGCCACCGTTGCCCAAGCACGGGCCGCCCTCAGGCGATACAACGATGTCATGGAGGCCGCAGAACGGATATTTGGCGGTGCATTTGATGATATACGTGACGAAGGCAGTGAAACATCGGCGCCATCGGCGGGACCCAGCGGAAAGCGTGAGCGCTGGCCTGTCACCACAAGGCTTGTGGTATACGTTCTTCCCTCATGCGTTATCGTTCGAATCCTTACACGCTTTTAGACACCGGAGGAGGAAGACGTTCCTTCTGAAGAAGCTGCCGGGAGTTGTGAGGATGATAACGAAGGTCCGTAAAGCTGTTGTATCGTCTTTGTTATCTCACCTTCTTCAGACGACGAGTTCGTGAATTACGACTCGGACTACGAGATCCGCGACGATACCCCTAACGCCCAGGTCGACATCGACCCTTATGCAGGTTAGCCGTTTCGACCCCACGGTGATTCAGTCAGCTGAGACGCATTCCAAGGTATTTTATTCTCCAAGGACAGGCGCGAGGAAGTTATCGAGGTAGAAGAAGAGCCCGACATCGTGCACATTCCAGGGGTGAACGAACGCGTCAAGCTGATGACCCAGAATCAGTGGATGAAAGGCTGCCCCGAAGGTGGCGAACAGGGCTTTCTATTTAGTTTATATTCTCAACTTATCGAGGGCAAATGCCCGTGCCCCTCTGGCTGCGATTATTCCGTTACTAGGACCAAAAGCCAATTCTTTGCTATATTCGTAAGCAGCTCTCCATAATCGTTGCTGAACCAACCATCTCATTCCTCTACCAGTCCTCTTTCGAGGTATACATCGATCACTTGCGGGGCGTCGTGCGCCAGAAGTGCGAGAAATGTCTCAAGAAGTTCTGCCTTGCGTGTGGCGAGCCAATCAATGGTTCGAGGGCTTCGGAAACAGCGAAAGGTTCGAATGACTATGATATCTTCCATTGTTCCAATCTGCAGGGCGTCATTCTTGGTGTTGGTCTTGCGGTGCTCGAGCAGCTATATCACGACCAACTTCAAAATCCACTTGGCCCCGAGAACAAGGTCCGAACGAGCAAGCGTAGGAAAACAGACTCCACCATCAATACTTCCATGATCCTAGACCCAGACGACGACGACGACAGCTACCTCACCCCCCCTGCCCAAGGGAAGAAACCAAAGGTGGGCATTGGGTATGCGGGCGATCAGAAGGAAGACGTGAGTAGTTCGCCATTACGCCTCCTAAGCTCGTTCTGATACCAAAAACAGACTACCGGACAAGCCGAGGCCCAGGCAATCCAACACACCAAAGATGAAAGACTGGGAAAGCTGATGGCACAACTCCGCGTGTTCCTTCCCTCATTGAGGCGACCCGGTGGCGCCCGCACAAGCGACTATCTCGTCCATCCAACCGCCCTCGCACATCTTCGTCGACGGTTCAACAACATTTGTTCCTCTCTCCTCAGAAACGATTCACTCGCGGACATGTCCGATCGGTCGACCGTCTACTTTGAATTGTTCGAGTGGCTCGAGGTAGGCTTACTTTGCGACCTCTGAGAACACGTGACTTACCAGCATCAGACGATCTCGAACCACGAGGCGTTAGCTAGTATGATGGCTATGCCGATCATGGTCGTATCGTCCGTGCGAACTCACACCCCCAAGAGAGCCACCAATGGAACGCTTCCATTACGCGAGCGCACGATTATTTACGAAGGGAGTTCGGGGCCCCGTGAGCTTCTGGAATCGATAGTCATCCAAGCGAACGCAGCGATCAAGGGCCTTGAGGGCGTCAAACCTATTGAGGCCGCGCCTGTTGAGATGACTGAGGAGCAGAAGCGCGTCAACAACGATACTAAGGGAAAGACGAAGGAAGTCCCCGTGCTACCGCTGTCAGAGGAGAACCAAAAGCTGTTCGGTTTTTGCCAACGCATTCTGGCGACCGCAGACGCCATCGACCGGTCGTTGCGGGAGACGAAAGGGGAGAAGTTCCTGGAACGCGTACGGGAGTCCCTCCCGAAGATCCACACGTCGTCCTCGACTTCCAATGAGGTTTTCGTCGGTGCCGAGGCGTCCGAGGAGGCCGTCCGCCAGGCATACATCGCCTGGGCCACCTGTGTTCGGTTTGAATATTGTGATTTGACGGTTCCGGCCGCGACGGACAAGCCCGTCAATCAAGTCAATCAAGACGAGCCGCCAAACTATAAGTTCTATTACAATACTGAAGCCCGAATGTTGGCATCGTCTGACATTCCAAAACGGTCTTTGGCAATTGCGAAAGAGGTATTTGAAGTCTCGACTTGGATTCGACTCAGACTCGCTTATCTGGACGGCCCAGCTTGCGGTACTCACGACGAACCTGCCTGTCGCCTGGGATTCGTCCATCTTTTTACGTGTCGATGAGACTCGGGTAGATATCATCAAGGCTCTCATAATCGGCCCCGAGGGAACGCCGTTAGTATTGGAAATCTGTGTCAGCTGGGCAAAAAAATGCTAACTCATCCTGTAGATATCAGAACGGATGGTCCGTTTTTTCTAACATCGCGGTGCTAGCGTCCTTCCTTACGAGGAGAGCAGCTTCCTGTTCGACATTTTCCTAGGCCACAATTACAACCAATTGCCACCTAGCGTGAAGTACATGACGGTAGCCAATTTCCTTCCCCCATACCTGTAGGTCTCATGTGACTTCTCTAGACAAATGGGGGAAAATTTAGATTCAATCCAAACTTGTATGCGGTATGTTCGTCCCTTGCCGTCATACAATGGGGACTAAGACACCGTTTCAAGGATGGTAAAGTATGCTTATCGCTTTTAGGAACCTGGGCTGGGCCAGGTTGGGTGGCTGGGAAGTCTACTTTACTCCAGGCAAGTAAGGTGGTGGCGTGTTCAAACCCTGATTGATCATACTATCATTCTAGGTTCTCATTTCCATCCAGTCTATGATACTTTGCGAGGAGCCATATCTGAATGAACCAGGATGGGCTTCGAGCTCGGGAACGCCTCAATCCATGGCGTGTACGTCATGTATAATTTGTAAAAATGTTTTTTGTTTGTTTGTCTGATTGGGTGGACTCGGTCAGATTCTGCAAACATTCGTCGGATGGTAGTCAAGACTGCGGTGAGTTCACGTTTCGTCAATGCCGAGGTATTAGAATACTTCTGACGGCGACAAAAAGATGCTTGGGAACCTAAAGAATCCTCCGGAGCCCTTCGGGGACATCATCCGGACACACTTCCGCTTGAAGGTGCGATCCATCTCTGCACAGCTGGACCATTGGCTGTCGCAGGACGATGGATCGCAGACGGTCAACGATGGGGCAGCTAGCGGGCGATCCGGTCAAGGGGGTAGTGGAAATGGCTTCCAGGCGGATATCGACGAACTGAAGCGGGTCATGGAACGGTTACAGGAGGACAATAGTGTAGGCGGTGTAGAGAGCATGATCGTGTGAAGAGTCATTACCATATCGGTTAATCTGGTCTGTTCGAAGTGTGCCAGCTACTACTAATAGTAGCCGCCTCTACGCACCATCCATTCCGCATCCCCCGACACCCTCCCTTTTACTTAGCATAATGTCCTCCTCGCTCTCCTTTATGAGCCATTTCACTGGCCGACGTGACACGAAGCAGTCCGCGCGCGATGCGATTGTCTCAATCCGCGAGCAGCTCATGATGATCGAGAAGAAGGAGGAATACCTCCAACGTCAGATTGTCCAGGACGTCGCGACGGCAAAGGCCAATGCCGTCTCCAACAAGACCGGTATGTTTGTTGTCCTTCCTTGCGAAGTTGCGAGACCCACGTTGCGCCTGTTGGATAGCGGCCACTGCTGCGCTCAGACGGAAGAAGATACGCGAGGCGGATCTCGAGAAGCTCGCGGGCACGCGGTTACAGCTCGAAGGCCAGGTGAACCTGCTCGAATCGGCGAACATCAACGCCAATACGCTCGATGTGATGCGCCAGGGCGCCAACGCACTCAAGGGCATTCACGACGGAATGTGCGTCTCACCCCCCCCATATCTAATTCCGTCATACTCACTTTTTTTGTTTTCCCGGACTATAGGTCCATGGATAAGGTCGAGGCAGTCATGAACGAGATCACCGCGCAGCGCGAGTTAGCGGAGGAGATCTCGACAGCGATAGCCGACCCAATGTTGACCGACATTATTGACGAGGTACGCCCCCCCCCCCCCCAAAAAAAAAAAAAAAAAAGGCCCCCCCCTTCTCTCTCTCCTTCTCTTGTGTGGGGCTAACGCATTGCCGCAAACTCCGACACGCAGGAAGACCTCAAAGCGGAACTGGAGGAGCTCGAGCAAGACTGTCTCAACGAGCGACTCATGGGCGCAGATCACGTACCAGTTCACGCCCCGGCGCCGAGTACCAGCCGCGTCGAAACACGCCAACCGACGGCGGAGGAGGCCGAGGACGCGGAACTCAAGGAATTGCAGGCCGCACTCGCCATGTGATGGATTTTCGGACTCTCGGCCTCCCCCCCTTCTCTCCTTTTCACTTCATAGTCAAGACTGCGGTGGGTTCACGTTTCGCCAATGCCGAGTATTAGAATACTTCTGACGGCGACAAAAAGATGCTTGGGAACCTAAAGAATCCTCCGGAGTCCTTCGGGGACATCATCCGGACACACTTCCGCTTGAAGGTGTGATCCATCTCTGCACAGCTGGACCATTGGCTGTCGCAGGACGATGGATCGCAGACGGTCAACGATGGGGCAGCTAGCGGGCGATCCGGTCAAGGGGGTAGTGGAAATGGCTTTCAGGCGGATATCGACGAACTGAAGCGGGTCATGGAACGGTTACAGAGGAGGACAATAGCGTAGGCGGTGCAGAGAGCATGATCGTGTGAAGAGTCATTACCATATCGGTTAATCTGGTCTGTTCTCGGCCACGGCGGCGGTGTAGTGTGCCAGCGTAAGCGACCCGCGCTCTGTACTACTACTAATAGTAGCCGCCTCTGCGCACTATCCTTTCCTCAACCCCCGACACCTCCCCTTTCACTTAGCATGATGGCCTCCTTTATGAGCTATTTCACTGGCCGACGGGACCCGAAGCAGTCAGCGCGCGATGCGATTGTCTCAATTCGCGAGCAGCTCATGATGATCGAGAAGAAGGAGGAACACCTCCAACGTCAGATTGCCCAGGACGTCGCGACGGCAAAGGCCAATGCCGTCTCCAACAAGACCGGTATGTTGTTGTTCCTTGCGAAAATTGCGAGACACCCACGTGTGGATAGCGGCCACTGCTGCGCTCAGACGGAAGAAGATGCACGAGGCGGATCTCGAGAAGCTCGCGGGCACGCGGTTACAGCTCGAAGTACAGGTGAACACGCTCGAATCGGCGAACATCAACGCCAATACGCTCGATGTGATGCGCAAGGGCGCCAACGCACTCAAGGGCATTCACGACGGACTGTGCGCCTCACACACACCCCATATCTAATTTTCGTCAATACTCACTTTTTTTTTCCCCGGACTACAGCACCATGGATAAGGTCGACGCAACCATGAACTCCATAAACGAGCAACGCGAATTAGCGAACGAGATTTCGATCCTGATATCCGACCCACTCAATGCCGGCCTTAACATTGACGAGGTACGCGCCCCCCGGCCCTCTCTCTCTTTCTCTGGGTGTGTGGGGCTAACGCATTGCCGCAAACTCCGACACGCAGGACGAACTCAAAGCGGAACTGGAGGAGCTCGAGCAAGACGGTCTCAACGAGCGACTCATGGGCGCAGATCACGTACCAGTTCACGCCCCGGCGCCGAGTACCAGCCGCGTCGAAACACGCCATCCGACGGCAGAGGAGGTCGAGGACGCGGAACTCAAGGAATTGCAGGCCGCACTCGCCATGTCGTGATGGATTTTCGGACTCTCGACCTCCCCTCCCCTCTCTCCTCTTCACTTCATAAACCTGTAGTCTGATCATTACTGCTCTATTCTTCATATACTGCTCTCTGGTCCCCATATCCGGTCTGATGTCATCCATAATCCAGCGAATACTAGTCAAATTCTTTTTTTTTCTTGTACGGCAGCATACATTCTCTAAGACCTGTGGGATATAGAGATATTGAATGTATTTATTGACTTCAAGGAACCCCCGAACAACGTGTGGTATACAGAGTACATTTGTGAGCGATAGAAAGCAGGCACTGCGCATATTAGGGTCTAAGCGCATACGCGGGTGAGCTATAAAGTTATGAGGAAGCGTGGTAAGGAATGAGGGACCGAATTTCGGTAGAATGCGATGTATAGCAAGTCGAGTCACTGCAATGACGAAGTGAAGGGGGCCCGCAATTGGTCATGAGAAACCGCGGATCCCAAGTACGCGCCGCACGTCAGTTGTAAAGCGCAAAGAGTCTAGCACGGGGAGGAGGTCGAGTAATGCTTCATCTGATGGATCATGCGTCCAGCCCTCGATAGGGGATAGCATTCACTGCAGCACATGGTTAGAGGAACGCCAAAACGAGAGTACATAAACAAGGGTATACTCACTCGGGTTTCTGGTATAGCAAATCGGTGAATTGTCGACGAGGCAAATTCGCGCAAGATCTTGTTCTACGACGGTAAGATCCTTGGTGTAAGACCCATTCGGCATTTGGGTACAGGACTGCGTTCACCCGAATGAGACGAGAGCACGTTTTCAAAAAGGAGGAAGCCTCAAAGGTACACACCTCGCGGAAGAACCGGCGGGCGAGGATGCCCTGACCAGCATCAAGCCAATCGATAACGGGATCCGCGTATTCTTTCATGGACGCGGTAAAGATGACGAGGGTGTACCAAGCTGATACCTGGATCGATCCCAAAAAAAATTGACATCGTCGCCTTGTCGCAAAGTCAAGGACGCACCTTGCGGAGAAATAAATCTACAAAAGGGCGCTTGTAAACGTAATAGACGTTTGGGCGGCCACCCATGACCACATCCACGGTGTGGGGAGCCGCTCTGCGTGCACCGAACAGACCGCGAATGCCAGAGGTCGTTGGTGGTCGGGTGGTGGAATGAATAAGAGTCTCGTCAAGGTCGAGGACGAGAGTCTTGGGTAGATAGAATGAGGACTTGCGGGGTACGATCGGCAAAGCGGCGCTAATTGAATATGTGGGGGTAGGCGTACGAGACGGTGGTGGGGTTAGCATGGGGGCCGCGAATGATTGTGGTGGGGGACGGCTAGAGCAAGTGACATCTCGGGTGGGCGGATCTGTAGAGATGCGAGAGATTGGAGGCGGATCGAGGACGGAGGACGAAAGATGAGCCAAAGTCGGCGCTTTGACAGCCGGGTCGGGATGAGATGCAACTTGGTCGGGGCCAAGTTGATGCATATGGGCTGTCTTACCATCGGCTGATGAGTCCTTCTCCAACACGGCACCCCTGCGGCGATGTGGTCTGTATGGGGTCGTTCTGGGACCGCCGTGCCAAAGGTCGTCCACACGAAGTGAAGTAACGGCTGCACAGAGTGCATACCATAGGAGCCCAAGGAAGCGGATAAAGAATAGATGGCGAAATACGGAACGAGATGTGGACTGGGGCTTTGGACGAATGGCAGGGGTCGCGCGGAGAGAGGGCATTGTCGCGGGGATGGAGAGTGTGCGGCGGGTAGGAGGGGGTGCGACGAGAGATCTCAGAGACCAAGTTGTGGGCTCTGTGGAACGGGGAGTGGGAAGGCGAGCGGTTGTATTTGAAGATGAAGCGAGGGCATCGAACTGGCGAGAAAGGTAGGTGAGCGAGTTCATGGCCCTCCGAGACCGGGTAACGGGGTGCTTTGGTGGTATAATATTATGTATTACACTACTATTATTTAATTTATTATAGTCGTGATCCATGAAATTGATATCTAACCCTTTCAGGGGTCAATTGTTCCAATCTGGTCACCCCCAACAGCTGCATCCCCAATACGATCTCTTCTCGAAGAACTAAAAATCCTTCGTCATCCGATCGTCCCTTGACATGAATTCCATTCATGGACTCACCTTCTACCACCCTTGTGCATCCCACTTCACCCCACACATTTCCATACAGGAACGCTCGCCCCAGACCGACTGCCCGTGCACCCAGGCAGAGTGCCTTGAGCACGTCTGTTCCACGCGTTACACCCCCATCGATCAAAACCTGGTGCTTGTCCAATAAATCCGGTCGCATCTGCCGCATCTCGTACAATACCGACATCGGGGCCGGAGCGCTGCGCAACCCTCAGTTTGAAACACGTCTCAATTTCCGTGTCTGCTTACTAATCGAGTTCTCTTCCCCCATGGTTCGACAGCACGATGCCGTCAACCTTGTGCTGTTCCAAAGCCCGCTCGGCGTCCTGTAAATGCGTATCTTTAAAGCGAGTGTCACTTGACTCCTGCTAATGGTCACTCACTTCGATGCATTGAATACCCTTGATGATGAGCGGCAATTTGGTCAAGCTCCGTATCCAAGGAATGTCGTCCCCTACCAAGTCCACACATTTCACATGACTGGTCTCCTCGGAACATCAACTCACTTACAGCACACGTCCGGGTCTTGGTATCCGCTCATTGACTGTTCAAGTTTCATCCGTGTTAGTACGTCATCTCCCGCAGAGTCACGCACGTGTGCTATTCCCTTCCCCTCACCGGTGCCCTGCTTCCCATTAGCGGCAGGCCCGTTCCAGTCACCTTTGGTCCGCTGATCCAGTTCACGCTTCCCTGGCATCGCAGCATCCACAGTCAGCATGATCGCGCTGAACCCATCTCTTTCCAAACCCCGGATGAGCTTTGCTGCTGCCACGCGGTCCTTGTTCATGTATAACTGGAAGATGAGGTGCTGCCCTGGTTGCTTGACTGACATGATCTCGGCAATGGAGCAACTCGAGTTATTAGAGATCTACGGTGGCAAAAGTTCATTAGCGTTCTCATATCCCTTGATATTGTGACGTACGCCTTGAAGAATCCCTGCTTTTCCTGCTGCCTTTACTAGATTCATTTCTCCATCAGGATGTCCGAGGCGTGCCAGTGCTGCTGGTGATACGAAGATCGGTAACGAAGATGCCATGTTCAGAATTCTGCTCTCGGTTGAAACTTTCGAAACTTTGTTAAGCCTGACAATACAACAGCTCGTTTTCGTCTCTTCGAGCATAGAAGTTACGCACACAAGCGGCCGAAACCAAAATCGCGAGAAAGATTCGCGATTTGCCGCGAAAGCTGCCAGTCGATTAAAACGGCGCGATAAAAACGCCACGCCCAACTCAACTCATCTCGTCGTCGCCACCTGCACTATAGTATGCCCAAGATCTTTCGTTGAGCACGCTCTTTGCTAGTTCCTGAAATCAGTGAATCACTTGTGTGTCCTTGCAGAGATAACGAAAAAGATATATTTTTTCTAGAGCGTACCTCCATCTCCCGCAGGTTCAACACAGCTCGCGGAGGTGGGAGCGCCGCCCGTGCTTTCGCAATCTGGCTCTCTTCAGCGGTTGGCTCGCTCACAGTGCGAGGAACGGTGTTTGGATCGATGGGCCCTATACGCGCTGAGCGCGGTAGCGCGTCCAGCACACCAGGCGGATGTATCGGCATAAATGCCTTGCTATGCGTCCCATAATCCCCATCAGAGTGCGGTCACAGTTGCGTGCAGGGACGGTATGAGCCCACGTCGCATCATTCCCCGCGTGCTTCAGCAGCGGGCCTGCCCCCCCAGGATGTGAAGACAGAATCGCGGTCACATCGTATACAACACCACTAATTAGAATCCAGGGTGATGATTGACTCTTGTGACGCTGTAATTCGGCGAAGGACACGGAGCCTCGTGGCTCGTCCGAGGCATTTGCTGTCCCGACATTCTCCGGCTCGTGTGTATCAAGGTGAAGGGGATTGAAAATTGCATGCGCAGTCTATGCATGTACCGTGTATCAGTAAATTGGAAGCAGATGTGACTGAGGGTGGGTGGTGTCATGCCGTCATGGCACCCCCGGAATAGCTAGGCTCGGAGAGATGGGCCAAGCTGGTCCGAAGCAAACGGGAGAGGGATGGACTAAATGCACATACGACACCAAGCAACCCCATAGAGACCGCTCTACCTAGGGTCAAGAACCGCGTGCTCGCGTGCCGACCACTCGAGCGCGCGTTTGCTGCAGAAGGAATTCGTGGCGGGACGGTGAGAACAAGCCGCGTGCGAGACCGCAACAAGTTGGTTACTCCACCTGCGTAACGCAGTGGAAACAAGGAAGTTTGAGGAGACATGGCCGTTAGAGAGAAAGGGTATGAGGGTGGAGGGGAGAACCCCACCGCGAGGCAGCGGCCAAGTGGACTTCAAGTGGACTTTGCGTGCGCGACTGCCGCCGGTCACAACTCCCCGCGGACCGGTAATCCCGGACCCAATAACACAAAACAGCCGGCTATCTATCTTCCTTTTTCATCACCTTTGCCACCTTCCCGTGACCATCTTTAAAACTCAATGTACTCAAAGTTGGCAATCCTCAACGAAATTTCTTGTCAGACGACGCCCATCTCCCAACTGACCTGTTCTAGACACCACGTTTCTTTCATCTACCAGGGTGCTACCAGGGCTAGGGCTTTTTTTTTTTTAAAGTCGTGATTCACACCACCACACCTCGAGGCATCTGCGTGGTGCCAGCGTCTGATGGCACACACGCAGGGCTCCAGGAAAGAAGGAGAGTTTGGCTTATCTGGAGAGAACTCAGCTAGCTCTCTGACATGTTTCTGTCATTTATAGGTTGGTGGCGGTACCTAATGGAAAGTTCTTTGTGGCCGCAATAGTCGACGCAGATAAGAGCAGAATGAGTATCTCAAACGAACGACCAGAATTCATTTTAGCTGCAAAATGACCTATTTCCGACATAGTAGTAGCGGTTCGATTTCCACGAGGGCTCGGCCTGATTCTATCAACTCTCCTCTCCTTCTTTGACTCCACCTGGATATCGATGGATGTCTTATCTCGGGCGCTCCATCTACAGCTTAGGGGCTCTGGTCCTTTGGCGCTATCGCAAGAGAAGGGGCCTTGAGTGGTCTCGTAGGGTCTGGGTTGGGTGACTCCTCACGACTCCACTTACTCATAGATCTAACTCGATCTCTCGGCCACTCAACCAACGTTCGATATGGGTCACGTTCGTCGGGGGGAAAACTCGATCAAGGTATCGACATCGACAATAACTCCACGTGAGTTATCTCTGTGGCGAGAAGTGAATAGGATGTAACCTCGGTTTTCTCCCTTAAGGGAGCCCCCAAGGGGTAATTAGTCAAAAAGAAGGTACGGTGAGGGATTGGATGGTTCGGCAGTGTGCGAGACGTTTATGTATTCTTCGAGATGTCTATCACGAAGTTGGCCTATCCACATTGTTGGCAGCACGATGCTTACAAGCATCGACCAGTTTAAAGAATTCAGTGGAACACCGAGTGGCCGCAGTAAAGCGTAATACTGTAAGCGACGCATCATAGAGAACTCACGGGAACTTGTGGGACGTGAAAAGATTTGAAACTTTACTGCGCGCTTGTGAAAGTTGGGGTAGCACGGCGACTTGACGAGGAGAGCCGTCAGAGCTTCCAGACCTGGCCAGCCATGAATCCCAGCTCCGCCAGGACACCACCGACCTTCCCTTGAGAATAATTTTTACCGTAGGGGCCAGCAATGGCCGCCACCATCCTAAAACGGAAGTGATTTCTGATGGTTAGGCATAGAAAAAGAGAGAGAAGTGGAGGGACGTACGGTTCGGGCCCGCAGACTAAAACTGAGAATGTTTTTCTTTCTGATATCTTCATCTCCACCTCTTGATCGCCCTTTCGTCCAGAAGCTATTGATCCAAGACGTCCACGACCAGCGTCCATCAGAGAGCCCGAGCGCGTGAGCAATGGAACATTTGTCTATCCTCCCAATGTGGAGGGAACGAGCAATGCTCTCAGGGTACTCGTGCCTGAGCATCGCTATCCACGAATAGTCTCACACGAAGGTGGTCTGGGTGCGCACCAGCGAAGTCAATAAGGGGTTGCAAAATGGACGAAGGTGGAAGCTCTGCGGGACTACGAGACGCATGCAGAAGGGTGAAACGAGTGTCATCATCGACGGATTTGTCCTGGAGAGGCAGGAGTTGGCGAAACAATAGCTGATGAAACGGAGAAAAGCCAGTTCCCCCAGATATCTTGAGAGAGTGAGCGATAGAAGGGGCAAGACGAGGCAACGAACTTACCATGATGATCTCGTCCCATTTCCCTTGATGGAAAGGAAAAGTCTTCAACGGACCCCGGATCTCGACGGTATCTCCGGAGCGTTTAGAGTGCAACCACCTGCCGACTTCGCCCCTCTGATACCTCTTCACCCAGAGTTTAATATTGCCGCTTCTCGTCAAAACCGTGCAGCGGTGTGTATGGCCGCTCGACCTGGATGTCGTCGTCCTTGACGAATATTCGACCAGATCGGTTCGAACGAGCTTGCGTCACCATCTGTCGTCGAGTGAGCGTCGTGGGGTAAGGTTAGCGTCAGAACTGCCAGGTCCGGTCCAGTTTGAGAAATATCGGAAACGGTGGCGGGAATGAAGTAGTTGGGGGACATGGGCTTGTGCGTAAATGTCGGAGAACCTCGGTATTTGGAGGGCCATAGTAAATAGGACGATACGAGTACCCCAGTAGACGCGAAAAATACGACAGAAGAGAGGCGCACGCGAGATGACGTGTGCGAGCTACTAGTGCTAGTCGAGACGAGGCGTGCTCGGAGAGAAGACCAAGAGCGATTCATGGTGACCATCCAAGTTATTCCCGCAGACAACAACTTCAATAACATCATCTCACATTTCTATGACCTCTACTCTTCCAGGCGACCCCGCTTACACCCGGGCCCACATCCCTCTCTTGTCTCCCCCATTCGATGACAGTGATGGCCTCCAGTCCAACGCTCGATTCGACTCCTACTCGACCTCGACGAAACGCCGTACGCCGCAGATCGGCCTCGGTCTCGTATTCGGCGGCTCTGACTTTTTGTCTCATCTGGATGGGCATCCTGCGGTAGATCCGCTCTTAGACTCGCCCCAGCTTACTGCCTCTCCCGCGGAACCTTTTTGCCTCGATCGGTTTTCGGGTCCTGAAAATAGCTCGTTTACAACAGACTGAAGCAGCAGATACCGCAGCCGCTGCAGGGTGCAGCTCTCGATACTTCTTCCTCGGCATTCTCAATCAGGGATTGGATCATCCAGCCCTCGTCGTCACCCGATGCCCTGTCTAGATCACCAACGCCTCCGCCGCATACACGCCACGTTGGACCAACACACAAGGCGCCATCCGAGCCTACAGAACCACACGCCGACGTTAACCTTATTGGCGTGGCCTCTACACTTCCTAGAACGCCCGCCAGTATCGATACAGCTATGCTCGCGGATTCGCTGGCACGATCGCTATCAGAAAACGTAGACGGCCCTCCTGAGTCGATGGAGAGGGTTTTCCTCCAGGTCGTCCAGCATCTATACCTCAGTCCTTGCTTCAGTCGCGTTCCTCCTGTGGGTTGTCTGTCTCCTGGTCGAACTTCAATTCCTGGAAAGCCCAGTGACTGCGCGCCACTCTGTGCACCTGAAGCTGAAGTCGCGAACGCGCAACCCTTGGACGTCATGTACTCTGGGTCTAATTTTCGTGCATGCGCTGGAGAACCGTTATCTACTCCTGTGGACGCATCGGATGGTTTTACTGGTGCCAACTTTCTCGCTGCCAGTTCGGTGTTGACGTCACCTCGAGAGTTTTCGAACAACGATGTAATCGTCTCTCCAGACACACCAATGTTTAACATGCACCAGGGTATCAGCGAATACGATCTACAACGCCGGGCTAGTAGGTACCGGCGCCGATACCCTGGCAAGAGTCTCGATCGTCACTGGCTTTCAAGGTACGCAGGGAAGTTGAACAAAGACGGCAAGGCAATAGAGGATTATCGGTGCTACATATCTGGGTGCGCACAGCTCAACAAAAGGAGGGACCACATCATTGTTCACATTTGCTCACACGTGAACGAGCGCCCTTTTGCGTGTTGCCATTGGTAGTCGTGATGTTGTCTCAATGCTCTCACAGTGGCTGGCTGACGTCCTGGTTATTGCAGCCACATGACGTTTTTGCGCCGAAACGAGTGCAAACGCCACGAAGCTGGTCACTCTGGATTGAAGCCTTTTGTATGCCGACTTTGCCCATCGCCAGCGGCTAGATTTTCCCGTCAGGATCTGTTGACTCGACACGCAAAACGTGCGCACGACATGGCTGCTCAGGAGCAGCGTGAAAAGCGCCAACTAACTCCTGAGGTGGATGGGTCTATCCGGAAGAGAGCACGCGTGTCTGCTCTATGTACCAAGCAGGAAATGTATCTAGAGTAGGAACTGTCTACCTACGTAATGTGTCACGCGTGTATGCGTTTCGTCACGGTGTGTCACGACGCCCAGCAGGCTCAGAAAGCAACCGTCACTCAACGAGTCAACAATGTCAACAAGGGGTCGTTCAGCCTCTCCCCAGGCGCGTGACATGGACGTCGACATGGACAAGCCATCCGAGCTGAAGCCAGAACCAAAGGTCGTCGTAATCACCAACCTCACGCGCAATGTCGTCGAGGCCCACCTTCGAGTCATATTTGGCTTTTATGGCGAGGTCGTAAAAATCGACCTCCCAACTTATGCAAAATGTGCGCACACCCAGCCAGTCTTTTCTTGCCATACGAACCACTTAATAATAATAATAAAAACATCTAGCTGGTCAAAACAAAGGAAAAGCAGCTCTCGAATACGCTGACGCATCCTCTGCCCGCACCGCCGTCTCGCACATGAATGGCGGGCAACTCGACGGCGCAGCGCTAAAAGTCGAGCTATCCGACACGCCCGTTTTCCACCGAACGCGCTCCCGCTCCCCCCCTCTCCGTCAACAACAGCAACAGCAGCAGCGAAACGGGCGCGACCGCGACCGCGCTCCCCGTTCTCTTTCGCGCCCGCGTTCCCGCTCCCCGCCACCTCCGCGCTTCCCACGCCGGGAGCGGGACTTCAGCGGCCGCGCCTACAACGCTACCGGCGACTCGTACCGCCGTGCGCCGCCCACGGCGCCCCTGCGCAGGCCGCCCCCGCCACAGCGGGACGTGTATCGCCCGCGCTCCCGCTCCCGCTCTCGGTCCCCGATTCGCAGGCCTGGTGGTGTGCTGGGTACGAGGAGGAGGTCCCCCAGCTACGAGCGCGGCGGGTACGGCCGCAGGGGCCGCTCGAGATCGTATAGCTCCTCCGTGCGCTCGAGCCGCACCGGGTCGAGGTCGCCCTCCCGCTCCCGTTCACGTTCACGGTCCCGATCTCGATCGTTCTCTCGTTCCCGTTCCCGTTCTCGTACACGCTCTCGCTCTCTCTCCCCGTCGTACTCTTCGTGGTCTAGGGGCCGTAGTCGGTCTAGGTCTTATAGCCGCGGTCGTCGAAGCTACAGCCGGGATGATATCAGGGACAGCAGGTCCCGCTCACCACCCCCGAAGGACATATGAAAAACAGAATATTCTTTCAGGGCCTCGCGCTGCTACACTCCGCGACGCATCCTTTGAATTTTCCGAACACGATGTCGTTTGCTGACAGACTCATGATAATTTACTGTGATTTTTGAATGCGCGTGTAAATAATGAAAAAACTGTGAAGTCATCACGGAACGTCCAGTCTGATCGACCATTGCTTCGTTCACAACGCTCCTTCAAACAGTAGCCGACGTGGCTTACTGATTGCAGGTGCAGGAGAGTATAGTGCCGGCCTGTGAAGAATTAGCGCACGATTCGTTGACATTTTAATGATCACTCACATCGAGGTACCGCAATTGGCAGCCGGGTTGCCCATGATGATGCTCTCGGACACGCCGGCAATGCTGTCAGTTTTCCCATAAGCGGAGGCATCGAAGAGATGATCGGTCGTCTTCTCGAAAGAAGCCAACATGAGCACGCTGTCCTTCATTTTGGCTACGCCAAAACGCGTAATGCCCAACACTTCACCCTGCGGAGAGGGTCAGTGCGATCGACGTTGTAAGTAAATGGTTGTGCACCTTATATGACATGACATCTCCAAGAAGCATCACATGGCGAGGGTCAATGCTCATACCATGCGCTGACATAGTGTGTTGGATCTCATTGACGATGGTTCTTCTGGCCGCTTCGATGCCCAAGACCTGAGCCACCTCCATTATGTGGTTCGAGGATGTATACTCGCCCACAATGCCTAAGTTTTGCGTAGCTCGCCAACGATGTCAAAACACGTTTGTCCAAACAGACGCACCTTCCGTCGTCATCACTTTCTGTAACCCATAGCCTTCAACGAGGAGCTCCTTTTCTCCTTTCTCTCCTCGGTCGTCAGCTTTGTCTTTGACATTTATTACGGCTCGAGCAATTGATGGCACTCCCTAAAGGCATCATCACGATGTCTGTACCTGACGGTGCCACACCCCACTTACCTTCACGACAACCTCGGGTAAGGCACGCTTCAAATCTCTAAGGCGGTAGTACTTGTCTGCACCGTCGACGTATATTCGCAAGCGATTTCTCTTGGGGATGATGATAATTGACTTGGGACAGGTCAGTTTAACTGCTGCGAGAAATCATACACGTTATTACCTCTGGCCTGATTTTCAGCTTTTTCGCCTTAACAATCGCCCACTTTATGTCATCTAGTGTGAGTTCAAGCTATGTTAAATAAATGGCACAGTCAATGACGATATCATCTGAAACGTCCGGCATAGGACATACTTGGAGCTTCTGGATGCTTTGAACGTCGACAATAATTCCGACGTAGGTGTATTCCGGAGCCCATGCCTCCTCAAGTACAGCGGCAACCTAGCAGCAGTGTTACCCTCGCGAACACCGACCGTGACTGGACCATACATCACCAAGATGTGTTTTCTCCAGTCGACCTTTAACAATTCGGGCGGATGCCTCCGAGCCACTCGTGACAAGCTTGCAACTGATAATCGGCGTGCTTATTATTTTTGCGGCATTGATGATCTCTTTTATGCGCGGCACGCCGAGTGTGACGTTCATAGAAGCTACACCCGCGAAATGGAATGTCTTCAAAGTCATCTGGGTTCCCGGCTCGCCAATCGATTGGGCACCAACGGCGCCGACGGTTGACCCTGCGGTCAGGATAAGCGTCCAGGAAGGGTACATGCGTTAAAATCAAACCTGGCTCAATCTTCGCCTTAGCGTATTTTGTCCAACAAGTATTGAGGAAGGATAAAAGCTGATCCTCTGTCACCTTGGCCTTGTTATCTACAATGGCCTTGTCCGACGCTAGATTGTGTCAGATCCCTATTTTTGAAGATCAACTAATAAGGTGAATCACCTGTTGCACCCATCGACAAGTCGGTATCCTCGTCCCATTCGTCGCTTCGCTCTAGAGCTTCGAACATCCCTCGGCTTTTCCGAACGGTCGCAAGGCGATGCGTCACATGGTCGTTGAGGAAAGCGCGGACTGCGGCGATATATGCGGGCGTGCATTCGGCCACGAATCTTGGAAGTGATAGTTCACGATCCACGATTTCAGGACCTCGTATGGGAGTAGACCGCGTGCAGACCTCGAAGAGATAGCCTAGGGGAAATGACCGTGAGATTGGTGCAATGTTAACAAGGGGAACTCCGGAAACAGTACAGTCGCATGATTCCACGCCCTTACGAATTCGATCGGTTGAGCGTCACCCTCCAGGCAGGCAGGGTCGAGGCCATCATCTCCGTAACGAAATTGAACGACGCCACCCGTTCCATTCCGCACGGACAAGTCGTATTGGGTAGTCAGATCCTCCAGTGCTTTCATAAGACGCCGTTGCATGTATCCAGTTTCAGCTGTTTTGACAGCTGTGTCGACTAGACCCTCACGTCCAGAAATGGCATGAAATAGAAACTCGGTCGCGGTCAGTCCCGTAAAGAAGCTGTTACGGACAAATCCCTTCGAAGGAGGTTCACGCGACTTCTTGGGAAAATGAGGAAGTGACCGATCCTGGAACCCATCGGGCACACGGTGTCCAGCAATGATTTGCTGCCCAACACAAGCAACCATCTGAGAGACATTGATGACGGAACCTGCGAAACGGGTGAGACCATTTCGAAAGAACGGCATCTTAGTGTACCTTTCGATCCACATGTGGCCATAATCAATGGCGCGTTGTGCCTGCTAAGCTCTTTCATGCAGATCTCGCCCACTTCATCACGGACCTTCGAAAGTTCAGAAGAGATCAAGGCTTCAAGTGTCTGTTCCTGATCACAACCCGGCTTGTTCTCTAATCGACCCTTCTTTGCGAGAGCGATTAGATCCTGACATTTCGCATACGCCGCCTCGACTAGAGTGTCCTTTTTGCCAGATAAGATAGGACCAGGGATGACGTCGTTGATGCCCAATGAGAAGCCAAAATTTGCTGCTGACAGAGGCTAAGACGTTCTTTCGGATGAGAAACAGACATGAAAGACGCACCTAACCAGCGAGCGCAAAGCTTAGCCAGTCGGTTCATGGCTGACGCCTGCCTCGTGTGGCCCGTAATCACGCATGATAATACCGAATACCGATTTCTTTTTCCCACCACCTACCGTCGCCTTGTCCATGACGCCGCACATGATCTCGCTATTGACGATGACTAGCCAGCCATCGTTGGGTGAGAGATCTGGCACTGGGTCCATGTAGGGTGGAAAAGTGCCTTCTATCGGGCTTCTCCTCCTTGTTACACTTCGACTCGACGTTTACCAGTACTTTCGATTGTTTGTTTGGACGAATGAGGACGTTGAATACCTGCTTCCCGGTCCATAGACGGACGGGTTTCCAGATTGTGGGGGGAGGAATATCGATTTGGAGGTTAGCGTCGGCGAAGTACGAGCAGATCTGGGTAAACTGTCTCCTGTCGAAGAACTGGTCTCTTCTAGACAAAAGGTAGGATGCGGTGATAAAATCTTGGATGGCAGCAATGACGGGCTCCCCATTACGGGGCGTGACCATATTGTGTTTCACGCTCATCAGCTCGAGAGCTTCAGTACGTGCTTCCTCGGTCTGCGGGACGTCTAACACAAGATAGGCCAAATCCAACGACGACTACGAGAACGAGACGCACGAAGATTCATTTCATCTCCATCAAAATCGGCATTGTATGGATTGCATACGCACTCATTCAGCCGGAATGAGCGCCACGGACGTACTTTGACCTGTGGATTAAGTCAATCAAACCAACGCACGCACGCCCTCTCGACTTACACGATGACACATGATTGATAGCTTGACATCGTTAGAGGCTGAATAAAACACAGAGGTCCAGCGAAACTCACCTTATGAAGACTGGGTTGACGATTAAAAAGGACGATATCGCCATCAATAATGTGTCTCTCGACAATGTCGCCATACTTAAGACCGTCTGCAATGGTTCCCCGATTTCCAAACTTGAGGTACTTTTTGAAACCGTTGCTTCCCGCCGTGACGTAGTTGGCACCAGGATGTATGTCGCACCCATTTCGTACAGCGTTGCGGAGTTTAGCTATATTAAAGCCTGTTACCCGCTCGGGATATGTTAAGATTTTCGCAACACGTTCCGGCACCGCGACTTCGTCTATGCGAAGGTTCGGGTCTGGAGAGATAACGGTACGAGCGGAGAAGTCGACACGCTTCCCCGAGAGATTGCCACGGAATCGACCTTGTTTGCCTTTCAAACGCTGACAGAATCCTCGTATTGGCTTCTGGCCCATCTGAGAAGGCACGCCAGGGAGCTCTGAATTGATGTACATGGCAACTGATACTTGGAGAAACTCCCATTGTTCCTGGTTCCCGTCAAGTAAATGAATGAGAAGAAAAACTATGCTCATACCATAAACTGTGCGGTCGGTGCACCCTTTGCTAAACCTTGTTTGATGAGAGCGTTTGTAAAAACAATCTCCGTAAGCTTCACAGTGAGGTCATCTTCGTTCGATGCACCATCCTGAGCAACGGATGGTCGGATGCATACTGGAGGAACGGAGATGTACTGCCAAATGAATTCCTCCGGGCGGCCATGTTCTGGACGCAGGCCAAGAATTTCACAGTCCTGGAAATTGGGTCAACAGCGGACATTTCACCCAGAGATAATGCTCACCTCGTTGGAGATCCTCTTGAAGAGGTCTAGCACCTTCAAGGGATTAAGGTCTTCGTGCACTGCCTTGTTAATGTACGTGCCAAGCTCTTTCTGGGCTTCGACGGCAGAGGTAAAGGTCTTCTTCCACGCCTCCATTTCCGCTGCCGTCTTTTTTGCACGAAATTTGTCGTGGATGATCTTCAGTGCCCCAGCCTTTTTAACGGCACCATTTGTCGCAGCACAGTAGGGACAATATACGGTCTTACGCGCTGCAGCATTCACGACTTTGAAAAGTGACTGTCGTTGGATATTTTCGAGATTAGGGCGGCGGAACCTTTTGAGGTGTGTTCGCCTCTCTGGCTCTTCCAGCAGCACACGGGCACATGTCTGAAAGGGGTGGGTGATGAAACAACTTGTGATAGGTGACAAGAACATACCTTGCATATGCACTGAAGGATGGCTATTGTATGTTTGAAAAAGCCAATATGAAAGACGGGAACGACAAGCTTGATATAGGCGTAGTGGCCAACGCAGTCGACTGCGTTGAGTCCGCAGGTCTCACAGAACGCGTTCTTTTCTGATGTACCCTGGAGGGCGATTAATATATCACACATAAGAATAAGTGCGGATAGACTAGACTAACCAGACGTCGGTCGAGTACTCCGTCCTTCACCGGTGCTCTGTCCGTCGCAGTGTACAGATCCCTGTGCGTTACTTGAAACTCTGAGAATCTCACCACGTCTTGGGCAGTCAGGGTGCTGAACTGTATTTTCTTTCTACACGCACCAACGATAGACGTGAGTATCAAGACAGAGGAGTAATGATCAAGACACACATGACTTTAGGAGCATTTTGCAACACAATCTCCTTCATCTTGGCACTAGTTCTGCCTTCATATAGGCGCCTACAGGTCGGTGGTGGCGGTGGTGGTGGTGGACAAAGTTGAGTCAGATCTAGATATCTCAGATCCGTGCATTTGTCCGCCTTCGTCACTCATAATACTCGTACTCATCCTCACTTCAGCATGTCTTCGCATTCATATGAAATCGCACTTTTCGGAGAGTTTCTCAAAGGTGACCTCAGACCGGTTCTGAACAGAGTTGCTCTCCACAGCGAGTCTGCACATCAAATGCACTCGTACGAGGTCATTTTCGACCCCCCAGATGCCGCGGCTCAGCGGGAGGCCAACCAGGAGCCCGCCCTACTGAGGGCAAAGAAGGAGTTACTAGAGCCAGATGCCAAATGGTTACGTCCTTTCAATCCTGCCCCGCAAAGCGGGCACCTTCTAAATATTTCAACGCAGGTTGTTATATTCGTACTGGAGACCAGAGTCTGCTCGTATCCACCCGGAGGCCACTGTTCGTCCGTGGGCAACCGTCCAGGTGGTGGGGGATGCTCTAGGCTTCGCCTCTGCTCTGGGCTACATGTGCGTGCCCTTTCGTAGTCTCCGACGCTCACTGCGCTAAGTACCCGCTAGCAAAAGATCGCCAATATGTCGAAGGGGTTATATATTTCGTCGCGGGAAGCTCACGATTCAGATCTTTCAGGAAGAACAGGTGTGTAGTCTACTCATCCCCATTGTGTGAAGTACTGAACGACTATATGTCATCGAGGATTGACGCGAAGACACAGGAACCAATACCAGCACACGCAGATACGCTTTGGCAGGTGATAGTTAAGACTGCCAACCCGGTGCGCGGAACACAGGAAGTTCCGCTGAGCCGACACACCGAAGCTGTACTTGAGGTTCAGGCTCTAATGAAGGGACTTATAGATCTTCGTAGGCAAGACGTATGAAGCCAGAGTTTGCTCCGTATACCTATTCAATTATCCTCGTCTGATACCTCCCAGTCAACCTTGTCATACTCCATGTCCTCCTCGTTCCGTCCTGCTTCTAGGACCATAGCTAGTAGTGTCGCAGGATCGACTCTAACCTCTGACCCCCCCTCGTCGTCGTCGTCGCCATCCTCAGAAAGGCCATCCATGTGGCCCCCCTCCGAGGTTGTTAACTGCTCGTTCTCGGCACCGCTTTCTTCGTACTCGCCCAACTTGGTTAATGCTGTTTCGGCCTCGTCACTGTCCTCGCTCCCATAGTCTCCCAATAAGCCAGCGATGGCCGCGCGACCTTTTGTGGCATTGAGTTTACGCCTCTTCACTGGCCTCTGCTCCCTTTGTAGTCCGAATGTACCAGACTCGTCAAGTAGAACGCCGCGGAACGCGCCTTCCTCCCAGACTTCAATTGTTGGGAATTCCACGAATTGTTTATTCCTCAGGAGCGAGGAAAGCTTTTGCTCGCCATGCAGCTTGATGAACCCAAACCTCTCACGTTGCCCAGGTAGCAAGTCCAAGGGCGCTCGTATGAAGAATTGTGGTGGGGTAAATGTGTCCGGAACGTCTGGGTGTGGTAGTGCAAGAGTTTTGACCCACGTAGGCAGTTCGGCGCGGCCCTTCCCCTTTGTGCGTTCAGACACTCGGGACTGGAAAAGATCACGGAGAGAGAGGTCAAAGTTGTTGCGATGGGTGAGGAGTATGTACGATTCTTGTATGCTATTTTCATTTGGATTGGCATCTAGACTTGGGGAAGGGTGGATGTTGTATTCAACCGATAATAAAGCTACCTTTCGCCTGTCGCGACGTTAAGTTGATCTTAGCCGTGAGGACAATTTCGAGACCGGGATACGCACTTTGGATCCCACGTAGAGTGGTTAAGCTTTCGTCTCTCCATCCCAGCGGGGAGTAGGTCCATCTCAATATCCCTCAGCTCCAGTTGCAATTTCAGCATGTCTCGCTTCTTCTCGGACGAGCCCCGTCCTGGCCCCCCTCGTCCCGCTGCCCCCCTACCACGTCCACCCCGCAACATGCGGTAGCCGTTACGAACAATATCCTGGCCGCATCCGCTCACTCTCCTGTTCATATCCTCGAGGAAAACGTAATCATCCATCATGGTTCCATGGGTGTAGCGGTTCAATGGGACGAATTTCGTCTTGTCGCGCACACCAGAACAGCCCGTGTGCGTTTTGTGTGTAGCAGAACAAGGGAGAGAACATGTCCGGATTGCACAGCGCGGACAGGTGTAAATAGCGACGCGAGATGAGCATACTATACACTGAGGAACAGTAGAACTCCGGATGTCCAAGCAGGTGGTGGTGTCTGCACTGTCTGCGTTAGTCATGACCTGGTAAGTGGATGATGTTTTGGGTTTGGGACAGTGTCACGGTATGAGCGCCTAGGGCACCGGAAATCTAATCGACCGATGTCTGTTTATCCGCTTCGTACATAGGGTACAATGTCGGACAATCTATCCTAGCAATACAAACTACGACACATTGAGACATGGATGAGAAGTATCAGATGTCGTCCATCCCTAGGTCAATCTCAACCTTCTCTCCGGGATTGAATGCGGGAAGGCCTGCTCCATAATGATCAGCTCCATCGGGGCGACATCCATTGCGACTTACCCATGTACGGACAGCTCGCGCATCTAAACGCATCACCCAAGAAGCAACTTCCACAACTGCTCGTTGCTTTTGGAGCTGCCCCAGCCGCCTTAGACAGCCTCTCCTTCTCTGACCGCGCGACTTCGCTTGTGGCCCCGTCCTCGCTTCCATCGAGCAGCACGATCTTGGCCAAACTACTCCGTAATTCTGCCTCCTCTTCCTCGGCGAGCCCGCAGGTACAACCCTTGCATGCTTTCCTCCGCCGGGCCCCACCCTTGACAGGTTCGCAAGCGGCTGGGCGTTCCTTGTCCGCATCTGTCAACAGGCTTTCCGCGTCGATAGTGTTTCCTCGTGGGGCCGTGAGATCCCAGATGGCCTTCTTAGCAGCAACGCTACGACGCGGAAGAGCGACAGAAGTGGAGGCCACGGCCCTAGTCTTCAGGGAGAAAGATGTGCCAGTCGGAAGGGACGGCTTTTGGGCGATTACTCTACTGTCGGTTGATGTGGGAGTGAGAATGTGGAAACCTGCCAGGGTCAGATCGGAAGATAGGCCGGTATAATCTAGAGACGTCCAGTGAAGTACGTGAAGGGTTCCCTGTGGAGAGAGCCCTTCGAAGAGTTGTGAAAGTAACTCGGATACATGGGGTTGCAGAAGTTGGTGATCAGCCGGGGACAGAGTAATATGGATGGACGAATAGGCATCTGGTTCGAGGACAGTGGCTTTTTCGACAATTGAGCTGCGCCGTCTAGAAAGAAAATTGCACATTACCTTGATCCAACAGACGGTCTAGCATCTGTCGCTCTACTTGTCGTGTCACCTCCAACTCGGAAACTACATGCTGGTATTTCCCGTCCTGTGCGGTGGAAAGAGAACCGATAACTAGAGCCTGGCCTTTCGCCGAGGCATATGCTGTCAACTTTGATATGTTTGTACCAGGAGATGTCGGATATATCGCGACGGGGGCCATTGAGGAAAATGGTTTTCACGGCTGAGCTGAGCAAAGTGTCACCCCTTCATTCACTCATCGGATCGGATCGGCCGTCGAAGCCGACTCTTACTCATTTTTGGAAATTACAAACAGCGCGACGAATCGTGATAATATTCAAACTACAACAAGATCATCGTTCAAACAGGGGATGACAGTACTTAAGGAAGACAACAGGGCAAAAACAAGGTGAGATATTATTACGACCAACAAACAACCAGACGGTTACCAACTAGGTAGGTGGGGGTCCATCACGGGCAATCTCACTACCATCGGAAGGCTGCTCCATAGGTGGCGGGGGCGCAGCACCCATGTGGTCGGGAGGTAGGGCCATCATCAACGCCGCACGGACACGAAAAAGCATTTGTCGATACCATTCCTGATCAACACCGGCTTTATCTTGATCATTCGTCAGCTGTTGTAAAGCTGCAAGTTCTTTAACCCAGGCAAGATGCCAATCGACATTCCCATGTTCGTCCATTTCGAACTCTTCCATGGGAACATGAGGCGGGGGTGGCACAGGGAAGCGCATGCCCGGGGGAGGGCCCATCATAGCAAAGGCGGCGGGATCAAACCTGTTAAACGCATGAGATTATGCATTCGGCGGGTAAGCGAAGAGCGTACGGCGGATATGGTGGGGGGTATGGACCTGGCCGACTAGGCCCAGGGTCGTTGGGGTCCAAAGGCGGGGCGGGAACATATTGTGCTGGACTTTCATACTGCGGCTGTACAGCTTGCTGCTGATATTCCTCGTCGTCTTCTGTAGGTCTGCTTTGCCCTCTACGCGCTTTGGGCTTCTTCTTTCGCACACGATGCACGCCTGTGCGCGGATCAACATTGTCGTTGACAGTCCAGTATGACCCTTTGCCTCGGTCTGTCAAAGGGCGAGGGACTTTTTCGAAGCACGGATTCAGGGATAATTGTGGCGAACGGAGTTCTGAAAAGGGGTAAGACCGGTCAGATTATGCTCAGCATGAGTTTGTCCAGGAGGGAAAACAAATCGCGACATCGCGACCACGTTCATCTAGCGTATCGATTCAGAGCCCATGCTCACCTTCCATCCCGATGGCGCAGTGCGGAAATAAGGAAACTAGAATGAGAGGGGGGGGATCAGCATTCATCAAACTCGTTGACTAACGCCACACACCCGACTTTCAATAGCATAGTATATGTCCTCCAGTAATAATCTTTGGCTTGGAGACCCTTTGATTGCATAACTACGCGTGAAGAGGTAGGAGTGGGTCGCGTGCCGTGAGAAAACGGCACAATCAACGAAGCGCATACGCTTACCGAATGAGAGTCGAATACGGATAGAAAGGTTTGCTACCAGGTGGACCATCTCGAAGAGAATCCAGCGTGATAGGAAGTCCCCCATTGACATCGTTCGGCGGCTCGGGGTAGTAGGCGTTGGCCTGCATATCGGGATGGCCGGGAGGTAGCATGTTCGGTGGCATCACTGCCTGCTGCTGTGATGGCTGGGAAATCTCCATATTCACACGTTTTTCTATTCGAGAACGTTTGACAAAATATTCGTGGCAAGTAGACAGTAGATATGGCAGCGGGGGGGCAAACGAGAGGGATGGTTATGACCGCAACAAGGAACGATGGTTGTGTGCTTACGTCATGCTATCCGTATTGAAAGACCAGGTCCGCACGGACCAAGTGACTCGTCGTCGTTGTTTGGGACATTGACAAGTAGAGGACGTTGAAGACGATGGAGGCGACAAAAGCGATGAAAGAAAAGACGCTAGTGGCCGTGCAAGGTGTACAAACTCTAGACGACACCAGAAAACAAAAAGCAAGCATGGTATACAGACAGCAACACAGACAAATTGTGCCCTCGGCAACTGTACGACACGACAAATACAGCGACACTTCTCATACCACTATACCACCGACGTCACTGAGGTACTGAGGCCTTTACGCTGTTATCGTTGTGGTGTGAGTCAACGTCGCCACCACATTTACACCCGAGTTGGCGAGCACCGCGGTCCATGTCTCGTCAATTGTCCCAGAATCCTAATCCTAATGATTCGTATTCAATCCATCTCGAAATCCCACCACGCTTCTACCTCCTTCCGGGAGGGGCCATGTGCGTAGGAACCGCAATCGGGCTAGTACGGGGATCCCGAGCAGCAGGGTTGCGATTCCTTGCAGAAAACGCACACAGACCACCGACGACAGTGCAGGGATGGTATTTCTATAACAAGACAAAGAATTATAGGATGATGTTGGGTGGGTTAAGGAAGGCTGGAACCGATGCAGCAAAACTAGGTTTCACGGCGCTCGCCTGGGTAACGTTCGAAGAGGGGCTACACCAAGTTGGGTTGGACGACTTAGGGGAAGTTGGAGCGGGAATAGGAACCGCAGGCATTTTTGCCGGGGTCTGTAAGTGAGGCACAACTTCAAATTAATGGGCGTTCTGAAGATAAGCCCAGATCGACTTCCATGGAGAACAGCGTCTCGAGTGGGGATACTGGGTCTACTCGTTGGAATTACAATGAAAACAATACGGTGGGGGAAGGAGCGACTGGCAGAAGAGGCTCACACACGCGAGGAAGCGCGCTAATGATCATTCGTTGGCAAAAGACCCGCAATCCGCGACGATACCGTATCATAACGTATCACAACGGATGATCCACCCACCGGTTGGTGGCAGAGCGGTGCAAAGCTAGTGGAGTCGAGCTGTTATCTACGGTGCAATTAAAAACTTTCTTCACACTCCCCGCCCTGTTCTACTATCCAACGATGAGTTGCGTGCAGAGACCGACAGCGCCGCCAGCACCAGCCAGGAAATTCCCCATTTTTTCTTTCGTGGCCACGGTTACCAAGTACTGGCCAACACCGATCACAAATGCAAGCTCGACCTTGAAGGGGAGTGATCGAGGGGGATATCAAGAAAAGGCGACCATCGCATGCCATCATTACCAGGACTTGTGTCCACCACCAAAACTGTCGCTACTGCCTTCGCCTTCGCCGTCGCCGCCACCTTCGGTTACAGTCGCAGTCGCGGTTGCAGATAAAACGAGACGAAGAAGCGCGAGAGTGAAAGGCCGGACTAGCCCCCACCATTGGCTCTTACAGGTTCCGTCTCTTTCCGTTAATGGTTCGGAGGCTACGCCAGTAGGGCCGCTATCCCCACCATCGGTCACCAGCATGAACTTAACCACGACCGCTCACCCAACAACCCTCACCCTTCATGCTCCCGATTTCGACATGCAATCCCCTCCCGTCAATCGTTCCTCTCATTCCCGTTCCCCTCCTCCCACTATACTCCCCTCCTCTCCCTCTCGTCAATCCCAGCCATCTCAAACCCCTTCCTCTAGCTCTTCAAAGGGCCAGATTCACGTAAAGCTTATCTCCGCCCGCGGTCTCAACGTCCCGTCCCTCGATTCCCGTCCATACGTCGTCGTTGTTTTCGAGAACAATGAATTCGTCAGCAGAGATCCGACCGACGAAGGTGACAAGGAAGTCAGGGGCATCGCGACTAACCTTTCCCGCACTTCTTCTTCCATCGCTATCAGCACTCTCGGTGCCCTTGGATCCAAGGTAGTTGCGCATGAAGCCGCTCTGCGTACGCGCCGTCAGTCTCCCGTATCGAGTTCTTCGTCCAACTCGGCCAAGTCCTCGCTTTCCGTTCCTGCTGTTTCGGGTTCAAGGACACCATCCAATGGATTGCTTGGGCGTGTGTCTGCCCATAACCCCGTATGGAAGCACGAGGTTTCTTTGTAAGTGGGCTATCTTCCCCAGAGCCTGGGCCGTCCTAATGATGCCTTCTCCCACCAACCCTTCATAGCGATGTGACTTCTGAAGAGTCCACGATCCAGTTCAATATCTACGATCGTGCAGATGAGGAACATGGCTTCATGGGTTCTGTCCAGGTCCGGCCCACCCTGGTTCACGATCACACTGTGGATCAGTGGTACAAGTATGTCATACATATCTTGCCACCCCCCAACCCTCTGATGCATCTCAAGACTCGGTCCCTACGAAAATGAACCTAATATCACCGGAGAAATCCGTATTCAAATAACGTTTGAGCAGTACAAGGTGGGTCCTCCGTCCTCTCAAGGTCGCTCAATGCTCATCGGACTATCAGTCGAAACGCTCGCTGGTTCCACGGGACTTTGAGTTCCTCAAACTGATCGGAAGGGGAACATTTGGCCGGGTTTTCCAAGTCAGGAAGAGGGACACGAAGCGCATATATGCCATGAAAGTCCTGTCAAAGAAGGAGATTATTGCCAAGAAGGAAGTTGCCCACACAATCGGCGAACGGAAAATTTTACAACGGTCACTGGACTCGCCGTTCCTAGTTGGGCTTAAATTTAGCTTCCAGACCGACTCAGACCTCTATCTTGTAACGGATTTCAAGAGTGGGGGCGAATTATTCTGGCATCTCCAAAAGGAAACCCGCTTCAGTGAAGAGCGAGCACGGTTCTACATCGCCTGAATTGGTCCTCGCTCTGGAACACCTCCATAAGTATGATATCGTATACCGGTGGGTGTCTTCGCGCTTACCGTCCTGATCTCAATCTCATAACAAATCAAGGGATTTAAAACCAGAGAATATTCTCCTAGACGCGACAGGTCACGTGGCCCTCTGCGATTTTGGCTTATCAAAACCCGATCTGGGGGCCGATGAGTTAACTAACACATTCTGTGGGACCACCGAGTATCTTGCACCGGAGGTCTTACTCGATGAGCACGGTTACTCAAAACTGGTCGATTTTTGGTCTCTGGGGGTTTTACTTTTCGAAATGTGTTGTGGATGGAGCCCATTCTATGCCGAAGACACTCAACAAATGTACAAGAACATTTGTTTCGGCAAGATCCGTTTCCCTAGAGGTGTTATCAACGAAGATGGGAAGCAATTCGTCAAAGGGGTAAGCAGTTATCTAATCCAAGCACGTTTTAAACGCTAACATGTGGGTACTTTGTAGCTTCTCAATCGCAATCCAAAACACCGATTAGGTGCTCAACGGGATGCAGCAGAGCTCAAGGAACACCCCTTCTTTAAGACCATTGATTGGGACGCGCTTGCGCGAAAGCAGGTGACGCCCCCGTTCAAGCCTGTGGTAGAGTCGGACGAGTCGACTGCAAATTTCGACCCCGAGTTCACGTCGGCAGATATCTCACAAATCGGATTAGCTGGCGAGTTGAACTTGGACGATGACGATCCTTCAGAGGCCTGGGTTTCACAGTCGGTGTCCGGCGGTCAGATGTACACGCCGCACGGTCCGCTGGGCAGCGATCGTCCTCCCACATCGTCTTCCGTCGGAATTACAATCCAGAAAAAGAAACGTGGACACAATCTCTCATCCAGCCCCCCTCTCACGAGTAGCGTCCAAGAAAACTTTCGCGGTTTCACATATTCTGGAGAGGCCGAGAGTCTCATTGCGCGTGCGGTGACCCGACTCACTGTAAAAGACAACCGTGAGGACGCCGTAGCCGACGATGACGCAACCTACCCGACGACTGACGACGAGGCACTAGACTCAAGCACACACGCCGGCCGCTATTCGAAGCGGAACGGTCACCTCAGCGATTTTGACGACGATATGAATTTCTGACCACTCATGCTCTCCTTATCATTTCACTCCTATTTGTTTTTTTTCTGTCTTACCGGTCATCCACTTGTCTTGCCCAATCATCTTATATTCCACGCATCACTTCATCCGCAATTCCATAATCTATGCCCACATTGCCTCGGTATAGCATAAACTGTACAACACCGGACAATGATCTTTATATATCCTCCCCCCAGTTCGTTTCACGCATAGTTTTGTAATGTAACGTGCCACATGTGGCGTCATTTGCAAAACCGGCCCTCACTACAATATTTTGTAACAATAATCACCCTATCTCCTGATATGTGTGCGTGTCGGTATCAAGTATGCGAGATAAACCAGCGTTGTAAGGTATTACTACAGAATTCGCGGGAGGGCCCTCCGTGAATTCGAGGCCCCAGCCTGGGGTTAAGAAGGAGGCCAAAGCCGTTTTCAAGTCAAGCTGGGCTGGCACTACTACATACACCGCTCGTAAATTACATCGTGCCCGATTGATCTGATCTTGGATGAAGTTAGATCTGGTAACGCAAGACAAAAGTGAGTCGAAGAAGAATATAATCGTAAATAAACCATGGTCTGGACGCATCTCGTTTTTACTTACCAACTTCTCGGTCAACATGGGGACGCCCGTGTTTCATCGAAAGAAGGATGACTGGGTAGTCCCGTCAAAGTTAAACGTTGAAAACGATTGCATTTGTACGATTGCACATTTTGCAAAACGTCAGCGGGCGTCTACGAGAAAGGACGAGACGGTTGCGCAAGTTTGCGCTATCAATTATCGGGCCTCTTGCAATCCATCTCGTAGTAAGGGCGGTAATATTTGTCCACCGAGGGTGGTCGTGTGTACAATAGGCTTTACCACGTGGGTCGACACGGCCATACCATGCACCAGCGCCTTGGGGCAGGTAAATCTGCACATACTATCATGTCAACTACGTTGCACAGGCTAACGTTCAGTATGGCCGCGAGTTGATGCGGTCGAGTCGAGTCGGCAACTCGACACCAACTCTACAGTAACTCGGGAGTTCAGCGCGTTCGGCTGCAGACGTGAACCAATGGGAAGCTTTTGCTGTAATTCGCGATGGCGAGACGAACCAACAGTTTTTTGGTTTGCAGGGCTCAAGCCTTTGTCAGTTCTTGCGTTGCTATTTTGTTATACAAGGTACATGATTCAGGTTGTCGTTCGGTAGAGGGATAGAGAGGAGATACTGTCGATCAAGAGCTCGTGCGTGAACATGCTTCCGACTGGGATCGAATGGTCGCCAGTACGCTCGTGCACTCATGGCGAATGTGCGACTGCCAGTGTGGCGGTAAGGACATCCTCGACTCCTGAGTCTGCACTCTATAGCCCTACAACCACAGCGCCGCTTGCTGCAATCAGAATTTGCACTCGATGGGGTTGGTTATCTGATGGGGTTGTAAGGCACGGTAACGTTACTGTAACTTGCCTTGACATGTTCAGTCGACGTTCCATAGACATTGTACCCGACACTACCATGTCACACCATCACACTTTTCGCGATCAACTCGCAATCGCGTATCCTGCTTTTGGCCACGCTTTATGGGAGCCGGATCCGGGAAAACAGGCCCCCCCCGTTGAGGTTGGTGACGTCGGTTTCATTCGGGATGGCAAATTCCACCGCCTATTCAATGCTCTGCTGCCCGCAAACCATCCGTCTCATGAAAGCCGCGGTGTACCAGAGGACCATGAACAACTTCAGCCCCGCTTACGAGATCATATCGACCGTGGGATCCTCAATCCCAACAATTTCTACTCTCACGGGATCACCGTGGTATCTGGTGGATTAGAGGCACTTGTCCCAGGGTGATCGGATTGCGCATTCAAGTTCTGAACCGCCTCCCTGACAGTTCTTCAGGTCAATCGGCTCTGCGGAACTCTCATTTTCATGCACAAGGAAGCACGGTGCCGTGTTCATCCCTTCCAGTGACCGCTCAACGTGAGGACACTCTCACTCGGGGTCATTTCCGCAAATGGATTACTAGGCACATCGACTCTTGGTTTGCCTTTACGCAAGAGCTTGGACTGGGGATAGAGATGGAAGATATAGTTCTAGTCACTGGGTGTCATCGTACAAGATCTTGGAGTAATATCGCTTTCAACGAGATTCAGACGGATGCACGGTTATCTCTTGGGGTTGAAGTCGCCGGTACCTTGGGAGCTAGTGTCAATTGGCGAGTTTCGAGCCACCGCATTCAAGGAGCAGTGCTTGCTCATCGCCCAAATGGTGAGGTGTGTGTCACGCAAATTGCAAAGGGCCAACGGATACTGAAAGATTTCGACATCCTCCCTTAGAACTTACCTGAGGATCAATGCATATTTATCCGAGGATTCCGTGTCAAACGTATTTTTGGCATAATTCCGTGGATCAGAGCAGCGGCGGAACCCAAGCCAGGTACACGTGGGAACGACCGCGAGCCAGAGATGGAAGTGGTCCCAATAACTGGTGTTACGGAGGTGAGATTACTCTTTTTCACTCCCTAGTATTCACTGTGCGTTCAAAGTACCGGGATCCTCTACTTGTACTGTTAGATTGTATCGCCCAAGTGAGCGCCATAGATCCATACCGTGTCTTTACTACTAACCGCGTTAATTCTAACGTGGACGGTGCAGCGGGCGCCACAGTGCGATATGGCCCTCGTTCATGATGACGACTTGGAACAAATTCTGGGAGTCGGCGATAGGACTGTGAGCGAGGATTGTGTATAAGCATTATCATTGATTCCCTAATGTCTATAGTTCCTGGAAATCCTCCGACCGGACGGCAATTGGATAATGGATTACCTCGAAAGGTCGATGCCTGAGATCGGGGTCACGTCCGGTGAGCACCGGCCAGTATCAGGATACTTTTTATGTTAACGTCGGCACCAAGATTCTCTGCCCTCCGACGACCAAACTCCAAGAACAGATACGGAGCACATGACTGTAGCGATGCTTTCCGAGAAGCCCAAAAGTTTGGGTGAGCTTTCAAACAATTTTCTCGGCGGTTGCATCACTTAGCAGGGACCACGACAGGCTCCCCGGCCTCCGTTCCGTTACATTCCTCTGAGCCACTATCCTCACCATCGGTCACCAGCATGAACTTAACCACGACCGCCAACCTAACAGCCATCACCCTTCATGCTCCCCCTGTCAATCGTTCCTCTCGTTCCCGTTCCCGTTCCCCTCCCCCCCCTACACTCCTCTCTTCTCCTTCACGTCTCCTTCAATCCCAGCCTTCTCAAACCCCTGCTTCCTTTAGGACTTCAAAGGGCCAGATTCACGTAAAGCTTATCTCCGCCCGCGGTCTCAACGTCCCGTCCCTCGATTCCCGTCCCTACGTCGTCGTTGTTTTCGAGAACAACGAATTCGTCAGCAGAGATCCGACCGACGAAGGTGACGAGGAAGTCAAGGGCATCGCAACCAACCTTTCCCACACTTCCATCGCTGTCAGCGCTCTTGGTGCCATTGGATCCAAGGCTGTTGCGCAAGAAGCCACTCTGCGTACGCGCCGTCAGTCTCCAATATCGAGTTCTTCCACATCCTCGCTTTCTGTTCCGGCTGTTTCGGGTCCAAGGACACCACTCACCGGGTTGCTTGGGCACGTGTCTGCCCAAGACCCTGTCTGGATGCACGAGGTTTCTTTGTAAGTGGATCATCTTTCCCTGGGTCGTCCTAATGATGCCTTCTCCCACCAACCCTTCATAGCGATGTGACTTCTGAAGAGTCCACGATCCAGTTCAATATCTACGATCGTGCAGATGAGGAACATGGCTTCATGGGTTCTGTCCAGGTCCGGCCCACCCTGGTTCACGATCACACTGTGGATCAGTGGTACAAGTATGTCATACATATCTTGCCACCCCCCAACCCTCTGATGCTTTTCGAGACTCTGTCCCTATGAAAATGAACCTAATATCACCGGAGAAATCCGTATTCAAATAACGTTTGAGCAGTACAAGGTGGGTCCTCCGTCCTCCTCTCAAGGTCGTGTGTCACCTTCAATGCTCATCGGAGTAACAGTCGGAACGGTCACTGGTTCCACGGGACTTTGAGTTCCTCAAGCTGATTGGAAGGGGAACATTCGGTCGGGTTTTCCAAGTCAGGAAGAGGGACACGAAGCGCATATATGCCATGAAAGTCTTGTCAAAGAAGGAGATTATTGCCAAGGAGGTTATCGGCGAACGGAAAATATTGCAACGCTCATTGGACTCGCCGTTCCTAGTTGGGCCCAAATTCAGCTTCCAGACCGACACAAACCTCTGCCTCGTAATGGATTTCAAGAGTGGGGGCGAATTATTCTGGCATCTCCAAAAGGAAACCCGCTTCAGTGAAGAGCGAGCACGGTTCTACATCGCCGAATTGGTCCTCGCTCTGGAACACCTCCATAAGTATGATATCGTATACCGGTGGGTGTGTTCGCGCTTACCGTCCTGATCTCAATCTCATAACAAATCAAGGGATTTAAAACCGGAAAACATTCTCCTAGATGCGACAGGTCACGTGGCTCTCTGCGATTTCGGTTTATCAAAACCCGACTTGGGAGCCAACGAGTTGACTACCACATTCGGCGGGACCATCGAATATTTTGCACCAGAGGTTTTACTCGATGAGCACGGTTACTCAAAACTGGTCGATTTTTGGTCTCTGGGGGTTTTACTTTTCGAGATGTGCTGCGGGTGGAGCCCGTTTTATGCTGAAGACACTCAACAAGTTTACAAGAACATTTGTTTCGGAAAGGTTCGTTTCCCTAGAGGTTTCATTAACGAAGATGGGAAGCAATTCGTCAAAGCGGTAAGTAGCTATCGACTCCAAGCACGTATCAGGCGCTGACATGTGGGTACTTTGTAGCTTCTCAATCGTAACCCGAAACACCGATTAGGTGCTCAACGGGATGCGGCAGAGCTCAAGGAGCATCCCGTCTTTAAAACCATTAATTGGGACGCGCTTGCGCGAAAGCAGGTGACGCCGCCGTTCAAGCCTGTGGTAGAGTCGGACGAATCGACCGCAAATTTCGACCCTGAGTTCACATCGGCGGATATCTCACAGATCGGATTAGCCGGCGAGTTGAACTTGGATGGTGATGACCCATCGGTGGGGCATAATGTATGGTCGAACTTGCATAAGATGGCGGATGAAGCGAAGCATGCAATATAAAGTAATTGGGCGAGACGACTGGATTGGATCACCAAGTAACACAAAAAGAAATAGGATGAGATGATCACGAGGGCGTGAGTGGTCAGAGATTCGTTTCGTCGTCGAAATCGCTGAGGTGTCCGTTCCGCTTCGAATAGCGGCCGGCATGTGTGCTCGGGTCCAGTGTCTCGTCGTCACATCAGGAAAATATCCATTTTTCTTAATAGCACTTAAGTGTGCTTATTTATGCTTAACAGCACCTCTAAGCACTGCTAAGCCCAAAGCCACTAAGCACAACCATGCTTAGCCTAAGCTCAGTCGATTCATTAAAATGACTTGGCAAAGGCTTTTCCAGCTTATTCTGGACTTGGGCTGCAAAGCAGAGGTCTATGGACCAAATTTCCGAGGGAGGAAGATAAGAACTAAGCAACTCAAGCGTGGACCAAAGTTCAATAAGGAGATACTAAGTGACTTAAGCTTGAACTCAAGTTCAATAAGGACATACAGAAAAACATCAAAAAAACATATTTATTCCATAGAATATGACAGAATAGTACACAATGGAAGTAGTTTTAGTACAAGGAGGCCCGCTGCCGCCGCCATTTCCGCCACGTCACCGCCGTTGTCGCCCTCGCTGCCGTCGTTTCCCGCCTCCGTGTCATTACCGCCGCTGCGTCACCATCGCCCTCCGGGATCACCGTCGTCCTCCGCGTCACCGTCGCCGCTACCCTCCGCGTCACCGTGACCGTCGCCCTCCACTTCACCGCTACCGTCGCCCTCCGCGACGTCGTCGTCATCGACCTGGTTGCCGTCGTTGTCGGTATCATAGCGGCGGATTGCACGCTGTGTGGGGTGGCATTGTGGCGTCTCTTGCGCGCTGTAGGGGGTGGCAGTGGCGGTGGACTTGTGCGTGGCGATGAGTTGGAGGCGGCGGCCACGGGCTTGTGTGCTGCAAGGTGGAGACGGAGGCGGCGATGGGGACTTGAGGGGTCTGTAACTCAAGTGATTAAACGAAAAGAACGAAAAAAAAAAAAAAAAAAGAACGTATCTTAATATAATGGGCCGAAGCCCAGCATCGCGTTGGGTGGTGTGGGGGCCAAGGGACGGGGCGTGGTAGCGTGGTGGATTGCGTGCCCGCCGCGGTGTTGTCCCTGGAGTAGAGGGGGTGGCCCGCGTGCAAAGGCAATACCTGGGAGAGAACCATTAGAAGAATAGTTAGAAAGAAAAAAAAAAAAAAGAACAGAACAGAACAGACGCACCAGTTCAGTTGTGTTGATGTTGAAGCTTGAAGCGTTGAGGTAATTACTGAAGAAGGGTGCCCGGCGTGTCGACGTGTCAAGGGACCGTTTCCCACGCCTCAGATTCAGCCTCCGCCAGACCCTTTTTTTTCTTCTAAGTCGAGTGTGCCCTCTGCCCAGTAGTGCCCACCGTGATCGCCACCGACCCCACCGACGCCCACCACCGACGCCACTCCCACACGTGGACTCGGACCGCAAGCCACCACCACCACCACCACCACCACTCCGATGCGAGCCCCACGCGACGATACACGCGGCATGCGGCGTGCCAGTGGTGCAAGTCGCACGACTACTCGCACGACGACTCCCGATGGCGCGAAGATGGTGTGACAACGACGCGACGACAACGGTACGACCACGGCGCGACAGACACGACCACGGCGCGACAACGACACGACCACGGCGCAATAACGGCGCGAGTCGGCCGCGCGAAGACGACGCCGACGGCCGTGCGACCACGACCGCGACCACGACTGCGACGAAGCGGCCGGTGACGAAGCGGCGGCAGAGGGGACGGGGGTAGGGACAGCGGGGGACGACGGGAATGGCGACGCGGCGGGATTGGCGACGGCGGTGTGGGGGATGGCGACGGCAGAGGCAGCAGTCCTACTTGATATTTTTCTACTTGCTTGATACTGTACTTTTTTTAGCTACTTGAGAAACTTATGTGTCCTTAGATTTTACCTGTGCTTAATGAGTAATAATGACTGGTTTACTAAGCAGAAAATAAGCTGCTTGAGAGGCTTAGGGCCTGTTCGGCGCGGCTTGGCCCTGAAACAATGTTTCTGCAGACCCTCTGTTTCCCACCCGGGAAACAGAGGCTGTGGCAAAACATTGTTTTAATTGCTTGTGACCTCCGAACGCATTTACATACAAAAATAAAAACATTTTCTTGAGTTGATGACAAAGCGTGACCTTCCCTCACACCGCACACCCCCTCAAGGCCTCAAGCTCAAGTCCCATTGCCACCGCCTCACCTGCACGCAAGTCCGTGGTCGCCGCCCTTCACCATTCGGGAATCCACCGTCACTGTCACCCCGCCACGGCACCCAGGACCTGTCGCAACGCACCTGCCGCTCACCAGCACTTGTAAGAAGTGCACCTCGTGCGCACTCCTCCACCTCTGCCTCCCCATACACAAACCCGTGGCCACCGCATCCACTCTTCGTTACACGGGAGTCCGCCCTCACCGGCACCATCCCAACATGGTGTACAAGCCCCCACGACGCCTCGACGCCACACGAAATCCCGCAACATCAACTCAGCACGGGCGGCCGGGCGCGCAAGTCCCGCCATGAGGCAAGTCGCAAACGACAACGACGGAGGCCACTACGTTGATGATAACAACCCAGCGACGATGACGATGACCGCGACGGAGCGACTACGACCGCGACCACGGCAACGCAAGGCGACAAAGATGAAGACGACAACACTGGCAATGACGGCGGTTACGACAACCACGCGTCGGCGACGGCCATGACAACGGAAGGCGATGTGGCGTTGTTGGCCCCAATACTGACTCCCTTGCTCGCACTTAGTACAGCGTAGCTATAATATATTTTATTGCCTTTGGCGCTGTGATTCCCAAGGTTGGAGGCTCCATATAGCGCTTTCCACGACCAAGCCCAGGCTTTTGAGCGCAGCCCGGCCCTGCACATCACTACGAATCCCACTCCTGCGCTAATTGTAGCCGTCCGTCTTGCACCATAGTCATGTGTATCAAACATAATGAAAGTCGTCTAATTGCTGCTATATCTTGTGTGTTATATGCGCGTGCGCCTTATGTCAGCTGATCTAGATTGTGGACAATATGATGCGGGTGGTCACAGTCACTCCCGACACAGAGAAATGAAAACGAAAAAGAGGTCAGACCTCTTTTTCTGGCTGGCGGGGAGAATCTCATTCTCATTTCTCGGTCTCTCGTGACACAAAGTTTGCCGAACACGTCGCATTCTCATTTTCAATTAATTTAAACATTGTTTTTTGCTTGGCCCATGTCTCGCGCGAGAAAGCGTTTACCGAACAGGCCCTTAGAAAGGGCTTAGAGTAAATAAGCACTAAATAAGCACTCTAAGCCCACTAAGAATTTGGGATATTTTCCTGATGCAGTCGTTGTCGGCTACGGCGCCCTCACAGTTGTCTTTTACACTGAGTCGAGTTACCCCACGCGCAATGAGACTCTCGGCCTCCCACACTGCCTCGGTATAGCATAGACTGTACAACACCGGACAATGATCTTTATATATCCTCTCCCCCAGTTTGTTTCGCGCATACTTTGTAATGCGTGTGTCATTGCACTAAAATCAAAACCGGCCCTCACACTACAATATTTTGTAATAATAATCACCAATCAGGAGTCTCCTGATATGTGTATGTGTCGAGTACGTGAGGTAAACCATTGGCAGCTCGGATATTGTAGGGTACTCGCGGGAAGGCCCTCCTCTTACACTCAGACTCGTGCCCGATTGATCTGGTAACGCGAGACGAAAGTAAGTTGAAGAAGTAGGACATAACCTATAGTATAGATACATCTCGGACACAATCGTTTTTGCCTAC
Organism: Lactarius hatsudake; assembly: GCA_024734325.1. Taxonomy (NCBI): domain Eukaryota; kingdom Fungi; phylum Basidiomycota; class Agaricomycetes; order Russulales; family Russulaceae; genus Lactarius; species Lactarius hatsudake. The sequence continues at coordinate 1,378,131 of JANSJP010000002.1, read as the reverse complement.
CAACTTCTCTGTCAACATGGGGATGCCCGCGTTTCATCTGAATCGAAAGAAGGATGGCTGGGCAGTTCCGTCAAAGTTAAACGTTAAACAATTGCATTATTGTATTACACTTTGCAAAACGTTAGCGGGCGTCTACAATAAAGGGAGTATATACGGTTGCGCAAGCTTGCGCTACCAATCATTGAGCCTCTTGCAATCTGGCCGAGCTAGGTTGACGCCACCTCGTAGTAAAGGGGGTAATATTTGTCCGCCGAGGATGGTCGTTCGTACAATAGGCTCTACCTCGTGGGTCGACACGCGGCCATACCATACACCAGCGCCTTGTGGCATGTAAATCTGTACCATATCCCGTCTATCAGCACGGAGCGGGCCTCGCTCTGACCAAAGGAGAAAAGCCGTACGATAACATTCCCCGCGTACTTGTGTCCGCCGATGTGGGAAGTCTTGAGAATCAGCGCCCTCTTCGTGAGACCGTTGTCGAGTTCCTGGAGCCTCCGGTTCAACTCGGCTTCCTTCTCATATCCGTCGGCAAAATTCTCCAGCGGGGGCCCGGTCGGGTCATCCAGTTGTGTGTGAACGTCCCAGCCTTCGCGCTCCAGAGTTTCTGAGAAAGCTGAAAGGGGGAAAACGCGTCCGGTAAGCGGTTCCTGTCAAATTGCCCACGAGGCGAAAAAGAGAACTTTACCATACTCAAGTTTAGGCGCCACCACCGCGCACCGGGCGTCTCTCCTCCGATGGGAACCTGTTGTCCATTGCTACGGGTTCAGCCCGGAGATAGATAGGAGACACGTGGGAACACACGTGTGTCGAGTAAGAAAGCGCTCACAGATCAGAATCACGCAGGCATATGGAATAACCCAAGACTTCACTGCGCTTGACCCGGACGAAGACCCCTGACGCGAGACACTGGGGTTAACCGAGTTCCGCCACAGGTCGCGGGCTCCATCCAGGGAGCGAGGCACTTCGGCAACGACCTTGTAATCGGGAAAAATGAGGACGGTCTCGTGGTCATATTGTTTTGATAGGGTGTCGTGGCTGCCATTTAGAATGGACACGACATGTGTTTCAGAGTCTTTAAAGATGCCGGCGACGCCGTTTGGCAGATGCAGCGAGGTACTATTAGGTGTACCAGGTAGAGTGCCAGGGGTGGAAAAGCCCGTGAGTGCGGTGGGTGCGGCTCCCTCGATGGCGGCGAGGTAAGAGGCTAATGAGCCTTGTTCACTGGTGACTGAACGTTTCCAGTCGGATTTACCAGTAGAAATGACAACCTGGATGGAGTTATCAGATAACCAAAAATAGAAAACCCGTCTGCACCACGGACTTGTCTGCGGTAGGGCCTCACCGACCCTAACATTTCGGAAGTCCTGTCTATCATCGACGCTATCCTGTGTGGATACTCCTCGTGTCCTGTGGATCGTTTTCATTCAGCACGCGAAGTAAATAGGTGCAATATTTTTTGCTTGCCATCCTCGCAAGGGTTGGGGCAATTTCTGCAGTCAGCGAAGGACACGGGTACTCCAGCTGCTTCAAGGGCACCATGAGATTGCTCTAGGTTGTCTGTTGGGTTGAGCAGAATTGCAACCAGTTGTTTAAGGCGGTTCATGGGAGTAGTGAAGTGGACGTATGTAAAATTATTTATTAAAATAAGATCTGATAAGATGCCTAGAACGTCAAGCCCCGCCCGGCCTAGTTTATCCCCATTCGTCTGGAACGAAAGGTGTAACGAGGTCGTACACGTCTGCGTTACGCCCCCGCGGTGGCTTAGTGGTCCGGCCCATGAGTCTACCGATCAACGCACGCCCTCCTCTCCGTCGCACTTCTTCCTCCCCAGCCGCGGGTGTACTTTCATTTGGGTAAAACTGGTCCACCATCTTTGCGAGCCGTCGGACCCCGCTGGATGTGTCACCAAGGGCACGTCTTGAATCTTCCAAAGCCGACGCCAAATACATTGCCATGCTGGGCATCGTTATTGGTAATTTTGGTAACGGCGTTCTTGAAGTCGCTGGAATGGTGTAGTATTTGGACACGTGCGATTCCGGACCGTCACTAAGCAGGGTTGGCAGGGCCGATAGATTATACGAATACGGGAGCACGTTCACGTCTCCGTTCATATAACGGTGTTCGGGAGGCGGCGGATAATCGATGGTGAGGTATATAACCGTTCGCCAGTCAGGTGAAGCGCGGTGAACCTATCACGATCAGCATTGTCGTTGTCATCATAAAGAAAGGTGTACCTTGAAAAACTGGATCACCGTTCGCAGCCTCAGCTCTCCTTTCGTAGCGGCTATGGCCTCAGTGGAGGGTTCAATTTGCGTGGCACTCAATTTTGCCATTAGCTTTAAGAGTTGCCGCCAGCTCGGCGCTTGAACGTGCATCGGGGGGCATTTACCGTAAGGAAGAGCGATGATGTTGGGTAAAGGATCTCGCATGATGAAAACGTCCATAGGAGGCATATGAAACCCAAAAGCTAAAGCCAAATAAGATGAGCACAGCATGGGTTTGATCGCCGAATTCATCAATACTCACAGACGCCGTAGAGAAGCTCTGGCTCTACGAATTGGTTGGGAGTTACAAACGTCCGTGAAGCTTGAGGTGAAGCAGAAGGGGATTTTTCTGGATCCTCTTCCTCGGAAGGAGATAACGAAGGTGTCGGGGACCCTGGTCTGGGACTAGTTCCCTGCGCCGATGATGACGTCTGCTGAGGAGGTACAGTTGTACTTGTTTGGTGCGGGACGGAGTGTTGTTCATCGGTGCGTGTCGGTGTGGGTGATGCATGTGGAACACGTCCCGTTGCGTCAGATTCGGGATGTGGCGTTGCTTGGGGGAGACCATTGATAAACCCCGAAACATTACACTATGTGTATACGTACCTGTGTCCTTTACGATATCAGCATAGCGAGGCAATTCACGGTCCTCAATCTGTTTGAGGTCCATATTGTGACTAGACAGAGTTGTCGGCGTGCTGCGACCGCTTTCATATTCGGCTTCCAATTTCCGAGCATATGCTTCGTCTTCTTTAAGCTGAACACCAGGTAACGATGCCAATGACGTAGAGCTGTCCACTCGTACTGGGGTTTGCTTTGGGCTGTACGGGTGTGTTCCCAGCGGCCTTGTCGAAGAGGATGTGGGTAAACGATCACTTTCTGTAATAGTCGCCCGGTTAGGCTGTGGCTTTAGGAGCGGTGGACGTGCAAAATCGAGGAGCGACTCTTCTAGCGCCCGAGCAAGTTCCTCATCCTGGGAAAGAAGAGACTCCGCATAATCTCTCTCTGCACGTGCAGACAACTTCAGCGCGAGCTCCAGTTCTTCATCCTCGTTCACGGTAGGTTGTTCAAGCGGCGAATCCGCGGGAGAACTTAAAGAAGGTAAGATTAACGAGGCCGCATCGGTGTTTAGCGACACCTTCTCACGAGGCGTCACGGGGAACGGCAAATAACTGGGTGTCGCGATGACTGAACTAGAGCGCGCCGCGTGTGGTTTCGGCGGCAGCACCGGAGGCGGCTGCTGGGGTCGTGCGTTGAAAGGTGGTGATGCACCCCGAGGTAATGGTGGGGGTGGTTGGGACTTGGACCGTGGAGGTGGCGGTGTGTGATAATGAGGAAGTGAAGGCATGAATGGTGGTGGCTTGGGCGGTAACATTGGGGACATAGATGGTGATATTACTGGAGCCTTTGGTGGGAGTGGAGGTAATGCGGCATGGTGCTGGGGTGGTAATGGTGGCGGCGGCGGAGGTGGCATCGGTGCCGGGATGCCATGATAGGGTGAAGGGCTCACATAGTAGTATTCTGGTACGCCGCCGACTGGGGAGATAGTAGCAGAGACCTTGCTCGTCTCGCTGCGTGTTCCGTGATCAGCCTGGGAAAACAGTGGACTGTCAACACCACTAGCAACTGAGATGGTCTGCCGATGTCTGTAGCCGGGGATTAGGCTAGGTGGAATCGCCGCATCCCGCGGGAACGAAGGTTGAATAGGTCCTGGCGCCGTTGAGGCACGATTTTGCCTCGTATATACGTCACTTGGGTGCCGTTGATAGGCCATACCAGAGGAGGAGGAGCGATCACAGGGGTTGGTCCAACTGCCTTGAATTTGTCGTCGTCCAACGATGGGAGTAGTTCGGGTTCAGGCTCAGGGGGTGGCTGCAATGGGACTGGTGTGACTAGAGCATAATAAAGGAGAACGTTGCTTCAATGCGACAGGACCGAGGGGCATAATGGCGAATTTGCCCTTATTCAGCTTTCACAGCGCTCACCCCAGGCGCTCGTCCACGTGCAGAGGGCGCGGTCTGGTAAACTAAAACCGATAAATGCGTGATGAAATGACCTCGAATAACTCTAGCATACAAAATGCAGGAAGGACAATGCGAAATAGGTCGTGATGAAGAACTGGAGAGAACGTGGGAGATATGTTGGGGCTGATGATGATAGTAGAGAAGGCGCATAGCACAAATAAAACAGAATGCAACAGAGTGACTCGCCATGATTAAAACGTAAAAGATGAAAATGCGCGACTTGCGTGTGTATGTTAACTAATTTATGGCATCCAGATACCACGACTGGCGATGAATCATCGGGCGGTGATCGCTTTCGCCTTACCAAGGACGGAAGTATGTGCAGTAGATGTTTTAAACCCCAGCTCGCGCATAGTCGCTAGCAGATCGGCCTTCTGCAGCGGCTTCGAGAGCGACGCGGCGAAGAGTGTACTCGCTTCGCCCATGTCGGCACCACTGTAAGCGCTGACGGCTATGATGGGTGTGCTCGTATTTTTATTGTTGGTGCTTTTGATATACCGCGCGGCGCTCTCGCCATCGACTGTGGACATCGTGTCAGGGGGCCTTTGCAACTTATCCGAAGCGATATGCATACTCACCGACCGGCATATGAAGGTCCATCAAAATGCAATCAAATTCTACGGCATTCCGGTTAGTGCGAATTGAAAGAAGAGTGTATTCAGACACTCAACTGATGTCACCCATCGCGACGCCAATCGCCTCAGAACCGTCCGCAACAACCACACACCGGCAGCCCAGTCGGCTGAGAAGTGTCTCGATGATCTTTGCCGTAATAGGGTTATCTTCTGCGAGCAGACAAGTCACAGCGCGATCACTTGGGTCGGGGCCTCTCTTGAGGTCGATCGAGGCCACTGAGGACGGAGACGTATTGACCTCAAAATGACTAGACGCGTGTCCGATGGAGGCGGGCCATGCGTCAGACGAGCCGTCACCCATACTTGATGAAACAGACGCAGTGCGTAGGCGACTAGGCATGGTGTTTCGGCGACTAAGATCGGACTCTATGTGACTTTGCTTGAATCGCTCGACAGCGCCAAATTCGGACGGTTTGCGGATATGACTGGCAACACTGCCAGGAGTGGATGGTGGAACACTGCCGCGAGAAGGTGACGACGCGATAGAAGAGGTGGACGTAGCAGGAGACGGGGGGTTCGTCATTGCCGATTTTCCATCGAACGAAGTGACTACACTCGATGGGACTTTCTTCTTCGTGGACATGCTGCGATTCCGAGTGTGCACCCCGCCAGATTCGGAAAGTGTGTGTGTGATTGGTGCCATCTGGTCTGTCCGCAGTTTCCGTATCACATCATCGTTAGCTTGTTTGAGCACCGGTAAGTTTTTGAAGCTGAAGGCCCCAAACTCGTCGTCGGCGGGTGTGGACGCTTCGCGCCCTCCTCGGGGCACTGAAATAGCCTCGGAATGTGGGATATCGATACCAACGGCATTATGCTGTTGGGAACATTGTGATGTGGGTACGGGCTGATCATCCTCAAAGAGCTGAAGGATTGCACCACGCGGGTCGAAGTAGTCAGTCGATTCGGGATCAGTCACTTGAGGGATAAACGCAGCCTCGGTCGTTGTGACCTTTTCCCATTCGATACCAGTAAACCATGGATGTGCTTTGACCTCCTCAGCCCCATTGGTCCCGAGACGTCGGATAGGATCCAAAGACATCAGTCTTTCCATGAGATCCCGTGCTTCGGGTGAGTAGTCAACGTACTCTTCCAACCACTCAATTCGTCTGGAAAGGATATTCTCAAAGACTCTCTCAGGGGTTTCGTCGTGGAAGGGAGGAGCACCATAGAGGAACTCGTATGTGATAACCCCGAGCGCCCACTGTCGGGTTCTGTCAGCCGCAACCCAATCGCATACTTCAAAAAAAAGGAAAACAGCCTACCCAATCAACAGTGGCATCGTCACCACGAAGACCAAGGATTGTTTCTGGAGCTAGGTAATCTGGCGTACCAACAAACTTCTGTTCGCCGGGGGGTGTGCCACTTCCTCCGGGTGAAGAGTGTGAACGCAGGTCGGTAGTCAATTCAGTAGCGAACGATTGCAGTGGGCTATCGTTCATCTGACTACCAGCTCGACGCGCGAAGAAGTTAGGAAATGTATCAGATCCACTGGACTCACTGACATCGTCTGTGGAGGATAGAAATGAATTCGTTCTTTGGCGGTACACCGGAGCCGGTTGTTGATTGAAGTACGAACCTCCACCAATGAGGTCGGTGGGAATTAGAGGCGAGGACAAGTACGCTGAGTCCATGGATGGCGGGCGAGAGTGTGGACTGTAACGGGTTCGTGCTGCGCGTCCTCCCCGCTCCAACGGTACGAGTTGAGCTTCACGGGTTTGGCGCCCGAGGAGACCAATCCTGCTCAAACCAAAGTCGGTAAGCTTGAGATGACCATGTTGGTCGATAAGGAGGTTATCTGGCTTCAGATCACTGGTATTCGGGAAGAATAAGCCAAACGAACTCGACGAGGGTTTGTGTCAGCGCACCGATGAATAATACCTCTCTGATGCAGATAATCCAAGCCAAGAACGACTTCGGCAACGTAGTTCTTCGCCCACTCCTCTGGAAGCGCGCCTAAGGACTTGATAAGCGCCGCACAGTCGCCACCGTTAAGGTATTCCATGACCAGATACAAGTTCTCTTTGCTTTGGAACGTGAAAAACAGCTTTGCTACGAATGGGGACTCGGCCTGTTTCATTAAAATCATACGCTCGGCCTTCACGTTGGTAATCTGATTCTTCGCTATCATGTCCGCCTTTTTCAGTACTTTGATGGCATAATAATCGCCAGTGGCTTTCTTTTTGGCCAAGAAAACCGAGCCAAATGCGCCTTTACTGATAGGCTTGATGATCTCGAAGTCTTTGATCGATGTCGGCGTTGCGCGCGAGAGTGGAGTAGCAGAAGGAAGACGAGGCGAAATTGGTCCCCCAGATATGGGCTGAATCACCGGGCTGAGGATTGGATTAATGGTTGAGTGACGGCGATGCGAGCGACGAGAACCCGGAAGTTCGAGTGGTGAGTTCAAAGGGGAAACCTGTTGGGAAGCTTCCAGATTCTGGACTGACTTTCGAGGACGCACGGTTTTTGTGACACTGTCGTTTAGATCCATGTGTGGCGGGTTGCAATCGTCCGGGGAATCGGACGCAATGATCGGAGCGGCCAACGCCAAGGGAGACGATACAGAGGACGGCGTCGACGAACGCGTCTGCAACGATATTCCTTGCCACGCGTACGTCACAGGTAAAGGTTGGGGAGCAGGCGATATGAGGGGGAATGTCTTGTCTGTCGAGACAGCAGGAATCGGTGGAGTGGAAGCCAAAGGAGTTGGGTCCGAGGGGGCGGCACTTCCACCTCCACCGTAAGCATACTCAGACGTGGTACTGGATCGGTCGTCCTCTGCCTGCAGATTCTCCTCGTAACACTCTGTACTTTCATCAGCTGGTCCTTCCTCTTCGTCGTCGTCATCATCATCAGCCGCTTCCAAGGCCAACGCAACGCGTTCCTCCCACTCTTGTCGTACCTTTTCAGAATAACGGATAGTGTTCTGAAGGCGTACGACTGTATCGATCTTCTGACGCATCACTCGTTCAGCATCCTGTACCAGTTGTCCGAGCCCGTTATCTGACGCGGTTGGTTTCAACCAATTACGGAGTTGCGTGATTTTCCTTTCTGAGCCAGGAGATAAAAGGCGCTGCCGCTCAATCGGCTCTTTGGATTCGTCCTCCTTCAACGCAGGGACTGAGATCTCGAGTGCAACTTGTAAAGTATCATCGAGTTGTTCGAGTAAACGGCGTTGCATCTTCTTGACACCAAAACGCTGCATCTTATTGATGCGGAAAAGTTGTAAAGGTGATGAAGAAATGGGGGAACTGGATGGTGAGAGAATGGGGAGTCCGCGGTACTCCGGAATTGTTACAGGGGACGAGCGATCCAAAGCAGTGGAGATGTCGCGAATTGTGTTACGCAGTTCCGATATTGACTCGTTGCACTCGCCAATCTCTGCCTCCAAGCGGTGAGTTTCACTACAGGTCTCGTTATGCTTCTCAAAGTACCACTGCGGGATGCTATTCTCGCAGATGCGACACAAGATAGGCGTAACATTGATGGGCCTTGCAAAAGGTAAAGGTGTTGAGGACTCCTCGACCTTATTCTCAGGTGAGTGCTCCACGGGGTCAGGGACACTTGAGGCCGGGGGTTGTGTATTAGCATCTTCCTCGACGTGAATGGAGGGCTGCAGGTACTCGGGGGATCCACAGGGCTTGATCACCCACATCGTATGCGAGAGTGTTCCCTCTTCCCTGTCGGTCATCAACATACCCTTCCCTTCCATGGACTGGTAGAGCGCGCTGTTTGGATCGTCTCGTTCGTCGAGAGGTTCTACCCGAAGATAAAACCGAACCTCAACAGTGTGGGAGTCGTCCTCTCGCAACGTCTGCGTTGCAACCTGAAATACAGACACATCCTGAGGGGCAAGAAGCCTAGATATTCGCGTGCGTTGTAGCTCGTCAGGGTCCGTGCTAGGTGCCGTTAGGCGCAAACACAACTAAGACACGCTCAAGACGTACCCAACAACAACCTCCCATGCGTAGTTGAGCCACATAATATGGTCTCCGTCCAGGTTGAGCTCCATGACAATATTACGATTTTGGGCTGTCTCAGCTTGTAACCGCAATCGCTCTGTCGCCAACACTCGCGCCGACTCAGCTGTATCTAAGGCTTTCGGTAATGCCTTCGATGGCTCAGGCGGCGCCAGGGACAAGGATTGAATTTCATCTCGTGGCCGCTTGCCTTGGCTTGTTGGTCGGGATAGACGTAAACGGGGATCTTCTTCGGGGGCTAGCCGAGGTGTTGGGGCAGGCGGAGGGATGTGGTCGTCCGCAGGTTTCATCACGAAGAGGAGTGCTTCATCTTGCTCGTCATCGTTGTCATCAAAATTCCAAAACTGCTTCTCCGCTTCCCACCATTCGACCACGCGACTGAGACTGGCGACTGCGAGGAGGACCTGTACATACCAGTTCCGGCCATGCCAATCTGGGTGGTCGTCCCACGCTTTACCAATCAGTTGCACCCTTTGTACGATGGTCTCGACACTCTTGGGCTGCGATGTGAGCTGAGCAACAGTCATATCAATGACGTCGGTCGCAACAGCTATGAGTTCATAGAGATTAGTCATGATAGGATCAACAGGGTTGTCAATAAGGATGCGGGAAGAACGGCGGTTGGTCGCTGAAGCGGGATTGGAAAGAGACTCGGAGAAGCTGGAATGGTTGTTCGGGGGAAGAGGGGAACGAGAGCGAGAGGTAGAACGGGAACTATGACCAGAACGGGTGGGACGTATGGGAATGTGGATAGAACGCGATAGACGGCGAGAAGCAATACCACCAGATGACCAGGAAGTATCCGCAGAGGCGCCTTGTTTGCGCGGGCTGGTGGTCGCTTCACTCGCTTGGGAAGATCCGGCCGCAGTGTTTGGTGCGGACGCAGGCGAAGGACCCGGAACCTTGTCCCAAGAAATAGTAGCCTGCCTGCGGATAAGACCAGGACTAGAGGAAGATAGCGAGGCTGCAAGAAGTCCGGGAGAAGAAGAGGAATGAGTTAGAGTTGGCGGGCTGCGACTGGTGCTGTCGGACGCACGGTGTCGACTGTGATTTCCCTCTAGCTCGGCCACATAACCGCCGTCTGAACTGGCGTCATCCGAGAGAAAGGCTGAAGTCTTTGGCTCTGCCTGGCGGAGGACAAATGCCTCACGGAGTGGGTCAGGATCGGAGGATTGTTGGTCACGTTCGCGCTCTCGCTCTCGTTGCTCTCGTTCAAGCTCCCGCTCGAGCTCACCCTCACGGAGCCTCTCTTCAAAGAAGGAGGTGATAGAGTTTGTCACACGTTGTAGCTCTTTGTCGCACTCCTGTTTAGCGGCCTTGAGGCGCCTGGTTACGTGTCGGCGGACAAAAGGCATGGAGACGGTATTCGATCCGGAGCCATGAGCACTACTAGAGCTGACGGAAGGGGCAACTACGGGTGGAAGCGCATGCTCGGGGGAGAAAACGAGTGGGCTTGGGGGCTGGCGACGGGGAGGGAGAGGCTCGGACATGAGCGACGAGGGGTCGCACGCCCCAGGGAAAGGGGAGGAGAGAACAGAGTGGAGGATAAGGAGGGGGTTGAGAAGTAGAAGATGATGAAGGAGAGAAGAAAGAAAAGGGAGAGACGGTCAAGCAGAGGCGAGGGAGCTGGAGGAGATCATTAGATGGCTGCTGACCACTCAGGGTCACCCTGTCCCGGGTCCTTCAACTTCCCTCCGCGGGTCTACATGTTACTTCTCCCAATTCGTGGGCTCGCTATACGCCCGGTCCTATTCTCAAAGCCTGCAGTCCTACAGTCTGCTTCATATGTTATTACCCGCAGAAGCCGCGACGTAGCCAAGTCCTACGAGTTCACCAGTGATGGCACGGACACCACCGAGACCGCCACCAATAACAGCAATAACGGTATGGATCAAATCACCAATATCCTCGACAATGCTGCCATGTTGGAGTCGCCTCAGTCGAATAAATTCAGTAGTGAGTTGCTTCTCGTCTCCACACCTCCACTCATCTTTCTTCGTCACGTCCATAGCTGGTACAAAATATGAACGTGCTCGCAGGGGCAGATTACCCAGAGACCAATACGTACGTTACCGTTCTGTGGATGCCTATTACTCTCCTCATTTAGAAACAGTTTTTGAAACCTACGGACCTTCTGCCTCGCGAAGACCCTTTTCGGCGAAAGCGCGCCCTACTCGGTCCAGGCGCTGCCGAGTCTCGTCGGGGCGATTGGTTCCACCAGCTAGATATCGATCCCCTGGACGAAGCCACGAATCCCCGACTGTTATCTTACTTCGTAACTGACATGGGAAAGATGAAAAGTCGCGCGGAAACCAAGTTGACATGGCGCAATCAGCGGCGTCTGACCAAAGCGGTACGCAGAGCGAAGATGATGGGTGTCATGCCTATCCTCAACAAGCGTGTATCTTCGTACCATAGAGATACCGCACTCTAGACCGAGTCTTTACTCGTATATCATTTTCAGGACTTTCCTCTTTCCGTCTTATCTAGGCTCGACTCTGTCAGAACACGCCTTGGAACACGCCACTTCGGCCGGAGGTCAGGTACATGTTCAAAAAAAAAAAGTCATCGTCATCACTTGCTCGGGGATTGCTGAAGCGGGGATTGCGCCCCTCAGTAGAGCAAGATCTTACCGAAACTAGCCATCGCTCCGCGGAACGTTTGATCGCAAATTCTGTCAATTTGCTTGGCTAGAATAACCTAGATCTCGGTGGCTGATCGTATCATCGACTGAATCTTCGCAATTTACCCAAGAGCTGCGAACTCAGAGACCCACCTGACATCATAAGGTGAGGGATTCGGCCACTGCTTTCGGAGCGGCTGGGGCTAGGGCCCACAGTGGCTCCATTGAGGTACAGTACTACATGTCAGGCCCGGTCAGGGTCGGGGTGCGCACTGCGTACACATGAACACCTTCCGTGTTCTACTTCCATGGAATCAATCCCACCCAAGCCTAGAGATTTAGAGTACGTGCGAATTATTGTAATCTTAAGCTCAAACGCCGTGGAGCCAGCTTGGCCCCACAGGCTCATAACTCCGAAAGGAGCATGGTTCCCAAATTTTGGACCACCTGATCTCCCACTGCTTTCTCCACGGCTTCTTCTAGGTGTCGTTTTGGATCTTGTTTTCCAACGTGACGAGTTTTGAGTTGATCGTCTGTGAGCGTTGCTTCTTCTTGCAGTGACTTGTTGTACGCTCCGGACAACCCGAGCATCGACTGGCGTTTGTCAGCGCAGTGACAAGTCCCAGACTGGGGTACGGACCTTGATCGCCTTTTCGTTACTCTCCTTGTGTAGCTTGAAGTCCCGCAACTTCAATCCTTCCGTCCAGTTCCGTTTGTGCAGGTTCATAAGCATGGTTTGCTCAAGGTCCGTCTTGCGATAGTTGACTACTATTGAGTAATAGTGTCTGTTCAAGCCGTGGATCAGAGCTTGAATTGAAGGCTTGTTAATATGCCCAATGTTAGATGTCGTCTGACGAGGTTCTTGGCCCGAAAGAACTGATTGGGGCGTAATAGTTCTGAAGGCATCGATCACAACCTTGCCCTTGACCGATTGGATAGGGTCAACGACCACTGCAACAGAGCGAGAATCCAGAGATTCAAAGGACTGCGAAGGAATCAGATCACTGACACAAAGGAAACGGAAAACACAAACTTGTTGCGTCTGGACATCAACACTCGACAACCAGCATCCAAAGCCCGGGTGCGAATGATACCAGCCGACGACCATTTCTGGTCTGGTGGGAAATCAGAAGGGCAAGCAACTGAGAAGACGTTCCGAGACGCACCGACCAGTCTGCTTGAGCATTTCAAGCATTTTGGCTTGGAAAACATGATCAACGGACTCTACGGAAACAGTAGTCCCTGACTGGGGCATTGCAAAGACGTCGATCACTTGAATGGTGTATTCGTCCACAAATTCGCCGAGCATTAGACCCATAACTTCCATTGGGACACCTGCTCTGCCGTGTTTTAACATCTACAGGAACTATAAGTGTCGAAGCAGGTAGAGCAGGTCGTAACGAACCTTGAGCAGAGCAAGGGATGAGATGTGTATAACTTCGCCACTGAAGAAGACGCGTTCGTGAAAGTATGAGGCCTTAGAAGATTACGCACTTGTCTGGCACTGTCGATTCTTGAGAAGGACCTCCACCTTGATTGCCTCGTACTGCTTGGGCAAGCATACGCTCGAAGTTTGCATCCATGATGGTTCTCGTACTCTGAAGCTAACGCGCTGACGCGTTCAAAAACCAAATCCGCTTAACAGAGCGAGTGATCGGGCCGGGGGTTACCGGCGCAACATGCCCACCAGCGAACTCACAGATGCACTGAATCCGTTTGTAGGGCAGCAACAGCAGCAGCAACAACAGAGCTATTCAGAACAACACACCTACACTCAGCCTTTTCAGGCTGCTCCCCCACCACAGTCGTCATCTTTTGTCCCTCATCGCAGCGAGCTAGAGTATGCCATCTCGGAACCGCCTCCACCTCCCAGGTGCTGCTCTTCCTGTACATTTGTCTCGATCCAACTATCTCACTTTTCGGGTCTAGGCCCAAGGTGGATGCCGCACATCTCGTGCAGGAGCTTCTCCGCGCTTTGAATGTTACGCGAGAAGCGCAGGCGAGCGAATACAGGCGAAGGTTGGCCTGGGAGGAAGAGCTTGAAGCTAAATATCAGCAACGACAAGCGGAGATGGAGATTCAACTGGCCGAGATGAAGCGAGAAATAGCCTGCCTCAAGATATGCGTTTCCTCGTTACTTGACCAACAGCCTCATGACACAACACAAGCCAGTGGTTCTGTGTGCCCACATGAAGCGTCTGGTGTGGCTAATTCGGAGGGGTCTTCCCGTCAGAGCACTATGGTTGAACGCATGTCCATCGATGCACCATCCCCGTCGGCTTCTCCCATCTCACCGAGCGGGAAGGGGCCAACCCCCTCCCCCAACGACGGAGAGAGTGATTCGGAAGACTCTGAGAGTGAAACGTCTCAATCACTTAACGGGCCGCGACCTCAAAAGCGCACAAATAATCATGACAAGAGATGTTACACCATTCAGGTACTCTCAAGCCCTTACCCTTTGATGACTCCTAAAAAGACCTTTGCAGACAGCTATGCGTAGACACATTTATCGTGTCTTGGGTGTTAGCCCCGAAGACGGACTACCTCACAGTCACCACGAAGGTCTGCCGTTGAGCGTCAAGGAGCCTGTCCGCTTCGTGTGGGAAAAGACGATCAAGCAATCGAAGCACAATGCCCAAATGAAGGACCGCGTCTTGGCCGACCTAAGAGCCAATCGTAGACTTTACAGACATGTCCCAGAGGCCGATTTCTCAGCCAAGTCTGTCTCATCTGCTTTCGACCAAGCGTTCTCGACATTTCGCCAAAAATACAAAGCACAATTAGACCCAACGGTATCGTTGACCGTGAAGACGAGAGAAGAACACAAAGCTATGAAGTCGCGCCGTCTACACCGCAAAAAATTCGTTCGTATCTCCGTTGAATTGATTGGCCCATTTATATTTATGGGCTTCTCTAGAAGCGAGATCCAACGGATCGCCATGCGGGAAAGAACCCAGGCCTTTGCTCATTCGACTTTTGACGGTGCCATGGAACTTGAGTGCATGTCGTCTGAGGAGTCGGACGAAGACTCAAAACTAGGCGTCACGAAGGACAAAGTACTCAAACTACGAGGGATACCCTGGCGGAGTAACAGGTTACTCAAGTTTTATTCTGTTCTTGATGAAGATGACCGTTTAGACAAGAGTTTGAGACCGAAGCGTGGCCTTGGGAGACGCGACAGGGATGAAGGTCCACCGAAGGATGGCCTAACGATCCCACCGAAAGGGGTCGCCAGCTGGATGATCAGCCGACGGTGGCTGCGCGATGTGCAACTAGCACACCCAGAAGTGCTACGGGCGGTACAGGAGCTCGTGTACGATCCTCCGGGCTTTGATTGGACAAAGTTCGATGCACTGGGTTACGAAACCGACGACGAACGTATGACTATTGACAGTAATACTCATCGGCATGGAGGAGCACAGTTCGCACCACATTCGTCAGCATTTCCAGGCAGCACCACTAGCTACGCTCTTGTTGATGCCCTAGCTCCCGCGTCATTAGCACCATAAGGACACTGATAATGGCTATCAAGTACATATTTTTCTGTACTATATTGTAACTGCCGTACTACTCGCAAGCGCTACAAGTTATCATGACGTCACACATTCGTCACTCGTCACAAACGAGTCACATACATATTGAGGTGCTACAACTAGCATTTAGTTGGCACTCATTTCAAAACTCATGCTGAAAGAGCTCAGCGCAGATGTCGCAGAGTGTTCCTTAAACCTATCGGAGACTGTCTCGTGTAAGCGCACTCATTCAATTTGTTTGCTGCATCGGTTTTCGAGTACATTTGCTAGTTCGCAGCCGGGCTAAAGAGTTCGTCGAACTTCATGAACAGGTCCAGGTGTGTATGTCACTCTTGCGGCCCTTTACAAGCTCACGATCTGCAGACGGGTCTGGGCTTACTAGACTCCCTCGAATCTTTTCTTTCCACATTTCAGAGGGACCTCTCCGCCGTATCGGGGCAAATATCTGATTTACAGTCGCGTAGCCGGGACATCGAAGACAGACTGAAGAGTCGTAAAGTAAGTCTCTGTCCCCATTTCTACCCCAACTAACCTTCCCGGTTCTAATTCGAACGGTGTCTACTGTAGAAAATTGAAAAACCGTTGGCGAGCCTCATCTCTGACGTCACGCTTTCCCCTGGTGTCGTTAACACAATACTTGACACGGACGTCGGCGAGTCATGGCTTCACACGATCTCAGACTTTGAACTGCGGCTCGAAGGGCTCAAGGTGCGTGGGCGTGTGCGCGCTGCTCGAGATTTGGGCGAAGTCGCGGAGGGCTTGCGGATCGTGGTATGGCTTTCCTTTGGTGATCCCAGCTCCTAACTCGAACAAGACGATATGGACTTGCAGGCGGCTACGAAAATACGCGCATTTTTCCTCGCTCTCCTGCAGCCCATCCGTGCGAGCATGACCACGAACATGCACGTAGTGCAAACGACCGTGTTTCTCAAGTACCGTCCTCTGTACGCGTTTTTGATGCGGCATGCTCCAAACGTGGCCACGGAATTGCAGAAGGCTTATGTCGCCACCGCACGCACGTATTATGAAACAGGATTTCGACGGTATATGAGGAGCCTTGGGTGGGTCAAGGTCAGTGGGCATATACTCCGACCCCGAGTTTCATCTGCTGAGATATTCCGTGTAGGGAAGGACAACCGAGAAGGACCCTGGATTGGTATCGGCACTTGACGGTCCAGAAAAGCAGACAGAGGCGCACCTCGAACGATTACGCCATTCTCGGATCGAAGGGCCTGGTGCTACACTAACCTACATGGCCGATGACAAACTATATGTTAGTTATTCCTAAGGGCTAAATGTTCCACTGTCAGATGTTCTGACTTTCCTACCTCCTTTTCGCGCATCAGAAAGAGGATGTGGAGGCTCTCCTTCGGTCAGCCCTGTTGGTCTTGATGGACAATGGAACCTCAGGAATACGTCTTTGTCACCACCTTCTTCGCACCCGAGCCAAGCCTGCCACCTCCCGACACGCCGCGGGTTGTCAGTAGCCACCTTTTTTCGCCCACTTCGCTTTCAGCAACTTTGCCCGGGGATGACGCGGTTTCTAACCCCGCCACTGACGTCGTTCCGGAGACTCCGAAGCAGCGTACCGAGAGCGTCTTCAGCAATGAGGGTCTACGTCCGTCACCCCAACTCTCGAAAGAGGATCAGACCGCTCTAAATGCCGTCTGGAAGCAAATCATGGACCCCGCCCTGGATCACACAAAGGTCTGGTCCCGTCCCCCACTGTCGTGTAATTAGTACACGCTGACAAGTGCAGGCATTCGCGCAAGTTGCGTTGGAACCTCTACCACCTGTGATCCCCCTCCTCATAATGATCCGGCTCACTGAAGAGGTCATGGGCGAGGTTCAGAAACGCGGCTGTCAACCATTGGAAACCGTTCCTTTTTGGCCTTCGTTTGCAGATGTGGCCACTCTTCCAGAAATCGATGACGGTCCAAATCGAGGGGCTTAAAACTGTTGCGGAAGGGGCCGCAGGAGGCTACTTTCGCCGCGCGACGTCGACAAGCGATGCCACCGTTGCCACCGTAAGTAACCTTTTTTTTTTTTGTCATGTAGGAACTTTGGGTGTTGAACTGAACTGGCGCATAGATTTGCAGGCGATATGTGGTCCTGTTTCTCTGCCTTGTAATGTTGACCGAGCAGAACGAGGAAACCATGATCTTCTCCAAGTAAGGGCATTCCGCTTCTACCGGAGGGAGTACCAGTGTTGAATGGTTCCACATAGTTTACTCCGTCTCCGGCAGGAACTCACGAAACTAATCGAAACGCACACGGACAAAATTTCTGAGGCTTCCGCTAGAGCAAGGGCTCGATCAGCAGCGTATGAACAACTCCTCCAAGGTCTAATGGTACGTGTCTACTAATGGCCCGCTTGTCCGTATGTCGAACCGTTTGCCCTGATAGCGCGCCTTCCGTGCCGCCCCAAATCATTCGAGGGCACAAACCGAGCTGGTCTACTGGCGGGAGAAGGAAGAGGGCGCACGCAACCAGTCGTTCAGTAGACCGCAATAACTTATCGGTGACGGTTATATCTGTATATAGTATTAAAGAGAGGAAAAGCGGAGGTAGCCATGCCATGCGAATGAAAGAGGCTTTTAAATAACTTAGCTACTTGGAGCATCATGCCGAAATTCTGCTGACCGCCGAGCGATGATTTTCGGATCTCCCCCCTACGACTTGTAAGGAGGCACCAAAGTCGAAGGTTTCCTGAAAAGATAACAGGAAATCAACATCTTTCTAGCGCCAAACAAACTCTGACCGACCGTGGCTCTTGCCTTTGCAACCCGGGGAACGACGCTCTCAACAAATTACTACCATTGCCGGGTTTCCCGATATGAAGCCTGCTAAGCATCTCGCGGACCTCACTGGGACCCCCGACGGCCTTGGATTTTTGTGACCTAGTCCGCACCGGCTTCGCAGGACCATCAGCGTGCGTGGATGTGTGATCGAGGGTCGACAAGGAGGGGGCCTTGTTGACCAAAGCCGGG
Source organism: Lactarius hatsudake (assembly GCA_024734325.1). Taxonomy (NCBI): domain Eukaryota; kingdom Fungi; phylum Basidiomycota; class Agaricomycetes; order Russulales; family Russulaceae; genus Lactarius; species Lactarius hatsudake. Next base: position 1,360,085 of record JANSJP010000002.1, on the reverse strand, counting down.
TTAGACATGCTGCTCCTGCCCTCGAGGGCGTCACGCAGATCGGTGACTCCTACCCCCCTTGTCGAGCGAGCGAGACTCTGCAGCGACAGGTTTTCGATGTGCATCAACGCCTGGCGCAAGCCTCAGGTGCGGCGATATGCCATCGCGCCGCAGAGGGTCGTAGTTTGACTGTGGCTCCGTGGCTATTAAGCAATAAGCGGCCGCGTCCAGCAATTACTTCATTTATAACTCACAATCTCTGAGGGCCGACTCAGCGGTCCATGGTGCTGCGAAGCGTTTGCGAAGTACTTCACTGTCCATCCCTGTGGCGTCGAGTATGTTCTTGCTCGATGCCAGTAGATCGAGGGCCACTTCAGGGTCCACTCCCGACCAGGCGTCATCTGCACCATCCACTTGGTTGCTGGGCGAGATCTGGACGGGTATCTCTGGCTCAGTGAGTCGACCTAGCGCCTGCACGGCCTCGGTAGGAAGATACGACGGGGCCGGCATAGACGAGAGTGCCTGAGAACAAAATGAGATCAAAGTCGGTCAGGGAAGAGGGGGAAATCTTACATTCTCGGCCAGTTCGGTCAGCTCACTGCAGTCCCACGTCCTCCCTAGGACCAGCCAAGTCCTTGAAACCACCTCCCTGATCGCCCATACCCTTCCTAGGGATACAGGGTCGGTGGAGTCATCAACATGTGCGACCGAGGACAGAGCAATAAGGAAGCGGTATGCCGGCGAGCAACCCACGGATGGGGAGGTGTTCGTGGATCCTTGCCAAGATAGAGGCGATGTTACGGTAGTCAGAAGCCGTTGCCAAAGGAGGGGAAGTCGGCGCAATGCGGGAAGGAAGCCGCGAGATCATACGCCTCACCAGGGATTGCTTTCGGGTCCTGGCGGGAAGTGAAAGTGATGGTCTGGCATGCTGCGACCGCGCCGGGGAACTACGGTCCTCGGTATCGCCAACAGCTTCATGAGAGGCATCAGGAGTAGCAGGAATCACATTGATAGGCGCTGAATCTTCGTGTATTGTAGAACGAGCAGAGGATGGGGTGCGTGCGGAGTCGTAGAAAACCGGAGATGTAGCCAAGATGTAAAGATAGACGTAGGTTGCATGGAGGAATCGAGTTGATTCATCTCCATGCAGCACTGCCATCATATTGCCTGCTTGCTGGACTTGGCTCACAGCCAACGGCCGATTGCGCCTCACCCCATCTCCATCTATATATTCCCCGCGCGTCGAGATCTCTGACTCCAGGTAAACAAGTAAAGCATTGGCGTAGTCTGTCCGTACAGGGAAATCCGCATCGCAGATGAAGTTCAGAGTGTCCTGCCAAGTTTCTGGTGATATCTTTGCCCTGTTCGTTAGGTGGGCTTCGCCGTCCGCGCGGTCATAAGAAGTCCGCGCCGGTTGACCTGCCACCTTTTGGCCGTTGGATGAGGTTTCTTGCCCCAATATCGGAGTCCCTCCACCTTGGCGATGGTCGACCCTTCGTGTGGGAGTGCGCATGAGCCCAACAAGTCCCGCGATGAGAGCACGAAGCGCTTGGCTTCGACTTTTGTCACTCGAAATTCGTCCAGGGAGACCGATTGCGTCAGCTGTAAGAAGCCGACTTATGAGTTCACTGGCAAGGTCGTGAATCTGGTCCGCGTAATACACGTGGGTGCCTAAAGCGCCAATGCACTCTGTCAATGCCAGGAGTAGTGAGTCAGTTGGATTAATAGCGGCTCTACGGAGAACCAGGGTTATAAGATTTGAAATGACGTCTGAGGTAGACATTACGAGGGGGGTGGGAGACGTGAACACAGTAGTGATCATGGCGGCGAGAGCGATATGAGGGGCAGTCGTAGTTGGAACGTCTTGCTCCCGTTTCAGACGTTCAATCAAATGGGTAGGGATGGCGTCGCGGAATTGGTATTGCGTCCACTCAGTTGCCTTCCCCGCGAACCAGCGGCAATGATCTACCTTCTCCCACCCTTTGATTTCGTCTAGGCTAGTCATTGCAGCTTGAATGACGAAGGCAACCTGCCCCCCACTGGAGTGGTCGAATAGATAAGAAAGAGCACGAAGGCATGCATTTGAGACATCAGTCCTGGATGGCCCCCGCTCTCCGTCGATGTGTAGGTGGATTGACGCCGCACGCCTCTCGCCCACTGGACGCGTCCGAAACTCATCCAGGTACGGCGACAGGGGCTTCTGCCTAAAAGTCGCGTGATCAGGGACGGGTAAAGAAGAAAACTGAAACTACACAGACTCGTCTTCTAGCACGGACAGTTCCACTTCTTGCAGACTGCTCAGGACCGCTGGTACAAGGACAGAGACCTGAGTCTTGAAAGTAGAAGAGCTATACAGGGCCTCCGACGTCACCACGCCAGTAAGCGCAGCAAGGCCAACCAGTCTCGTCCTATGGGTATCATTTGAGGAGAGAAAGACAATTTCCAGTTTACTGAAACGGACCTATTCGTGAACTCCGAATCGCCCGAGGATGAGACCGCTCTGCTCATCCGACAGAAGCGTTCAAGTATGGACAAATAATCCTTAGTGACCGTCTGGTCCACGCCAACTAGACGTCCGTCGGTGAAGGTTGTCCATGCCTTGAACTACCGAAAAATATGGGCTGCCTATCGACGAATATTGGATGAAGGACTCACTAGGTTGGCTGCCTTGGCAGAGACTTCGATATCTGAAGGGAAAGTGGATAGCACAGTGCCAATAGAAGCGAGAAGAGAAGGTGTTAGGAGTGAGATGTCGCGTCGACACTCAGTAGCAAGGGCTTTAAATATTGACAACGAAATGAGGAGAGAGCTGGGAGATCAGTTTGGCTAGGATGTACGCCGAATCAAACGGCGACGACTCACGCCCGGGAACGAGGATTGTTTGAGTGCGCCTTTCGGCACTCGACCTTGATCCTTTTCTCAAGTTCGCTACTCAATTTGTTGATCTTTCCGGGTTTGTTAGCAGCATAATACGTTAACCGGGAAAGTTCTTGTGCATTTGCGTGATAGTCTGGTCCGGAAGTTAAGAGAGAGGCGGAAGGTGGGTAGCAGGCGGTGATTAGTTGCACATGATTAGGAGTAAACAAGAGATGCATAAGAAAAGTGAGTGAATGTCAAAGGAGAGGTGTTATTAGAGCGCGGAATCGGAATCAGACAACGTCACGCGCGGCTTCCACGTGTCAGTTTATAGCCCTCCTCTCTTAACCGTCTACCAGCCGAGATACTCTCCATCACCCACTCCGGTTTAACAACGTATCGTTTCATTCTGCTGCTCGATTTGAGCAAGTTTTGCGTCTTGCTTCCACTTAGTGGCTGCGATGATACTATATGCGTCGCGTTGGAAGCCGATTGCCTGTGGACCATTAGGGATGTTGCGTAGTGCGTAGTAGTCTTAGACGAACAAAACCTGTCCACCAGCCTCTGTGATGACCCTCTTCATTTCGATATCGGTTGTACCGCGTAGGTACCCATTGATGTAAATGCTTGTATTGCTTAATACATTCGACGTTGCCTCTTCTCTTTGACCCCTGAGCTTTGTGTTGCGCTCCTTCACATACACTCGCCTATGGCTCGGACCATCTGGCTTCTGGTGACCGGTAGCAAGCGAAACGACATGATCTACCGGCATCAAGTGTCAGGCGTTTCACACGTTGTACGCTATACGAAAACTGGCCAGAGCGCAGCCCAATATCCGAATGTGTGATTGGGTTTGAGTCTTCTGTTAATGTTTGGAGCAGATGCCTCGTAAGAGATTTGGTCTTGGATCCACCACTTGTGTCTTTCAGAAGATAAGGATCGTATCTACGTTGCACACGCTCCTTTCTGTGGCTCTGGTTTTGAGTTAGATTCTCTGAGCTCATCGTGTTGAGATAGGATCACGTAACAAGTCGGACCGAAGGCCACAACCACGGATCTGGTACAACAACAAACAAATTTGTGGAACCAATGCGATTGCGTCTTGGATTTCTGATACCCATTGCTTGTAGGAATATCGAACGCAAGATTCACTTCGGTTTTCAACGTCGTGCGATGTCTGGCAGGTCTTACAAGGATGCGGTCGATCTCTTGAACACACTGCAATCTAATGCTGCAACTCTAGAAGGCTATCAAGGCGTCGGGCGGACAGGGTAATGAGCTGGCTATTCCGGAGATGGTTGGATACTTGGAGAGAATAGGCTACAAGGTGAGTTTTTTATCCTCATATCTAAGCGTTGTAGTTCCGTATATGTGCCAGCGAGGAGATCTCAATTCCCTCAATGTTATTCACGTCACTGGTACCAAGGGTAAAGGTTCTACCTGCGCCTTCGTGGATTCCATTCTTCGTCGTACCAGGCCGGAGTGGAAGATTGGCGCGTTGTCCTTTTTCTCACTAGAACTGTGGTCCTGATGCGCAGGCGTTGACGTAGGTTTATACACGTCGCCACATCTCGTTGCGGTGCGAGAACGAATTCGTGTCAATGGTGTCCCCATATCAGAAGAGTTGTTCGCAAAGTTCTTTTTTGACGTCTGGGATCGCCTAGAAGAAACCGCCGACCAAGTCGGTTCTCTCTCCAGTGGGAACATATCAGTCTTATTGATATATGAACATAGCAGAGGCTTCCAACTGCGAAACCGAAGCCAATGTATTTCAGATATGTCACGCTTGTGGCATTCCACGCGTTCTTGACTCTGAAGGTCCGAATTCTCGCTATGACATATCACCGCGCGATAATGTTCATTTTGTATCTGCCCAGGTCGATGCTACTATACTAGAAGTCGGTGTTGGTGGTACATACGATTGTACCAACATCGTTCCCCACCCCATCGTCACTGGTATATCGTCTCTTGGTATAGACCATGTCGGCGTACTTGGGGAGACGATTGCGGAGATCGCCTGGCAGAAAGCAGGCATTTTTAAGGTCCGTTCCCCAGCAGCTGAGTCTCGCTACATTTTGTAAAAGGACGTGCTTAGGAAGGCGTTCCAGCGATAACTGTAGACCAGCCAAGAGAAGGTATGGACGTATTGCGGCAACGGAGCGCAGAATTAAAGGTTGGATACTTCCCTCAGCGCGATCAAGCCTCTCATATATAACGCGCAGGCCTCTGAGTTCATCGTCGTACCTCCAGTACCAGAGGTGGCTGGGATCCAACTAGGTACTTCAGTGAACCTCTGCACTTGTGGTAACTTGATCTGACTGCGAAGCAGGTCTGGCAGGGGAACATCAGATTGTGAACGGAGAACTTGCTGTGCTGCTCTCTCGGAAGTTCTTGCAGTCGAAGGGACAAACCACTCCTCAGGCAGCTCTTCCAAGTTCCTTCGTCGAGGGACTGAAGGATGCGAAGTGGCCTGGAAGATGTCAGACTGTTAACGACCCAATGTATCCGTCAACAGTGTGGTTTCTCGATGGCGCTCACACGGTCGAGAGTCTTGCTTGCTGCATAGAGTGGTTCGTTAGTCCCATAGCAGCATTAAAAGAGGCTGAGTGAGAGTACTCCTTCTACTCGACAACTCAAGCTCACCCCATTACCAGGAGAAATCCATCTCGTGCCCTTATATTCAACTGCACCCGTGGTCGATCTGGACAGTCGTTCCTGGGGGTCGTACTGGAAAAGATCGCGGCACAACTTCAGTTACATGGTTCCAGCGAGTCCCCTGATACTTTCTTTGATAAAGTCGTGTTCTGTGCGAATGTTACGTACGCGGATGGTCGCTTCAAAGGCGGTAAGATGGGGTGATCATGGTGCTTCCGCCCCGCCGCAAGCTGACATTCTGCGATCTTTTCAGATCTGACTTCCATGTCTATCCCTGAAGACGACTTGGCGCAACTGAAAACACAGCAGGAGTTGGCCGCAGCGTGGAAGTCGTTATTACCTACTTTTCCGAACGAGAACGTCCACGTTCTGCCGTCCATTCGAGCACGCAGTTCGTGCAGTCAGGGACGAAACTAGTAATGGCAGACCTGTGGAAGTCCTCACCACAGGCAGTCTACATTTGATCGGTGGTTTGATTGAGGTTGCTGGGCTTTCGGAGGTCGCTTTGTGACTCGGATTTAACTTTACGGGTCGCATGTCTTCAACAGGCACTGACTCTAATATTTATTAAGGCGTATCTTTTCGTCCATCAGGGACAATGGACTTAGACACGTTCTCTAACTACGTCTACAGTCGTGTATAGCCCTTCGGAGGGAAACACATTTTCATTCGAACGATCTCAGACGAGTGGAGCGGGTGTTGATTCGTTCACTCCTCAGCTTGTTCTAGTGTTCTTTTCAAAGAGTTAGCAAATCCTTATTCGGTGAAAAGGATGGCCTTTCTGGCGAGTCTCGTAGCTGTTGTTATACACCACTTTGGTATTTAGGGGTACTATTCAAGTCTTTAAATTAGCGTACAGGAGACATGCACTATCGTTAAGCTATCTGTGCTGAGCGTCATGAACAAGAAGACTCTGCCATTGACCTGAGAAGATCCAGTCTTGAAGAAAAGTCAGACTCTCCGTCCAGGTGCGTCACGATCGGGTCGGTGTGTTCACTTGCTAACTTGCTCCGGCCAAAAGCTTCGGGTTCAGGTTCACGTCCTATCACGAGGTGCTACTTCCCGAGTCCCGAGTAGAGCCTTTGCTCTATCTAAAATTGCTGCTTTCGTCTGGCTAATAGGTTGGAGAGTGCCTGTTGCATTTGCATCGGGTCGCCTTTGCCTCTTTCTAGGCTGGGCATTTTCCACCACGGCTTCCATGTACGTTTGAGGGGCAGCCGGCGCGGGATTGGAAGGCGTTGTTGATTCGTCTTTTGTCTTCGCGTTTTGTATTTTGAGATTCTCCTTGACAATGAGAGTCTTGAGCGTACTTGGACTTATGCCTTTCTTTCGCGCACAGGCTACCAAGTGGGACAACTTATTGGAGGCGCCTTTTTGAATGGTCCACCGAGCCTCGCAGGAGACGCAATTGAGCAGACGGCCTAACGTCAAGTTTGGTGATGTCATGATCTGGGAGAGATTTCGCCCTTTGACAGAGCCTTTCGGCTTTCCCATCGGGAACTTGCGGCGCCGACGCCGACTGGCGGCGCACTGTGTGAGCAGTGGTGGGTTCGGTCTTGGCGCGTACCTGGCGGTACGCAAAGCGCCCCACGCAAGCCATGAGACTTGGCTCCGAAGAGTCCTCTTGTGCACTAGTAGCGCCGACACGCGAGACGAGCTGTTGTGCGGAAGAGGGTGTGGCATGACGACTCCTAACTAGCGTTTGTAGAGAGGACTCCGAGGTTGTGGGTGGCTTGAGATCGCTGTGTGATTCTTCGCCTGGCGTATAAGTCAGTCTCCTCAACAGGACCCAAGGGGGACTCTGAACTGACTGACCAATAATTTCTTTCTTCACTGAAGCGGGTGTGGCCTCGGTCAAGACACCACCTAACCCCTCTGGATAGTATAGGGCATCAATCACTGGAAACTGAACCAAAGGGAGTGCAAACCGCATATTTCGACGCTGGTATCGCCCGCAGGGGGGTGACTCGTGCACTGTTTCTGGAGGGTTCTTCGTTTCTTGACTTCAGGCCCTTCGAAGCCTTCTTTCTGGTTCTGAGTCGTCGACGTAGTCCTGTGAAGGGTCTGTGCTTTCAGGTTTAAACATTATCGAATGGGGAAATGAAATAACTTGAATACGCGAGCGCGTTATTTATAGTTGTTGACGGCATCTAGTCGCGACTTTTGGTGGCCGTCCGCAGGTCCGCAGGTCTTTCACTTCTTCTCACTCATGAATGGTGACCCAGCGCAAGTTGTCCGGCATGCGTCCATACAAGAAGTATATGCTATTGTTTCTGGCGCGGCATCTCAGAACCCGAAGGAAATGAGTGCCTCTGCTGCACGCTTGAAGGAATTAGTTGCCCAACCAGGGACACTAGACTTACTTCAGCAGATTGCCGCTCAGGGGACCGCCCCTCTTCATATCAGACAGCTGAGTATCATCCAGGTAAAGAATGTCGTGTCCACCCATTGGCGATCGCGAAGGTCAGTGTCCTTTGCCTAATGTCATTCTAGGCTCTCGTCCGAGCCGAGGTTTTGTACATACTAGGCTCGTTCCAGACGAGCAGAGACCTACAATCAGAGATCGCTGCCTGGCTCTCCTTGACGAAGAAGACGATGTCGTAAGTGACGTTGACAGTATCTCCCTGGTTCATTAGTAATTGGAGGTCAAGATCGGCAAAAGCAATGAAGTGATTATTGCAAAAATCGCGCGTTCTGATTTTCCACATAAATGGTGGTGCTCAGGTTTGTCAGTTTATCGTTCGTGCTGATTCTCTCCTAGGGCGACTTTAGAATCCGACATTTTGACGCCAATTACACATCATCTCAGGCAAAGGATTTCTTCGCCAGTATCAGAGCCCAGTACTTCCCGAGTTCTTCACAAATCTCTGCGAGCTTTCAATGCTATCTTGAAGGAGTTATCTCACATCAAGATGATGACTAGTGTCAAAACGCTGGGACAGGTGCGTCTTCCTCTAATGTAACCTTTGACCTTGACGAGCTTGTCCTTGTGTTAGCTCATTACCCGGGTTCATGCCCCACTTTCCGAATTATATGTTCAACTAGTCCAGGGGCTAGGGCCATCCATCACCGTCTCGAACCTTTGGCTCTCGTAGGGTTGCTGAAGACCTCCTATTTGCCCACCTTTTGTTCAAGATTGTTATGAAAATGGCAGTTTGGATCTGGCCCAAGTTGCGCGATCCAACTATATCCCCAATGCAGCCATGGGTGTGTGCGTCGTATTCCTCGACTTGTGCTACACGTTAACAGTCTTTCGTAGTTCAATGAAGTATTTCAATATTCAGCCGTTCAACTTCGCGGCCTCTACGAGACCCGCATCAGCATTCTTACGAATTTGCGTGCAGCTGGGACACAACCTGATCCTATTGCTCTTCATTCCTTGAACCTGTTACATAAGTATGTGCGCACCTTTGGTAAATTTTTTCGACGGGTGCAGCACCTCGATGTTGCTCGTTTCGTGGAATTGCCACTCTGTGATGACCTAATCCTATACTACTGGGAGAAGGTTGTGCAAGCCAATTCATCGGCTGAACTTATTGAGGGTATGTAGGGTGAACTTACTCTCATCAAGATAGCTTACTGTCATTTAGACTGCGAAACTGCTGTGTTCCCGGTCCGCGTCCTTGTGCCTGGGATGGTGCTGTTCAAAGAGAGTCTCGCTCAATGGTCGCCTGCGCGGAAAGCGAAGACTGAACACAGTTTAAGTAATACCCGAATTACCTACTACTTTCGTTCCTCCCTCATTGACGTGCCATCAGCCCTTCCTCAGAATTTCGTCGAGACTGCTGTTACGTTCTTGGTCACTCGCTTCATGCCGCTTAACCCGAACGACCTAGAAGGCTGGATGGCTACTCCAGAGGAGTGGGTTAATACCGAGGATAAAGACGACGAGCAATGGCAGTTTGAAATTCGAGTGAGTTCGAACTATTGCACATCCATACATTTTCTCAGACACTCAGTAGCCGTGTGCGGAGCGAGTTCTCATGACTTTCGCAAACCAATATTGCGAATTCGTTATCCCGCTACTGGTGAAAGCATTCACCAGCGTCAACGGTAGGGATCTACTCTGCGTTAATTACATCTAGACCTTTCGTTGACTGGCCGTCGAAGAACGACCACCTCTGGATCTGCAAGACGTTGTACAGAAAGAAGCTGTCTACTGCGCAATTGGGCGGTGCGCCCATCGTTTAAGAGACAGCATTGATTTATCTTCGTGGATGGAGGTTGCCAAAGGCGAAGCAGAGCACACTAGTGCAGAGTATGTTGTGATGGTCCACGTTCCGCAGCAAGGCTAACAAGCGTCCCCTGCATAGCTATCTCATCATTAAAAGAAGAATTGTCTGGCTTATTGGGCGATGGGTCGCCGAGAACTGCTATCCCCCGACAGACCCTCGAATATGGCGAATCCTCCTTCATCTACTAACAACCAAAGGCACGGGGACGGAAGTGGTTAGACTAACGGCCGCAGCCGCCCTGCAGCAATGTGTCGACGTGAGTCCTGACGCAGATGGCACATCTCGCACCAATACAATCGTCTACATCTGACAGGCGGACCTCTTCGATCTGAACGTTTTCCTCCCTTTCTTGGCCCCTGCCGTAACGGAGCTTCTTCAGCTAATCGAAGAAGTCGACACGATCGAGACGAAGAACAAATTGGCTGCATGCTTGAATACGATCATTGACAGGTCGACGGCAGAGGTACCCCGAGTAATCTACACTTGCGGGCCTTCCACTAAATTTGCGTCTAGATTACCCCCTCGGTCTCTCTTATCACTTCGGCGTTCCCGCAACTATGTATGTCCAAACCTGCCAACACACCTCTATCTTGTTTATGAAGACTTCACAGGGCTTTCTGCTAGGGGGGAATCGCACTTCAAGATAACACTCTTGCGGATGATGACCGTCCTAATTGCCGTTGGTTCGATTACATGTGAAAGCTATTTACCTCTAATTCATCCAACTTAGGCTATTGGAGAGCAGTCAACTCCCCTCGCTACCATAGTTGTCCCCCTTCTTCAGGAATGCTTATCTCCTGCGGTGGGTATTGTGGATCTCGCATGGGCTCATTACTCATTAACGGGCGCCAGTTCGCAACGGAATTAGAAACAGATGCACTCCATTTATGGATCACTGCTCTCCGAAGTGCGGCCGTGCTGGGGAACCAAAGCGGTGATCCAAGTTTGTTGGACTTGTTCCCGAAAGTTATCAGCCTACTTTCCGACAACTGGGGCGTATTGGGCAGCACCACTGACATCTTGGAAGGTTATGTTTTACTTGACGCCAATACTGTCCTGCAGGTTCGTTGGGCAATCGTACATGTCCCGAGCCTACATCCTCACGCCTCGAGCACAGAGTTATGCTTCCCAGCTCTTTACCCTACTCCAACGACCTTTAATGGAGGCAAGCGTGAATCATACAAGACCTTTGCTGGATGTACTCGCACTATTACTTCAGTTGGCCCATCCCTCGACTTACTCGGAAACACTTCACTCGACCGGCTTGTTCTCTTTGTTAATAACGACAATCGTGGAAGACAAGGTCACCTTCTCTCCAATCTGGTTGTTTTATGAACGGGCTGAACCAGACAACTAGGCGGATGTTTTCATCCTTACCCGCCATGTAGAAATCATGGCTCGGCTCGCTGTATCGGATTCCCGGGTTTTCCTCATGTACATGAGTGCTGCAGCTGAGAGGCTGGGAAAGTCTGAGACAGAGTTGTGGGAGGGGTTGCTAGATCAATGGCGGCAACGCGTGAGTGCTCCACTGACTCTTCCCATGAAAAAAACCAACCTTCCATCGTCTCTTTGAAGTTTGACAATGTATCCGAGCCCCGACTCCGCAAGCTCTACGCCATGGGTCTCGGGTCCCTGGTCTCCACCGGAAGACCTGAGGTCCTAGAACGACTCGCAACGGAGGTCTTCGACCTTTGGACAGATGTGTTTGCCGAATTGAAAGAAGTACAGAGACAGAAAGAAAGTGAATTTGAAGAAACGTAAAGGTCTTACCTTCTGTGCTCTCCCCGATTACCGACAATAGATCCTACAGCACCATCCTGACGGCGTATTGGGACCAGCCCGCACCTTCTTACTTCAACGGCTCCGAGGACACCCCCGAATATGACCGCCGGAAAAAGGTAGGCCATGTAATGTGTCCTAATTCCTGTCTCTTGTTTGCTTATTGGTCATCTCTTAGGTCTACGATACAGATCCAGTCCGCACCATTCTGCTCTCGTCCTATATCGCAGAACGCTTGCGGGAAGCGGAGGTCGCATGTGGGGGGACACAGGTTATGCAGACTCAGTACTTAGCAAAGGTAGACCCTCCAGTCCTTCAACATCTCATGCGTGAGATCTTTGTGGCGTAGCGATGCACACTCAATGGATGTAGCTCAAACCATTATTAGCACCTACAGTAGCACTAGTTACAACTAATGTCAGTCTGACTGGCCTTCGTCACTACCACTAACCCAGCTTTGGCTCCCTGCACTCATACCACTGACCCCACTCAGGCTGCTGCCCATTTCGTCGAAATAGTCGCTCCCCCAATCTCCAACACTGCCCTCATCGCCTTCGCTTGCCCAGTACACGCCCTCGACGTGGAAACGCTCGGCGCCGAGGACGCGTTCCGCGCAACGTAGGCATTCCCATTGTCCCTCTCCCTCGTCCGCCGCGCGCAGCATCTTTTCCGCGATACACGTGTAGCAATAGATATGCCCACAAGAAGTGCGATATGGTGTCGTGAGCGGGTGCGCCGGCGGTTCGTCCCGCCTTTCTACGCGAGGTGGTCGTGGCTGAATGGCGAAAGCCATTGGGTCCGCAATGCCAAGTGTAGTAGGCGGTGGCATTTTCGTAGCATATCGCGCACTCGTCCTCCGGAAGGTGTGCGAACTTCCCACGCCTGTTGAGCTGGGCATCACCCTGCTTAGGGTGCGGGTCAAAACCGAATAGCGCGCGTGCAGGGGGAGGGAACAGGGTAAGAATTGTGGTCAGTGGGTGCAATATGGCGTTCGCGGCCGACCCAGCGAGACGGCGGAGTTTGCGATGGGGAAGGAGGGGAAGGAGGAACACGAGGAATTCCTAGCGCAACGAAAAACGAATTTTAAGCCAGTACGTTATCTGGACGCATGACATACCGTAAAGGCATGCCACACCATCTGGCGGTTCATGAACTCGTAGCTAACATTGCGCCGTATGAGTCTCCGGGATGGAACGAGCTTCATGCCCAACAGCCTGTCCACTGTGGTGCGGTATCTGCATTTGCGCGACTCAAAAAGACGTGTGCGTGGTACATCGCGTGGCCGAGACCGTGCTTACCGCCCATCCCAAAGGAACGCAATGAAGCTCACCAAGGCGACCGCTGCGTGAGCGGTCTCCAATCTGGTCATGAGCTCCCAGGCCTTTCTTCGACGATCCGAGCTCGGGGCGTCGGGCCAAGCCTTGGATAAAGCGTGCCCGCGCAGACGGGTGTGTACGTAAGGCAAGACGATCGTCAAGGCCCCGTGAACGAGAAGCATCTTTCGAGGTAATCTAGAGGCTTCGGGAACGCTTGAGTACAAAAAAAGCGAGAAAGGACAAGCGCACGCACAAACACTGCGACCGTTGGCTGATACGATGGTGTATTCGAGGATCTTGTAGTTTGGCGCCATAGGATGCACCGTTTGCCCAGACCGAGAGCCTATACAGTGTTAGCTGTATGAAAAGTGACAGTTCCGGCTCAAAGCGAGACTTGAGAGTAGACTGCATGTGGACACGTCAGATCCACCGTAGTTCCTCCGCACGGAATAAGGAATGGTGTACGTTTACTAGGCCAACGGCCTTGCTGAGAGGATCTCGAAGGAGATTGACGAGCTCAACGTCGAGCAGTTCCGCGTCGAGTTGGCCGACGCGAAGGATACGAGGTGTAGGCGAGACGGTGCCCGCCAACGACTGTTCGGCATTTGCAAGCACGGGCTGGGCACGATCCCATAACTGTTGCCACGATGTGAGTTGGTTCATAGAACGCGGTCGCCGTTGGGGAGGGTGGGTCAAGCGGTCCTCACGTGGACCATCCGAAAGTAGCGCGCGTCCCACTCGTTCCCCGATGGGGATCCACTCCGCAACATACTTTCTGACATCTCTTGGACCAACTGCTTCAAAATACGTTCGGGGTATGGGATAGAGTTGATAAAGCGACAGAGTTGCACTTATTGAACAATGACTCGGAATCGCATATCGCATGTCTCAAGTATACATAATCATTATGAGAACCGCCCCTCGCGATGCACCCACATCTGCTCTCTACCTCGTTCTTGCACAATCACTGACCCGCTCGATGCGGCTACTCAGATGGCCCGGAAAGAACTTCTCCCTGGCGTCGGCCCTGCCTTTCGCGTTCGCAGACATACACATGGCGCCAGCTCTACAAGGGCAGGAAAACGGGCACCGCCCCGGCTAAGCCAGAGGCCGCACCGACCAAGGAGGTGCAGGTTGGCAGCGACTAAAACGGCGGAACCCGACTTGTCCCCACGCCCAAGGCGCCACGCTTCTACCCCGCCAAGGACGTTCGTAAGCCCAAGCAATCTCGCAAAACGGCCAAACTCACCAAGCTACGCGACTCGATCACCCCTAGAACCGTGTTCGCCGATCGATTCCGGGAAAAGCGGGTCGTGTTTTTGAAGCAGCCGGAGAGCAAGTTGCTGCTTGTTACTGGTCCTTACTTAGTCAATGGCGTGCCCATCCGCCGAGTTAGTCGGGCGTACATCATCGCGGACACACGATCAGCAGAGGAGGAATTTTTCGCAGACGGCAAGCCAAAGGAGAAGGGGGCTTTCCCTGAGACCAAGCGGCCGATCAGAGGGAGGTTGATAAAGTGGTACTCGCAGCGGTGAAGAAGACAGAGTACCTTGCGAAGTATCTTAAGGCGAGCTGGGGGCTTTCCAAGGGCGAGTACCCGCATCAACTTGTTTTCTAGGCAGGGCAAATTTGTTGCTGTGGAGGTAGCCCTTACTTGCTGTCACCATTATGCGGAGATATGATTACCGTACACCGTTGACGGGGCACCGTGCGAATGCAAAAAGGGGGGAAAAACTCACGGGGGCCGCCGGGTGGCGGGGATCTTCATTAGAACGAGCCGGTTGGGCCCGCCTCAGGTTTTGATGCCGCGCCAGTTGTCTGGAAGGATGAACAGATCGATCGGTGCCGCGCTCAGAGATCGGGAAGTTGTACGTACGAGGTAAGCCACAGAAAGGACCTCCCACCGGAAGCAGCCGTCTGTCCATGCGGCTTCCCGGACAAATAGTCGGAGGTGAATGAATGGTAGGTAGCGAGTTGGAGTGCGGAACAGTGGGCTCGACGTCGGATGGGGGCGTAGTCGGCACAGGGCTTTTTGGGGGCCAGCCATGCGTCGTCGTCATTCCCTTGCTCTACTTGCGACTCGAACAGTGGGAATCAGGCAGATGTGCCAATGGTCGACGCTGTCAATCAAAGAGCAACCTAGTATCGCGAAAACATCCAAATCTCGGTGTATTTATGTTTGATAACGGCAACAAAGACGGCAACGCAAAGTTACAAAACTCGACGCTGCACGAAGATGACGATGCAGGTCGCTAGTTATACAAACGAGTCGGGATATACCAAACGTCCAAGCTCCACTAATATCACATAGTCAGTCTATCGTCAATCCGAGACAATGGCCCGTAACTCACATGCAATCCCCTCAATGTCTCCGACCGCACAGAAACCTTCAAGTCCTTCTTTCCAAGCGGGCCCGTCTTCGGGACGATGCCCCACCAACCATTCGTACCATCCGTCCAATGGTTGTTGACGGTAAATCCGATAACGGTGCCATGGACTCCCGTTCCCCCTGGGAATGCTAAACTACCCCAGACCGGCAGGGCGCCGTATTTCTGACTAGTTTCCATTCCAGGGCCTTTGGAGACGTGCTCAATGCCGTATTTTTTGATATCTTCTGCGCTGGGGTTCGTCCTTCCAATGGAGAAGGTTCCCACGTTCTGTTGACTGCGGACCCAGTCCGCAGTCTTATCTGTGAAATCAATGTGATGCCCCCTGCAATATCGGTGGTGTTAGCTGGCGCAAAGGTTCAGCAATAGAGAAGAACGTACCGCATAACATCGTCATAGCTGAGGGTTTGAAGGCTCGTAATGAGCTCGTGACAAGCGAGAATTTGATGAAACTCCTCGAGCAAAACCGCAAGACGATTGAGCACAGCCGACAGATCCTCGGGTTCCGTCGCGTAGCTGGAACGTTTAGAATAAATTTCTTGGAACAATTCCTCGATCTTGCTACGACGTCCTGATTCTCGAACTTTCGTCCCCGGGGAGGGTACTGTTCAAGAGCACCGCGAGACGAATATCGTCGAAAGCCTTGCGAGTGCGGACGTACAGATCAGGATCCATTGAAATGGAGCGAGGGATCGAGGGCTCGATGTTGCAGTAAGTGACGGAGGCGCACGGTGCTCGGGACGGGAGTGCAGTGCTCATTGAATCGACCGAGATTTTCGGTAACACCTGCGTTCACATCGATTTGGGTACTTCCCATGTCTCCGAGGACATCATATTTGACCTCCATAGATACGTTGCTTTCCTTTGCCGCGCTATTCAGCTGTGTTTCGAGCTTTCCCGATCCTTGGGTATCGACATTGACGCTAATGGAGCTTTTGAACTTCAATAGACTGGACGAGGACTGGGAAGTGCATTTCCTATAACAAAACGTATTTGTCTCGGTGTACACGTAGATCAAAATGAAATCTCACCAGACCGCAATAAACCTAGCCTCACGAGAAATCTCGTGGACATAGTAGTCACCATATCGTTCACGGAACACCTGAGGTTTCTCGATCAAGGCCTTGGCTTCCTCCGTAAGCTTGGCACCACTGCCAATGCGCATGGAAGGTCCACGCTTCTCGCATCGAAGAGCAATCAGGATGCTGTGTCCAGTCGAGGTACGCGAGTGAGAGAAATCGAATGCAGTGTTGACACCAGCCTCGACATCGCCACCAGCAAAAGTGATGGACGCGTTAGCACTGAAGGCCTCACTGACGTCGAGCTCGCGAAGATTCTCGATCAAGCGAAGGCTGTACTGGGTCCCAGCCTTGTCGTCTACCACCGACTGAGAGGTGATTGTGGCACGATCAAGGGCACTGGCGGGCATGTCGCCAGAAATGCCATCCACAGAACTGCCCAGCTCCATGCCAGCAACAAAGGTCTCGGCAGATGGAGAGCGATCGAGAATTGAGACTTTGGACATGGCTCTGAAACGGGGGGGGTCAATAAATCTGGGATGCAACTGGTGAACGGCACTTGCTTGTTAAGTGAAGATCTTGGTGAAGATAGTTGAGAAAATAGCAAGTTGTTCTGAGTTAAAGAGTACAAGGATGCTGCAGTATTCGTCGAAAGACATCACCTTTTATAATCAACATTTCCCCAGTTACGGAAGTAATAGATCGCGGGAATGTCTATGCCTGGTCGCCGGAAGAATGGTGGAATGGAGACGCCACTCAACAGTAGCGCGACTGCGTACAGACGAGGGCGGACTTAGACGCAGATTCCGGCCTAGGATAAGTGACCGGACAGGGACTGATTCATTTTGAAACGCAGCAGAGAAATTCAAAGTAACTTCATGGTACAGTACAAGACCGGTCTTAGACATCACTGAGTATGCTAAATTTGTTCCTGGGGAGCCGAGACTCGCGTGCGCCAAGGCGTGATATTGGTAAATTGTCGGAACTAGGGTGGCCACCTTCCAGAGGAATGCCAGAGGAATGCGTAAGCAAAAAGGGGGTCCATGTTGAGAAGTAATAAAGAGACGGAGCAGAGAAAAGACTCACAGGCGCTGCCATGAGGCAGGGTCTATGCTTGGGTCTGGAGAGCACCTTCAACTCGGGCATAACGGCCGTTGATGGTCCGTCTCAGATCTTGAGGCTGCACCGTTGCCCCGCAGGAAGAGGCAAAGGAAGTGGCATGGCTGTGGAATGAGCGCTTCGCCGGATCGGGAGATATGAGTCGGGTGGCTTTTTGGGGGGAATGGCAGCCGGCCAGAGTGGGTGATTGCGACCATCCGGGTGTGTGTGTAATGATGATAGTCGATGGAGTGACCGTAAGTTAGGCTTGGATGATAGGGTCACGTGCCATGGGGTAGTTCATAGAACGCGTATTGACGGGCTCTGCGTTTGACGTACGCGGCCGATTGAACGCGGTTAACGGAAATAGGGGCGAGGGTGCAGGCGAGGAGGGTAGCTGCCCTGGCGGAGGTGTCAGGTGCTCTCTTCTGGCCAGCCGGAGACCACGATGTTAATGTTTGGGTCCCCGGGTGAGGCGAAGAAAGATGTAAGCAAAGTATGAAATCGAAGGAGTTCCGATTGGTTCTCCAACGATCGAGTGCGTATAATGTGCGCGAGGGCCGAATCATCGTCCGAGAGTATGTAAGTGTGAGAGGAGGCGGCGCGCGAGTACTCAGCTGTGATGAACTCCGCACCCTTCACAAGGCCAAAGTGCACGTCGTAGATCAGGGCCTCGGTGCCAAAACACTGCGACCTGACTCGTGGCTGAGGCCCTCCTTCCCAAACGCTGATGACAGCACCACTCACCAGCTCATCGTCAGGTCGGTTCCTGTTTGAGACAGTCCCGGCGACTCGGATAATGACCATAGGAAGAAACTTGAATCCTGGTGAGCCGAAGCGATGTCAAGATGTCGCCTTTAAAGCGGTCCAGATGGAATACGGAGCGAGTTCCGTACTGTGCAGTGAATGGAAATAATGAATAATGTGAGCGGGTGGGACGAATCACAAGCAGCGTAGCGATGCCAATGTGCTCTTGCAGCCGTTTTCAAAAGATGCAGAAACCCTTTTTTTTCGTGTTCACCCAACAAGGTACACTGAAAGGGCCACCGTAGCTGGTGATATTTTCACCGGCTAGTGGCTGGCAAGGTGGCTGGTGGCTGAAACACTAGCACTATTATTTATGCTTACCACACCTCTGCAAAAAACCCAAGAAAAAACCGGTAATCTTTTTTGTAGCTTCAACAACATATCGCAGCTACTTTATTCTGTACATAGTAATAGATACATGTATTTCCAACCCAAATCAGATTTTTATTTGTTTGTTTCTGAATCTGTTCAACGTGGAGCGATGGGACCGGCAGAGGAATGGGCGGCGTTTCGGCAAATGTATTAGTCATTTTGCTGTCCGAAAAGGAGCCTGCCGAATTGGGTCACGTTTTGTCACCTCTCTTCTCCTTGGTCCTTGGTGAGATTGTTGTCTCCAACTCGATCGCCTCCGTTTATTGACTCCAAACTTTGCAGAGTAACTGTGCTGATGTATTTAAACATGAACCTGAGGTGAATTCCAGTAGGGACTTTGGGATCGCCGGGATCTGGGGGTGTGAATACGCTTTCTAGACCACCCCATCACCTTTGTCGATTTTTCATGACCCTAGGTTTGCTCTGATCCTCATTATATTGTGCGATCTCACATCTACATATGTTAGAGAACATAGTGTATTTTGTTTGAGAAGAAAGGGTGCCAGGAAAGTACTGATCTACTGAGATCTTTCGGATTTTGCAGATGTGGGTACGTTTGCAGAGGTGTGGTAAGCATAGTAAACTTTCAGCAGTGTACTCAAGGGGCCCCCTGTTTTGATTTCGCTCGTAAACAAATGCCGTGAATTAGGGACACAAGTACTAACTGTTTGCAACTCTGATGCGCTTCGGAAAGGCCGTCAGGACAATCCAAGTGAGCCGTTGCGTAAACAGATTGAGGGCCGCCAGCGCCTCTGCATGCCGCGTGGTACTGAGGAACCAAACTAGTGTTTCCGGAGCTTCATGCCCGACAGCCTGTCCTCTGTGGTGCGGTATCTGCATTTGCGCGACTCAAAAAGACGTGTGCGTGGTAATCGCGTGGCCGAGACCGTGCTTACCACCCATCCCAAAGGAACGCAATGAAGCTCACCAAGGCGACCGCTGCGTGAGCGGTCTCCAATCTGGTCATGAACTCCCAGGCCTTTCTTCGACGATCCGAGCTCGGGGCGTCGGGCTAAGCCTTGGATAAAGCGTGCCCACGCAGACGGGTGTGTACGTAAGGCAAGACGATCGTCAAGGCCCCGTGAACGAGAAGTATCTTTCGAGGTAATCTAGAGGCTTCGGGAATGCTTGAGTACAAAAAAAGTGAGAGAGGACAAGTGCACGCACAAACACTGCGACCGTTGGCTGATGCGATGGTGTATTCGAGATCTTGTAGTTTGGCGCCATAGGATGCACCGTTTGCCCAGACCGAGAGCCTATACAGTGTTAGCTGTATGAAAAGTGACAGTTCCGGCTCAAAGCGAGACTTGAGAGTAGACTGCATGTAGACACGTCAGATCCACCGTAGTTCCTCCGCACGGAATAAGGGATGGTGTACGTTTACTAGGCCAACGGCCTTGCTGAGAGGATCTCGAAGGAGATTGACGAGCTCAACGTCGAGCAGTTCCGCGTCGAGTTGGCCGACGCGAAGGATACGGGGTGTAGGCGAGACGGTGCCCGCCAACGACTGTTCGGCATTTGCAAGCACGGGCTGGGCACGATCCCATAACTGTTGCCACGATGTGAGTTGGTTCATAGAACGCGGTCGCCGTTGGGGAGGGTGGGTCAAGCGGTCCTCACGTGGACCATCGAAAGTAGCGCGCGTCCCACTCGTTCCCCGACGAGTATCCGCTCCGCGCAATACAACGCATAATTCAGCAGTGATATCCAATACTTTCTGCTTGGACCAACTGCTTCGAAATACGTTCGGGGTATGGGATAGAGTTGACAAAGCGACAGAGTCGCACTTATTGAACAATGACTCGGAATCGCATATCGCATGTCTCAAGTATACATAATCATTATGAGAACCACCTAGTCAGGGAATCTGACGAGAAAGCATGTCATATTTAGTGCGCCCTCCTGCTCTCCTGGATGATGGTGCTAAGTTCCTCCAACTTGCGTTTCGAACGCAGGAGGGTTCCGAGCTGTTGTCAACGCATTAAGAACAAGTCGTTGGAGTGTTTATATGCTCCAAGACATACCCGCTTTTTGGTGAGTTTCCGGGCTTTCTTATCCTACGGGAGAGTTATTTGGGCTGTTTGTCCTCTGGCATATGGACGCACCTTGGAATTCCTCAATAACTCCATGACCCGGCGCTCATATGCTGAGAACCCTGCGACTTCTCGGACAATCGACCGGACGAGCTTAGTCTTGGCTGATAGAATTCCCTTGCGATGACTCGGGCGCGCAACCTTGGGAATTGAGGTGGTGGGGTGGCCATGCTTGAGGCCGCGACGGGTGTCTGCAGAACATCAATGGCGAATTCTTGACGACCGATGATCTACTCGCCGTTTCTCGTCATATCTTTTGAGGGATTGTTTGACGAGTACAAGCTCAGGTCAGGCAGATCACGGGGAAGTGAGTGTGGCTTGAAACTGTACAGTTCGATGACATAATATAGGCATATGTTCACACGGGTTGAATTACCAATTACCCTAAAACCAAAAACAATGACTGGTATCCACTGCAATGAAGCTCCCTAAGTAGCCCATGTATTCTAGTTGACAAAGGTGCAACCTAAACCGATATTAGCTGGCCCACCACCGGTCCTCGCGAGTTTGAGTTGCGACCGTCGAAGGTTGAACCTGTTGCCATCATTCGCACTAATGGCTGATCAGTTGCCCCGTTCGGGTTGCCCAAAGCATGACGTCGACCTCCTCGAGAAGCAGTCGCCTTCGACTCCTCTTCTTCTTCCTCTTCGTCGTCGTCATCGTCGTCGTCATCGTCTGCGTGATCCTGTGTAGTATGTGAGCGCCTTTATAGGGCATCGGAGAAAGCGCATGACGCACCGGATCGAAATCCTCCATACGTCGATCCTCTTCGGCTTCCCCATCGATGCCATCGTCGTACTGATCCTCTTCGTCGTCTATCCATCGTCCTCTCCAATCGACCTCGTCCAACTCCTCCGGGGACTCTGGTCGTATTCGCATCCATTGCATTCTTGGGCCAGATTTCGCCCTCTCGCTGACCTTGAATCCGTAGATACGTGGAACATACACTTTCCCGGCAGCGCGTTTTTGTCCACCATGTGGGTTAGGATTGACGAAGGGTGCTTGTTGAGAAGAGTTGCTTCCCGTTACACTGCGTGGCGATAGTGAAGGCGATAGAGAACCGGACGAAGATGGGTGTTTCCAGAATGGAGCAGGCATGAGCTCTCGATAGGTCTGGAAGAAAAGATGGGCGAATGTAGTGCCAAAGAAGGCGCCTACAAACAAACAGGCACCGATCAGAGAATAACGCTACGTAGTCAACGCGGGAGGAGACAGACCGTCAACGCCTTGGAAACGACTACTTGCAGGGACGTAGATGTCGTTGCAGTTTGGACAAAATAGCTTTACGGTGTCTAGCCCCGGAAGATCCGACCGTCCGCATGGGACGACGTTGCAGCCCATACAGTAGACGCGAGGGCACGAGCCAAAGACACCCGCTTCGTACTTTTCCGCCTGATAAAAAAAAATTGTGTTCAGAAGCCGATCATGATAGCGGTTCCCCGGGCTTACTGACCATTGCGTGGAGACCAGCTCTTGTAAGCACGTAACGTTGGTGTACAAGACCATACAATAATTCTGCTGATGCCTCGACAATCGAAACATCAGGTATTTTCGCCGAGTCTTCGTCTGAGATGCAGCGTGGCTTGAGAGGACTGCATTGAGCTCGGACGCGAGAGTAAACGCACCAGGCTCGACATCTAGGACCATTTCCATCGCTTCTTTCCAAAAAGGCACCATCGCGTTGAGTCCCGTTAGATTGAAATCATCTTCGATAAAATCTTCTGCGACCTCGCAGAAGTAGTCGTGGCCGGGTAAAGAGCAAAACCAACTAATCCATGTTAAGGAAGATGTAGGAGTCGACGATGCTGGTGAGACGCGAGGATGGTGGTGTCATTTGATCGTGACAGATTGCAGCGCATGGTTTTTAGGACGAAGGGGAGTGGGATTCGAGATGAATACACTTGGGCAAGGGGGGGAAAGGGTTACACACGCACTATAACCCTCTTGCTCTTCGGCCTCTTCCATTACTTCGTCGCCTTCGCCGGTAGCGCTTAGCAACTCGTCTTCCGGAACTTCAGGCTGATTCGTATCTACGGGTGCCTGTTGCTGGGATCGACGAGACATGACGAGGTGAGAGAGAAGAGGGGATGTGTGCTCGACTATTCGTGCTCGTGGTGTGTCGCACCTGTCAGTAACGATGATGCCTAATTTGCACTCCGACTGAAGGTAAAATAATCTGCGATATGGTACCTTCAGGCGACAAACGTACAACTAGTCCGTGCGCTAACATTACCCGCCCATACAGCTGACCCAAGGATCAGTACTAAAAGTACCTGCCCCATCACGATACTGATTGTGCCATACAACCACCGTTTCCTTGCCGTAAAAGCCCTCATTTCCGCCGCGAATGTGCTCACCGTTGTCAGGCACCCACAATAACCGTCTCCTAAACCCTGTAATGTCGAGCATGCATTCGATGATACCGGGTTCGATAATCCCTGGAGGATGTGGAACAAGGCGAGTAACGACGTGCCAAACTCATTGGCCACGAGTGTGCCAACAGGAAGTAGCGTGCTGCGCGAGTTCAACGAGATCGAGAGCGCATAACGCGTGAATGTGCCGGGAAAGCTGAAGAGGAGCGCTGCGGTTGCTTGGTGGCGGAAGGAGGCAGACAAAGTGAAGTACGTCGGAAAAGTCGCAAGATAGACCATAACGGAGAGTACGTTGAGCACGTTGACAACCCACGGCCTTGGGAGGGATGACCGGCACGTCTTTGATATGTATGGCAGGAGCGCCATGCCAATGTAAACCCCGAAGAATAGGGATGCCAGGGATATCGACAGCGTAAAGAATATTTTCGCAAACGCATCGACCGCCTGGTTACAACCATGAGCTCTCAAAAGACGAACAGCTAGACACTGGACAGACATTTCGCAGCCCGTTTCGATGAAATTGACCTTCGTTGATCCAAGAATAGAATACGTCCAGCTGCCACCCAGAGAAAGTTGTGAGAGAACCGCAGAAGCCTGGGTATCGATCATGAAGAGGTGGCTGCGAAGATGTACGGCAAACCTACCGGTTGTAATTGCCGTATAGAGAGGACTGTAACTTTGTAGAGTGGGATCGGTTGAGAGCGCCTCTGAGAAGCAGGGAGGGGCCTTACTAGCTGCTGATAGGGTCTTTTAGTGGGAGACAAATACCCATGACAAGACACCCTAAAGCCTGGGGATATGCTAGGGGGAAGATACTTCTCCCGTCGTAAGTAGCCAGCGCATCCAACCCCAACCTTGCAAGAACGCCAAGGACTGATGCAGGCATAAGTGGTGCGATCACCGCGAGTGATAATGGGTGGAAAGTCTTCTCTGTTCTGCCCAGGGGGACCGCATTGGGTATGGGTAGTTCAATGCTCGCCAAAGACCTCGCGTCTTCCACGTTTGTATTTTCTTGCACCTGCATCCCATGGATGGGCGAACCGCGGGTAGCTGGAGAGGGTGTTCTCGGAGGTTTGATATCGGAATGATCGCTAGCCATAACACACGAGTAAAAACGAACTTATCACCGATGAGATTCCATGGGGAACAGTCACGGGTTTCTCTCCTATATATAGAGCGCGTCAGTTTGGCACGGTTGCCTCCCCCAACCGAACATGGTTTCAATATTCTCTAGTTCATCCTGGAACCCCAGTGGTCGTGTATGCATCTCTTCGCTTCTCTCATGTAATGTCGAAATCATACTGACTGGGACAATTTTTTAGCACTGCTATATTACCGGGGGTTCAACCGGTCTTGGCCTTGCATTGGCTATCCTTCTTACAACACGCGGCGCAGATGTATCTATCGTTGCGCGGAACGAGGAGAATCTGAAAAAAGCCCTGGAACAACTCGAGGTATTCATCTTTTGGATTATTGCTCAAAACCACCCACCTCCCATATAATAGGCCGCTCGTGTCAACCCCAACCAAATCTTGAAATCCTACTCGTACTCTCTGGACACACAAAAAGCGGCGTCAGAGGCGTTGGAAGCTGCCTGTCTGCCGCATGCTGGTCAATCGCCCGACACGGTGTTTTTATGTGCTGGCAAGGCAACCCCCGGATTCTTCATTGAAGAGACCGAGGAGACAATGCGGAAGGGCATGGATAATTCATATTGGCTTGCTGCGTTGTCCGCTATGGTTCGTGATTGTGTTCAGCCTGCGTGGGACCTGGCTTGATGCGTTAAAAATCACCAGGCAGCCTCCAAGCGGATGATACGTACTCGCAGCAAGGGAAAGATTGTCTTCGTTTCCTCGGTCCTGGGTTACTTTGGCATGATAGGGTATTCAACATACTCACCCGGAAAACATGCCATTCGCGGTAGGTCCTTTGCGAATTGAGCATCCAATACTCTTGTTGACAATGGCTGGGCATAGGTCTTGCCGAGACATTGCGCCAGGAATTGTTGCTCTATTCCATCGACGTTCATATCTATATGCCTGGTACAATGTTCACCCCAGGGTATGAGGAGGAAAACAAGACCAAACCCGAATTGGTTCTTAAGATAGAGGAATCCGATGGAGGCCTCACTGCAGAGCAAGCTGCCGAGGGGTTATACCAAGGTACATCGTCTGAGATACTCGTTTTTGAATGATCTGATTGGAGTCATGCATGCAGGTGTGCGGAAGGGTGAATTCCACATTACTGACACGTTCATCGCGGATATATTCCGGACGAACACCCGCGGAGCCTCACCCTTTGGGTCAAACATTCTGAAGGATCTTTTATATGGCCTTATTGGCGCGGTATGTCCTCACGCGTGCAGCCCTTGGTGTAGTGAAATGACCTGCCCTGACGTAGATTGCCTTGACGCTGTGGCGTAGAGATGTGGACAAGCAAGTAGTTGGTCACAGAGAGACACACTCGAGGTACCTTGCTTCGAAGAAGTCACCAGAGACAGAATAAGATTATTTCATACATGCGGCTACTTGAGTTGGTAGAGATAGCATAGGAAACCACACTATAGCAATAACATTTAAGTTATAGCAAGAATGTTCGAAGGAAGCGAAGCTCCGAGATCAGTAGGGTAACCCGAAAACAAGCATTATATCCTTCTGCAAAATATCAATATTGGTCTTCGCCATTGGGTAACACGACGTCGAACGTGAACGGTTGCCTTGGTTTACAGATAGACCATGAATGTAAGATGAAGACCTCCAGAAGCCGCGCATCAACCGAAAGCCGAGGCAAACGCTTTAGGGCCGGCTATGGGGCCGGCTACTGACTAGTACTTGCACAACCACCAACGTCACGGCGATACATGCCCCCCACCAATTCGGCTCTTTCTCCTGTTTATTATGCCATATTTTGCATATATGAGCCGATGTTGACCACAACGGGACTCATCGGGACCTTATTAGACCCGACAAAGGTATTCATTCTCCTCAACACCTCCTTCCCGAAGATCCTCCACTGACAGGTTTCTGCATAAATCTTGGCGTTTAGACACATAATCTGCAGGCACCGTGGCCCCCTCACGTCGTACCGCCAGCACATCTCCCCCTGGCGACGACAGTCACGGTCGTGCAACTCGCGCACGTCTGCGGCCTTCTGGGTCTCATCAATATCTTCCTTCTTCGTGCTGCACGTCGATATCTGTCGGATCAACCGGCGCTGCAGGAGAAGATCGTCGGCGCACTGTTAACGCCGCTCCTCATCGGAGACATACTCCATTTGGTACTCACATTATGGGTTCTCGGGGACGAACGTTCGAACTTCTCGCAGTGGAGCGGAATGCTTTGGGCAACGGTATTTCTTGGTTTTACTTTATTGATCCCACGCATCGCCTGGCACTTGGGTATAGGGAGATACGTGCACGCTAGGGACGGAAAGAATCGTTGGAAAGTGCTTGGTGCTAGTGGACCTCTTACTGGGCGTGACTAGAATAGCGCAGTGCAGTGTGGACTGGGCCATCCAATTTGTTGTACTATATAACTAATCCTTTCATGGCCTCGTTACAGTAGATTTACTCACAAGGACTGGTGGTCCTTATGAATCTGAACAAGTAAATAGTGTGTTGGCAATCTGTACTCACAAGAGAAACAAAATCTATATGATTGTCGATTCTAAAGGCGAAACGACACGGCGAGTAGCTTTATCTCGCAGGTTCTTCATTGAGTGTCGCAATTTGAAGCTACTGTATGAACGTTTGCTGTTTCGGCAGCGGCGGCGGCGGCAGATCATGTCATTCGCGAGCGGGAATTGGAGGTGGACATCTCATATCCATGGTACTCTATCAAGTGATGGCGGCAGCTTGACCAGCTGGTTCTATCAAAGTGTTGCGGCAAGTTCAAGTTGACACCGGTGTGACTTGTTAATAGATAGAAACTTTCCCACATCGTATCTATCCTCAATAATATTTAAATAACTGTCCGATAACTACAGGATGTGACGATGTTTATCATGTTTACCGTGAGAACTTTTAGAAAGTCATTCTCTACATTGGCTGCGGAGATACCGGCCCATAAGCCCCGAACTTGCAAGTTAAACCGGTCAGCATTGGCGGTGCAAGTTGAAACCAAGTTAAGGTACCAACTTGAACTGGCTTGAGCCTTGCGGCAACACTAGAGCCTTCGTTCCTCAGTACCACGCGACATGCAGTGGCGCTGGCGGCCCTCAATCTGTTTACGCAACGACTCACTTGGATTGTCCTGACGGTCTTTCCGAGGCGCATCAAAGTATCACAGTTGCAAACAGTTAGTACTTGTGCCCTTAATTTACGGCATTTGTCAATAATTGTTTACGAGCGAAGTCAAAACAGGGGGCCCCTTGAGTACACTGCTGAAAATTTACTAACTTAGTGCTAGTGGTTCCGCCGCCAGCCACTAGCCGGTACTAAAAATATCACTAGCTACGGTCCATGGCCCTTTCAGTGTACCTTGCTGCGTGAACACGAAAAAAATGGGTTTCTGCATCTTTTTGAAAACGGCTGCAAGAGCACATTGGCATCGCTACGCTGCTTGTGATTCGTCCCACCCGCTCACATTATTCAATATTTCCATTCACTGCACAGTACGCGCTCCATATTCCATCTGGACCGCTTTAAAGGCGACATCTTGACATCGCTTCGGCTCACCAGGATTCATGTTTCTTCCTATGGTCATTATCCGAGTCGCCGGGACTGTCTCAAACAGGAACCGACCTGACGATGAGCTGGTGAGCGGTGCTGTCATCAGCGTTTGGGAAGGAGGGCCTCAGCCACGAGTCAGGTCGCGGTGTTTGGGCACTGAGGCCCTGATCTACGACGTGCACTTTGGCCCTGTGAAGGGTGCCGAGTTCATCACAGCTGAGTACTCGCGCGCCGCCCCTACTCACACTTACATACTCTCGGATGATGATTCGGCCCTCGCGCACATTATACGCACTCGATCGTTGGAGAACCAATCGGAACTCCTTCGATTTCATACTTTGCTTACATCTTTCTTCGTCTCACCCAGGGACACAAACATCCACATCGTGGTCTCCGGCTGGCCAGAAGAGAGCACCTGACACCTCTGCCAGGGCAGCTACCCTCCTCGCCTGCACCCTCGCCCCTATTTCCGTTAACCGCGTTCAATCGGCCGCGTACGTCAAACGCAGAGCCCGTCAACACGCGTTCTATGAACTACCCCATGGCACGTGACCCTATCATCCAAGCCTAACTTACGGTCACTCCATCGACTATCATCATTACACACACACCCGGATGGTCGCAATCACCCACTCTGGCCGGCCGCCATTCCCCCCAAAAAGCCACCCGACTCGTATCTCCCGATCCGGCGAAGCGCTCATTCCACAGCCATGCCACTTCCTTTGCCTCTTCCTGCGGGGCAACGGTGCAGTCTCAAGATCTGAGACGGACCATCAACGGCCGTTATGCCCGAGTTGAAGGTGCTCTCCGGACCCAAGCATAGACCCTGCCTCATGGCAGCGCCTGTGAGTCTTTTCTCTGCTCCGTCTCTTTATTACTTCTCTCCATGGACTCCCTTTTTGCTTACGCATTCCTCTGGCATTCCTCTGGAAGGTGGCCACCCTAGTTCCGACAATTTACCAATATCACGCCTTGGCGCACGCGAGTCTCGGCTCCCCAGGAACAAATTTAGCATACTCAGTGATGTCTAAGACCGGTCTTGTACTGTACCATGAAGTTACTTTGAATTTCTCTGCTGCGTTTCAAAATGAATCAGTCCCTGTCCGGTCACTTATCCTAGGCCGGAATCTGCGTCTAAGTCCGCCCTCGTCTGTACGCAGTCGCGCTACTGTTGAGTGGCGTCTCCATTCCACCATTCTTCCGGCGACCAGGCATAGACATTCCCGCGATCTATTACTTCCGTAACTGGGGAAATGTTGATTATAAAAGGTGATGTCTTTCGACGAATACTGCAGCATCCTTGTACTCTTTCACTCAGAACAACTTGCTATTTTCTCAACTATCTTCACCAAGATCTTCACTTAACAAGCAAGTGCCGTTCACCAGTTGCATCCCAGATTTATTGACCCCCCCCCCCCCCCCGTTTCAGAGCCATGTCCAAAGTCTCAATTCTCGATCGCTCTCCATCTGCCGAGACCTTTGTTGCTGGCATGGAGCTGGGCAGTTCGGTGGATGGCATTTCTGGCGACATGCCCGCCAGTGCCCTTGATCGTGCCACAATCACCTCTCAGTCGGTGGTAGACGACAAGGCTGGGACCCAGTACAGCCTTCGCTTGATCGAGAATCTTCGCGAGCTCGACGTCAGTGAGGCCTTCAGTGCTAACGCGTCCATCACTTTTGCTGGTGGCGATGTCGAGGCTGGTGTCAACACTGCATTCGATTTCTCTCACTCGCGTACCTCGACTGGACACAGCATCCTGATTGCTCTTCGATGCGAGAAGCGTGGACCTTCCATGCGCATTGGCAGTGGTGCCAAGCTTACGGAGGAAGCCAAGGCCTTGATCGAGAAACCTCAGGTGTTCCGTGAACGATATGGTGACTACTATGTCCACGAGATTTCTCGTGAGGCTAGGTTTATTGCGGTCTGGTGAGATTTCATTTTGATCTACGTGTACACCGAGACAAATGCGTTTTATTATAGGAAATGCACTTCCCAGTCCTCGTCCAGTCTATTGAAGTTCAAAAGCTCCATTAGCGTCAATGTCGATACCCAAGGCTCGGGAAAGCTCGAAACACAGCTCAATAGCGCGGCAAAGGAAAGCAACGTATCTATGGAGGTCAAATATGATGTCCTCGGAGACATGGGAAGTACCCAAATCGATGTGAACGCAGGTGTTACCGAAAATCTCGGTCGATTCAATGAGCACTGCACTCCCGTCCCGAGCACCGTGCGCCTCCGTCATTACTGCAACATCGAGCCCTCGATCCCTCGCTCCATTTCAATGGATCCTGATCTGTACGTCCGCACTCGCAAGGCTTTCGACGATATTCGTCTCGCGGTGCTCTTGAACAGTACCCTCCCCGGGGACGAAAGTTCGAGAATCAGACGTCGTAGCAAGATCGAAGGAATTGTTCCAAGAAATTTATTCTAAACGTTCCAGCTACGCGACGGAACCCGAGGATCTGTCGGCTGTGCTCAATCGTCTTGCGGTTTTGCTCGAGGAGTTTCATCAAATTCTCGCTTGTCACGAGCTCATTACGAGCCTTCAAACCCTCAGCTATGACGATGTTATGCGGTACGTTCTTCTCTATTGCTGAACCTTTGCGCCAGCTAACACCACCGATATTGCAGGGGGCATCACATTGATTTCACAGATAAGACTGCGGACTGGGTCCGCAGTCAACAGAACGTGGGAACCTTCTCCATTGGAAGGACGAACCCCAGCGCAGAAGATATCAAAAAATACGGCATTGAGCACGTCTCCAAAGGCCCTGGAATGGAAACTAGTCAGAAATACGGCGCCCTGCCGGTCTGGGGTAGTTTAGCATTCCCAGGGGGAACGGGAGTCCATGGCACCGTTATCGGATTTACCGTCAACAACCATTGGACGGATGGTACGAATGGTTGGTGGGGCATCGTCCCGAAGACGGGCCCGCTTGGAAAGAAGGACTTGAAGGTTTCTGTGCGGTCGGAGACATTGAGGGGATTGCATGTGAGTTACGGGCCATTGTCTCGGATTGACGATAGACTGACTATGTGATATTAGTGGAGCTTGGACGTTTGGTATATCCCGACTCGTTTGTATAACTAGCGACCTGCATCGTCATCTTCGTGCAGCGTCGATTTTTGTAGCTTTGCGTTGCCGTCTTTGTTGCCGTTATCAAACATAAATACACCGAGATTTGAATGTTTTCGTGATACTAGGTTGCACTTTGATTGACAACGTCGACCATTGGCACATCTCTGTCTGATTTTCACCGTTCGCGAAGATTCAAGTTTGTATATTAAGCTAGAGTCGCAAATAGAGTAAGGGAATGACGACGACGCAGCTGGCCCCCAAAAGCCCAGTGGTGATCGAGCCCACCGTGCCGCACTCCAACTCGTCACCCACCATTCATTCACCTCCGACTATTTGTCCGGGAAGCCGGGACAGACAGCTGCTTCAGGTGGGAGGTCCTATCTGTGCCTTTTATCACCTCGTACGTACAAAAACTTCTGTCTTCCCGATCTGAGTGCAGAGCAGCACCGATCGATCTGTTCACCGGAGATGGGGCATGTGCAGACAACCGGCGCGGCATCAAAACCTGGGGCGGGGCGTCCGAATCAAGATCCCCACCATCCGGTGGCCCCTGTGAGGTTTTCCCCCCTGGACCTTTGGGCATTCGCACATAGCCCCCTCTGTCTTTACTATACTACGGCTAGACGGCACGCGTTCCCCTTCGCAGCAGATCGAGGTAACGGCTATCAAACTTACTTGTCGCATCGGCGCACGTGACTCTCGGCTTACGTTCACCTCTAAATTTCGCTTGGTTCAACAAAAAAAATTGACGCAGCAAGTACAGAATGATCCACATTTCCACCCGAAGGAGACCGAGACCACAATGCACGCATCGAGCATGTGTTTGATTGTATGTGTCAGCGAAGGTTCAACGCTCAAGCTTTATATATTGTATAGATCTGTGCACACAGTTTCTAATTTCCCCATTGGTAGAGTCATGTTAGTGATGTCCTGTAACAGAACGAACGTCAGCATCGATGGATACGTCAAGCGAGTGTTGAGGATCCAAGTCATATTAGATCAAGACAACTTCAGTGGGAACCGCGGCCTCCTCTAAGACGCGAAGCGAGAAGGGTTCCCTCGAACCACTTGTATAATCACTGGAGTCCAAGAGAATTCGAAATCGCTCACCAAAGCAAGCTATGGGGCTCATTTTCGCTTTGGCTTTAACACGGGTACTGGCGCTGAAGCGGGTTTGCCACTACTCTTAGGCGATGCGGAAGACGTTTGTAGAATATTAAGTTTCCGTCGATCAGACCTCTGTCGTTCCCAGTAATCGAACACCCAAGACTGTAAGAGGCCGAAAGTTGCCGACGAGACCCAGTAAAGTAAAACACTCTGGAAGTAACAAGTCAGCACACGGAAAGGCAATAACCCCAAAACTACGCACCCCGGGTACGACCGAGCCAATCAATATCCTCCCGACCGACAGTATTCTCAATCCCGACTGCACGATCTTTCGAGGTTCCAAAACCATGTGCCCCTGCGCTCGCTTTTCCGCGACCCTCTTTTGCTCGAGCTCGTCCCGTTCCTTGGCCTCTTTGCTGATGAACCAACGTGACGATTCGACGTTCGCGAGCGTGATGATGCCCAGCGCGATCGGAAGCGCCGCGGTCGGGTCGGCGTGCGCGAGCGAGGTCAGCGTCAGAAACGACTCGGAGTCAAACACGGTCGGGGGCTGGGAGAGGCGGGAGAGAAACATGGAGGAGCCCACGAACAGCGGGAGCTGTGTGAGGGGCGGGACGAGCATCGTAACCCAGGGCCGGCAGCGATGGCTAGCGAAGAGCTCGTCGCGTCGCGTAGTCATCTGGAGGGAAGCACGTACGTTTAGAGTGGGGCAGGACGAGAATAAGTGACACACATTTTTCTTGACCCGCTCGCTGTGCATTTTGCGAAGCTCTTCCTTTGTCCCGCGAGCCTGTTCTACGTGCATCTCGTGCAAGACTTGTTTTTCTACGAGAGGTTTTACCTCTTGGAGAGCGGGCATGACAAGCGCTTCCGCTCGCCATTGTCTTCTCTTTGCCTACACACTGTGAGGCCATCAGCCAATCTGGGGACGCTGGAGAAGACTCACCCAAACGGAAAATGGGACAGTGAGCGCAAGACGAGATGCAATGGTAAGTAAAATGATAGTTGATGAGTACGGAGGAAACGATGCAGGCCAAGGAAGGGCTATGGCTAAGTCCAGAAACCCATTGTAGATTGAGGTCGTGAAATGGCGATTTCCGGATAGAGCAACAGTGCCACGTTGAGGAAAGTGTCGAAGTGTTGTGAGCCGAACTGCACGTCGTTGCACGAACATTGACGCGTGTGAATATTGTCGTGTCACGATGACAAGCACTGCAAATTGAAGGCACAGATACAGATTGCGAAAAGAGATAAAAAAGT
Source organism: Lactarius hatsudake (assembly GCA_024734325.1). Classification (NCBI taxonomy): domain Eukaryota; kingdom Fungi; phylum Basidiomycota; class Agaricomycetes; order Russulales; family Russulaceae; genus Lactarius; species Lactarius hatsudake. The sequence goes on along the minus strand of JANSJP010000002.1, from coordinate 1,327,001 downwards.
CATGGTGTACGGCAGTAATCATATCTCTGCATAATAGTGACAGCAAGTAAGGGCTACCTCCACAGCAACAAATTTGCACTGCCTAGAAAACAAGTTGATGCGGGTACTCGCCCTTGGAAAGCCCCCAGCTCGCTTTAAGATACTTCGCAAGGTACTCTGTCTTCTTCACCGCTGCGAGTACCACTTTATCAACCTCCCTCTGATCGGCCGCCTTGGTCTCAGGGAAAGCCCCTTTCTCCTTTGGCTTGCCGTCTGCGAAAAATTCCTCCTCTGCCGATCGTGTGCGCTTCTTTTCTGACTTGGCGAAGTAAGCGTCATTGATCTTCGAATCGACCTGTGCCGCGCCACTTCATAAAGACTATCGAAAGGATGAAGACGGAGCACATACCTTGAAATCCCCAAGATTAATCTTCGTCGAGGTCGCAATGACGTACGCCTGATTAACTCGGCGGATGGGCACGCCATTGACTTTGTAAGGACCAGTAACAAGTAGCAACCCGCTCTCCAGCTGCTTCAAAAACACGACCCGCTTTCCCCGGAATCGACCGGCGAGAAGAATCAACACGGTTCCAGGGGTGATCGAGTCGCGTAGCTTTGTGGGTTTGGCCGTTTTGCGAGATTGCTTGGGCTTACGAACGTCCTCGGCGGGGTAGAAGCGTGGCGCCTTGGACGTAGGGACAAGTCGGGTTCCGCCGTTTTTGTCGCCGCCAACCTGCACCTCCTTGGTCGGTGCGGCCTCTGGCTTAGCCGGGGCGGTGCCCGTTTTCCTGCCCTTGTAGAGCTGGCGCCGTGCGTATGTCTGCGAACGCGAAAGGCGGCCGACGCCAGGGACAAGTTCTTTTCGGGCCATCTGAGTAGCCGCATCGAGCGAGTCAGTGATTGTGCAAGAACGAGGCAGAGAGTAGATGTGGGTTCATCGCGAGTGCCGTCCAGCCATCCACCACCATGGCTCCTGTCCAATCCAACCCAAATACCACAAACGGTACGCTGTTTCCCCACAGAATCTTTCATGGCACGAAAAGTAAGGAAGAATCGCTCACAGTATCGATGTCTTGAAGTTGCTGGGTGATCTACTGTGGTCGTCTAGAGTTGTGCCGCTCCCATCGGAGCTTGCCGATGAAATCCGCGATATATCACGTGATTTATACTGACTCGACTTCCGCTCGGCGTTACGAGTCCGAAGAGTACTCGACAGAGAGCTACGACCCGGACAAGCCGGATCTGGAGCTACAGTTTCACACCAAGCTTTCAGCCGAATCTCCAATGACGACGCCAGAAGATACCCAAGGTGATTTCTTTCTCTCCAAATATGTATTAAGGTTATTCACATCTTCCAGACGATCGGCTCGTCGTTTTCTTTGACATTGACAACACACTCTATTCTGCAAACCAAAAGATCGCACAAGAAATGGGTGTTCGAATTCACGGCATGTACCATTGCTGGTCCTTATTTATAAATAACCCACTAAGCCATTGTAGCTTATTTTGTGTCCCTTGGTCTCTCTGATGAGGAGGCTGCCGACTTACATTCAAAGTATTATACCCAATACGGCCTCGCCTTGCGCGGCCTCCAGCGTCATCATGACGTAGGTAATACCACTCTTTCATTTTTTCACGTCGCAAGAATGTTGACCACATCCCTATCCCCATATCGTGTAGACCCGATTGACTTTAATGACAAGTGTGATGGCTCGCTCCCGCTCGAAGAAATGCTCAAGCCTAATCCGCGCGTGCGACAGTTATTGCAGGACATAGACCGTTCAAAATGCCGTGTATGGGCCTTGACGAATGCCTACTGGACGGTGCGTTTATAGGTACAGGGGGTTGTCGCTAGTCTGACTGGAAGTACTCGGCAGCATGCAGAACGTGTCCTGAAAATCCTGGGTTTGCGCGATCAAATAGAAGGCGTTGTGTCTTGTGATTACCACGAAGAAAACTTCGCATCTAAGCCACAGCCCGCATTTTACTTGCAGGTTCGCGACTTTCTCTTCCATCATTACGCGCAGCCTAACGAACCCGACGTGGCAGGCAATGCAACAGGCTGGGTTGAAGGACCCTAGCAAGTGTCTGTTTGTCGATGACAGTTTCAACAACGTCGAAGGTGCGAAAAGTGTTGGGTGGATTCGCAGTGTGCATTTTCGAGAGGTTGGGCTTGAGACAGTTGAGGCATCGCATGTTATGCGTATATCTCAGGACCAGGAGAAACTTCTCAACGGAGACGAGATACCTGTAATTGGTGATTTGCAGCAGTTGAGAGAACTGTGGCAAGACATCTTTATTTAGACATGACCAGTGGCCGAGAGAAAGGAGGGGGTGGGTGAATTTATGAGGTATGAGTACACGGTACGAGGATGCGTCATATTAGTACATGCTGATATGTACAGAAAACAGTGCGACTATAGCGAAAGGGTACTCGGACTAGAAAAGTGTTACAGACACAACCTGAGCTGATTGAGTTGCTTCAAGAATGATGCCGTCAAAACCCAAAAGTCCTGTACAATGTCAAAAATTAGGTCAAAATAAAACTGAAATACTGACTCGTTGTCGAGTTTGGCAGTGTCAACATTTCTTCGTCATCTGTGCGATTGTAAAGCATGGATGGAGGCGTTTCACCTGGACTGAGGAAATGGCTGATACGATCGGCCTAAACAAACGTGTTTAAGTCAGTCATGATTGTGAGGAACTGAGACCGGGTACGTGCCCTCTCATCGAATTTAACTCTTGGTGGCGTATCTAAATCGAAAAGAATTTGATTTTCTGTGATCAGTAATTGATAACTGAGACACCACACCATCTTCGTCATCCTCTGGTTTTCCTTCAATCTGCCATGGACAACGCTTGTATCGTTGGAAGAGGGGTGTGCCGGGCTGTGCTGGAAGTGAGGAACTGCGAGATGTGGAGGGAGAAGGCACTCACGACGTTGGAGTGAAGGATGATCTTCTTCACCACGTGCGTATGGTCGGATATGAGAAAATCTATACCATGCTGGAAGTAGTTATAAAAATCTGAAAAGGAAAGTTGAGTAAAGTGGCAGTGGGAAAGCACAAACAAATGACGTGCAAGATGGCTCCGGACTTTCATCTTCGCTGTGACTGCGCGCGTGAATAGCCATGCGGTCATCTTCTTTATAAAAAGTACGGGATGGAGGACCTAAGTCCGAAAGTAGATCCTGCGCAGTTGTCACACCCAAACGAACGTGGATTGCCGGAGAGGACGTTGGGTAAAAACGGAGGACAACTCCATCGTGTACCTAGGCGCATTCCATAATTTCATAATGAATCAAGACCGATGCAAAAAGGTTTCGCAAACCTTTGCGATGGCCTCTGCAAGTTCACCATACATCATGGGGGACACTCTGACCTCACTAAGGGCATCTATTTCTCCGCTTGAAGGTTGTGTCTGAGTTATTAAGAGACGAACGACTTCCTGAGAGCGATCATCATGCTCCTTGACTTTGTCCCGGAGGCCTTCGTCGTCGAAGCAAAAACGCACACCAGGATAGCGCAAGTCTTCACCGGGATAGGTCGGGCCAAAGGCCAAGTTGACATTGACCCGGCGAAGATCTTTATCGGGGGAGGACAGGACGTTGCCCTTGTATCTAAGGGTGAGAGGGGGGTTAGGATCCCGAAGGCGCCTAACGGCAATAGTGTGGAGTCGTTGATGTGTTCCGGAGAATAGAAGATCAAAATGTGGCTTTATGTGGAGGATGACCGGGGTCGTGGAAGAGTCCGGGTCATATTGGACATCGACTTGGGGGAATGTATGCTTGTGAGTTCTTAAGAGATCGAGCACCGTCCATAGAGAGGCGCCTGCAACGTGTGGTGTGCGGGATAAGATATCCTTATTGTCATGTCAAGAAATGAAATGACCCGCCTAGTCTGAATATCCCGAGGCCATAGCCCGGCCTTATGTCGACGTCTAGTGCAGAGAAGAGCATTACACACGCCGCATATAGTTGGGCGCCTTAGTGAGCAAGGCGTGGATCACCCCGGCTCGCCGGAACCAGGAACCCAGCACGTCGGGCAAGATCGGGCGAAAATGAACAAAACCGTCGGACCACTGGCCAGCGACCACACCTTTTTGTCAAGTTCCCCCTCATCCCATCCTCATGGCCCCTTCAGTCAGAGTCAGGAGGCGACACGCTTACGCCTCCATTCGCGACGAGGACAGATATGCCTCTGACCAGTCCGAACGAGGTCGCCGTGCTCTCTCTGAAGGCGCCACTACCCTTTCCCCAAGCGGTCCCTCCGAATCGATGCCACTGCCAAGAGAACCTGTGCCCTCATCAACTCCCCATGATACCAACCTTCTCGTTCCTGGCCATGTCACTTCTCGCGGGGATGCGAGCAGGGTCAACAGGCATGTCCGCTCAAGCTCTTTCAGCTATAGATCGTTCTCTACCGACCCGGATTCAAATATCTCTAATTCTCCCCCGGCCACTGTCTCTCGTTTGGGTAACTTCCCTCCTCCACAGGAGACAATATACGAGGGCACAAATGCGGAGGTGGTCGTTCCTGGCCCGCGTGGACATACTTTTAGGGCCAGCCGTGTTCAGAGCGCACTCTCGTCTTCTCCCAGCCGCGGTGGTCCCGATTCGGATTCGGACTCGGACATCGATTCCGAGGATGAGGACCGCGTTCTGGAGGACGACGAGAACCACCACGACGACGACGTCGTCGACCATCTTGACGTCATTGGTCCGCAGTCTCGCTTATATCGCCCCACCTCTAACTCCGTAACGCCTCTTCTACAGACCCACAAGTCGCCACCGTTGCAACACTCACGAATACGGCCAACGCTATCCTCCTGTGCGTCTTCTACTTCTACTTCTCCTCAACATTCCCACTCATAGGCTCTCTGACTTAGCCCACCTTTCTCGTTCTACTCTCGCAAACCTGTCGTCGTCCTTCCGCGCACCGCACGAGACCAAGACCTAGAAGGGGCATCTGTACACACCGCCAGCACGGATGAGCTTGATCGTCACGTTCATGACGTGCTTAAGCGCAAACAAAAGTTCAGGCGCGTAATGAAAGGCGTGTGGGCCTTTCTGCAAACTCGTGAGTGCAGCATCAGTCTCCGATCCTTGACCAACCCTGATCTGGTTTTACTCATTCTAGCTTTGGGCGTTAGTAGTTCGCGTTATACCTTTTCGGGACATCGAGAACTCATCATGTGTACTTGCATCACAGATCGCTTTCGGTATCTATGGATTCCTCGTTGGTACGTGTTCTTCGGTGGCGTCGTTGTTGGTTTACTCATATGGCGTCTTCAGTGTTCTGGGGCTCTGCAATTGTATTTTTCTTGGCCAAGTGGATTGTCCCGGGCAATACGACAACCCGAGACTTCTGGGTGGAGGTTTGCGAGCAGATCGAGAATGGTGGGGTCTGCTGCTACCACGCCCATTAAATCAAGCCTCACTCACACCTCCATTCGCAGGGCTATTTTGTCTCACGGGCATTGGCCTTATCCCTTGGCGCATCATAGACACGTACCGTGCGTCATTAATTTAACTTTCTTTTTCCCCTTGCTTAGTTAGACTGCAGGGATGGTCAAAATTTGGTATTTCAAACGTCAGACCCGGAAACTTCGTAGAAAGGCAGGACTCCCAGACCTATACGATAAGGACGACTTGCCAGACCCGATGTTCGATCCAAACTATGTTCATGTTTTGACCGACAAACAGCAGTATGAGTTGCACCACGGTACGTTCTCTCGTCGCGCGGTGCAACTCGGCTTCGCTTACCTTTCGTGGGTCTCCAGAGCAAAAGAAGTTTATGAAGTCCCAAACTTGGTATCGCCCCCATGGAACTGAAACACACAGAGTGAGCGATTCTGCAATAGGACTTGTCATCGGTCTGACGTTGATTCATAGGCGTTTCCGATAAAGTTCGTTTCCCCACTGATGTATAAATTATAGCATTGACTTGCGTCACAGTACCGCCCTGTGGATTTGCCTTTTGAATGACGGTAACTCAGTTTTCCAGGTCAGACACAACGTTTAATCACTCTTTTACTGGTACTGACCTCGGACGTAGTGCATGCTTGCTGGCTGTATGTGGTCGATGAATCGCTTTGATCGCCCCGCATGGACAACTGGCCTCCTCATACCGTTGGCCCTAGGCTGCGGTATCATGTCTGGTGTCCTCATATGGCGAGGTGGCAAAAAGACAAAGCGCACCGAACGCGTCGAAGAGCGCTTGCGCCGCGTGCTCGAGATGGATGAGTCGCAGCAGGCAATTGGCACAGACGGCATGATGGCAAGGCTACAAGGTGTCTTCAACCGGAATAATTCGGACGGCAAGGATAACGGGAGCCCGCTGAGCGAAAAACCTGTGGAGCACCCAGCGAACGGGGTTAGGACTCAGGATTCATCCATCCGTACTCCCGGCATCAAGATTGAGGAAGAGATGATCATTCCCCCTCGTGGCTGATATACCTTCTTACCCTGACCCCTCACCATGAATGAACCTTGACACGATTTTTTCACGCTCTTATTGCTGTATTTACATTGTTCGTAATTAGAGTCGGAAGGTTGTATGTCTTCTTGTACCTTCTGTCTTTTCCTACGATGAGGACAGATGTCGACGACGTTGACTCAATTCCATACTTTCTCGCCTCATCGTACATACCGATATCAGTATCGTAATGCAAAAACTTGATTGATGAATATTGTGGCTAGTTGGATTGTTGAAACCCGTACAAATACATGTTTGACCGCTAACTGTCCTGAATGCTCACACCCCTCAAAGATAAGCCCACTCCAGTGCCCCAAAAGACACATAAAAGATCTCGCTACAACCCCACCTACAGCCAAACATAATCGAAGTACGCTGACACTGTCATGGTGGTACCATCGATTGGATGCTGTTGAAGCACGGGAGGACTAACGTTCACGCATAATGCTGACGTGCCCAGCGTGCCGCCGAGACGAGATTCTTGAGCGAAGCCTCAGTCTCCTTCCAGCCACGAGTCTTAAGCCCGCAGTCCTGGAAAGCAAATCAGTTAAATTGTATAGTTGCTAGGAATACGATCAACGCACGGGATTCACGAAAAGAAGTGAGTCTGGAAGGATTTCAAGCATCGCCTTTAGGCGATCACGGATTTCCTGGTCGCCGGGAACTCGAGGCGAGTGGATATCGTACACGCCAGGACCGATGTTGTTCGAGTACCCATAGTGTTTGAATGTGGTGATTAGCTTCATGTCGCTCTTCGAGGCCTCGATCGAGATGACATCTGCATCCAATCGCTGGATCGATGGGAAGATATCGTCGAAGTCCGAGTAGCAGAAGTGCGAATGGGTCTGTAAGGCATCGCTCACACCCGCGGTCGCCAACTTGAACGAGTCGACTGCCCACTTGAGATAGGCATCCCAGTCTACACGGCGGAGAGGCAAACCCTCGCGAATAGCCGGTTCGTCCACCTGGACAGCATGAATACCGGCCTTTTCGAGGTCAATGACCTCATCACGGAGCGCGAGCGCGAGCTGCTTCGATTGGAGCTCACGGGAGACATCCGCGCGAGGGAAAGACCAGTTGAGGATCGTAACGGGGCCAGTGAGCATACCCTTCATGGGGAATTTAGTCACGCTCTGGGCATAACTGCTCCATTTGACGGTGATCGGGCCAGGACGTGAGACATCCGAAACGATGATGGGGGGGCGCACGTAGCGAGATCCGTAGCTCTGCACCCAACCGTTTTGCGTGAATACGAAACCGTTCAGCTGTTCGCCAAAGTACTGGACCATGTCGTTGCGCTCTGGCTCGCCGTGAACAAGAAGATCAAGGCCGACAGTTTCCTGGAAGCGGACAACACTCTCGATCTCCTTTTTGAGGAAATCCTCGTATTGTTCCTCCGTAATTTCGCCTTTGGTGTACTTGGCACGGGCATTGCGAATTTCTTTGGTCTGAGGGAAAGAGCCGATGGTGGTGGTAGGGAATTTGGGGAGTTCAATGTGCTTCTTCTGGACCTCTTTGCGAACAGCGAAGGGGCTCTTGCGCTCATGCATCTCGGGAGTAATGGCAGCAACACGCTTGCGAACGGCATCATCAGACGTCCGCTCAAACTCACGACGCCTCGAGATGGACTCTTCGTTCGCCTTGAGTGCATAAGAGACGTGTGCTTCTTGAGAGCCGGATAAGGCCTTGGCCAGGACTGATACTTCCTGAGCTTTCTCGAGAGCGAATGAGAGCCAGTCCTTCTGCTGGGGGGTGAGCTTCTTCTCGGAATCAAGGGTGACGGGAATATGGAGGAGCGAAGAAGAGGTGGCCACGATGACGCGGTCCTGACCTAGCGCGTCGACAGCCTTCTGACCGAGTTTGAGTGCGGCCTGGAAGTCGGTCTTCCAAATATTACGACCAGACACGAGGCCCAGCGACAAGATGATGTTGGTAGGTTTTACGGCAGCAATGACCTCATCAAGCTGACCAGGTGCACGGTCCAGGTCAATGTGCAAACCGGCGATCGGGAGCTTGGCGACAAAATTCAAGTTAGAGTCGAGTCGTCCGAAATAGGTGGTGAGAAGAATCTTGGGGGCAACAGTGGAGAGTTCACTGTAAGCGCTGGTGTATTCCTTCTCGTAACCGGCTGCCTTATCGAGCACCAAGACGGGCTCGTCAAGCTGGACCCACTCAGCACCGGCCGTCTTAAGGTCAGCGAGTAGTTGCTTGTAAACGGGGAGGAGGTTGGGAAGAAGGGAAAGAGGCTGGAAGTCCGGTTTGGCGTCTTTGGACGCCTTGCCGAGAACAAGGAAGGAGACGGGCCCCAGGACGACGGGGCGAGTCTCAATACCAAGGGCCTGGGCCTCCTTATATTCCTCGATAGCTTTGTTAAAGTTGAGCTTAAAATCAGTTTCCTCCGAGAATTCGGGAACGACAAAGTGGTAGTTCGAATCGAACCTTGAGAATGAGAACGTCAAATGTAGAACAACTTCGAACAACCTATTAACTTACCACTTCTTCATCTCTGAGGCGGGGACATCGACGCCATCGGCCTGACGACCACGGCCCATGGCGAAATACACGTCCAGCGGTGTCAGACCCTGGCCAACATAACGCTTGGGAATGACGTTAAATGCAGCCGAGTGGTCGAGAACGTGGTCATAAAGGGAGAATTCTCCACTAGAGATCGATGGTCAGACACGAGGCATCAGGGCGCAACCTTTCACACGAACCTAGGGACATAGTCGACACCCTTGGCTTTCAACGACGTCCAGTTGGTCTTCTTCACATCAGCCGCAGCTTGGGTGAGCTGATCGGCGGTGATTTTACCAGCCCAGTAAGCCTCGACGGCTTTTTTCACTTCACGATTGGCACCTGATCAACGTAAACGGTATAAGTATGAAGATCAGAGAGGATTAACTCAGAGGGGAGGCATAGACGCACCGATGCGCGGAAAACCAAGAACAGCAGACGCGACCATGACTGAAGGACGGTGTTCGATGGGGGATGGGGTAAAGAAGGAAAGAAAAAAAAGGCGAGAAAGATGGTAGTGAAATACGATTGATTACGGGACTTGCCGTGCCTCTACTAGCGATCAGTTCGCAATCTCGCGTACAAGACTGGCACTCAGCGCCAACGAACAACACATGTATAAGGCATGTCATCGTCTATGACATAATGGGCACTAGAATTCTCATAGTCGTCAGCAGGTCTCGCTCGTCATGGGGTCCGCATCGATAAATCGAATCGAGGTGACTACGCCCCTAGTTCGTACTTAACGTGCGCCACCCCCGCTCCCTCTTCCCCGCTCTCCCACAAACCACCATGTCAGATAATAAATCCTTCGTTCTTCAAAGTATTGGCAAAGTCTCATATGAAAACCATCCAATTCCAGAGAGTGCGGTCTTCCATGATCGGTTGAGGCGTTTCTCAACCCTTGTTCACAGTTCGTGATGACGAAGTCCTCGTTGAAGTGAAGAAGACAGGTAGGTGGTTCTTCCTGTTCTCGTCGGTGTTGACATTTGGTACATTTTCGTTTTAGGAATCTGTGGATCTGACGTACAGTTGTTGGCAGTTTGAAGGGGGATCACCTAGTTTACGGTGGAGTCCTTTACAGGTGCACTTTCTCGTGGATGGTCGAATTGGCGACTTGATAGTGAAGTCCCCCATGGTGCGCTCAATATTTCATCACGATTTCCCCTTCTGATCTCGTGGCAAAAGGTCCTCGGCCATGAATCATCCGGTGTAATATACAAAGGTAGTATAACATACCTCTTCTATACCGTAAGTATAATGACAGGTTATTGGTTGATTCCAAAGTCGGCAGCGGAGTGCGCAGCGTCAAACCTGGTGATCGTGTAGCCATGGAACCAGGTGTCTCCTGCCGCAGATGTGAGGCTTGCAAAACAGGTCGGTACCAAGTACGTAATTAAGTCATCTCTCCCACATGCTACGCCTCACAGTCTAGACAAGCTCTGCCCCGATATGTCGTTCGCTGCAACGCCTCCCAAGGACGGCACTTTAACTAGATATTATCGCCTTCCCGAAGACCTCGTATACACACTCCCCGAGAGTCTCTCATTGGAAGATGGTGCTATGGTGTGATGTGCTGTCACTCTTCTCGGCCAAAGCTTGATTCTTGTCAGATGGAACCTCTTTCAGTTGGTGTCCACTCGGTCTTCACGCAAGCAAAATTGCAGCCGAATCAATCGATTGCGGTCTTTGGTTGTGGTCCTATTGGGCTTCTCGCCATGGCCGTGGCGAGAGCCATTGGTGCTTCGAGGATCATAGCCGTTGATATCGTGGAAAGTCGCCTGAACTTTGCCAAGACATACGCAGCTACAGATGTGTTCCAGCCTCCGCCATTCCAGGACGGCGAATCTAAGATAGCGTATTCCCAACGATCTGCAGATCTTCTGAAAGAAACCCTAGGCGTAGAGGATCGGGGCGACAAAGCTATTGATGTTGTATTAGACGCTAGTGGTGCCGAAGTATCTATACAAACGGGTATCTTCGTTGCCAAGGTCGGCGGGACGTTTGTGCAGGCAGGTCTCAGCTTTGCATCAAGCGATGTCTCTCTTACCCAAATTAGGTCGGCATGGGCCATTCAGAAGTCGTCGTGCCCATCACCTCGTTGCTCATAAAGGAACTGACCCTCAAGGGTTCCTTCCGCTATGGCGTATGTTTCGACTATACGCGTTTTTACAGTGGCTCACACACAAAAAGCCCGGTGACTATCGTCTTGCAATCGCTCTCGCCTCCAAGAAGTTGGTAGATTTAAGACCTATTGTCACTCATCGGTAAGCCGTCAGAGTTAGAGCGTGGTTTCTCGTCTTAATACGACCCAGCTTCAAATTTGAGGATGCTGAAACCGCATTCAATGCAACGAAGAAAGGCAAGTCAGAGGACGGAAAAGATCTTATCAAGGCCATCATTTCTGGCCCAGGGGTGTCAATAGAGGAAGGTGTGTGATTTATGACCGTGGGCGTGGCGGAGTTGCGTGAATCTAAAGAGAAAAAAACGATGTAAGATAGCCAGTGTATCGTCATGATGAATCGTATATCAAAATGCGTTGTGGGTTGGTTGGTTCGGGTACTGTACGTGAGATCGCGTGAGAACTTGAAACTACATCACTTTCAAGACTTCGAACTGGCATGACTCAATTCCGAGTGGTCGTGTAACTCGTGCTCTGTGTCGTGAACTGTCATGCCTTTCCTCCCACGAAACTCATACTATCTTCGTGTCTCCTCTTCGTCGGTCCTACCGTTCTATGTGGGCTCGCATTCACAGTGTACTTGCCGACGTCTGACAGATCACATGCATTCTATAGGTCTATCTGGACAACGAGCATGTTGACTGGATGTCCGATCGGGTGCTCAATAAAGTTGTCGCTGATCTCAGGTCGAAGTGAGCGTGTCCTCTGGCATGCATGCCATTCAGTTGTGCTTACTGCCACTAGGATCATTCCGAAGTTAAGAGCGGAATCTGATGCATATATGGGACCGGGACCTGCGCCGGCAAATGCAAAGAAAGGCACGGTGGACGTTCACCGAGGAGGTACGTGTCACTCCCGAGGAAAATTCTTTTATTCACGGATTCATCGAGATACATACCAGTTTGCGTATTTCTTGCGCGAAACGGAACCGCATTCGGTTCTAATAAAGGTGTGTCCACTGTGCAATACGCCAGAAATCTCGTCACGTCCCCGCAGACACGAAATTTCGTGCTTGACACTGCGCCTCCTCCACCACCATCGAGTAAAACCTCCAAGCCACAGGCAGACGAACAAAAGAAGAGCTCTTCCATACGGAAAAGACGTGGTGCTCCCTCATCGCGGACGAAAAAACGTGCAAGTAGAAAGGGAAAGGCAGCGAGGAAGAACAATGAGGGTGATGAACTGGATTACTCTCCGAGTGAATCAGAGTCTTCCGATGATGTCCTGCAAGTAGACGGAGACGGAGATACAGAAATGGCAGATGGCTCGGACGGCGGCGCTACAAGGAGAACGCGCGGAGCTAACGAGGCTACCGCTGACTCAATAGATGTTAAGGTGGAGGAAGACGAGCAGGGTCTCGCCCAAACAGCTACAGCACAAAAGTCGTCGCGTGTTGAAGATGCGGGGACCTCCAAAGAGATGCAAGACGACGACGAGCTAAAGCCCAAGCTTGCTCTTGAGCTGAAGTACCAATCATTCTCAAACTTCAAGCGTTGTCTCTGCGTGGTCGTCGAACCGTGGCCACCATTGCGCCGTGACGCTCGCGCGCCGTCGCTTGCCCCTTCTGCTGCGCCTGGGCAGTCGAGTCGTGTGCCCACCCAATCCGAGTCAAGAGGTCAACGTGGCAAAACCCCCTTGTTCCTTCCAGACCTCGACGACGAACGTGCGACGCCGGGTCCATCACGTAGCCGAACTTTACCGCCAGTACCTTTGTTTGACGACCCTCAAGTCGATCGCGATATAGAGGAAACTGAGGATTTGGATGACAGCGCCGCAATAATGCAATTTAGTCAGCTACTAAATACTACGGGAAGAGTAACTGGAGCTATAGAGGAGGATGACGAGTTCGATGGGGCGGTACTTTTTGCAGACGCAGATGAAGCCAAGGAGCTGTGAATGTTTGTCTTTGTATAATCATCGGCCTCGGTGGAACGAAGGAATTGCTACCCTACACGCGTCCGATCTCCCTAAGGACCTCTACCTCTCGCCCTGGCATGACTGTCCGAAACCCTGCAGGAGCCATGTCGAATTGACCATGACCTCCGGATAGGGCACGTAGGCGCGTGGAGTAGTCCAACATCTGGCTTAGCGGGGCGACAGCGCAAACTTGGCGTTTCATTAGGGCAGAATGATTCTCTTGATCTGATGAAGACATGGTGGACGGTGAGAGCCATTTTGGTGGGATATACACCCCTTCTTGGTTATATGGAGTAGAGGACTCTTCATCGGACAGTGGGTTTGACTCGGCAAAATCGATAATTTCGCCACCATGCTCAACAAGGTCTTTCATGACTTTCCCGAGCACATCAGAGCCCACAGACACCCGGACCTGGATGAATGGTTCCATTATCGCGCCTCTGCCTCGTTTCTTGACATGATCCCGAAGGATGACAGCGCTGGCTCCGCCTAAGATAGAAGGGGGTGTGTCTGGCGGTTGATTGAATGCGGTTACTTGTATGTGACTTCGTGACAATGGAAAAGACGTGTGGGGCGAACTGGACAACGTGCTAGAAATGCCTCGGGATATGTGGGTCCAAGGATCTTGCTCGTCGTGGAATGTATCGGGGTGACGCAGAGGCTGACCGTCATCGCGTAAGACAACATTCTCGCCCCAGGCGGCATCACCAGTCTCATTTCCAAGTAGTGGCCGCAGAGAAAAGGAGACAGACACCGTCACATTCCTGCCGCCTACGTTTGTGGACCAATCAGTTTCGGGGAGTTGAGACTCGTCAAGCCCGATGCTCTCTCGGTAAGCGACACGCCGGCGTCCGAATTCACAGTTAACTCCCCATTCATCTCTGAGTCGTCTCTCGATAATCTCGAGATGGAGGGTGCCGAGGCCATGGACTAGTAGTTGTCCTTCGTGAGTCTCCATGCGCACAGAGGGATCGGTTCGTATCAAATCGTTCAGAGCGTCTTCGACGGGCTGGAGGTCCGCATGAGATTGTGGAATGACAGACGCGGACATCATTGTCGGCGGAGGAGTTATGCCAGTGAATGGAGAAGGCTCCTTAGATCGACCGTGTGAGGAGGTCAAGGTGTCCCCCGTGCGGGTGTGCTTGAGACCCAGAATAACTCCCACAGACCCGAACGGTAGCTCTTCCACTTCGACAGCCTCAGAAGCATATAGCAGCACGAGTTTGGATACCCTTTCCTTGACGCCTCGAGAGCTATTGAAAAGAACGCTTTGACGAGACAAGGTACCTGAATGAAAGAAGTCAACCTTCCGCTCTATAATGGGGGCTAGGTCTACGGTGACAAACCCGAGTATACCCTCACAAAGGTCATCCAACCACGTCTTTTATCCCAGGAGACTTTCCATGCTAAAAGTTGGACCGGCGTTTGAGATCGAGAGGTGCCCGCTTCAAGCAACACATCCTGTGGGGATGCGAGCAATTCACCTGCGTAGTCCATAACAATCTCCGTCCCAATATGCTTGACTGCTGAGCCGCACAGTACAGGTAGAATGTCGGACTTCAAGGTCGCAGCCCGGAGCAGCGGTAAGATGGTAGGCGCAGTGACACTAAGATAAGCCGAAGGGTGAGTTGGTAAATCAAGTAGATACTCCATGAAATCGCTGGAAAACATGGCCAGGCGTTCCAGAAGCATTGTGCGGGCAGGAATAAGATGCGGGATAAGGGGATGGGTAGTGGGTAAAAGTCCGAGTTTGCCAATGTCCTCTACATTAGTGGGCAATGAACACGTCGACGAAGACCCATCAGGTAGCCACCGCCACAGTTCCCATTTGACTAAATCGACGATGCCTTGGATGCCAGGCTCGCCTCTTGCATAGTCTCGGGGATCAAAGGAAGCGACTGGAAGAGTGAGGGCTACCGGCATGGGGTGTATGCGGTGTATCAATGTGGACAGTATCGATGAATAAAACGAGGCACCTGGCCGGTCGAGCTTATTGAGTACAAGAATTCGGCTAGGGACGCCATACCTTGAACGGTGGAAGTTAAACCGTGTGGAGAAGGCGAAGAGGTAATTTGCTTGCTTACCTGTCCAACTGCCGCCAAACGCCTTTAGTCTGTGCCTCTACCCCCTCTACAGAGTCTATTAACACAATCGCACCGTCAACCACTCGGCTTGCACTTTCAACCTCCATCCCGAAATCGGCATGACCGGGGGTATCGATTAAATTGAACGTCCAGTCCCTCCATTTGACCGGAATGCTGGCAGATTGTATTGTGATTCCTCGTTCGCGTTCTGCAGGCAGAAAATCGGTAGTTGTGCTGCCGGTGTCAACGGATCCTGGAGTAGATATGAACGATGACTTGAGGAGGATAGACTCAGTTAGAGTGGTTTTTCCGGAGTCTCAGAACCAAAAATGTGAGTGAAGTCGGGTCAAACAGCACGGAGAACTGGGAACAGCACACCAATATGAGCGCATATAGCTAGGTTACGCAGCTTTGACGGGTGTGTATGATGCTGTGAGAAAAATCTAGAAGATACATGTGGCAGCTTGCCCGGTATACCGAACGCCGCATAGCGGGCTACTGGCGTTCGCAACTTGGACGAGTACATCCACCGTTCCAGTGGAGCTGATCTGAACTGGAACTGGGGAGAGCGCCGAAAGGGCTGTACTGACTCGGCCCGGCTTTTTGTTTGGTTCTACTATAAGATGTCCTCTATTTCTATTGTTAAGGGTTAAGTGCTTCAGTCACTTAATCCTCTATCCTACATGGCCTCTCCTCACGTAGAGGTGTCAGCCCACTCGGATGCCTTCGAACAACGCCTACGTGAAAGGGAACGTTTGCGAAACAGACCTCTCGAGATGGTACCTGAACCAGCCACCGCGCAGCCTCATGGAAGCATCCCAAACACACCCCTAGCAGTTTCGATAGTATCCTTTCTCTTGGGGGCAAGTTTTGCGCTTGGGTCGTTGACGTTTTTATGCGGTGGTTTCTATGGGTTCTGGTTTGCCACATATCAAGTTGGTTTTTTCGTCGCGTCGTGGTCAGCTTTCCACTGGGGGGAGTTTGCTGTCACGGCAGGCTGGAATCGAGAGAAAGTTAGCATTGACTGTGCGTACTTCTCTTTTTGTCCTTGACATAACTGAGTATCCGTAGCATTTCTCCTTGATAACGGTCGAATGTATCACGTAGCCAATGGTCTAGCGTTAACGGAATACCTGCTGTCTCTCTACTTCAGACCTTCGTTGAAGTCGTTCCCATATGTGTCGTCACTCGGTAAGCAGTGCAAGCCGTTCCGTGGGTCTATTTTATGGATGTAGAGTCCTCGTAGGTGTCGTTGTCGTTCTCTTTGGACAATTCTTGCGATCTGCGGCTATGATTAAAGCTTCCTCCAACTTCTCACATATGGTGGCTTTCCGGAAGCTTGCGGGTCACCAGCTAGTGACAGATGGCATTTACAAGTTCGTGATTTCCGAACCTATTCTGTCCACGTATTGACATGGTCTACAGGTGGTCAAGACACCCGTCGTACGCCGGTTTTTTTTATTGGGCCTTAGGAACACAGCTAGTTCTCCAGAACCCCCTCTCCTTCTTTGTCTACTGGGCGCTACTAATGCAGTTCTTTTCTTCGCGAATTAAAGGCAAGCCATTTCTTACTTCTAACGTGATAGAATTCGCTGAGAGTCCTCGCAGCCGAAGAGCGTGCATTGGTTAGTTTTTTCGGCGATGACTACGATCTGTATCGAAAACGTGTAGGCACTAAGATACCTTTCATACCATAGCACGTCCTATCGTACATCACTCATGGTTCGGGTTGCATAAATGCATGATTGCGTGATTGAAGAAAAATACACATGTAGCATGCATCTTCTCAGTGCAATTACAGTAATCAGTCCTGGGCGATCGTTGTCTTCTCGGAAACATAAATCCCGTCTAGAAACTTGCGGATATCTTTGTTCCGTACCCGACAAATACCCTGGATAGACGCCGCTAAAAAGCATTTCTTGATATTAGGACAACTCTCAACAGTTCATCAACATACCTGATTGCGAGACATTCTCGATATCCGTGCCCTCGATGATCAACTCGTCCTTTTGTGCCTTGCTTTCAGACACCGTTACACCACCCAGCATGTCAACATGTCGCACTGTCTAAACCAGTGGGAAGCTGTCAGTTGGGTAGTTCGGTGAGACGATGCAATATATCGTACCTTCTCACCCAGGAAATTCCTGATCTCGAGCTTGTGGCCGTCGTCCTGGATGATGCAGTTGATCGGGAAGTGGGCATATACGGCGCGCATTTTATATAGGAAGCCCTACTTGGGGCAATGAGCCATTACAAGGTATACATAACGACATGCTAACCTTTGTCACGCCAGTAACCATGTTGGATATGAGCGATTTCACTGTTCTTAGACAAGCGACATGTTTCCGGTTTCCCTGCCAAACTGCAAGAGTGACTTTGTTGCCCTTGCCCTTGACCAAGCGGACATCCATGTTGATATGGCGAACACTCTTTGTGAGCGTACCCCGCGGCCCAGTGACCACAATAACGCGCGACTTGACAGAGACAGTAACTCCGTCTGGGATCTCCAGTTCTTCGGTTTTGAGTATGTCGCGCATCTACAAAGTTGGTGTTAGCATATGGACGTCTACTTCGCAGGCGGAGCATCCATCGGATAGGAACCACGACAGCTCCTTGATAATGACCCAGTCCCAAGTAAAGAGTAGTAACGTCGCGATTTTGATAACAAAATAGACCACACCTTGAACTAATAGGTCTTGAGGTTGTCCGCAAACGGCGACGAGGCTATCTTGGTACGTGTGAACGTTGTTGTGGCGCGATTTGAGTTTATCGACCGGAGTTTCAACTGGGTCTGATTTAGCGACTTCTGACACCACCGTTTCCTTGCTTGTTTCTTTCGAACCACCACCATCATCGCAGGACATATCGTGAGCTGCGCATTGTTGCCAGTCAGGACAGCTCAATTTTACGAGGCATATTCGTAAAACTTCTACGACTCGTCACAGTACCCTTTCGATCTATCTGTAAGGTCATCTGCCCAGGCGTTCGCTCGAACGTTTGAGTCATTTTTGCAAGATGTCGATGTATCCTCAGCAGCAGGCTTATAGCCAGCCATCATTTCCGCATGGTTATCCTCTCCAACAACCTTCATATGCATTACCTTCATCGTCCATTTACCCTGTTGATCCCGGAGCATTTCGTTCCGATTATACCGCTAGGCTAGCGGGGCTGACAGACAACTCACGAGTGATAATTCAAGCATTATCGATGTATGCGCATGACTTCTCTAGATGGGGAGACGTCGTCACACAGTGTATTGAGGCCCATATACGTCGGGTGAGTGGTTCGCTGTCATCTCTTCTTTCATTCCTTTGGTAGGGCTTCTGTCCGAGTGATGAGTTGGAAGCTGGAGTTACCTCGTGTCATTATTTGTCCGTAGTTGCATTATATTACACACGCTAGGAGTCTAGAAGAAAAGAAAAGAAAAAATGCCTTAGTTCCTGTCGCTTTTCGCCGCTGTGTGCGACGAGTGGGCGAGGGCGATGTTCTATCTGCTCTCATCACTTGACTCCACCATTTCTTTGTTGTCGTGGCATTTATTTGGCACTCCATGCTGACTCATTCGTTGTATTTCCATTTTAGGTCCCTCCGGAGATAAAACTCCCTGCGTTCTACCTAGTTGATGCTTTGTCAAAGAATGTCTTCGATCCTTATGCCGGTCTCTTTGCGTCCATCGTGGCGCCTCTGTTCCTTGAAACTTACCATCAGGTTGATCAGCAGACACGGGGAAAGATGGAGGAGATGCTTCTAACGTGGCGAACTGGCGCCCCCAACGGACGCGAGCTCTTTGGCATAGGACCCCAACTTGCAATTGAGCGCGGGATATGGCCATCGAACCCAGGGCAGGGTGTAAGTGCTCCGCATCGTCTTAGTGACTGTTATTGACATCTTGCAGTCATCCCACTCCAGTAATGCATTCGTCCCGAAATCTCAAGTCCTCAGCGAACTAGAGTTCGCCCTGCGTCAGAAAGAAAGGGTTCTGCAAAATAACCCGTATGACTCCGTTGCTTCAAACCATATCGGCATTTTGTCCCAAGTACGTCTAGACATCACTTCTATTTTTATTCTCTAACGAAGAAGCAGTTGCGCAAGCTTGTTGAAACGGGCGTATCCCAGGAAGAGTTGGCCCAGATTCTGGCCCAACTCCGCACCCTTGTTAGGCCGAGTCCCACTAACCTAGCCCCTACCCCTACTCCCGCCGCCCCCACCCCCGTCAAGTACCCCCATACTGCGCCATACCCGCCTTCGTTCACGTATCAGCAGACGGTCGTACCGAATGCTTCGCTCGTCCATCCTCAGTATCCAATGGCCCATACTCTAACATATACAAATTCAGCGCAGCAAATTCAAGCACCCGACACATCTCGGCCCTTATCAAATCCTGTTGTTTCGAGCACCGCTTCCCCTGCTATCCCTAATATTTCTGGCTTGTTTGAAGCCCTTGTCAAAGCCGGAGTGGTATCCGCTACATCCACACCTACAGGTGCTGGTGCTACAATACAGGCACAAGATGATAGTAAAATTCAGTCTCATGATACTCAACCGCCCAGGGAGTCCAGCGTAGAAGACGCGCGTGCTTACAGGAGAGCCATCCTAGCCGAGGATGTGAAATTTTCGAGTGCGGAGATCAGCAGGTAATATGTCTATCGCACTAGCCTACTGCAAAGCTCACAATCCTGTGCAGAAATCGCCCGAACATAGTACATTTCCTTTACGATCGTATGCCCGTGCAATGTAAGCAGTGTGGTCTCCGATTCTCCGACACGGCGCAGGGCAAGAAGACTATGCAAGAACATCTTGACATGCACTTTCGGCAGAACCGTAAGGCATCGCAAAGCGTAGGGCGTGGCCATAGCCGGAGCTGGTTCCTTGGTGTTGAGGTGAGTGATGCGATGCGATCGTACGCAGTTTCGATCTTACAGTTGTTTGCACAGGACTGGATCCGTGACTTGCCTTACAGTAGCGATGACAAAGACATGACGGGTTTCTCATCGCGTTTATCAAATGCCAAGGCCGTTGCGAGTGCAGAGAGTGCCAGGCGTGATGCTGAACTTCGCGCACGATTTGTTGTTGTCCCACCTGGCGATGAGGCGAAGCATATCACATGTCCGATCTGTAAAGAAGCATTTAAGTCTGAATTCAACGAGGAGGACGAAGAATGGATATGGAAAAATGCACTCAAGGTCGATGATAAGGTATGCCCATCGTATATTGTCCGCAGACGACGATCTTTAATTTCGCGTTGGCAGATATATCATGCAACGTGCCATGCAGAGGCTTTGCTTACGAATGGTTCGCTCTCGGCTCGTTTGCGACAGGGGTTCATAGGCAGTCGCTCAGGAACACCGGATGCGCCATCTTTGCGTGCCACACCCCCGCAATCAGGCAAGGCTGAGTTACCATCTCCTAGCTCGAAACTTGGAATGAAGCGTAAGGTTGAAGTCGATAGTACTGATGGTCGACCAGATGGTTCCCCGCCGTTGAAAAAAGTGATATTGGCGGCCTATGCGTGATCCTCTTGCATTTGTTTGAGTTGCACATCCATTCTTATTCATCAGCATTATGTATACTGCACGCAATACCATTTATTCATCCATGTGTTCTCGATATTTGCTTGTGTAAGACTATCGAGTTCTTTGTCACACAATATAGAATGTCTGGGGTATATATATATAAGGAAATACTAGGGCATGCACCTGCCATATTGCCGTTGTTCTGCCAAAGTTAGCCGCTGTGAGCTTGTGACCTCTGATGGATTCAGACATCGCTATACCAGGGCGGCACATTTTCGGAGATCTGCACACCGTCCCCGGGGGTAGGCACCCGCATCGCGCTTCCAATGCTAGCTGACTATATCCCCTGCTCAGATATCAATGCCTTGAAGGATGCCACTCTCCGTCGAGTCGACGAAGTCATCAATCAGGATGTCGAGATGCAGGCAGGTTGCATTCATCGCGTTTAGTGGGCCAGAAGCTTGATACTACGACCTTAGCCCTTGGCAGTTGAAGTTTTCTACCTGGTGGTGGATACGAACATACTGCTTCACCAGCTAGACGCGCTACAGCAATTTGTCATCGATATCGAACACCACCTGCCACTTACACTACAAATCGTCATACCGGGAATCGTGATCAGCGAGCTCGATAGGTGAGTCAATATCATGTATTCAATCGCGTGTATTTACAGTGCGACAATGGATTGTAACTCGATAAGACAAAAGACGCGAGATGACAAAGTAGCATGGGCGGCCCGTCTCGCCTCGACGTGGTTGCTCGAAAAAGTGAAAGAACGACGGTTCGTTAAAGGGCAAACGCACGAGGAGACATTCAGGAATGACGCAAAAGGAGACGAGGCGAGGGTAAGTATTCTGAGACGAATAACGCCTTGAAACTGATCGGAAATTTGCAGAGAGGAGGGTCGGAGATGAACGACGACCTAATTTTAGACTGCTGCCAGTATTTCGCGAGGCGTCCGCAGCAAGGGGTAATCAGGCATGTGGCGCTATGCAGTGGAGACAAGAATCTATGTGTTAAGGTTGAGAGCGTAGGTGGGGATTCCAAATACCATCTACGGGAGTGAGATGTTTATGCGAGAGTGGGGAACAATAGGGATCTGGACATTCTGTCCAACGAACGGCTGGACGAGCCGTGCAATCGCCACAGCACTGTTTTCTGGAGCGCCGATGGTGAAGTTGAGCGACTTTGACGGGCAAACGTCGAAATCCCAGAGACGAACCATTCGGACGGAACCTGATCACAAGGTCAGTCCGGCGTTACTCGCGAGCGCGGATGCGATGGAAGTGGATGAAGAGCCGATTAGGCCGAGCCATCCACTAGACGTCCTCCATCTGGAAGTTGTGGAACACTTTGCGCAGTTGCTGTTAGGGGTTGTAGATCGGGTTGGAGGACCGGAGGTGCCGTGGGATGGGCCACCGAAGGGACAAGTGTCTGGGCATGCCCCAAGCTGGGCGAAGATAGGATTTGCAGAGTGGACACCGCGGGAGAGTGTGAGGTACCTGGGAAGGAAGGAAGGACTAAGGGCCTCACGGACTGAACTGGACAAACTGGAAAGCTTCTTATTGTACCCGGACCAGCGGGGCGGGCGCAAGGGACAGGACTGGGCACGGGGCAATTGGGACGGATGCGTGCGAACGTTGGAAGAGATCGGGAGGAGTTGGGAGGATGACGGGTTGAGAGAGTCAGCGGGTGACCTCAGACGGTTCGCTGCGGGGACATTCTTGCTGCGGATGAGGCCGACCGGAATGTGATGACATAATCAACCCTCCTTGACTTGAACAACCACAGCTTTCCTTTTAATTTCGTTTGTTCCGTTCCTTTCTCCGGTCCTTCCTTCATTTTCAATGGCCCTCAGGAGAAGAACAGTCCATGCTCTGCTATTCGTCCTCGGTTTATTCCTCCTGGGCACCGTCCTAGTACTTTCTTCAGTATCATACTATCTCTCAATACCCGAGCTTGCATACATCACCGAGGAAGAGCTCAACTCCCCTTTCGACTCACCACCCCAAAACTCTACTCAACATCGTAGGCCTGAACGCATCCCCAAGATCATTCACCAGACATGGAAGTCCGAGACTCTTCCGGATAAATGGAAAGCTGTCTCTGAAGAATGTCGTTCCATGATGCCAGACTAGTTCGTTACTTCTGTCTCTCTAAAGTCTCGATGTTTATGTTTCCTCGTCCGTTGTAGCGAATATATGCTATGGACAGACGCAAGCTCTCGCGAATTCATTGCGCAACATTATCGTTGGTTTCTCGACACGTTTGATTCTTACCCTTATCCTATCCAACGGGCGGATGCTATTCGCTACTTTGTCCTCCATCACTATGGTGGTGTCTACATGGACCTCGACATAGGCTGCCTTCGTCGACTAGACCCTCTCCTCATCTTTCCCGTCATCTTACCTCGCACCATCCCCGTCGGTGTCTCTAATGATCTCATGTTCGCCGAAAAAGAGCATCCATTCATGGCTCAAACTATTCATAATTTGGTCACCTTTGATCATAATTGGATTCTCAACTACCCCACAGTCATGTTTTCCACCGGTCCCATGTTTCTTTCTGCCCAGTACGGCCTCTACACATCTTCCCAGCCTCCAACTCCGGACTTTCCTGGTGGCGAGGTCCGCATTCTTCCAAAGTCCCTTTATGGAAAGAACGCAAAGCCAGATGAAGCGCCACATTCCTTCTTTTCCCATTTCTATGGTAGCAGTTGGCATTCAGATGACGCTGCTTTCATCGGCTTTTTGGGCAAGTGGGGCAAGGCTTTACTCTGGGTTGGGCTGGTCATATTAGTGGTCAGCTTGGTCAGACTTGGATATAGCAGCTCCAAGCAACGGCATTATGGCTTAAGAAGTGTCGGCGGTTACGACGTCCTCCTTCCTCGCTGGGTGGAGCGCAACGGCCGCTGGCACTTAGACATGGGTTGGCTCTCACTTCCTGGTCGTGCATCACCGTCCACATCGTCCAATCCCCATAGTGACATGTCGGACGAGGAAGATGTCCAACTTCTTCCCCTTTCCATCGATATGCAGCCTTCATCACCGGTCTCGGACAGCTCCCAAACGGACGATGAAGATGCAGTCCATCCTGAAAATGGTGTCATACGGCGCATAGGCCAGCGTTTCGCATCGCTTTTCGGGTCCCCACAATCGACACGCCGAGGTCGCCGGCGTCGGGGCGTGATGTTTTTCCTCCCAGCTTTCAGTGCGTCATCGGGTGGTATCACGCTCAGCGGTGACGATACCAGCACGGTTCCCCCGCTCACTCCCTCGCGACCATCACAGCGCCCGTTATATCGACCTGATAAATATCCACCACTGCTTGATCCTGAGGCAGACGGCAACTCTCCTGGGCAGTCTTCATCTGCAGGGAGATCAGCAGGTTCCAGTCTTCCGTCATATAATGATGTGGTTGTTGCGGGACCGTTCCGTACTTCTGCTGGCAGTGCCGATGCTAGCGGTACAAGGAGACCACACTCGAACTCCAGGCTATCATAGCCTAGGTCATCACCGTGTGGACCGTGGCTGTGCATGCTCTATCTATCTATCTATACCTCTGAGACCCGTCTCCATGACCCCTTGGTAATTTATAGACACCCGCTCGTGCTTCCTTTGCACGGTCAACATACCACTTTTATTCGTGTTGCTATATGTGGATAATGTCTTTCCGCGCCAACAGACCAGACTTGTTTTCTGCTTTCCGGTCTGCCTTATGCAGCTCAGGACGGGATTCTTATAGAGATTTTAATAGAAGGGCCCATCCATGTTGTTTACTGAGCTCCAATAAAGTACGATTACACTGCTGTGATAACCCATGACAAAGGTACCATCCGTATCACCTCCAAATAATTCAAGCCACTTTCACAGCCGTTCTACGCGCAACCTTGTGCATAAGGGCGGAGAGTCCAGCCATGGCAACCGCACCGATCGCGTACGTGACAGAGGGCCCGAAAGTCCAGTAAGACGCACATGCTGAATCAACCAATGCATCAGCACAACTGACCAAGGGACTCATAAGCATGTTTACCAAACAATGGCCCGATGGCCCGTCCGAGTTGTCCAGACGAACGGAAGCGCCCGAGTGCCTGGCCTTTCGCAAGTTCTGGACGTTGGACCGCTCTCGGTGGTGGTGTGCTTCCATTGCCCGTCGTCTCCGCAGCAATCTCCGGTGGTGGTGCCTCGTCGCATTGCAATGACGCATGCGCCGTCAGCGCATTCACGACGGTCGCGGAAGTAAACGCCATACAGACGGCGGCGATCTGCAGGAGCCGGAACGCCAGGCCGGGCTTCGAGAGGGTGAACTGGGGAAGTAGGGAAAGTGCGACGAGCGCGACGGCACAGCTGGACATGCCCCGACGGGCCATCTTGAGCTCCCCGACTCGCGTGAGTGCGCGCCGCACGTAGCCGCCTTGTATGACTGCGGACACTATGCCTATGCTGCCGATCAACTTGCCGTTTTGTGCATTGCTCCAGTCGAATACTGCCCCAGAAAGAGGGAGAAGAGATAAAAGTCAGGGCTTGGGTCGAGCCTGAGGCACAATCAAGTGAGAATGTACTTACGATCGAACGTCAGAAAGGTGAGGGTGAACTCGACGCCAGAAAAGACGCCGAGAAAGAGGAAATGGAGCAGACGGAGAGACCTGAGCGTCCTGAGTCGCTGCTCGGCGGAACGCACCGGAGTCGCCCCTTCGTCTTTCTTCGCATGCACTCCATTGGTGCCGTTGGTGCCGTTTGTCTTGAACTCGGTTGGGTGTTCGTCGGTCTTTTTTGAGCTCTGTACGGTAGGCTTTTTGCCGCGGGTCTCGGGCAACGCGACCGCCAGGAACGCGGTCTCGGCCACGAGAAGTAATAGCGTAAGGATCGCAGGAGCGGCATAGACGTTGAGTTCCGTGCCAAGGAGGTACTGTCCGAGTGCCACAGGCCGAGAAGCAAAGTAGGCCCCGATGGGCGGCCCGATGCAAAAGCAGATGGCGAAGGCGATGCCCACATGGGCGAGAGCCTTGGCGCGGTTGGTCGGTGTGGTGATGTCAGAGAGGATCGCGCTTCTCGGACTGAGCGCCAGGATCGTGGACGTGTGTGCATGTGGATGTCACGTACATTGCCAATTGGACATTGCCCTCACTCAGCCCCCCAATGACACGCGAAAGCATATATGACGCGAATGTGGTGCTCTTTATCCATCTGTGTGAAGAAAAAAAGTCAATGTAGCTCGGCGCATTGTAAGGGTGTTCGTGCACGCACACAAGGGCGGAGAGTATATTGCCGATCATACTGAGCAGAAGAATTTTTTTGCGTCCGTATTTGTCGGAGAGAGATCCTATGTACGGGGATACGACGAACTGAAGTGTCCTGAAAGACAAATTCAGCTGGGTTGCGTCGAATTCGCCTGTTCTACCACTGCTCACGAGAATACGGAACCCATGAGTCCACCTTCGTTGCTTTGTATCAGCTCTCATATCAAGAGAAAACCCATGAATAAGCGTACCGAGAAGGACGATATCCCATCTCTGCGTGTTGTTAGACGGGTTGTAAAACCACCCGCGAATTGTGGAGACCGCCGATAATGTGCGGGATAAAAAACCATGGGGATCCGATGATTCCCTCTGAGTATTGGTTGAGGTTGTGGACACACGCCAGGCGGGGAAACTGGCATACCTGAGTGTACCATTCAATGATACGTGGAAAGAGCGGGAGCGGAATTGTGAATGCTACACGCTCGCGTCGGACTCAGGGGTGACAAGGCTGTCAACGGAGGCACTTACCGAATAGATCCAAGACCAGGGAAAGAAACACTATGTTTTCAACTTTGCCCATAGTTCAGTGAAGCCGATGTCGTGCTTGGGGTGTGGTTGGCTTTCAAGTTGTTATTGGGTGGCTGTACAGCTTGATTGGCGTTTGATCCCGGGCCAATGTTTCACTCAACGTCGATCAGCGCGCGTTTTTATACATCCAAAGATGTATGGGGGCAGTGGGAGGGTGAAGGTGCCATACAATCGTGGCCCAATGACAGACTGTTCATTGCCCTCTGGTACACGAGGACCACAACAGTGTTTCTCTCACGAATACTTTCGCCCAACATCAGTAGTCCCACGAGTCATTTGAGGCGTGTGATAGTTACGAGTGATTATCGTGCCTATGCTATGTAGTAACCTCCATCATTGGGGGGTCATCGCCGTCGACGCCCTTGAATCGCTGATCCTCCGATACCTGAGTCAGGCCGCTCTGGAAATGCGAGCTCGTGTCGGTTTTCGGTCACCTCCCGCAACGCCATCGTCGCGTATGCGGCAGTCCCTAAATGAGTCGAATCTGGAGGGCGAGGAATCGACCATCGGGTGTGGGTGCGGGGGCGTCATATCCTAGCAGCTGATCTTCGTCCGACTGCGCCAGCGGGACATCTGGGTCCGTGTACCGTAGCACAGACCATGACAGCTCCTTTGGCAGATGTAAAATATTGCGGTATGAACCGCTAAGAGTGTATTCTCTGCGGTCATATGGCCATGAGATGCTACGTTGCTGAGAATACTAGACTCACTTTTGTCGTCGTTGGAAGTTGTCAGGATCTAGCCCATCCTGGATAGATACTCTCTGTACTTCTGACCTAACGCGCCCCCAGGGAAGGCGACATCGTTGCCTGGTAATGGCATGACAACGTCGAATATTGAGTACTTGTCAACGTCTTCCTCGGTAAGAGTTCTCACGCGTGGTGGTTGCCACGGTTTTTTGTCGTTTTTGCGACTCGTGGGAAGCTCTTCTGTGGTGAAGGACATAAGTAAGATAAGGAAACCCTTCGGGGTGACCACGGACCTACATCCGCACCAGATTGTATGGTGGCGGATTCGCCGTCTTCGACGTCCACCTCAGTCCGTCCTGCAGTCCCAGCCCCAGACTCCAGGACAAGGTCTCCCGGAACAGGTCTGTCAGCACCCCAAGTCTTGATGCGCTCGGAAACAATTGCATTCCACACATACGACTGGTAGGCGTGGACATACATCAACCTCAGGTTCCTGGGAATCTGTCGGTCAGAGCATTTTTGGATAAGTGCCCCGGCAATTATGACGAGTCACTACACTTGCCGTTGATAAAGCCCCAAGGGCGTTGCGCGTCTCCCCGTGTTGTTTCTGGTAACTCTCCAAAATACACCTTTCTGCGACGACCCGTCGGGGAAGGAGCGTAAGAGCTCTGTCGAGATCGCCATCGTCGAGCCAAGCGCGTCGAGCAGCGAGCACGTCCGGATGCTCACCAGGGCGGGGTCGAAGAATCAAAGAAACAGCAAGATGCCAATCAGATTTGAGTAGAGCGAGCCCAATGGAATGCGTAGGAATAGCAGCAGTGCCAAAACGCTGCATACCTGGATGGACGGTCAAATGGGTGTACTTATGCGCGATTGCAAACGATGGATTACCGTAATAGTTGATGAAACCGCGCTCTTTGACAGAATTCATGACCTTGTCAAGCGCTTCAACAGAATCAACCTGCACATTTCTGCGTGTTGATGAGATAAAATTGCCTCGACGCTTAACAAATACACACCTTAAAGTGATTACGAAGGCATTGCCCTTCAACATTCCAAGCTCAAGCGCAGCCTTTCGATAGACCAAATCGGCTATCCTGACCCCGCGCTCCCCTCGGTTGCGAACTGCGTCGTCCGTGCTCTGACGCGTAGGTACACCATTGGCAAGTTTCCAGATGTCCTCCACTGTCTTGGTATCACGTCGTAGAGCAACGCGTTGTATTGTCACCCCACGCTTATCCTTGGTGCCGGCAGTTGAAAGATCTTTAGCCGGGATATGCAGAGTACGAGCCAAGTATTGTAAGGCGTCCTGCGTGTCTCGGTTTGTTTTCTGAAGTGTGAAGTGGATATACGGAGGAAAGGTCCCTCGTGGAGCGCGCTCGGTACGTGCCCCTGTATGTGCCAGTATTAGAGCACCGTTTGGAGAGGAATAGAATTAGTTACCCCCTCTTCCGGTACCTCCTCCGTTACCTCGCCTGGCCCAGCGTACGACGATTCGCGAACCATCGCCGGCATTTGTGGGCTCGCTCATGTCCGTCTCGCTGTCCAGTTTCCCACCAAATAACTCTCGTACGGTCTGATGAAAGCTAGTGCGCGTCTGCTTTGAGACGATAGGCTGTGATGCGGAACCGCTTTTCGCATGAGACAAAACCAACATTTGAGAATGGACGTACGTCAGAGATCACTTTTCGGTGATCTTCGACCACTGGCCTCCCTCCGCGCCTGCCTCCTCGACCACCCCTGCCACCGCGGTCTCTTCTTCCGCCTCTCTTCATAGCTTCATCTTGTTTTCTCGAATTCGTATCAGCGTCCTCCCCGACAGCCCCCGAATCGGAGATACTGCTGTCATTGGTTTTGGAGGCCAGTCTTCCAGTCCAGCCCGCGTCACTCACGAACGGCGGATTGGGACCATCTAAAAACATTTTTTTGATGCCTTCTATTTGTTCTGCGGACAAAAACGGGGCGAGTCGTGTCGTGAAGACGTCCGGCCACGGCACTCCAGGCACACGAGAGGAGGCAGGCTCAGTACGATCTCCGTGGGCTGGGCCAAGTGCTTCGGCCAGTGGGTCGGTACTAGAGTCTGTAGCGGCTTGCTCTATAGCAGCAGAGACTTCCTTTGGTGAAGGAACACCTGCGTCGACCTCAATTGGTGTTCCCTCCGCTTCCTTCGCCTTCTTCGCGGGGGGTTCAGGCATTGCAATGGATTTAATGTGAACGACATTGCTGTCTTGATCTACTTCGTAGACCAAGAAGTCGGTGAACCTTTAAACATATCAATAGGTTTTTTAATGCGTATAACGAGTATGGCGTACCTTTGTTTAATGATCCCGCCGATTTTGGGGGCGTCCTTCGCGACGTATTCCGAGATACCCACGTCAGACTCCATAAGACGAATGATCGCGCCATTTTCGTCCTGAAGTGGGGGGGCTATTCCGAGCAGAGAATGGCTCGGAGGAAGGATATTGGCTCCCAGTTCATTCGGTACGGCAGTATCTGGTGATATCACAGACGAAGCCGGAGGAGTAGCAGGCAGCTTGGATATTTGTTTCCGCTGCAGTGTCATCTATTTTGATCCTCTTTAACGGCGGTGCCTCTGCCGTGTTGTCCAAGGGCTCGTGCGATGGCATCACTGAAGAGAGCGCGACGGACCGGGGACCGTGGTCTCCCATCTCTCGAACTCGCGACTCGCGCTGAGGATGTCGGCCTACCGCAGAACATACGCCGATCGCGCAAAACAGCACGTAAATCCGGCTGCCAAGAGTCTCCTGGAAACGATCGAGAGGAAGCAGTCAAACCTAGTGTGTCAGTGTCGATGTGACTTCTTCCATCGACTTTCTATCTATCATCGACGCCGTTGGTCCGTACGTCTCTCTCATCAAGGCAAGTATCGACAGAGGGCAGTACGCGACAATGTACAAAAGATTTCTGATAATCCTGAAGCTAGACACACGTCGATATAATCGAGGACTTCGAGCCATCGCTCATTCTTCGGCTACAGGAGCTCAGCGCCTAAGCACGATTTCTTGATTTTCGAGGATCGCAAGTTCGCGGATATTGGTGAGTCATGATAATTGTCGGCCAGTGTGTGATACAGCTCGACTTATGCGGGTGAATCGCGATTCCATTCCAGGCAACACCTGTCGCCTTGCAGTACTCCTCTGGAGTGCACAAGATCGCGACCTGGTCACACATTACCAACGCACATCCCGTACCTGGACCTTCCATAGTCAGAGGATTGGCGGCAGTCGGCCTTCCTCTGGGCCGCGGCCTTCTGCTCCTTGCCGAAATGTCAACAGCAGGTGCTTTGGCACGCGGTGCGTACACCGAGGATGCAGTTCGGATGGCTCGGGGCGCGCGCGATTTCGTCATCGGATTCATCGCCCAGCGCCGTATGGAAAGTGTTGGCCTCGTCGAGGGAGAAAAGCAGGATGAAGCCGAGGATTTCTTGGTCTTGTCGCCTGGTGTGGGATTGGACGTCACCGGTGACGGTATGGGCCAACAATATCGTACCCCTGAACAGGTCGTTTCGGAAAGTGGGTGTGACATCATCATCGTTGGAAGAGGTATCTATGGTAAGCCTGGAAACGTGGACATCGGCGAGGTCCAGAGGCAGGCAGAAAGGTATAGGAAAGCTGGGTGGGACGCATACCTCCAACGACTGAATTGATGGAACGAGATGTTATTATAACAGAATAAACGACAAGAATACATTATTCGCGTTCTCAATTGTGTGTAGTGGATTCAGGAAATGTCATTCGCTTCGGCTCTTTTCCTTTCTTCTTCCTTGGCCTCCCTCTCTTCCGCTTCGACAACTTCGATGTCTAGCGGGAATGTCAAGATGGCAGCAATACCCGTGATCTGATTCAGCTCTGTCGGCACTAACATTAGT
Organism: Lactarius hatsudake; assembly: GCA_024734325.1. Classification (NCBI taxonomy): domain Eukaryota; kingdom Fungi; phylum Basidiomycota; class Agaricomycetes; order Russulales; family Russulaceae; genus Lactarius; species Lactarius hatsudake. The sequence goes on along the minus strand of JANSJP010000002.1, from coordinate 1,295,931 downwards.
ACGGGCGGTTCATCAATAAATATGATACGTACGTTGTCCACTCTCATGCATACTAGAGAATATGAGGACCTCTCCTCGCTTCTCCCGCACACCTTCCACGAGCAAAACATATCTCTTTCGGACTTCGGGATCGCCCGCTCGAAAGAGCTCGTCAGAAATGAGTAGTGTACCGACGGCCCCCCTGTCGACCGCAAGAGCAACATGATCCGGGCCATACCACGCCCGCTGCTCATCAGAGGCAAGCATCTTGAAAAAACTGGCGAGAAAGAATATTCAGGAAGAGTGGCCTACTCCTCTTATCTGTTCTCTTACTTGTCGAGCATGATACCCTCTCGGGCGAATTTGGTCTCTTTTAACTGGGCAACCACCTAAGGGTGAGGTGAGCGTGAGCGAGACGCCCTGAGGGAGACTAGCGAGGAAAGCTAACTTCAGGGCTCTTCAAAACCTCTACTAGGCTGTGCACATGTGGGCTGTTCACATGTACGCGCATGAACTTCTGTCGGACACTCAGCAGTGCCTTGTTTCCTGCCTTTGTCGCTTGCGCCATAATGTGATCGAACACAGCGTCGCGCACCCAGCCAGGGCTCGCGATGACGATTGCACGAAGAGTAGGATTCGCATACGGGATATGCCGGAGGAACGACTGGTAGAGCGTATCGTAGAAGCGTGCGAGGCCCTTTTCGTGTGCGGTCGCAGAACCAGCGCGCTTGCGTGGAACTGGAACGTCGATACGTTGCAACACGACGGTCATGTGTTGGGAAAGCAGACAAAATGCAGCCGTGCCTGCACGTAGAGTTCAATTTGCGCCGGTGATCCAGATTTCGAGAAAATGCACATCACCTTCGCCACAGACGATGGCACCGACCTCCGCCCCGCGTCCAGGGAGTGACGCTTCGTTGAGCCGTTCGAGTGAGATGCTGTCCCACTCCAACTTCTCGATCCGGACGTCGCGATTCGATTCTATGTCCAGCGTATGGAACGCGCCCATCTTGACGTGATCGTTTTCCTCCACGACGCGTCCTGTGATCTGTAGAGACGCTGTTGCCTCGACGGGTGTTGATGCGGAGGCATCGCTGGCTCCTGTAGTTGGAGTGACTGGAGGTGTGAAAGCAATGCGGGTCACTTGAAGGGTCAGGTTTGTGCGAACGCGGTGCGATTCTGATGACCCTGTCGCAGACACATTTTGCACACGGCTTGAAAGTATTTGTGGTCAGCGAACAGCGAGAGCCATTACTATGAAGACATACCGTATTGCTGGAGCGCGTACGTTGTCTCCCTAACTCTGTCTCTGAACCCTGAGCGAGGGGTAGTGGTACGAAGACGCTTTACCTCTTGAATGAGGTTATAGAGATGCCACATGTCCTCATCCTCCTCCGGACGTACTTTGACGTATCCCTATACACTGCTCAAATTTAGCCCATTTCTGTGGTTTTAAGACGCACTGAGCCTTTGACGATATGTTTACCAACGATCTTCATCGTTGAATGAGTTCAATACTTGACTTCCTTTTCCGGCTCGCGTCGTCGCCACACTTGCGACACGCCCCCCAAACCATGTCCACCTCCAACGACGACAGCGTGCGGTAAGTCCGCATCGTATTGCGAGTCCGTTACGGATCTTACCTTTTCTCTCGATAGTTCTCAGAACGCAAAGATTGCGCATCTCACCTCTCAACTCATCGCGTCCTCTACTTCATCGTCACGTTTAGACAAAGATACTCCTGATGAGGACGAGCTGTTCGCAGAACTCGAGGCGGAAATCGAGAACGATGACGGTCCTCTTCGAGAACAAGGTCTCAAAGAGCTGCAGCGCGAGTACAACAACCTTTGTACCCGCCATGCAGTTTCGCGAATGGCTGACAACGCTGACGCAGAATGGAACGCATGAAGCAAATGCGAGAAGAAATGCACGGAAAGTACACCGAGTTGACAGACGAGAAGGAGGTGATACGGACGAGTGCGTGAGTTCTCTCACTTACTGGGCCCCGAGAAATACGAGAGTAACATATGGCGTCAATACGACAGGTCTGAACCGCTATGCATAATCCATTTTTACCACAACAACTTCCGCCGTTGTGCGATTATGGACAAGCACCTGGCCGTACATTGTTCACTCTTCGTCCCTTATTCCGATCCTGATCTTGTGGTTCAGACACTTGCCCCAAAATATTTCCACACGAGGTTCCTGCGTGTGTTCGTAGAAAAGGTCCCTTTCCTTGTAGAAAAACTGGGCATCAAGGTCCTACCCTGTGTTATCTGCTTTATCAAGGGCGTTACGAAAGATAGGTGAGCAGAGTGGTTGGGATTTGTACCTCTCCGCTCTAACTTTGTGAGCAGAATTATTGGCTTTGAGGAACTTGGTAATGTGGACAGCTTCAGCACCGCAACCCTTGAGCTCCGGCTACTACACACAGGTCAGATTCTTGCATACTGTCTATATACACGACTCAATTACGCGAAAACAAGGCGTCATCCAAAAAGATTCAAATACCACTTCGGTTGTCAAACACGCACGAGCTGTGGTGTCTAGTGGGACTCGCCTACGTCAGGACCACCGTAATGACGACGATGACGATTTTGACCTTTAAAAGTAATATATATACACTTCACTTTACCATGACATTGAGGATCTGGTTGTTACTTGATCACCACGACAACATTTCACGCATCTTGATCATAAGATCCATGGGAAAGGCCCGGTAATTGTCGGAAACAAGGCCCACGCCATTGCCAGTGAGCTCTAGTACTCGCTATGCAAGTTCAGGTCTTCTCTTCCCAATTAAGAGGACACCGCTTCGTACCTTAGCTTCATTATAAATCTCCCAGTGAGGTCCTAATGGCAAAGAATCAGGGATAGAGTAAACATAAAGCCGCCCCACAACATACGTTGCGTTCCTTTCCCGTCGTTCGGAGTCAGTGAAACCGCAAAGGAGATCCAATAATCTAACATAGCACGGCTAAGTCTTGCAGATTTGGGCGGCCCATTCTTGCTCACGTCCAAAAAGAGGTAAGGAAGTTCACTAGCATGGGACACTCCAAGAGCTGGGTCGGCACTTGGCTGAGGGTCTGTGAAGATGTACGCGTAGGATGGTGTACCCAGCGCAGAAGTTGTTTGACTCCAGAAGCGGCGTAGGGCTTGGAAATAAACGTCTCCGACTAACGAACACACGTTAATACGGGTGATCTAGAACAAGTGAAGAACCGCACTGATCGCGCTTCCCCGTTTGAAGCCTGATCCTGTTCCAAAGGTCTGGTTTCCCGTCCCAAACGGCGAGCCGGCGCTAGGGTCGTCAGGATAGAGTGACAACAATTTGTTCAGACCCGTTCTCAGAGCATCAGGACCAATGGGAGATGGGGTAAAATTGGCGTTCAGCCAAGTGGTGATGTCCTCAGTCTGAAAGTCCCGCTGCAGGAACATTGTCGCTATTTTGGCTATTAGCGTGCGTTTGCTCAAGACAAAGGGGGCAGACCTTCGTCGAGAACCGTGCCTGCTATGAACGGCACTCGTTGGCCAGCACCGCGAGCCAATCGCTTCACGGGTTGGTCACTGATGATGCCTTCGATCCCGTCAAGAACAGGCCGGAAAGGGAATAATTCTATAGCCATCCCGGCCCACGTGCCAACGAGGAGATCTGACGAACTGGCAGACATGAGACACGAAAATGTACTATCTGGTGATAATGTAAGCCCCATGCAGGATTTTGTATTGTTTGCAAAGAGCATCCAGGAAGGAGTTCCACGGTACGCGTTGAAGATGGGAAGAGTTGATCCTACTCCAGACTGGAAGATCTATGCCATTTTCCTCGGGTGAGAAAAGGAGGGGTATAGCGGTGAGACGAAAGGGCGTACGGCGGCTCGAGCCACTGCTGTAAAATTCTCGTTGAGGTAGTGGTGTGAAGCGGACAACGCCCCTGCGCTCTCTCCAAAGAGAGTAACCTTTGATTTCGAGTGATTAGTGATTGTGCTGAGGTGATAGTAGGTGAACAAACCTTGGCGGGATCTCCCCCAAAGGATGCGATATTATCCTGCACCCACTCAAGAGCAGCCCACTGGTCGTGCAGACCAAGATTAAGGACAGCTCGTTCCGCAGCTTCTGGACCTTGAGGGAAACCGAGGGGCCCAACCCGGTAGTTCAAAGAGACAAAAAGTATTGGAGTTCCCTGTGCGTAGTAACAGTGGCATTGGTTAGGAGACGAGTTGACTGCTCTTGGCCTGAAGAGGTGCGTACTCGAGCCACTGACTGCTCCACGAAGTAACTTCCATCATAGATTGATGATTGTCCGTCTAGTTGGCGATATATGAGTTGAGATGACGTTGCTGTCAAATATGCATCGCCTACTTATAAAGCCACCACCATAAATCCAGACCATCACAGGTAATGAGGCAAGCGAGTCAACACCGGATGGTCGGAATATATTCAGGGTGAGACAGTCTTCTGACATGTCTGCATCATCTAGACCCTATAAAATAGGATTCAGCACTGATGGTGAGTGTGAGGAAGGATAGAAGGAACTTTCCAGCTGCAGACATGATGGGCCGTAGCTTCGAGCATCGAATGATCGCGAAGGAGCAAGAGAGAGCTTTAGTTGTGGAGAAGCAAATCGAAGGCTGGCGATTGGAGGCTCGGCAAAAGGGATACCTGGAAGTGAGTCCGAGTCGTCATCGTGAATCGGATATTGATGAGTGAAGGTAGAAAGAAAGAACGACGGACCACCGAAAAAATCCTGATTATACGAGCGGAGATATTTGCCAATGATAGATGTTCCTCCCAGTCGAACGCGAGGATAGTACAACAAGGCCGTAAAGTAGGCCCATACCCATGGATACCACATCTTGCTGGTCGTTTTGCAGGAATGTACTTCCGTGTACTTCCGGATTCGGTCCGTGATCGGTCCGCGTCGATCGCAATCACGTGGGGCAAAGCTTTAGATCGACAACTTGAAATCGACAGCAACACGCAATGACGTAGTTGGTTGGTTAAAACGCAGTACAAGTGGTGGGCCCATCGTCTTGAACTCTTCACCATTATGGCCAAACGCTCTTGTTCAGGTTCACTCTCTCCCCGGAAGAAATTACGTCTCGAACATCCCCTTAGCATTGGAAACGTCGCACCTCCTGAGGCAGCTGCTGCCGTGGATGCAGATCCTCCCTTGAAGAAACTTCTACGCTCCTTGGAAAATGTCACAACCGTGCCCCCAAACTCAGGGGATGCAGTTGTATACTGGATGAGAATGGAAGATATGAGAAGTCCGCGCCCTTTCCCTTTCTCCTCATCATCCCTTCTCATATATCTTAGTCTACGACAACCGAGCACTCGCACAGGCTTCTGCACAGGCGCTCAAGGATCATGTCTCACTTCTCGTATTTTTTGTGTTGAGTCCACAGGACTATGCCGCCCATGATAGAAGTCCTCGTCGGGTCGATTTCACCCTCCGCAATCTTTGCGTCCTGAAGGTCGGTCTCATTCTCAAGTACACTGGTCGGGAGCTCACTGAAGCTCCTACTGACTAGGGTTCCCTCGCAAAACTTGATATTCCACTCCATGTGACAACTCATGCCTCGCGCCGGACGCTACCTTCATATGTTATCTCGTTCCTGCAATCAGTGAACGCCACTCGACTGTTTGCCAATATCGAATACGAAGTCGACGAACTCCGGCGCGACATAACGGTTTTCAACCTCGCAAATGAGGGGGGCATACTCCCTACTTTTGTCCACGACAAGTTGATCGTTGAGCCGGGTTTACTCTCTACAAAGCAGGGTAAACCGTATTCGGTGCGTCCTCATTTGATCACCGAAGGGTGTCTGTGAACCCGAAGTACACCAGGTATTTTCTCCGTTCCAGCGTCAGTGGTTGGCTGCCATCAACGAGAACCCGAACCAGTACTTAGCAGAGGCAGTATCTCCGAGCGCAAACCCCCCCACTGTAAGGGATCATCCAATCCTCGGAAAGATGTTTTCCAGCGAAGTCCCTTCTCGTGTTGAGGGCTTTCAATGTTTAGACAATGATCAAATGGCCGGAATTTGGCCAGCGGGGATGGAAGCTGCCCGCGAGGTACGCTCGGCCGTATCATATAAAAATTAGACTTTCTAATAATGAGGCGAAGATGTTGCGCCGATTCCTTCGCACGAAATCTCGACACACTCAATTAGGTCTCGCTGACCCTCTCGATGAAGGCGCAGAAACCTCGCAAAAGAAAAGCAGGGCAATGGTCTACAAAGACGACAGAGACCGTGCGGACCGGGATAGTACAAGTCGCCTAAGGTAAACAACATAATGCTGAAACCACGGGAATTGACCACTTGTACAGCCCTTACCTTGCTGCAGGGTGTCATCTCCTCGAGAGAGTGTATTCGGGCGGCGCTTGAGCTCGTAGGGGCTACGAAAGTGCACGCTAATCGGGATACTGGAATTGGGATGTGGATTCAGGAGATCGGTGATTATTTGTGTCCTGCGTTTCCCCTCTGCTTCTTGACTCATTGGCTCTTAGCATGGCGGGATTTTTATACACATGTGCTCGCTGCATTTCCACGTGTGTCGATGGGACGACCATTCCAGGAGAAGTACGCAGATGTGCAATGGGAGACGAACCCCGAACATTTTGAGGCTTGGAGAACCGGCCGCACTGGTGTCCCTATCGTCGACGCTGCGATTCGACAAGCGAACACAATGGGTTTGCTACCTCTATCACCACTTACGGATAGGGGCTGACCACCATTTCTGTAGGTTGGATGCACAATCGGGCACGCATGATCGCTGCAATGTACCTCACCAAGGACCTTATGATTGATTGGCGCCTTGGGGAGAGAGTACGTAATCGTCTCTGTTTCGTCCCAAGCGTAGCTTGAACTGAGTTCCACTGCAGCACTTCATGCAGCAATTCATAGATGGTGATCTCGCCTCGAACAACGGTGGTTGGCAGTGGAGCGCAAGTACCGGCACGGACCCACAGCCGTATTTCCGCATTTTCAACCCTTACTCCCAGAGTGAAAAGGCCGACCCTAACGGTGATTATATCCGTACTTTTGTACCAGAGCTCGGGATGGTCTTTGGACCGGAGATACACAACCCTCCCGCCAAGCTGGCGGATAAATTGGGCTACCCACGGCCGTTGGTTGACCATAAGGAGGCCAGGGATAGGGCGCTGAGGCGTTACAAGAACCCGGGATCAAAATGATCGCGGCGCCGTTGGTAGTGCACCGACATAACTTTCAGTAGTCTCGTTTCATCTTCTGCGGGTTCTTTCTGGAGTAATAGTGATTTCATAGCACCCTCCGAATGTTCTAAGGTAGGAGCGCTCGAAGTCTGTGGGTAATACAGTGACATCGATGATGTATTGATCCACCTATTGATGCATTCGTGCCAGAACGGATGGATTCTCAAGCTAAGGTAAGTTAGCACGCCGAGAACCAATCCAAAATCTCGGTGCTCCTTGACGTGTTCCAAATCGCATTGAATTGTGACTGATAAACAAACCGAATCTTTTCATTGAAGAGGTAGCACAACGCAGCGTAAACAACACGAAGCTGCCATGCATAGCCTAGGCTGAGTATTACATGACAACATGAGAGGTTTTTAGTCGACAAATGCCATTTCCGCGGAGCCACGACTTGTTGTTATTGTAGAACAAGTCTAGCATGTGGACACAAGGGCACAAGGCTCGGAAGTAACAAAATATACAGTACAACCTGAGCTAAAGGTAACCAACTTGGTGTTTCACGAGGAGGATAAGTTCCCAAATAAGGAAACGACCAACGACGAGAAGGCACGTGACGATTATCCCCGTGAGTGCGGACTATACCCGATAAAGAACAAACAATCTACCGAACTGGACCACCGTTCGAGGGAGGAGGGTAGGACCTTAAAAGCATGAAGGGGGGGCGGCCGTCTCTCTGCCCACCCAAAGACACCTCACCGACACGATGTCCTCAAATGTGACAACCTTCTCTCTTTTCCCCGCCTCCACCACCGCGCCCTGCGCCTTCGGCCTCTTTGGCCAGAACCCGCGTGATACCCACGCGACCTACGAGGACCTCGCCGCCGTTATCGCCCGTCCATCGGCGGGTGCGCACCCTCAGGAAGACAAGGAGCGTCGGCGGCGGGAACTCCTTCGTTGATGGCCTACGGAGATTTTTTGGAGGCCTTTAGACCGGAGTTTTTTTAACACCCACACCCAACCGACCACCCGGTAAACCAGCTATTGGCACTTCCCATCATCATCCATCTCCCGGTGATGGCAATATCAATCCGTCATCCGTCATCCATCCATCATACTTCATCGGCGCCTCACCAAAGCCAAAGCAACAGCAGGGCATCTCACACACCGGAGAGCGAATCCACCCCGTCGTCGTCCTTCACATCCACCCAAGAAGTCATCCCGCGGTTCACGTCAAATCTCCACGGGCCCACTCTCCTTACAAAACTGACTACTATATTATACACTAGTTTTTGCAGCTTTTCACCTTCATTCTAAATAAGCATTATGTCCGTTCCTTTCCAAGGCTTGTATCCTCGACTGGTGGTCTTGGCCGCCCATATACCTACTTTAGGCCTAATGTTGTATTATATAGACCCTGCCAACGACCCGAATCCTGTATCATTAATGCCGGAGTTTCCTGATCCCTTAATACCTGGATCTTACGTTGGAATACAGCACGACCTAGGTTGTGGCTTACAGGAACCGACCCGATTAAAACTTAAGGGGCACAGGAACAATGCTGCATGGAAACAACGGAAAATACAATCCTAAAGGACGATGTGAATTACAACAGTCCAAGGCCCTGCCTCAGAGAATCAACGAGCTCCCATCTGTCCGTGTCACCATGCACGTCAAATAAGTTGACGCCCAGCAGTCCATGCTGCTTCGCAAACGCTGACTTGAGACCGAGACTTTGGGGATCATCGTACGTGACGACTTGCTCCTGATCAGAATGCACAAATGGCGTGCTCGAACATACGTCCCACTCTCTTGTGAACCCGCCACAGCCGACGTACACTCCGGGCCCACCTGGGTCCTCACAGAGCACGTTCTGGCGAACCAGCTCACGGAATTGTACCTGTCCGTTATCAGCGCCTTCGTCGGTGACAGCATGTATGTTGGGTGGCGGTGCATTCTGGTCGCGCTGACGCAGCTGCGTCGCACTCGAGTCCGAGATATATCCATATGACGGAACGCCGAGCACGAGTTTGTTTGACGGAAACCCCGCCGCCATCCACGCGTTTACTGCGGCCTCAGCACTTGCCGCTGGCTGTGATGAGTTGTGGCAGGCGTTGCTAAGGGGTGCATTCGGTCCGGGGTTGGGGGAAGCTGACGCCGGTTGAGAAAGGCAGCCAGATGGGGCACGGTGCTAGATGGACGTACCTCCCCACACGTCGTAATCCATGAGGAGGACCCAATCGAGAAGATCAACGAAAGCCCGAACGTCATCCATCTGTTGTCCATTCGCGCCGGTAAATGGGGTGGTCTGGACCGCAGCGGTGATACGAGCAGTAGGAGGAAGTTCGGCACGTAAGAGTTTGAAAAACTCCAGCAAGTTGGCCGTATCGCTCTGGTCAACATAATTTTGCGAAGACCCTTTTGTACCAGGGTATTCCCAGTCGATATCGATGCCGTCCAGGTTATACTTGGAATAGACATCTACAATGTTGCCGACAAAGGTGTGGCGACTGCTATCATTTTGGACAGCCCACGAGAAATACCTGAGACGAGGAGGTCACAGCAGGGTCAACTAGGCGGTGACACCACCTACTTGCTCCCGTCCCATCCTCCAACACTCAATTTGACCTTCTTGCTCTTTTGGTGCGCGACACCGACCAAGCGCAATAGGGTGTCGCTTTCGCCCTGAGCAAGGGTAAAGTTCTCGTCTGGCTCAGCGAAAGCGAAATCTATCCAGTCAAAGCGCGAGAAATCGATCGATTCCGGTGGGAAGTCCTCTGCAACCCAGCCCGGATAATAAGCCATCATAAGGGGTGTCAACACTACGCCGGCGGGTGGTTGGTCGGAAGTGTTGTTAGCTGGAACGGGTTTAGATCCAGGCGAACTATTAGCAGCGGTCCCCGGCTCTGCAATAACGAAGCCTTCGGAAGAAGGATCCTGGGGTAGGAAGAGTATCGGGCCATCGGGAGAGGCAGGTGTCGGAGAGGCGTATGTCGAGAGTGTTTCCTTGGCCGAAACGGCGGTGGGAAGAAGCTCGACGACAGCACGGAGCTCTGTTTCCGCGCCGTTCATGAAGGTTCGGAAGTAGGTGTCAAGCACCGGAGGATTTGCCAGGGGCAAAGAGAAGGTTGGAAACAGAAATGGTAAAAAGAATACCAAAAACTCGAAGCAGACGAAAAGGAAAGGCATGTTCACAAAGCAACAATAGGGAAGGTCACCACCGGGGTGGGCCAAAACAGGGAAAAAGATTTGAAAGGTGGAGTACAGGACCACGCGAATAGGACGTGGGTGGATTCAGTCTGGAACCAATGGCCAGGCCATTCTGAAAAGGGACGAGGTGTAAACCCATTGTTCGAATAGACTCGGGGCTTTTGCATTGTCCACCCTCGCCTCCTATAGGAAGCAAGAATTACGGCGTTAACGAAAGTAGCTAGCAAGTCGTAATATATCGCATATCATGCATCATTCACGTGGCAGTTGCTGACTGACATTCCCGTCGAACAAAAGACGCTGGGTGGCGTGCATTCAGGCGACGCGTATAGGGGGGTTAATACCGGAGAAAGAGAGGAGGTGCGTGAGGATCTCCTCAGGACGCCATGAGAAGATCCGAGTAATCGAGATATCTGAAGTGTAGGGTCGAATGAAGCTTGGGAGTCGACGACAAGCAGGTCTAAAAAGAGAATCCTCGCCCGGAGCTTAAACGGGAGATCATTGTCAGTTTAGCGACGTCGTCCTGTGGAGCTCGAAGAGAAGTAGCAGAAGCATATAGTGGATGTTCCACACCCCCCTATCAGACATGCAGCAAGACGTGTGCCATACGTGTGAAGTAATACGAGTACGTCGGTAAGTCGGTGAACGAGTTTGCCGAGACAAGCAAGAGTCAGGGTGCCTCATTAGGAAGTCAAAAAACCCCGAGGAAGATGACTCGCGTGTGTGCCCGCGTCCGGTACGCTCTTCTGTCAGTTGGGTAGCATTCCGTACCAGCCGCGAGCCAGTTGAGCGCCGTTGTCGCTACAAGCAACCTGTGACTCGTTTCATGTGGTTTCTACCACTCCCGCGCTCTGTAGCCAGCATCGAGCTCGTGGATCTCCGGGCATTTTAGTGTGGCGAACTTAAGTGCGAAGAAAGTGGCCTGATTGCGATCATCCCAGATCCAAACTGGGTATTGTTCCGTTCTTAGAAGGTGTGACAAAGCGATCGAGATCTGCACACCCACTTTTGAAACGCCCATCTATTTCATTCTCACCGATTTGGACAGATTCATCTTACCGCCCGACCGTAACCCTGGCAAGTGAACACGACTCTCTTATTCTCTCTCATTGTATAAATATCATTCAACCATGTCCAACCTCTGCCCACTTCTGCCTGTTCCAAAATTTGCTTATGGATCGCCGTCAGACTCGTTCGTTCTCTCCTCCTCCACGCATGCCTTCGCCTCAGCTTCTTCCTACTCCCTTGCCCTCCCCTCCCCTCCACCATCAACAGTCCCGCACGCGTCTTAACGCGCCCTCTCAATCCAAACCGCCATCCCCACTCTTCAAACCTGCAGCTACATCTAGCTCTCCAATTATCCCCCAACGGAAATTACACGCCCCCCGTGCTCTTCCCCACCCTCCTCTGGACATAAACCTATGGTTGGATGGCGATGACTTTGGTACCAGACGGGAAAGAAGCATTTCGCCCCCTACACGTTACCCTACACCTCCCGCGGGATCAGTTCACCATAACCACAAGCGTCGGCCTGCACCCATTTCCACAACGCACCCTCGTTCGCGATCACGTCCGCGGTCTCCCCCTCCAAGTCCAGGCCGACCCGGCACACCGCCCCCAGTTCCACCCATTCCCACACAGTTTTTAGGTGCGAGCCCCGAAAAGCCGGTTCTTACACCGCGGTCTTCGAACTACCTCACCCCCGTTGGTCGCATCCCGCGCCTGCCACCTCCTCAATCGCGCACTCCATTCTTGCGAAAATCTAGGTCAAGCGACGCGATGACGTGTATTCGCTTGCTCACCCTCCATGATGATTAATTGGAGGATTTTTCTACATATCCATCGATCCTTTGGCTAGGCAAGATGGGTATCATTCGTTCACATTCTGACTCGATCTCTATTATGCATTGAACACACACTGTACACTCGCTCCTCTTCACATGACATTTCCTTGCTACGCAATTACGAACATCTCACACTGCACTGTATACTTCAAGCTAAATAATTGCCGATCGTAGGCCGTAGCCCATTGCCATTGTTCCCTCCCGTGCATTGTGTTTTCCATTGCCCATATTACCAGCTATCCATTACACATACTTAATTTCATAGAACCCACATTTTATCGTCGGATTTCACCGTCGGAACATCGACCCGTGCTTTGATCATTGAAATTATCGACAGACTCGAGTCCTTCAGCCGGATCACGAATTTCAACTGGACCGGAAATAATAGCCAAACGGAAATAGATGGGTGCAATGAGGCTCATACCATTCCGTTGTTCTAAGCGGTGATTTGTTGGGTGCGACAAGCGCATCCACTGAGCCTCCTGCAGATCCGAGCACAGAGCACACAACCGTGACTCCTGCGCGTCATTGCAACATCCTTGCAAACTCCGAGCTCCGACCGGAGATAACTAGAGCTACCAGCTGTGTCACGTTACGTGGCGCCTAAGCTAGCCAGGAGGGGTAGACCTGGGCTTCTTTCTTCGAGAATATGGTGCTCGGCGGCGCAGAGGGCATCGCTAAGACTGCGCGGTAATGGAGTGGCCTGGGGCCTGGTCTAACGCGATGAGTCTTCCCTTCTGTCCCTGGCTCGATCGGGGATTTCAACCCTATGACTTGACGCTCAGATGAACGCGAGTCAGACTGACAATCGACGTTCGCGAGTCCCGCGTGGCACGGGTTCATTGCTGTACGATGCACGATGGGGTTCATATTTATTCCGACGAACGGACACGTGGCGAGCTTAGTTTGCGGTTCACGGTGGCCACCTAAAAAAAAAAAGAAGATACAGAGATGCCGAAAAGAGAAGAAGGCTTCTTCATTAATGTGTTAACTCGACCAACGACACCACCCATTGCCGTATGTGCACAGTCGAGCTCGGGGGAGCGTCGCGGAATAATCCCAAAGGGAGAAGAGAAGAAGGGGAAAATAAAAACAAATTAAGAACGATCGCCTCGGCGTGACCGATCAGCGCTGCCAAAATGCGTATACCCAAACGATACAGCATCCGCATCGAGAACGCGTGCAAGAGAACCGTCTATCGCGAGTTGTCCGTTGGTCGAAAAGGTTTGGCGCCGCGGTGGAGGCTGTACATGTGCGGATCGCGGCCGCAAGGGTCAAGACTATGATAGACACTACTACGGATTTCCGCGGATCCCCGTGGCACGCAACCTTCCGCAGCAGAGGGTGGGGGCACATGTCGGCGGCGGTCTGGGACAAAAATTAGAACAATAATATCGCCGCAGCAAGGGGGTTTGTCCAATCGGTCACACAGGCTACAGTAAGTTTGGTTCTAGCGCCAGAGCACTGGCTGGCACCTTTGCGCCACAAAATCTCTCTTGGTCGTCGGTCACAAAACCTCCCGGGGTCGTGACTGGCCAAATAAGGAAAAAGGAAATTTTCGGAAAAGGGTTCCGTGTTCGGTCGGAGATGAGCTTGGCCCAATTAATTGCCATTTACGGCATTTCGAGCGCCATGGCTGGCCCACATTGGATTGCAGTGCCACTGTCAACCATCGTGAAAGGGGACGAATCGGCTCCTACAAGGTGGCAAACCAACATGCACGTCATGGCTGGTATGACTTACTGTAAGGCAAACGTCAGACAAACTCTAGGAACCAACCATGCCACATGTTGGTACTACTAGGCGCGCAACTGACAATTGCCCATGGCGTCGACATGTACACATTTTTGACAGCAACCCGACAGCAGGAAAATTAATACAGACTACATAGCCATCCATGGACAGGCAAAGCGAAGGAGAGAGACGCGTCAGCTAGGGCTACAATGATGCGACATCGTGAGGATAAGAAGGTTCCGTACCGGATACACTAAAAGTTGGCTGGTCCGGGCAACGGCTGTGAGTTCATGTAGGTCCGTCCGATCGTGTTTGTGGTCTCCTGTGTGAAGAACCTCAGAGTCCCATTCTCTCAGCCAATGTCCGGTCGCGGTCGCTTCCGCCATACCCGCTTCCACCGCCACCACCGCCACCGCCACCGCCCGAACGACCTTTACGACTGTGCCCACCACCACGACGAGATGTCCGATCCCTATCTCGTTCCCTGTCCCGAGCGCGGTCTCGGTCCCGGTCCCGATCACGGTCCCGATTCCGCTCGCGTTCGCGCTCACGAGGCTCACGTGGGGCGACCGGGGACCTGTGGTGTACCCGCCGTTCTGTGTCACGTTCCCTGTCTCGGCTGCGTCCTCGCTCTCGTTCTCGGTCGCGCGCCCGCTCTGGTTCCTCGACGGCGACCACTTCGACCTTTCCGCCAGGTGCCTTCCGGACTGTCGGGTGATTGCAGGGGCGAGTTTTCAGGGCGAGTCGACGTGACGGGACGTAGAGCGGCCACCGGTCTGGGTTTGCAAGCGGGGAAGGGCGTTGCTGGATGTCGCTGGAGACGCGCGTGCTTCAGACAGCCGTGGCTTTTTGTGCGCACGGGGGGCGGTAGGAGGGGGCTTGCTAACGCTTCCATTTCCGTTTCCACTCCCGTGACTGTTTCCATTCGGGTTAGTGCTGCTTGGTGCTTGCATGTGTGGGGGGATTTGGTGCGTGTGACGAGATGAAGCATTCACTGGACGAGTGGGGGGAGGAAGTACGATCTCGTATGACTTTTCGAGTTCATCCCTAACACGGACGTGGGTACCCTGGATCAACGGAAGTAAATGGGACTTACGAGAGTGACCGAATGACTTGGTGAGATTCTGCAAGCGCGCAGAGGATTGAAAGTCAACAATAGCGGTGCGTATTGTCATGTACATTACACACCTCGAAGCGCGGATCTCCAACCTGTTCGCTGCCCGTCGTAGGCCACGTACTTCCTCTTTTAGTTTACCGGTTTCGCTACTTTTCAACAACTCGTAAAGTTCGTCATTCTCCTCTTGTAGAAGCTTGGTGCGCTGCGCGAGGGCGGTGTTCACGGTGCTAGACGACGATCTAGCACTGGATTCAGCCGAGAGAACGTCAATTTGGGTGAGGAGTAGGGATATAAGGGCAGGCGGAAAAGACAAGGGTTCCGTGAGAGAGGGATTAGGCTGAGTGGATAGATATTGACGGAGGGTGTTGACCTCGTCCTGTGTGCATTACCAACCGAACGCTATTGGTGAATGGACACGGAATAGAATGCCGAAAACGTACAGTCAATTCCGCGAGCTGAGTGTCCTTTCTCCGCAAAAGAGCTTCCAGCTCCAGCTCGCGGGACGACGGGAGGTCCATGACAGGAGCAGACTGACAGAGGGCGCAATAGGCGCGTCCGGATTCGACCTCCTCATACCAGCCACGCTAGATGACATAAGCGAGTTGCGCATCTCAGACCAACACTCTTTACAACTCCTCGGATACAGGCTCTGGGCTTTGACACGCAGGCCGCTCGATCGATCTCACAAATTTCCATGCATACTAATTGATGTCGGCTACCCATAGCTACGAGCCCAGTATCAGAGTTAGAGTACAAAATATGTACTTGAGTGGCGATGCTGGCCAACTAAGCGATGAGAAGACGCGAGACGGAGCATGGCTGGTAGTAAGCAACGAGGCGATTCAGTTATTGTGGGCTTCCGAGTCCAATAGAATCGTCCCACTGGACTGAAACAAAGATACCATTAACCAGCCCAATCTACCACGCCCGAACGAATTGCAGAGCGCATGATAGCTGTCGTACTCGGGCGAAGTTGGCCCACAGGGTGTTCGTAACATACAAAAGTCCTTGCGAGTAGACGTGAAGGGTACGCAATGTACGAATCATAAGCAGTTGCGCGCCGAATCCGTGTCGCGGAAATGGGTGAGCGCACCGGACCGCCGTGCTGGGAAAGCGCAGGGGTGGGGAACCCTGCTGCGTAGCCGAAGCCGGACACTGGGCGTGTTCGTGTGTACGTATGGGGGATCCACCTATCGACTTAGTGGTCATGGATACGCAGGATATCGTGTCACCTTTTTTGAGTTGAAGGTCCGAGTGTCGCGCTCCAGGCCGAGGAAGAGTCCCTGTATCCAAAGAAATGAGAAGCGTTCTATGTGCTCACCAAATGGATCAGGCCATTTAGTGAACACACAGAATACATCTCAATTCCACGAATGTGTAGCTTGAAGCCGCGCGTCGCTTCCGCGACGCGTCGTACGACGAAGAGGCGCAACGTGGCGTTGGCGGACGACCAGCGCGTTCCGTAATACACGAATAACGTTACGCTGCACCGCGCCGGCACACGCACACGATATCGTCAATAAATGTACGAAATCACCTGTTGGGACCCGGCGGGAGCGCGGCCGTGCGACGTCTGACGTGCCGCGATTGCTGAATACTGAGCGGCTGCAATGTGTGAAGTCCGCCGGTTCAAAAGACGTCCGGAGCAGAACACAAGAAACCTTTAAGCTGTTTATACTTTGGGGTAGGCATCCTCAGCGTGCGGCGCTTAGAAAGACTAAGGCAGGACACGGTCATAGAGGCGCCGGAGTCTGCGATTGTCCGGCTTGTAGCGCGGCCAGGTTCATGAGCCCTTCGAGGTAAGCAAAAAAAAGGTTTGAACGCTTCAGTCACGATGACTACTAGGAGTGTACAAGCTGCAAGCGACTCCCGGAGGCCATGACCATGTGCTGTAGATCACCCCTCCCGCGGCGCTGGCAAACCAATGACAATGGCATTGTCGCTGTCGACACTGTATGTTGCGTGCTGTGGCACAGTGAGATCCGAGGCGCACGCAGAGATATACATACATGTAGCATAGCCTTGTCCGAGTCGTAGGCGAGCATCAAGACGCGATTAATATACTGCATCAACGTTAACCAGTCGTCATGCGCCCTCAGGACCATCCCGCAAGTGCAGAAGTCCACTCTTGCGGATAGTGTGCGTCCCTCCAAAGCACGATTTAGAAAGTTGGAAGGGCTACTCGGGGGCCTCGTTGATGTCCAGACCAGATGCGAACGGAGTATTGAGACTCAGGGTGATGGACAAGAAGACTTTTTGACCTGTGATGTTGTGTCGGGTCTCCAGGAGGCACCTTCGGAGCGACCAACGAGGCACAACATCTGGGAGGCGCACAAAATATCTGGCCCCTCGGAGATGACTTGGGCACGATGATAGGTTATCAAAACCAGAACTCAGAAACATGCCCACCTGCAGCGCACGCCTGGTTAGGATCCTGCTATCGGAATCAGTGACCTTAATCTGGACGCTGAGACGAGAACGTGTAATCCGTGGCAACGGGCACATAGTAGAGTCAAAGCTTTCACACATCCGAGGACGAAAGTGCCGAGAAATGGTTACATAATACGAAGCTTCCTCGGGCCGAACACCGCGCCGCACTCGTTTGCGTGCGTCGGTCGTTTGCGTGCGCATAGCTCTTAGGCCTCGTGACTATAGTAATTCTAATAAATCGCTTGTTCAAAAAAAAAAAAAAAAAAGGAGACACTTCTGGATGTACCACAACGACATCACCCGGCTATGATAGGTGCAAGGCTCAATTCGCTCCACTCTGACTATATACAATGCCATGCATCGCATCGCATCGGAATATAGAAAAATAACGAATGCCAAAGCCGAACGCCTTGATACCATTCACCCAAAGCAATACGCGATACACCTGTTTCTGGAGGGCTCAAATGTGTAGTGCTTGTCATTGCGTTTAATTGTGGAGCAAACTCACTTTGAAGGTCCCCTGTAGTACCTGAGAGTCTTAGTCTGTGAGAGAATAGGTACGAAGAAGTCTTCTGTTGGCAACAACGAAAGATATGCACGTAATAAGTCGGCATGCGTACGTTTAGGTTGAGATCTCTGAGATCCAAAGTTCCAATGCGCCACCTTTTCCAAGAAACGTTTCAGAGTCCAACGAATAATCAAGCAAGTTCGAGAGAAGCAGTGTACCCAAGTGAGTTGGGAACCGCCTTCGATACAAGACGGATACGGACAGACCCTCCGCCGAGATGTTAGAGACGCCTGCCCAGCTTATTTTCCAGTAGAATTCTTTGCAGGAAGTTCCCATGACAGCGTGGCGAACAAATTGGCGGGAAGATCCGAATGCAAGACTCGGTCTCCTCCAGAGTGGCGTCGTCGTTCATAGTTCTTTCCTAGCACTGGAGATAGCCGCAGCAAGAACAACATTCAATCCGACACGGTGTCGGACTAGCGAGAGCCAGTGGCCGGGAACTATAGACTAACGTGATCTTAGAGTTCTATAAGATGATGTTGGTGTCGAAGACATGGCACCTGAGACAATGATGGACACCCCTTCCTATATCTTTGTGTTGTTCCCTGTCAGGACCTGTCTCCAGAGCATGTAAGTGTGTGTGACAGGTGTCAGTTACAAAGGTCGAGTCAATAAGCGCAAACAAGACTGTGAGCTATGTTTTCGCAAGCTATGTGACAGATTGGACTTAAACCTGAACTCGACGATCCTCCCTAGGTAAGTCTTTCTACTGTTTTCGGTGTCCTTTTTGCGATATTCATTGCCCTGATGACATCTAAATTCACACTGTATGAACAGCCATGTACGCCATGTGCGATGTGGTTGTCTTGACTGTTTTTCTACAACGGTAGCTGACCCTCACAACCTTTCCTGTTCCCCATATTCATTCATTTCCGTCTTCCCATCGCTGATTCATTGTTTTTTATTGCAAGGTGTGATCGTACTCGAAGTCGTACAGCACTTCGCCTTGTTTTTATGTGCTCGATGTATAATACCGTTATACCAAACCAATTACGATGATTTCTCGAGAGACTCTTCGTTGTCAAATGCATCAGGGGGAAGTTGACCTTGCACCTGGGTCAGAGCCCCTTTAAAAATGTAAAGAAATGATCCGGCTGTAGCTGGAGGTGGGTTGGGTTGATATGCCACGGGCAATGTACATCGAGGGCAGCGGAATCTATATTGTCGCTCGTGACCGCCTCGCGTCCTTGGTAGAGTGAGTTAGCGTAAAGAGAAGTATATTGGGACAAACCTCTCAACAAGTATCGGTTCGCAAGGTAGTGCATTCAATTTGAAGGCTTTTGCCTTGACACCATTTTTATCTTGTGAGCGGACTATGATTGCGCCGTCCGTCTGCCGTCGCGGGAGGGATGACAAGGTCGCATCAATAACGAGCTGGAGAAGTCCATGAGAGTTGATAATGATGGAGTTATGCAGTGCCATACGATAAATTCACCACATATACAATCTAAAGGGTGGAGTAAGTGCGGGCTCAAGAAGATAGTAAGCATGTTGGACTCACAGTACACTCTCAGGGCAGCTGCCGATGAAGCAGTCGGCCTTGCTGGAGCAGATAGGGTAAATAGAGGTCATAGTCGGCATGAGGCCAGTACGCACCATCGGCCGAAGTTGAAACTGCGGATCTGGAGACGACCTTTGGCATACACGCGACTCTGCCTCGTCACGGTCGTAAGATTGTGAGAGAGATCACGTGGTGCTAATAGGAATAGCAGTGGATTTGGAGGCGGTGCGCATTGTGCTGTTGTTTTCCGTTCCCCACCGACTCTCCAATTACGACCGCGTCATGGCCGAGAAAGACACCAGCGCCCGTCTCAGGAAGGCAGTCCGAGGTTGTTCCATCTACACATCTATATCTGACCTTTGTCGTACTGATTTTGCACAGAAAATAACCTCTTCCTCGTAAAGCGTCTCATCCAGCGCATAGATATGCGGAATCCTGATTCAGGACCGAGGCGATATACATCGTTGGCGTGGGCCGTAGTCGAAGGAAATGAGGACATGTTCGAATTTCTGCTTGGTGTTGGGCACGACGACGACGAACTTAGCAGGGTGGGGCACAATGAGACCTTCTGTACAAACACCTCTCTCATCAACTTGCGTCAGGATTCGGAGAACAGCACGATCCTCATTCTACTCGCGGACATCAAGCCGCCGTCGACAGGTCTGTACGCTTCCTCGGATCCTGATTATATAGGTTCCGCCCTTCGCATGGCAAGAATGTACTACGATCGATATCCATTCATCCTGGACTGGTCGGATTCATCCGGAAGGACCGCATTACATGTTGCAGCTCTGAAAGGGAATGAAGAACTCGTTCGGGTATGTCTTCTTTCCTTATTCATATTCTCCGCCGTCTCGAACTTTCACTCCTTAGATGCTCTGCGATTTGGGGGCCGACTTTGATCTGTCCGACAATCAAGGAAATACACCGCTGCATCAGTAGGTCCGGAGCATATCGAGTGCCAACCTTTGTTCATGTTTTGCCTCAGCGCAAGCGCTTGGGGTCATATTCCTGTGCGTAAACTCCGATCTGACGTGCTGCTTGGAGGCTGACCAGAATTTAGATTGTGCAACTATTGATTGAACGGGGGTGCCAATTTGCTGCCAAAAATAATGACGGATACTCACCGTCTGACTACGCGTACTCGTAAGTTCTCACATGCTACCACAATGACTGTCCGAAAATGCTTTATGTGGAATCAGCTACAGCGTCCGCGACACACTCGAGAGTACTGCTCGCGCACAGGTGGAGCATAATCGAAGGGCACGACGCGTGTTTGCACAGGCAGCTGCCCGAGCGGCAGAACTAGATGGTTACGAAACGTCAGTAAAGGCTTTAGGACTGAAGGACTCGATGCGGAATCGCAGTGGGTCTGCCGCCAGCTACACGACTGCCACCTCAGACAGCGGCGACGTCGAAAGCTTACCGTCGGGGTACTCGTACAACAGCGGAATCTCGTCCTCTTCCCTTCACAATGCATACCGTTCTGGCGCGTCCTCGGGCAGCACGAGTACATTCTCGGCTTCCTCACCTACTCCCACCTATTCGTATCCCGGCTTATCTTCCTCTTCTAACCCGGCATCCGCACTATCACCGATTGCGTCGCGCGTGCGGGAGCAGGACGCCAATGCTATGGAGGCGTACCTCCGTCGGAACCGCAGTGGCAGTGGATCGACGGATGTCAAGATGGTCGACTTCCCTTCACCCGCCGGCAATACGCAGGTCTCTTCCGGGCCATCTGTGAATGGGGACAACATCGCTTCGTTGCCTGGTGTTCGCGGGTGTGTTATCCCACGCCGTCGACTACGTCCCTCGTCGTCTGCTGCCCAGCTTCGAAATCACACCAAACCACCTTTCATTGTAACAACACCGGCAGCTTCACAGGACGTTGCGCAAAGGAACCGAGCAGGCACCAACCCAACTACGAGATTACCGAGTTCTCCGCACTCGCCACTAACAGACACCTTTGGGCCAGTGTCGCCTGCCGATCAGAGACTTCCTTCGCGCAATAGCTCCCTCAATGCTCTTTCAACATCAAATGACGATGCGGAGCCAGAGAGATTTGTTGGGCCCTCGAGCGATTATGCGGTTTTCCCTGACCCCCCAGAAGAGGATCCTAGTCCGACGGTGACGCCGACGGTGACGAATACACCGACAAGTCGCCGACTACCGTTCCACATACTATCGAAACCCTTACCTAGCATTGATCTTCATAACGGACATGGACATCGACGAGGGTCATCTATTCACTCTCTGCGTTAACACAGTGCTGCTTGTTTGTTTGCTTGTCTGTTTGTTTGTTGTTCGCTTGCTTGTTTTGTACGCGTTGTAGCAAAGTTTGAATTGAATCTCGATCTTGATCACCAGCGCTCCGCGGGCCGATCAATGCCGATCCGGGCTGTTTATGGGGAGTACGCATACACCTGCCATGCTATAAACACACGTACACTCACCAGACCTTCCTCCTCCCTTCATCCTCTTGGCTTGGTTATGACAATTACACCCATCTCCGGTGTAGACCCTGATCCCACAACGCAAATCCCCTGGCCTGGTGCACGGAAACGGTCCGACCGTGACGTGGATTCTCCAGGGGCCGTCTCCCAGTCAAATGGAAATTCTCGCTACAATTCTCCACGTCGCCCGTCTGTAATCTCCGGAGGTGAACTCCATGGAAAAAGGCGGCTCTCGACACTTGATCTGTTCAATCTGAGCATATCCATGGCAGGCGCCCAAGTCGCCTGGACGGTCGAGCTTGGGTAACTGAAACATGTTCTTAATTCCACGTATCTTTCTGAACCCATATCAGATATGGAACACCCTTCTTACTTTCCCTAGGGATTTCCGAACAACTTACTAGTCTTGTGTGGCTCGCAGGCCCAATTTCCGGCCTCATTGCTCAGCCAGTCATTGGTGAGCGCTGTTATTTTCCCTATTCTTTGTCCCAATATGGTATTCACCATTCGATGCTTCCTTAGGTGCGATCTCCGACTCGTCCACGTCGAAGTATCGCCGGCGGTACTGGATAGCGCTATCAACCGCCGTCCTCGTGGTTTCAACTCTGACACTAGCTTATTGTCAGGACATTGCGTCGTTATTTGTAGATATGTTCCGCACCGGTGCGGGCGATTGGGATCCTAAGCAGCGTAAACAGGTACGATATACTATCATTGACAACTTCCTACACAACCTACACATAAACAGGCATCCAATGTCGCCATTGGGCTTGCCGTTATATCCTTTTACCTCCTGGACTTTGCTCTCAATGCCTTGCAGGCTTCCCTCCGCAATCTTGTGCTCGATATCACCCCTCCAGAACAGCTTAGCGCTGCAAATGCTTGGCATAGCAGGATGTCACAGGCAGGAAACATCTTTGGCTATGGGTTCGGTTTCCTTCCCTTGGCAAGCCTTCCTATTATCCGCTTGATAGGTGGTGATCAGTTTAGAAAATTTTGCGTCCTTGTGATGTTCGTCCTTGTAATCACTGTCTGGATCACTTGTTATACCCAGGTGGAGGAGGAGCGTATTCTCCAAAGGCAACCTGAAGGGTACGTGGTATATATCTTGAAGATCTCACGAGCATTCAATCGACTTGCAGGACATTTCGGGAAGTCTGGAACAATATCTACATCGCTGTTGTCGCTCTGCCTAAACCAGTGCGACGTGTGTGCTATGTACAAATCTTTGCGTTCATGGGTTGGTACGTGCTCAACGACTCTTCCGCTGAGTATCGCTGAGTTGAAGTCCTAAGGTTTCCTTTCTTGTTTTACTCGTAAGCAGCGTGGTCACTATCATCCTTTCTGCCCTTACTCCGTCTATGCAGTACTACATACATCGGTCAAATTATGGCGCAACAAGACGACAGAGAGCCAGACAGGGACTTGGCTACTCGTACTGGTGCCCTGGCTATGCTCATTCATAGCATCGGTATGACCTTCAAACCACTTGTACAAATGTACCCGCAGCTTTAATCTCCTTAATAGTTGCCGTTGCGGCCGGCACAATCCTTCCTTACCTTGCACGACGGGATGTTCGCCTGCTCGCCCAGAATGACGACGAAGATGAGGACGCCGAGCTTACCCGTCTCAGAGACACAGTCCGGCGGTGGCAAGCAGAGGCAACGCGCAAAGGCAAGCCATTACGACTACCCATAATGCCTTTCTTGTTGCGCAACATCTGGATGGGAGCCTTGCTATTATTCAGCCTCATCACTGCTTCCACCTTCTTTATCACAAAAGTGTGGCAGGTATGGTCGCGGTGTACTGCTTTCGACGGCGAAGATGTGCTGACCTCTGCTAGGCGATCGTGGCTGTCAGTTTGATTGGTATTTGCTGGGCAGTCGCATGTTGGGTACCTTTCGCTATCATCATGGAGGTCGGCGTCGTACACTCCGATACGCTTCTAGTACTCATTATCGCCCCTCAACAGTTCCTCAAGGAGCTGGATACTCCTCCACCCCCAAACCCCACAGCAACCGTGAATCGTCGCGCATCACATACCAGGACCAATTCCTCTCCGAACCTTCTTAGGGCCGCCCTTCTCAGCGCCGAACGTCAGCCATTACTCACTAGGCGTCGCTCCTGCGACAGTCAGACAGATAATGGGGGCACCCAGAAGCGCACCCCAGTTGCCGGAGGGACCATTCTTGGCATCCATAATCTGGCTATCGTTTCGCCACAATTCATCGTGAGGGGTTTTTATGCCTCTCCCGTATCTCAAGATTGATGCACCTTCTGCCAGACCGCTATTGCGTCGAGTGCGATCTTCAGGCTCGCAGACGCTGAAGTTCACACCGACCCGACAAACACCGACACTTACTATGGTAAGAACGGCGTAGCTTGGGTCCTTCGCTTTGGCGGACTTTGCGCTCTGGTACGTGTTCATTGCCTGCGTCTCGTTCTTGCGTAATGACATCGTATGGGTAGGCCGGTGCAGTTCTCTGCCGCATGGTTCCCCCAACACGCACGGAGAAAGAAATGAGACGTCGTTTGGGAGAAATGAGAGTGCTCAAGCAGGAGCAGGCTGCTTAAAAATACTTGGTTGTTCTTCCGGGGGCACTATTGTCATACCTCAGCAAGTCTCGTACTTGTACTATATCGTGTTCATATCATCGAATATTGGATAGATTTCGCTTCTGAATCAGGGGGTACACTGTGTATACACGGGGTCGCGCTTGCGTGGGGGGCGTTCCGTCAATTAAGACGTTTGGGAGGTTGAACAGAGACTGCTATGTGACACCTCTTGCAAAGCCGCTGGGTAAAGCCTAGCTCACATCTCATTTTCTTTGGTAGTTCTTTTGCAGCGAGAGCTTATGTAGTCAAGATACACAGTGCATAGTCCCAGTCGCTCTGGTCTCGTGTGCGAATACAGCGGCATGGAACTGGTGTGATCGCTGGTCCACCCTGGTCGAATAGGCTTGGGATAGGTGGATGATCTAAACTTTCGTGTCAGGGACACGGTTCTCGCTAGCCCCTGATACCACTTACTCGTAGCCGTGACGTTGTAAAACAGTCGCATGGATAGAGAACGCGCGAGCCTGCCTTCAATGTGTGCTGCAGTCTCGAGGCGTCGAAGGACCTCTTTCCAGCGCGAAGCGCCTCTCCCGCAAATCACCACGCCCGAGGCTCCGGCGCGCTGAAGATACGACACTTCGTATCGAATATCTGTTTCCGCCTCGGCGAACACGTCTGTGCCATACATATCCGAATCAGATATAAAAGACCCGTGTAGAAGGGCGAATGCATCAGCACCTGAGCCATATAGAGGGAGGTGTGACACAGGCGCGATATCGCCATCTTCGTGATCATCGACATCCGCGGCGAATCCTCGGCCGGTATGATACAGAACCTGCTTCTCGATAAGGGCGCCTTTCGGAAGATCCTTCACGACCAAGAAGAGCGTTGGGGTAGTGCCACGCTGAGGAAATTTTGCTCTAGGACGGGGCAAGCCAGACAAAAAAAAATCAATCTCACGCACGTCTAGACCCTGCGCCGCCGTTATTGCGTGTGAGACGTGGCGCTCCTGTGTTAACCAGTACAGGATCATCTGTGTGTGTCCTTCACTTCCGTCGCCGGCAGTGTTGTTTGGCAATAGTGCTTCGACGACGCGATCGGCATGTTGCGAAACAAGCGGGATTTCGGTCGCAGGCGACCGCGGAAACGGTATGGTCAAGGAGCTTGGAACGAGACCGATCTGGCCTGAAACGAATACACGTTCGTCCACCTGGACGTGGCGTCAACGTTTTTAGGGTATGAACGATAGAAGCGAAACGGCTTACGACGACCGCTTGGGAGTACGGGCCGATATTCGCTGGTGCCCAATAGCTCAACCCTTGGACGTGCAGCGCCCGGCGGTCAGACGCTTTCTGCTCGGCATATGCGACTGCAGTCAAGTATCAATCGGAGGGGAGCGGGAAGGTCCACCGCTACACAAGCACGTGCTGGGGGGCTCACACCGAAATAGGACGAGTATACAGCGTTGATAGAAGCGAAGTCGTCCATGGACGAGATAAAAATGTTCATATTGGCAACGTGTGAAAGCGATAGCGAGTGTTTCGAAAGGCGTTCTGAAGACTCGTGAGTCAGCCGCTCCAACCATTGACCATCAGTCCTCACTTTGTAGAAGGTGGAAGCATTCTCGAATCTCGTCCTCCAAAGGCATGTCAGAGGTGTCTAGGCTTACCCTGTGGACGTTGCCTATCGCGATCCAATTCTCCATGCGTCTAGCCGTAGGCACCGGTAAGAGGGTCCCCAAAGCCCAATCTGGGTAATTCGGCGTTTGCGCTTGTCCGAGGCTGCCGTCGTCGTCGGTGGACATTCGGGCTTGAATATCTTTCTCGACATGGCGGTAAGGGTGATCAAGGAGGGCGGGGGACCGCTACATCGGGGGATTGTTCTGTTTTTGGGTCGAGGGAGACACGTCGAATGCGCAAGAAGGCAACGGTTGCAAAATCACTATCCGAGTGGATCACGGTCTCCGTCTCGAGTCTAGAATAACGGTGAACGCAGTCGGAGACTATGTTCGGAAGAACTCACAGTGTGATGCGCTGTTTGAAGAGAGGACAGTCGAGAGTCAACGTTTCGTACTCTCCTCCCTCACCGCATATGTGTGAGCCGTACAAGGTATTCTATTGTGAGCTCTCAGTTGTCTTGGCCAGTGAGCACGAAATGAAGCTTTCCTCACCAACCTCGTTAAGGTTGACTGCATTTCAGACAGACTCTTGCCGAGATGTGCAGTAGTCAGTCCGATCCCCGCAACCTTGATAAGTATGGCTTCCATCCCTGCGGCGATCATCTCTGAGAGGAGTTCTGCTTGATCTCTCTGCCACAAATAGGACAAGGGAGTCAGAGACAGTCTTTGGCAGCTGATCGTATAATTGAGTGCCGGTTTTTTTTTTAAAAAAAAGCGAGAGGGAGTACGCACACATGCTCTACACGGACACGCTGGTAGTTTGAAAGTATAGCACCGACCGCGACCCCCCTTGCGTCGGGATGTTGAGACTGCAGCGACGCTCAAATGGTGGTAAAAGAGACGCGTTGATAGAATTTCTGCATTACTTTGACCTCAGCGAGCAAAGCGTACAGGTCTTCTGTCTCGTCCCCTTCCACGCCTCCGCGATCCTCTGCGTTTCGGCCACCATACTCCGAACCCTGTGCGAGCGCCGAACCGCCGATCACCCTCCGATAAAGAGGCACGCCCAAAGCGCGAGCGACGAATTGTATCGCATCCTGACCCACGGTTTGGTAAAGGTAGGAATCGAGCTCCTCTGTTGGTAGGTAAAGGTTACTCGACGATTGGGGCGTCGTCCAGAAGTCACGCACCTTTTCCGTGATCTGGGCCTAGAGACGCGGCGGCAACCAATTCGTGCCCGTTCTTTTGGCAGTGTACCAAGTTGTAGCAAGCTATCTTTCCCGCCGCTGAGGAGAGCGATGTACATCATGTTCCCAGTGACGCGCGTGACGGAATGAGACTGAGATGAGATTGGTGAGCTTATCTCATCAACTGTGTAACTTCGAACTATGCCGACAGTCTCGGTGGACAAGGAGGACCTCTGGGAACGACTAGAGCAGAGATTCTGTACGCAAACGATATCGATACGTGTTTTATTATTATTAATCTTTGCGACTACAGCTACCGAAGAGTTTGACAAGCTCTGCTTTGACTTCGGCATTGAGCTCGATGAAGACGTGAGGAACCGTATATTTCGAGATCAATTTCATCTCATCGCTTCTGTGTGTGGACCAGACTACGGAAGAAGTGGAAGCATTGATCAAGCAGGGTTTACCTGCAGAGCGCCCAGTGCGTGTGTCCACAGATAACTCGCGACCATGCTCACACATCCACCTCTAGCAACTGAAGATAGAAATACCGGCAAATAGGTGGACAACTCGTTATGTCACAACATTCCTGATCGTTGAATTTGCTTTCAGATATGACCTGCTTTGCATAGAGGGTATTGCGCGCGCGTTGCGTGTGTTCTTAGGCAAAGGCAAGGCTCCCGATTACAGATTGGTGCATCCCACCGGAGGGCAGAGCCTCATCGAGGTCACTGTGGCTCCCGAAGTAAGAGTGCATCGCCCTTTTTTTTATCGTGTCCTGCTCTGAGAGCGTCGCAGACAGCTCAAATTCGCCCTTACTTCGCCTGTGCAGTCCTTCGAAATGTCAAGTTCACGCAACGCTCGTATGACTCGTTCATAGATCTACAAGATAAGTTACATCAGAACATCTGCCGCAAGCGACAGTTCGTTGCCATTGGCACACACGACTTGGATACAATCTCGGCGCCGTTCCGCTACGAAGCCAGGCCTCCCAAGGACATAAAATTTGTTCCGCTGAACAAGACACAGGTATACACCGCGGAAGAACTCATGACCGTCTACGAAGTAAGCAAGATCGAGATTATTGTGTGGGGGGCGCACGCGTTGACGGAACAGCACAGTCCGATCGACATCTGGGGAAATACCTGCCGATTATTCGCGATTCCCTTGTTTATCCCATCATCTATGACAAGGTCGGCCATGTACTTTCGATGCCGCCCATCATCAACTCCGAGCGTAGCAAGATAACCCTGAATACCCGGAACGTCTTCCTCGACCTCACCGCGACGGACTTGACGAAACTGAACATCGTGACGAACATCATGGTCACGATGTTTTCGGAGTACTGCGAAGAACCTTTCACGTGCGTCCGTTACTTTCCTCACCGAGAGTTATTCTTTACCGTCGTGCAGCATCGAGCCCGTCAAGGTTATTTACCCCGATGGCAAGGTCGTGATCTCCCCCGACCTCTCCTCACGGCAGACCGATGCGTACGCGTCGTACGTCAACTCCTGCACGGGGCTGAGCCTCTCCGCGCCGCAGGTGAAGGGCCTCCTCGAGCGCATGTCGTTGAAAGTGGAGCTCTCTCCCGACAGCGACGCAGACAAGCTCCTCGTGTCCGTCCCCCCAACGCGGCCCGACATCCTGCACCAGTGCGACGTGATGGAGGACGCGGCGATCGCGTATGGGTTCAACAACCTGCCGGACAAGTTCCCGGCGACGAGCACGGTCGCAGCAGCCGCTGGCGGTCAGCAAACTCTGCGACATCATCCGACACGAGTGGGCCTATGCGGGCTGGGTCGAGGTCCTGCCTCTCATCCTCGTGCGCGTGTTTCCCCCCCCACACAGACACACACCCTCTTAACGCCCATCACAGTGCTCCCACGAAGAAAACTTTGCGTGGCTCAACACGCCCGACGACGACCAGACGGCGGTCAAGATCGCGAACCCAAAGACGCTCGAGTTCCAGGTGGTCCGCACGTCGCTCCTCCCGGGCCTGCTCAAGACGATACGCGAGAACCGGTCGCACGCGCTCCCGCTGCGCATATTCGAGACGTCGGATGTCGTGTTCAAGGACACCGCCCGCGAACGCCAGGCGCGCAACGTCCGGCACGCCGGCGCCGTATGGTGCAACAAGACGGCCGGGTTTGAGATCGTGCACGGCCTGCTCGACCGTGCGATGGCCATGCTCGAGGTGCCTCACATCCCCGGCGGTGCCGGCGCCCCCACAGGGTATTATATCAAGGAACGAACCGGTTCGTGCAATTTCTGACTCGTGTTGAGAAAAGTTTTTTTTTGATCACCCGTACAGACCCGACGTTCTTCCCTGGTCGTGCCGCGACGATATTTTATCGTGCGCGCGAAGGGCAGGACGTGGAGATCGGAAAGCTGGGAATTTTACACCCGAGCGTGCTTGAGAAATTCGAGATCGGGTATCCGTGCTCGGCGCTCGAGTTTTCACTCGAGCCGTTCAAGGCGAAGATGTCGGCGATGTGGACGAACGACGATGTCTGAAAGGTAGCGGAGAAGCTGGGATTGGTCCGTGTGCAAGATCCCTTCGTAGGGGAGCACGGGTCAAGCATTAGGGCCTTTATAAGAAAAGAATATGTAGTACAAATACTCTTGCTCTTAAACGAGAGTTGCACAAGAATATTGGGGGACAAGAAGAAAAAAGAAATTAAAAGACGAGAGATGAGCAAAGAGTCCACTTCTAAGTCCACGGGTTGATTTGGTTTTTCCTCCCCTTGCCCGATCAGAGCATCCCTGCAGCGCGCATGTCCGATATCAACTGGTCGTCGTCCCGGAACGCTTGGATAATCTGTCGCTGCCGATCAGGATCGTGCGCGTACATTTCTACGATGAGTTCGCGCCGCGCCGCCTCGTCCGCTGTGTTTGGTGTGATGGGTACCGCTCGGCCGCCCTCCGCGACGTCTCCGTGTCGCTCGCTATCCTGTGGGTCTTCGTGCGAGCGGCGCGAGAAGCCGAGTCCGGTGCGAAGTAACGAGCCCACGTCACGTATGGGCAAACCGACTACCCGGTGCAGCTGTTCCGAAAAGGGGAGCGACTGACCGTTGTTGCTGCCGGCGGCGTCGCGCGCAGAAACGGTCGACTCGCGCTGGGATGCGAGGATGTTACGTTCCCAGCGCTTGACGCGCCAAAAGCTTAGCAACGACGTGATGAGGATAAACCAACCTAAAAAAAAAAGTAAATAAACGAGTGCGAGCTATTGGGGGAAACAGTGCTGACCAACGGTCATGAGGAAGAAGGAAAGCCAGTCCGTCGTTGCTTCATTCACAGAACTCACAGAGTTGTGGTCGTCCATGGTCGCGCCGGGGATAGTCCCGGATGGCATCCCGTCGACCATGGTGATGTTCCACTTGCGGTAATATTCCTCGGCTTCCTCCTTTGTGTCAAAAGTGGGTGTTGGGGGAACGTCGCCCAGCATCCCGTTGCCGTTGCCATACGGGCTACCCATACCCCACAAAGTGGTACTTACATTCTCCTCTGGACTAGTTCGAAGGGCAAAGCCGTATTGAATGAGGGTAACGCCGAGCCCCGCACGGGAGCCGAAGCGAGCTGCGTGTGTGGTATGAAGAAGATAAGTGAGGAGGAAGCCGACAAACTGGAAGGAGATGGAGATCAAGAGGTTCCAAAGGAAGGAAAAGACGGAACCGGTGGGGAGGTGGTCGATGATCATATCATCTGGCGAGGATGGCGCATGGACGGTCGTTTCCCAGTAAGGTGGGACGGCGTCGGCCTGGGCAGATGCGTACGAGGGTGGTGCATCTTTCTGGGTGTCTTCTGGAACAAGATGGACATCGTCACCTACAGTGGATAAGTACACGAAAGGATGGGAGAGAGACAGGATCGGTGACGAACCGTTACGAAGTTGTATTGGTCGCGAGGGTTTTGCAGTCACATTGGCGAAAACACCATCGTTATTGGTGCCACCGCCCACGACTCCTTGCGTCGGTTCATAATCCAAGTGTAAACGGGATATTAATGCGTGTGGTAGGACAATCCTGGCCGACCTGCGAAACCAGTGTGGGCGGGGTGCACTCTCGTGTTGAACGTCGGTAGGGGAAGGGACGAGGCCATTGGAATTACCGATGTCATTGGGAAGGGCTGAGGAAGAGGGACGTGGTGGAGAACCTGGGGGAGGAAAACTTGCATAGTCAAAGTTTTCGAAATCATATCTTCCAGGCGTGGGCGTGTGGGGGGGAGAAGAGTATGCAGCAGGATTAAGTGGGCGAGATGCTATATGGTCGTCGTCGTCGTCGTCGTCTTCGAAAGCGGCTTCCATTTCGTCGTTTAAAAGAGGGTCAGTTTGTGTGCTTGGAAGGGGGGCGTATCGAGCGGACATGAGAGACAAGGGCAAAGAGTGTGACAAGTCGGGTCACCTGGTCATATGGTGGGTCGATATTCTGTCCATTTCGACGACATGTAGCATACCAGATTACCGTGTTCAACGTTGATACGACCACGCCTTCCCTGGGTCCTCAAAAGGGCTATTTTTGCACTTTTTAGATGTTCGCTCGCGCTCACCCACACCCGCCTGCGCTTTCCCTGCGCTCTTGTGTGCTTTCTAAGTGCTCTCTGAGCGCTCGGCTCTCACTCCACACTCTCCCCTTCGCGTTTTAGTTCCCCTGTTTATCTAAGCCTACATCCCCTCGTATATAGCCCATGTATTTCACAACTACACACTCCAGGTTATAGTAGAGACTTTTCCTCACAGAATTTGGACTTTTGAGCTTTGTGAAGCTCATCCCTTGCGCTCCCCAGCACGCCGCACTCACGCGCGACCTTGGCGACTCAAGCGCGAAGCGTTCCCGACCCCGGCGGCCACTCATGCGAAGTTTCGCGCCGCGCCGAAGCGTGCGCGACCGTTTCCAATCACCTGCGACCAGCTGACACCGTTCCCTCTCCCAACGTCGCCGCACTCACGCGCGGCCTTAGCCCTTCGATCTCGACGCGTCCGCGATAGCCACGGACCTACATACAACATCTCGTGCCCCGCGGAGGCCTGACCGTTTGCGACGCTTCACACCCCCTAGACCCTGCACTCATCTTAGACTGTTTCCTACTAGGCGCTTAGGGACAGTTTAGGGTATCATCGTAATATTAAGATGATTGCGACCTATACACAACCACAAGCAAGGTCCCTGTTGACAATCGACACCAAGTAAATAAG
The DNA here is from genome assembly GCA_024734325.1 of Lactarius hatsudake. Lineage (NCBI taxonomy): Eukaryota > Fungi > Basidiomycota > Agaricomycetes > Russulales > Russulaceae > Lactarius > Lactarius hatsudake. Next base: position 1,263,366 of record JANSJP010000002.1, on the reverse strand, counting down.
ACTTTGTTGAAATTAACTGCAGCAACACTCCACGTCCGCGTACAAGGGTCATCTAGCTAATACTACGCTCCTCCTCAACACCAACACCGACGCTGCCCTTCCCCGCCTAACCAGCCCAAGCAGATCGCTTCTCTTGGTGGGCCATATCTCGTTTGGCGGTCATCGAACAAAAGTCGTCATCTCTCCTCTGACACTCTGGCGACCCAATTCCCTCCGTCTACTCAATGGGGAAGAGACCTGCAAGGAGGGACGGGGTCGGCACAGGATAACGGCAGCAGTCTGGGCCACTACCAACCTTGGTCATGTGCGGTACAAATCAGCACGATTGGCCTCCCTGACGAGGCGATTTACGCGATGACAGCTCTCCATACGGGCCTCCATAAGCTGACCAAAGAGCTCGAGAAGACGAGTGCCGGCCTCGGTAGAGGCGTCTCGGCGCATTCGGCGGTGACGGCGGTGGAGACTCTGCGGACCAATGCCCTCTAATTTGAGCTTGAAGCCCTGTTTGCGTTGCATCCAGCGCGATTTAGGGTGTGTCTTCCCGACGGAAGGCGGGGGAGTGGTAGGTTCCGCTTTTATGGATTGCATGTCAGAGTCATCGGTGAGGCTGGCGGTCGAGTCTGAGGAGGATGAGAGGGCTTTGGCTGTTGCAGCGACTGTGATGGAATCTCGACCCTTGGCAGTGAGGGCAAGCTCGAGAGCGGCACGAGTACGGTGCACCCAGAGGGATTCTTGTTGGTAGAAAGAGACAAGGGAGTTAAGGAGGACAGCAGAAGTGTCCACGGGGGCATCGGTGAGGGTCTGAGGAGGGGAGAATGGAGGGGTAGGGAGGGCGGGATGATCTTGGATGGGAGAGTCGGTGAGGGTAAGGGTGGGTTTGACGTCAAGGGAGAGAGTGGACATGTGTGTGTGTGATAGTGGGAATGGGGGGGAATAAATGCGATTGCTCGTCGCATTTATAAAAGGTCGGACGAGCCAGAGTCGAGACTGTTGTGCAACCAATCCCAGCACTCGACGCTGGCCAATCCGAGTCGAGGCCGACCAGACCCAATGACGGCCTAGAACAACCAAATCTAGTAATCATCATGTTTCCTCTTCTCTTTATCCTCGTCCTCTCCTCCCTCGTCGCTCCTCTGAGGGCCTTCCAGCTCTATCATCGTATCCTTCATCCCTCTCTGCCCGACCAATCTTTCTTTCACAGGGGTACCATTCAAGAAATCGACCGCGGGAAGGCCCGTATCGAGGCTGCGCCATCTTTGCAATACGACCTTCTAGCTTTTGCCGAGACCTCCGCACACGTCACAGATGCCCTCTACCAATTGGCTCTCGATCCCCACCCCGGCCAATCTGACTCACTTTGGCTCATCTCCACAGTAAAAGCAGTACAATCCCTTTCTCCCCTCCTTCCCCGCTTCTTCTTTTCTCATTCCCTCCCCCCCCTTTTTTTTTGCAGTGCCATCTAATCAATCCTACTAATGAGCGCGTCGTCATCCACCTCCCTTCCCCAGGTGGCACTCCCTTTGCCCTAGATTATTTCCTAGACTCGGTCCCATTTGACGGCGCCTGCCCGTCAAGTCGGGTGTCCAGCCCCACTCTGGCCTCCCCTCGCAACGCCACCATCATCTTCTCTCTCCCAGGCCAACCGCCCTTGTTCGTCGTCATTATTTCCCATCTCCTTGGTCCCTTGCTTATTTTGGGTTTCTCTCATAGGCCAGAACTTCGTACTCCGCCCCCTTTGACCGCAACCGGTGATCCCGTCACACAGGTCCCCGAAAAGACCTTCCTCCAAAAATACTGGCTTTACATAGTCATCGCCCTCGGAGCTCTCCGTAAGTTTCCCTTCTTGCCTTCTATGGGTCCCTTCTCATTCCGTCTATCGCGTTAGTTATTGCTCCTAGCGGCGAAGAAGGCGCAGGAGCGTCGTGATTGGTCGTACTTTCTCACAGACCTTCTTTAGAATTGAGTCGTTATGCAATTATCTCGGGCTTCGCGTGGTCATCTGCCCTTCCCTTGTGACCGGTAAATTGCCGCGGCCTATGATGTATAGCCAGATGTCTCTCAGTTACCCTGTGACACGAGCCACGTCTATTCTATCTTGATAAAAACGCATCCGTGTGTGAATGCTCCCCGATTACAACCAAGTCCTTCATGTCACTTGCGATCCGACCGGTGGTCCCAGAAGACATCACCGCGATCTCTCGCATCTGCCTCCTCACAGCTGACGCTGGCAGATCGGCCGAGACTCTGCACAGGCACGGTGAACTCCCCGGCCTAGTCTGGGCTTTGCCTTACGTCTTACTTCCGCCAATGACTGCCCGTACATGGGGTTTTGTTCTCGTGGACACTTCTGTGTCAGATGAGGACCACACGACGGCGGCTGTGAAAGGATATATCCTCGGGACCTCGGATTCACGAGCATATGAAGCGGCGACCGAGGTGCAGTGGTGGCCTCCTCTTCGAATTCGCTTCCCACTCGAAAGTGAAGGGGAAGAAGAAGAGAGGACAGTGGCGGACGAAGAATGTGTTAACAGGATCCACCGGGGCCCGGATCCGGCACACGAAGCGTGTTTGGCGGTGAGCCCTGCTCACATGCACATTAACCTATTGCCGGAGGTACAGAGGCGCGGTTGGGGGAAGGAACTCATCGGAAAGGCGGTGGATCATTTACGCGGGCAGGGGATTGGCTCGGTCTGGCTTGGAATTGATGAGAGGAACACATCGGCCAGGAAATTTTACGAAAATGTTGGTTTCAAAGGGATTATCGGTGCACCCAATAACAACCTCGCGCTTCGCTTTGTCTAGAACGCATGACGTCAGCTTTTCTTATACTCTACTCTACCTACCCATGTCATCACACAGCGGGCCTCATGTCCATTGGAATGATACGCCGCCCTCACCTGCCCATCCTATTACCCTGCATCACCACCATGACACTTCTATAGACGACCCTCATGTCAGCCAGCGTCTTGACCCTGTCGTTCATTCCTCCTCCAATCAGAGCTCGTCTCCCCAGCGCTTCACTAACCCTTTCCGTAAAAGCGAAAGCGAATGGGAACCCTCGTCCAATCATGGGACCCAATTGCCAGTTGACGGCAGTGTCACCCCCGACCCTGGTCGCATTTTCCGTGCGTCTCAGACGCTCCCACGTGATAGGTACCATTGGTCTTCATATCGACACCCGTATGATATCGAACCACCGTCGAGTGTCTACGACAACACGCACTTCGGTCCGATTCCGACCCGCCTATCCACATGGCACGACGGCGTCGACTCGGGCTCGACTCGCCTGCCCCCCCGCTATTCGACCAATGACCCCTTCGATGTTCCGCCGCCCCCCACGCCGCGGAGATCTCGAGGTGGGTTTGCAAACATGCTCGAGTTGTGGCGCCTCTATTGGCAGCAAGCTCCCGATCAGTCCGAGTTTGTCATCCCCCACTACACGCCATTGGACGACCGCTCTCGTCCTGGGCTCGTGCACTCGCAATCGAGTTTCGGATACGATCCCGACGACCCGAAACTCACTGGAACCAAGAAGGTGTCGCAGGACGACCCTGAAGACGCCGAGAGCCGGTGCAGGCAAGAGATGAATCTTCAATACATGACCTACCGCCAACGCCGAAAGGAGGCCCAGAAGATCAAAATACAGTTCAACGTTACCTGTAACTCTAGTTCGAACTCGGATGTCACCCTAGGCGCTGACACGCTCTGCTTGCTTGCCAGCCATTCTCAGCCGTCAGAAGTTCCTAATGAAATTGGCTCGCTGTCTTATGGAGTTTGGCGCGCCCTCCCACCGCATCGAGTCACAGCTCGTCGCCGCCGCACGCATACTCGAGGTGGACGCCGAGTTTATCCATCTCCCAAACCTTATTATTGTCTGCTTTGGCGACCCCGAGACAAAGACTTCCGAGACTCACTTTTTACGCTGCAGCGGCCGTCTCGCGCTTGGCAATCTACACAAGGTTCATCAGATCTACCGCCGCGTCGTGCACGACGAGATGAGTGCACGTCAAGCAACAGAAGAACTCCAGGAGTTATCAAAGAGCAGGCCAATCTACGGGCTTTGGATGAGATGTTTCATTGCTTTCTGGCTGTCCGCCATTATCTGTCCCTTGTCCTTTGGCGGCTCGTTTTTGGACATGTTCGTCGCTGGTTTCGGGGCCTTCTTGTTGAGTGCTTTGCAGCTTACCGTCGTCACTAAAAGCACTCTGTACGCGAACGTGTTTGAGTTAGTCCTGATTTTCCCCTTCCCTAAGTGATTGCTGAATATCCTAGAATCACGATCGGTATCTTTGTCTCGTTCCTTGCTCGGGGTCTTAGTAGCTTTCACAGTCAGATCTTCTGCTACTCTGCTATTTCTTCGGCTGGCATCGTCGGCATCCTTCCAGGCTATCTCATTTGTAGGTCCATGTTTTCTTATATCTATTGTCGTCAATCAACAGCCGCTTAGTGTCGAGCTCTCTGGAATTGGCTTCCAAGAATATCCTCTGTGGCTCAGTCAAAATGGTCTATGCACTTATCTATACGCTCTTCCTTGGGTTTGGTCTTCAGATAGGCTCTGACCTTTACCTTCTCTTCGATGTCAATACGCGACACCGTCTCGCCTCTCTCAGTGCTGCGTTGACTCGAACTATCGTGTATACTGGCAACTTTGTCGCAGACAATGCCACCTTGATGGGCCAGGACTTGCCGCCGCATGGTTCATTCACTTTCATCAATGGTACGGAACCGTCACTCGAGCACATGTACGAAGGCTGCTATCGTCCACCGGAGTTCCAATGGTACCTACAGCCGTTCCCGTTTTGGTCGCAGTTCATCAACGTGCCGCTCTTTGCGATGCTCCTCTCGCTGACCAACCTGCAGCCCTGGCGTGAGTTTGACATGGTCGTGATGGTCGTGATCTCTTGCATTTCCTATGTGGCGAACAAGGCCGCGAACCACTTCATTTTCAACAGGTCGGACGTCGTGTCGGCCATTGGCGCGTTCGCAGTAGGTCTGCTGGGAAATATCTATTCGCGCACGTTTGGAGGGACAGCGTTCACTGTTATGGTCACGGGAGTACTCTTCTTGGTCCCTGTACGTGCTGCGTGGTCTTTCTTGGTCAAAACTGACCGTCACTCTCTCCCAAGTCTGGTCTTTCGCAAGCCGATGGAGGGGCGATCACCGCGTCAGGCAATGGGATCGACATTGGAAGTGCAATGATAGCCGTCACCATTGGTATCACGGTTGGGCTCTTCATGAGCCAAGCGCTCGTGTACATGTTTGGAACCAGGAAGAACGCGGCCATGTTCTCGTTCTGACCTACTGTATCGGCCGTTCTTTTTCCGCACCATCATCGCCCAATCTATAAAGGAGTTCTGTTTCCACTATGGTAGCAACGGTTTCTTTTATGTGTACATAGACGCGCCTTTCTTTTTCTTTCTTCTATTCAATAGCGGCCCTGGCTTATCTATCAAATCCGGTCTTTTCCCCACGCGGCCCCACATTATTATATTTCCACGAATCAGAATCAAGTTTCGAATTAGGTTCTGTAATCATACCGGAGACATCCGCCCACCGGCGGCCATTTAGAAATTAGAACCATCGTGACCAGATGTAATCAATACGTCATAATCACAAGGCCTTGACACAGTCGGTCCTTGGCAAGTACGCATCTTTTGTTACACACCCGGTCCGAGTATAAATTCACCTAAGGCCCAGGATACTCGCTACAAGGAATTGGTTTGTGTTCTACTACAATCATTACTCTGTCCGTCCCCTCTCCTCCTGGGTCTAAAAGCGGACCGCTGGTGATTTTTCCACACTCTCAATCGGTACTTTATGTCCTACGAGCGTTCGGATATTATTGATCCCATACCTATCATGTGGTGGCACGCTCAGCAACTCGCGCGTATCATTTAAGAACACGATACGCACCTGATCATCGTAGGGCGTTCGAGAGAAATACCCCACCCGTGCACGTGCACGTCCTTTGGGAAACCCATGGGCTCGAGCATCTCGGGACGGAACATGCCGCTGTTCCCCACCTCGACCCACTTGTTGAGCATCGGGTGGAAAGCGAAAATCTCGAGGGAGGGCTACAAAAGAGAGATGCCATAAGGACTCAAGCCGCACAAAGAAAAAGCTAGACTCGCCTCTGTGTACGGGTTGTATGCGGGCTTAAAGCGGAGATTGCTGATTCCCATCTTGCTGAAAAATACACGCATGAAACCTGTGGGACACCCGTTTGAGACAACTGAGGTCGAACGAAGAGTCACGACCGACGGACCGATCAGATCGGCGAGAGTCAAGCCCCGGTCCGCGACGACGCCCTCGACCTGGTGGAATTCCGCCAGATGCGTCGCGTCCATCGTCTCGTTGCGGAACACGCGGTCGATGCTGAACAGCTTCGCGGGGCGGAAGCCATCGTCGTCGTGTCCCGACCTCGCGTCGTCTTCCTTCGGCGGCTCGTCGCCGCGACACCGCGCCGCGAGCTTGTAAAGCATGTGCGCGGAGGACGCGGTCGTGTGCGTGCGGAGGAGCAGCTTGTGCGACTCGGCGTCGGACCAGGGCGCGCGGTACCCGACCGAGCCGAAGCCGCCGTGCTCGTGGACCTTGGACACCCGCTCGTAATAGTCGCGCGGAGGCGAGAGCGCCTTGATCGGGTCCGAGAGGTAAAACGTGTCTTGCATCTCGCGGGCGGGGTGCTGCTGGGGGACGAAGAGCGCGTCGAAGCACCAAAAGCCGGATTCGACGAAAGAGGACGTGGGCATCTCGGCGAAGCTGGTGCGCTCAGGCTGGGGGGGGGGGGTTTTCGGGAGAGTCGGTTGTACGTACCCCATCTCGAGAAAAATGTTGCGCATCTCCTCTCGCACCTTGAGCAGAGGGTGCAGCGCGCCTCCGTTGGGATATATGCCTTCGGCTTCGAAGTTGTATTTTTTGAACTGCGCAGACTTCCAGGCGCCACTGAGCGAGATGAGGGAAGTTTCCCATCGACAAAGGGGGGCACGCACGACGTCAGCATGTCCACGGTGAGATCTGTTTCGGGCTTTGCGGTCGAAGTGCTGAAATTCGGCCCCTTTTGGACGGCGAACCATTGGCCTTTCCTGGATGTGCAGTGATCAACGGAGCGGGGCAATCGAAGGGAACGGAGAGGATCCCAGACTTTTGAACGATGAGTTTCCGCTTCCTGAGATCCGCGAGACTCTTCTCGCCCGCGGAAAGAGTCCCCGTAGATTCGACCTCACGCAGTTCGTTTTGAGTCACGTCTTCTATAGTTGATACCTTGTACGGAAATCAGGAGAATGGTCTGGCGGGGGGAGTGCCGTTGACAGACCACTCTAACCAGTCCGTCACCGTGCTTTGCGATCCAGCCATTTTTGAAGGCGCGTCCCTGCCCGACTTTTGCAGCCTCGTCTCCGACGATTTTTTTGAGCTGTGCGGGGGTTATCGGCGTGCCAGCCTCCTTCACTGAGAGGGCTGTCCAGACGAGCGCCTCGTGAGAACCTTGCCGGGCAATCTGGGCACCTTCGGGTGTAAGAACATGAGAGATAGTCTCGTGCGACTCATAGCGGATCATCTGCATCAAAAAAGAAGGCTCGGCTACGGGTGATTACGGTTGGGGACAGATCGGATACCTCTCTGCTCAGGAGCGAATTGAGGGCGCCAAGGATAGTAATTTGAGACTCAGCATCTGAGGCAGGGGTAGTAGCACGGGGAAGAGTGAGTGTTCTCGTGTCGTCTACAGAGCCATGAGCGTTGAGATGATCAAGGATGAGTTGTTGTATTGACTCTGCCATGGGTACGGAGGGATGAGAAGATAGAGTGATGCTTTGAAATCATTCCGGTAGCCGACGGATAAGTAACGTAATTCGGGTGACCAAGGCTCACGAAACAACAATTCGTCAGTCCGTCTGACCCGATACCCCCTCTTCCCTCCTTTCTTTTCCTCTCCTCCTCTTTCCCCATCCACATCTTATATTATAATGGCCGGCCTTTCGCCCCCACCAATGCGCCACCGCGCTTCTTCCACGAATCTTCGTCCTGCCCTCACCATATCAACACTAGGACCACGCCCCAAAGCGTGTGCCCTTCTGGATTGCATACCGGCGACACCCCCTGTTACCGCAGAGCCCCGAAAAATGTCATCCCCCCTCGCCTCTCCCTCGAGGCTGTCCGCCCTCATAGAGCGATCCTGGAAGCTCCTTCGCATTGATTCCTATCTTTCGCCTCATTCCACCACCCCCTCCTCACCCCGTTCCCCCAGCGAGGATTCCGTTCTGCCCATGTCCTCTGCAACGACCGTCTTTGGAGATGACGTCGAGGACGAGAAATCTAGTCCATTGAAACTGTCGTCGTCTCGTCCGTGGTGGCGGAGCACCCCCTCTGTCTGTCCATGTCTTTTTCATTCCGGTCACACGAGCGCTTACAATCTTTGCAACAGGCTCATGCCCCCATATTGTTTGTCATCACCATGTTCCCTGTATCGACCGCGCTAGTAGTGCTTAGTTTCTGCTCCCTCCCGTTTACTTTCACGTGGCCCCAAAACCTGTCAGACCTTGCCCAGTTGGGGCGCGAGCTTCACGGTTACTCCCTGAGCGGCGCGGGTGCACTCGTCCATGTTATCGCCATCGTCTCCGCTGCGACCATTTGGATGCACGCGTGGTCAATCCCCGGGAGCGTCCTATGGGTAGGTCGCATTGTTTCATTCCCTTATCCGAAATTCTCCGATTTATGGGCCATTCTCGATTATTCTTAGAATGTTCTTGCCGGGGCTCTATTTTCGCCTTTTTTGGCAACTCCTTTACTCGCCGTGCTTACTACAATCGGGTCCCTCCTTGCAACCGTTCTCGCGACACCGCTTTCACCCTTTCTCACACGCTATCTCTCACGGCCCCTGGCTTTAGCGCGCAGCGCCTTCGATGCTGACTCGGGAACAAGTGCCAGTACCAAAGCCTCGTCGCCCGTCTGGGTCCGTTTGACGGTGCTGCGACTGATTGGCATTGTACCCTGGTCAGGGATTAACGTAGCTTGTGGCGTCCTTGGTGTCGGCTTGTGGGATTGTTTTCTCGGCACGTTCATCGGCGCTATTCCGTGGACCGCGGTCACATGTCAGGTGGGTGATAGGCATCTCCCGATCAAATCCGGAACCTGACTCATGAGCCTAGATCGGAGATATACTTCAAACCGTCGCGTCCACTCCTTCACCAAATTCCCAGACCATCTCGTCTGTGCTTGCTTCCCCTGCTATCATCATCAAGCTCGTGTTCCTCTCAATTTTGTCTCTTGCCCCTATCCTTGGACGCGACTATCTCAAGGCTCGACTCTCACCCGCGATCTCGCCTGCGGGTGCTGACGGCCAGAACGAGGAACGTGTTACGCGATGGGTGTGGGTCAAGGAGTGGCGCGCCAAAGTCCGTTTACCTTCCCGATCACGGACGCGACGCGACCCAGAGCTTGAGTTGGAAGAGGCATCTGTGGCCGAGAAGATGCAGATGCAAGCAGTGAACTCATGATCTTTTTTTATTTATGATTGCTTTCACTCTCATTCCGCACACTCACCTCGTCGAATGTCTTTTCACGCACCTTACACGGATGAATGGCACTAGTAGTTATATATACATTGCTTATCTGACCATCGATTCCCCTTACTTGCTACACTCTTCACAGTACCTACACGTAGTACTAGTACGAACGTAATGTCCAACAACAATGAAATAAATCGGTCCGTATACCCCTGTTTAACACTTTGACTAAGCTGCGCACCGGAAACATGCTTGAACCACGCTCTCCACCGCTGCCTTGCGTCAATCTGTCATTCGCTAATTTAGATCGCCTTCAAGTCGCCTCGTTTCGGTTTGACTATGTCCTCGTGTGTGACTGCATGTCTCAAAATGTTGGGACACTGGCCACATCTCCTCAATCTGGCCACTCGCATTGTGTCTCTTCCTGCGCATTCACCCCTTCTGTTTCTTATATCCTTCCCGCTAATCGGTCTATCTCTCGCTTTCCGACCCCCTTTCAAAGATCATGACAGCACTCTCTCCTTCCAACTCTCGTGGCATGAGCTGGCGAAAACCCGTGCCCGTTTTCATCCCATCTCCGCCCGTTTCTCGCCCAACGTCTGATACCGTCTTCACCGCTCCTTCAGTAAGTGCTGAGGGTGATGAGAGCAAAAGTACTGTGGCAGGCAGTTCGCAGCACAGTCCGCCACCAGTAAGTCGACTTCCTATTTTGCCCTTCATGCGAAATCGACCCTTTTTTTTTTGTTCTTCTTCGCAAGGTGCCCGATAACTGGCGCAATGTCATCAGAAACGTCACTCATGATGTCCAACGCGACAGCAGCCGCTTCCAACGTGGCGCTACTTCCGTAATTCATGAACCAGAACCGGCCTATGTTGTGAGTCATTGGGCGCAGTCGGCTGGGCTAGCCTGGCCGCTGAACGACTCTCCTAAGGGGCTCTCGCGGACTGCATCCTCGACCACGGAAGATCACCGCCCCCGATCTCGCTGGGTGCGCGAAGCCTCTCTCCCAAGGGTATGTCGTGCCTTTTTTTTTTTGGTACCGAGACGAGGTCGCCCATGTTCCACTCAGACTTACCGTCCCCCAACACCACCTATCCCATCCGCGCGACGACCCAAGTCATACGCCGTCCCGAGTCAGCTAGAATCTCAAACATCGCTAGCGCGCCCTTTTCGGATGGTGAGTTTTTCTTTCCTTTCGCCCCCCTTAATGGTGCACCTCCCGTCGTCTTTTCACAGATTTACCCCGATCCACCCTCTCTCATCATGAAGGACTCGTATCAGACTCTTCGTCGCTGCTCGGCGCCATCCCTCTGTTTGTCCGACAGCACCCGCCTGCCACCGTCCGTGAATACCCGACCTAGCGTGCAGTCGTTGACGTCCTCCGACGGGCACACCGCCGTTTCGTCTCATGCTGGCGGAACGGGTTCCTGGTATCTTCCCAATGATCTGCAGGCAGAATGGGACCTGGGACTCGCGGTTGGCTTGCAGGGCGAGAAGAAACCGGCCGTCGGGAGCAAGGAGGCGAACGGACAGACCGGTCTGCCAATGCATTATGTGCCCGCCTCGCGACTCAGGAAGACGGCAAAACGGCGATCTTGCTCGGGGATGCTATGGAGCGCCGTGTCTTCCTTTGGCCGAGGCATCATGTCTCTTTTTGAAACGAAGCCCATGGACCACTAGCCCCCACCACCAGTTAAATTATCTGCTGCTGAAACACAAGACTTACCCGTGTATCTCGAAACCATTGTTTTCTTATTGTACTGTATTTATTAGCACAGCCGTCGAACAAGTATTCTCATTTACACGTGACTTTGTGGTGCACGGAAAGTAAGGCAGCGAGCCGACTGCCGTACACAACGCATATCCAGCAGACGACAAGTCGCCCCGGTGTGCACCGCCAACAACAGCACCATCGACGAACAGTTCAATTGATGAACTACTGAGCGTCCCCCTCACACACTTCCTAATCCAAACACTTGTCCGGACCAATGCCTGAGACTTCCGAAGACTCTAAACGTGCCATCTATGACGCCTGCGTTTCTGGAGCCCAGGACCGCCCACACATACCCCATCTCCGTTCCGATCCCACAACCTCATACCTTCCATTACCCCAGTCGCTCGTCGAGTTCCGCGAACTCGAAGGACGTGAATACCGAAAGGCACGTCTACGCGCGTTATGGCAGCGGCTGCTTACTGCGCTCGACGCCGAGGGCACGGGCGCCGACGCGGTACCCCGCCGTCTCGTGGGCGGCGCGGCCCTCACTCCGGAGAGCGCGGCGCAGATGCGAAAGATGTACGAACGGGAGCTCATGGAGAGCTGCAGCGACTCTCCCGGCCACATTGGGTGGAAGGAGTTTAAAAAATATGCCGAGGACAAGGAAGTCGGTCAGTCAGTCTCTCTCTCTCTGCGGCACTCCGCGTGGCTTATAATAATCAAAGAGCTATGGCATATCTTCCACAATGAGTTGGACCTGGACAGCAATGGTCATCTCGATGCCCAGGAGTTGACCGTGGCTCTGCAAAAAGCGGGTGGGTGTGCTCCCCGATACCCTCGGTCGGTCGTATCTGAATCATATGGGTTTTGCAGGGTTACAAGTGTCACCTTCGATGCTCTCCGACTTCATGGTCTCCCTGACCGCATCTCCTCACTCCCACTCCATAAACTTCCAAGAGTTCCGGGATTTCTTGCTGTTATTACCTCGGCGGGTCTCCACAAAAGAGATATACCGGTTCTATGAGGTGCGCAAATTCCTCGGCGACGATGGTCGCGGTGCGGCGCGTGTTACCATGGAGGGTGCGCCTCTTTTTTTTTTTTGCTCGTGGCCGTCTCGAATTTGACCTATACCGCGATTTCGTAGGTGATGTCACCCTCAGCGCAGAAGACAAGCCACCAAACCATCTCATATATCGACCTCCTGTCATGACAGCTGCTCCCTCGTTGGATCATGATCTCTCCCGGACCGAGTCAGAACACGACGATGACCACGACCTGATCGAGGAGCACCACGATGAGCATCACGGCTGGCTAGGCGGAATGACCGCCCTCAAGTTCTTGGCGGCTGGAGGGGTGGCAGGAGCAGGTCAGCCGCCGCACGCATCACAGTCGCCACTTATCCTGTTAAGCGGTCTTTTTTTGATCCACGAATAGTCTCCCGGTCAGCTACGGCTCCATTTGATCGCTTGAAGGTCTTCCTTATTACCAGGCCTCCGGACCTCGGAGGCACTTCCCTACATCCGGACGCAGGCGTGCGAGGAGCGAAGGCAATAATGTCTGCGATCACGCGGATATACGCCGAGGGTGGTGTACCTGCTTTCTGGGTGGGCAACGGATTATCCGTCGCCAAAATTCTTCCAGAGTCCGCGATCAAGTTCATGACCTATGAGGCTTCGGTGTGTTCCTCTTCTCGTTGCGGAGGCGCGCTTTTAACAATAGGGTGGTTTCCCTCCAGAAACGTTTCTTCGCTGATTATGTGGACAACGTAGAAGATATCCGTGATATCAGTGGAACAAGCCGCTTCGTGTCGGGAGGCATCGGTGGTATCACAAGCCAATTGAGTGAGTGTCGCTCGTAGTGACGAGGCGTCTTTTCTGTCAACTTTCGGGGACCATAGGCATATACCCTATCGAAACCTTGAAAACGCAGATGATGAGTAGTACGGAAGGGACGAATCGGGCGCTTGCGCTGGCTGCAAGACGGGTCTGGGCATTGGGCGGTATCAGAGCGTACTACCGTGGACTTGGGGTGCGTAAATCTGTCGCGCGCGTTCACGCGCACAACACCCCAACTTAAATCACAAATAGGTCGGCCTGGTCGGCGTATTCCCGCACGTTTTGTTGCTTGCTGGGGAGGTGCCGCGCTTGCTTATACGCCTCTCAGATACTCCGCGATCGACATGAGCACGTTCGAGGCCCTGAAACTGGCGTACCTGCGCTCGACCGGCAAAGACGAGCCCGGCATGCTCGCCCTGCTCGCCTTTGGGAGCATATCCGGAAGCGTCGGCGCCACCATGGTCTACCCGTTGAACCTGGTGCGCACGCGGCTGCAGGCGTCGGGCTCGTCTGGACACCCAGAACGCTATTCGGGCATTGGCGACGTCGTCGTCAAGACGTATCGACGGGATGGGTGGCGTGGGTTCTACCGCGGATTGGTACCCACCCTGGCCAAGGTGCGGATCGACCTCTCTTGATTCTTGCACCCGTTTCTTATATCCCCCGCCCCCTGCGTCAGGTCGTTCCCTCTGTGTCAATATCCTATTTGGTATATGAGCAGAGTAAGCGAAAGTGAGTTCTCTCATTTAAAAAGCGGTCATGAAAAACCCCATCTGAACGTTATCTCGCAGATTGGGAGTATAACCAGAGAATCTATCGTATTGTCTGCTATTATATCTCTCAGATATCCACTCGTCATAGTATTACATGGACAATCTGTCGATACTAGTACACTACTCTTCATGATACACTAGTATTCTCATTGTGGGGTGTTCGTGGGCCGTGTCTGGGTCCTCGGGTCATTTTTCCAAGTTAGGTTCAGTTTGTGGGTGAGCCAGTATCATTGCCCAAGTAATTCCAAGAGTAATTCGTTTGGCACTCTCCCTTCAATAGCGAACATTCCAGGTTTGCAGATGTCCAGGTCGGATCACAGTAATAATTCCTACGCGGGTCATAGTTGGTGGAACAAAGGTGGCAAACGATTGGTGTGCCCCGAAGGCTACCTGACGAGGTCTCACAACTTTGACATCCTCGAATGCGGCCTCGCACTGCCGGAACTCGCACCTCCCTCGGTACGCGATGAACGGGAGCCGACCGTCGAAGGCCTTAATATTATTACTCCTATTCTTTCATTATCGAGGGAGGCCGTGGCCTTTGTCTTACGAGAAAGGGTAGGATGTATCCAGAGCGAGTGGATCGCTGTCTCTGGCTCCGAGGGTCACGTAGTACCCATAATTCACAACTATGGGTATGATTTCCCTCAGAGGCGGAAACATTCACTGGCAGTCATGGCGGATGCGATTTTCAAACCCCATAGGGCTCAGCCCTGGCCGCTCTAACGTTACTTGAAGGCGCGTTTGCAAAAGACCAGCGTATAGGTAGAACCAGTGGTTAGGCGCTTTCGTTAAGTTGTCATTGTACCGTTCCTGTTCGTAGACTGCGACTCCATAGAAGAGACGCCGAACCACCATCGATCGGGGTAGCTTGTGTGTGCCAGAACTGTTACGACCAAAGTCAGCGCGCTCGATAAACGGGCGTTTGGATAAGGTATGAAAACCCTGACTCAGACTGGACAAATCTTTAGTTCTCGAGCCGCCTGCGCAGATTTGCCAGCTTCTGCGAAACCATTGTACCTGGCGTGCGTGCTCGAATTAAATTTGTGAATTTCGTGGAAGGACGCGGTCACCAGTACGCACCGAAACCACACTTCTTGTGTATTCGAGGAGAATCTATGTCAACGTGAATTTGAGTATAAGAAGCTAGTTATGAAGGTTCAAGCAACAATGATAATCTTCTAGGTCTGCGGGCCGACACCCACCTCAACCACGCCAAGCATACAGTACGTGCAAATCTGTTGTATAAAAGAGCACGGCTCCGGAAATCTCTTTTCATTAACGTTATCATTGATGGTCGGCTGTGCGTATGATCGTACTGTATACATTTTGTTTCCTCCACCGTCGTATTACTCAATGCCGCGAGCGCATACTCATTGTACGGCGCAACCCATGAAAGCGCCCATGTCAAACCTTTTTTTTTTTTTTTTCACGATCTGGGCCTCCCCTCCACCCCCGGTGCGGGATTTCGGTTCCGCCTCCCCCTTGGTACGGCTCATCGTCCGCCGGTTGCACGGGTGTGAACTCTCGGGTTCGAGTCGATCCGAACGGGCATGTACTAGTCTACAGCCCATGATATAGGCGCATTCGAAAAAAAGGAAAAAGAATACCCCTCGGTTGCACCTTCCCTCGCCATTGGCCACGACGACGGGTGAATACATATGATGACTTGGAAGAAATTCCACTGTGCCCGTGTCTTTCTCCAGCTCGCTCACCCTTTGTTTCGGGCATGTAGTCCCCGTCGAGGCGGCGCCTTCACCAGGACCGGTTTTGTACTAGATTATCTGCCCTGCAGGGCACTATATGCAGGGTAGTATATAGGCGCATTCGAGAAAAAGGAAAAAGAATATTCCCGCGGCCACTCCTTTCTTTTTCCTCTTTGCCCAGCTACGATCAAACTTATTCAGGGTGGGGCTTTATATGTCCCCCGGAAATACAAACTAGCTCGATTGCGTCAACATGCCTGGCTCTCCTGTCGCAGACATCCGCAATTCTATTGGGGCTGCTTTCATCGGGCTGGTTGTCAGTACTACGTAGGTATTCATTTGGGCTCTTTCTTTACCGGGATTTCTCCTGAACTTCTAAACTTATAGGCTCTTTGGTTTGACACTTGCGCAGACGTGAGTTGGAGTGAACGCGTTCTCCTTTCTCGTGTTGACTTGGCAAATTTTATGTTCTTGTAGATGGATATACTTCTGGTAACTAGTGTTGTCTCTGGATGCGACAAACTGACTAGTCCTAGGCATTATCGGAAGAGAGACTCAATGACACTCAAGTTCTTCGTCGCATTCATAATGTGCGTAGTGTTGCTCATGTTCCTGCTCGTTCAAGTTCCAATATTTTCGTCAGAGTCATGGATGCCTTCGATACAATTCTAAGCGCCTACGTGATCTACTGGTGAGACAGCAGCAACACGCGCACTGTCCTCCATGTGCTCATTATTGTAGGTACCTGGTCCTGAATTTTGGCAATGTCGAAAACCTGGACTACGTTATGTGGTGAGTCAACCCATTTTGGGGCGACTGTATCGTTTCTGATCTATTCCTCCCTCAGGGCCATGAACGTACGTAAACTCCGGAAGCATCTTACCTCTATGATGACTCATGCTACGTCTTCCTATTGTAGATGGAGTTCGCAATCGGAGTAGGTTATGCATTCAGTAATCTGTCACGTACTTACTAATGATCACTGTAGCCCGAGGCCATCGTTTGCGCTTTCGTGCAGATGTTTGTCGTTTGCGCTGTGTCTCTAAGTTGCTATTCGCCCTAACTCAGCGAAGCTTTTACGCAAGACGAGTTTTCATATGTGAGTTTTTTTTTCCTTCGTCATTTCCTGCACCTCTAAGCCACAATTTGGTTTTCCACCAGTGAGCCGAAGTATTATTTGCCTGATCTTCATCGTAAGTTATCGTTATCGTAGTTGGCTTCCCGAAGCACCTCTGAATGTGGTTTCGCAGGTGGCGTCAATCACTATCTCTTTCTGTAAGTGCTCTTGTGATCCCCCGCATAATTGTCGTCCTTCTCGTCTTTGCAGCCTTCGGACTGTGTGAGTTTCCTGCTTTGCGTTCATCGATTCCTCCCTGAGTCCTTTTCAAACTTCGCATGCTAGTGTTCGTTGTAAAAGAGTAGGTATCGTTCCTCCTTGGGTGTGTCAAATAACCTGAAAGCCGTCGTTAGGCTCGCTCTAAGGCGATTCTCCTGGTTTCACTCCTTACTTGTATGTTTCGATTTACATCACTGGCACATTCACCCACGCTAACGCTTAATAGTGGGTTATGTGCGTAGGAGTGGCCGCGGTCGCGATGACGGACCTGTTGATCGCTGCGGCGATGTGCTGGTGTCTCTACCACAAGAGGACCGGGTCCGCAAGGCAAGTTGTCTTTTTGACATTTATGCCGTAGACCCAGCTAACGTCCATGCACAGGGCTGATTCCATAATCACGACCCTGATGGCTTACAGTATCAATTCGGGTTTGCTGACAGGGTGTGTTCCCCGTCTCCATTGATCTGACCCCAAACTAACGTGAGCAGCATCCTTTCTCTCGGCGTGATTATCAGCGTAGGAAATTTCGGTCGCAATCTTTCCCTCTTGATATTTTCTTATTTTATGACCAGTCTGTAGTTTCACCCTCCTCTATGATTTGGCTGGCATTTTTATGGGTGATGGGTAAATGTACGCTTGTAATAACCTCGGGGGCAGAGGTGGTCAACTGACATTATCTCATAGGCGGTGTAAACTCTTTGCTTGCCATGTGAGGAGTGTATTCCGTCTGTCATCGTGGATCCAACCTCTCACCATCTCCACTTTCAGGCTGAATAGTCGGGACTTTATCCGTGAGCGGTCAGACGCCGACGACTCGGATTGCGCGTTCACTGGCCGCCTGTCTATGATCCGATTTGAGCCACCGGCGAGTGAGGCTTACGAGTCTACATCCGGACAAACTGGTGACTCTGTCACTGTGCACAATTCTACTGCATAGGCGCATAGGACTTTTCACGGAGAAACATTGACTGGAATGCAGGGCCTACTTTCAAATTTCACCGGTATGACACCTGCACCTGCTTGTGACTCCCAGGTTGATGATTAATTTGGCTGAAGGATACAGGCATCGTTCCAATTAGTAGACCAATGTATATGCGATGAAACAGTGATTTAAAATTTCTTTTTTCTGGATTGCAGCAGACCTCCGAGGTTACTATTGCTCCCACTCCTCAAAAAGGACACTAATCTTTGTTTGTAGCTTCAACAACATATCGTAGCTACTTCACAAGCTACTGTATTTCGGTATTACGTCTATACACTAAAACACAGGGTATTTTATCTTGGGAAGAAAAGTACTACTCGATCTTTCGGAGTTTGCAGATATGGGGATATGGGTACATTTGCAGAGGCGCGGGATAGTACATAATACTTTCCGCATGTGGCCGACCCCTCTCGATGGCGCGTTAGCATGGAGTACCATCCCAAGCATCCACAGCCATTTTCTTTCTCTGACGCATTGAAGTTTGACGTCGCTACGATCACCGAAGGTTCTTTTCTGCATCAGGTGCACTCATGCACGGATGAATAACCGCACATCCATCGTATCTTTCTAGAAATCACGCGTCTCCAGAATTCTTTGCGACACCTCAATCGAACGCAGGATGAGCTCCGCGCATATTCCGACGGTCCTGAGTTGGCGCAGGTTCTACGAGAGAACGAGGCGGTCATGTCTGTAACCAACCGACTCTTTCCCGTACCTAATCGCTCAACATACGCAGTGCGTCTCAGGAAGAGCGGGTCAGTATGCTGAACATGGCGCTGATCGAGAAGGGTGTAGTTACATCCGGCAGCCATTACGAGCTGACAACACAGCCCCCCGCTGTTGCTGCTGTCGACGAGCAGCAGGAAATTGCCGGGCCCACACGAAGGATGGTTGTGGATAATTTGGGCGAGGCGGACGACGATGGGGGAATCGTGCTCTAATCATCACTCGCGCTTAACGATGTATCAATACGACCTTCTTCCCTAACTGTGTTTTTGTGACGGATTCTCGCCTACACACTCTTCGGCGAGCTCGTTTGCCTTTCTACTCGACAAATCAACCACACAAAATCATAGTGCGTCGTCCCATCATTGCAAACGTCCAGAAGTATGTTACAATCGCCAACGACAGAAGTCAACGTGCAAACCAGGAGAGCAGCAAGTCATGTTACGACCAGACCAGACACGAGAGTTCGTCAGAAGTGAGAGAGCCAGCGATGTTCGATTCCCCAAAAAAAAGGGAAGTCTTTTCACTTCCGCTTGCGAGCCCGGGGTTTGGGTTGTTCAGGCTCGGCCTAGTATAAAGTAAAAATAAAAAAGTCTGGGCACCAGTGTTTTTCTTATTCGCAACTCACACTGAATTCAGAGGTTTGAGGGCCTGGCTTCCGAGAAGATTTCTAGAGGAGCACTGAGACCGTCGATAGATGTATGACAATAATACGACATACCAGGCGCCTCGGCGGTCTTGTGATGTCGTTGATATTTCCGGATTCTTCTTGGGAAGTCTGAGAATGTGGACGCCCATGTTTACCTAGCTTGACAGCCCGAGGTGCATTGCTCGGAGGGGTCTCAGCGTCCTCAGGCGAGTCTCGAGCGAGCTTAGGGGAGAGTGACACGACCTCGTGGTCATCTAGCAGTGCAGTCGGAACTCCGGCATACGAAGTCTGAACCTCGTTCAAAGGACCTTTGAGGAACTCTAACGACGCTTCCAACAGATGGGTGTTCTGGTCCTGCGGTGAAGCACATGCTCCACTCTGGGACGCAGTGTTTCGATTCGGTGCAAGGCAAGAAGAAACAGCTTACCCCTTTGTCGGCGTCCGCTCCGGCAACAATCGGCTCTGGAGGACTACTGGAGGAAGCGAATTTGGATAGATTCAGGATTGATTGTGCGTCGTTCCTCGGCGCGAACTTTGGATCCTACGGAATGGGGGTATAGCACTCGGTACAGGAACTTTGTTTGAACGCACCTGAGATTTCAGATAACGTGCTAACCCCTTCTCCAGGCTCTTGATCCTGGCTTCCTGCTCCGTGATTTGGTTGTCCCGCTGTATCGACAATTATTCACACATTCGATAGGTAAAGCAGGTCACTCACACGCCTCAATTCATTTTGCTTGTCTAAGATTCGCTTTTCATGGAATGTCCGTGATTCTTCTAGTAAACGGTTCACAAATGCCTTCTCTTCGACACTCTACCACCGTTGGATATTAGTGTCACCGTAAACTTTCGACAACCTACCAGGTCATTTGTCTCGTAACGTGTGTTTATGTTATGACCTCTTTCGAGAAGCAGAACTTTTTCTGCTTGCAATGCGTGATTTTGCGTCGTAAGGTCCTTTACTTGTGCACCCCACGCGGAAAGTGACGCTTGCACATTCTGGGCCTGTTCCCTCGATATCAATAGTTCGCCCTGCGCGGTAGCTAGCGAGTTGCGCAAATCGTCCATCTCCCTGATGGCCTGAGTCTTTTCGAGGTCCGCTTGCAACATTCGCCCCTGGAGCACCTGTATGTGAGAATGACTACCGTCTCGTTCGTCCTTCAGCTTTTTCTCGTATTCATTTCTTGTGACCATTGAAGATTCTTGCTGATTCTCAAGCTGGCGCCTGCATTCGTCCACTGATCTTTGCAGAATGCAGTTTCGCTCCTGGAGGACGAGCACTTCTTGGCGTAACTTCCCTGTTTCGGCGTCTAGTTTGACCTGTGGCAGCAATTTCAAAGTCATGCGCCATCCAAATAAATGCATCCTCACGGCGAAGGCTGCCTCAGCTGTAATCAAGCGCTCCTGGTGGCGATGAACTCATTGTGCAGCAGTAACCCATTCAGATCAAGATGTACCTGCATGTCGCCGTGGCTCTCCCTAGCTAGCTTGAGGGACGCCGATTGGTCTTCGAACCGTACTTGAAGTGCCTGGCATCGCATCTGAAGTTCGATCATTCTTTAAAAAAGTGAGAAACCATGCCATGACCCAGTGCGTGGTCATTGCTCACTGGTCGTGCTCCCGCTTGCGCTCCTCTGTGATAACCTGTATTTGGTCTTGAAGTACTTTTGACCGTGCTTCCTTTACTGATAATTCGGCACCCAAACGTTCGATTGTTCGGTTCAGGGAGTTTTCGCGCTCATGTGATGCATCTCTTTCTGCGCGAACGGTGGCATTCTCGCTCGTTTTGTTTGCCAGCTCCTGTTTCCTCATTCCGATATCGTGCTCAAGAGTATGACATCTAAAAATTATGGTGAACGACCGTTATTCTATTACCAGTGGGCTACTTGCCTGCCGTTTAATTTGCCGATTATTTGCAGTTGCTCTTCCAAAGTCTTCCTCAGAGTCGCCAACTCTGAGCGCTGGTCGCTTGAGGAAGATACCATTTTGAGTACCCTGTTGGGCATTAGGACTTCTACCTCCTAAGCCTACTTATTTGTACAGTAGACACTGACTCGTCCTTCAAAGAAAGTAGGGGACCGACGCTACTTGCGTTGTCCTTGAGGAGGGCTTGCAATCCGGCATTCCTGATTAGAGCTCAGCCAAGGTATGTTTAATCAAAGATAATTTTGGCGCCCACTCTCTCTGCAAAGTAATCGTAATCAGCGCTTTCTCCTCGACCTCTAAAGCCAGCTTCTCCGCTCTGGATCGCAAACTGTAAGCACTATGGGTTTGAAAGAGACCACACTCTCACCGCTTCTTCAACTGGGCCGCGTTCTCATCCGCAAGTGCACACGCGACCAAAGCACCGGAAAGTTCTTTCTGAGTGACCTCTAGCTTGTCAGTGCGAGCGGCGACTAATAAGTCTGGCAACACGTGAGGAGCAAACTCCCATTACAGATCCGAGATGACTGCACTGGTATTATGGAGATCATCCAAGGCAATTCGCAACGCATTCGTCTGGCTCGTATGGACACGTTCTACGGTTTGTACTCGCTCCATTGCTTCTGCGTATTGGGAAGTGAAGTCCGTTAACTTGTCACGGAGGAAATCGTTGGCTTTCCGGGCTACGAGTGAGTGTCACAACGTCAAAGAAACAAAGACGCAGCAAGGACTAGCCGTTTACGCGATCCGATTCGAGGTCGCGAATAATCTCTTTCGTTTCTGCCAACCTGGCGAGGTCTTCCGTGAGGTGCTGAAATTCTGAATTGGTATCAAAGACCTGATGACCCGAGAGGGAAAGGGATGTGTCCATACTCTGCAAGCTGTCCTTGATCGTACTCCGTAAGTCGCTGATATCTGGCAGAGCCGAGCGAGCCTGCGCCGCGAAAGCAAAAGACTCATTGGATTGGGCTTTGAGTGATACAAGCCCGGCATGAAGTTCAGCGAGTCTGTTATGCGTGAAATGGCGCCTCGATACGACAGTGATTAGGCGCACTCGTTCGAAGTTGTCTTGATTGATTTCTTAGTCATCTGCTTCACATTGTCTAAGCGAGTTAGGGTATCCGCGGCTGTTTTTTGGCTGGCTGCCAAGTCAGCGCGTAAACGCTCGTTTTCGCTTCGCTGATTACTTAGCTCTGGTAAGCGCACGAGAAGGGGAGGTGTATCTCAGACCTGGCATTCTAATTCCTCCTTCACAGATCTAAGTTCTCTAAAGCTGTTCCTGATAGAGACCGGGATGTCATCCTCCCCGCCTTCCTCGACTTTAACAGTGACACTGGAGGCCGCGCTGGGACCAGTTGACGTGCGGCGTATGGTTAATGGGTGCTCAGACAGGGCAGAAGCGGGGTTCGAGACCCTTAAGACCACGGACGGAGCATTTGCTACAAGGCAAGGCGCACAGAGAATCAGAATTTGAGACTCAAGACAGGGTCTCTAGCGTGCCTGCTTGGACCGTGGAAAATGACGACCCCGATTTGAGTTGATATGGTGTGTGCGGGACTTCATCCGCGGTATCGTAGGGGCGCTGAACATTACTTCCTTCGCTTTCGACACCATGTGGAAAGTACCGACGGTTCTTATGACCCGCATATATGCTGTGGTCGTCTGCGTCCACAGTAGGTAGTAAGGTAGAACCATCGTTATCTCGACCAATTGTACTAGACGTATTGAATTCAGATGTTCTTCTGGTTGAGTGCGAGGTGTGACTCTTTCCAAAGAACGACGGTGTGCCAGCCTGGGGTCGCGTCGTTGGAAGATGAGGGGTGGCACTTGCTGATTGAGGTGCTGCATAGACACGAGAAAAAAATGTACTGCGGGTCGGCTTGAGTGAATTAGGATCCATTGGTGTGGTGTGAGGGGAGTGTACGAAGTCGAGCTCGACGCGCGACTAAAGACGAGTGATCACGTGATGAAAGCGGGGCCATGAATTTGGGACAGCCAATTGTGCACACACAAAGACAATGACTCTTGTCACCGACACCCTTTGACTCTCGCTTGGGCACCAGCTGAACCCACAGCGTACATCGGTTACTGGTTCCTCTCTACATACTCTTTGCCATGGCTCCAGCCCCTCCCGGAGCTGCCAAACTTTTCCATCCCAAAACCAAGAAGAAGGGTCCCGTCGGTATCTATGGCATGCACCCTCGTTCTGCCTCCCAACCAAAGACACCCCCAAATCCTTCGACTCCACCCGCGAAACCATCACCGAAGCCGGAGCCGGAAGCTGCTACGGCTTCACTCCCAGAAGGGCCGTACACGGACTATACGCTGGTTTCATCTGCCCTCAATGGCTGGAAGTACGATGTGATGAAGTTTGATGCTCGAAAGCCAGTGGACATCCTCCGATGGGCAGCACCCGTGAAACTTAATCGCAAGGATTTACGACGTCCCGACACCTCTGTCAGTGGCCCCGAGGCTCCCAAGGCCGTTGGCCCTATGTTAGGCCCTGACGGAAAGCCGGTAATAGGCATGGACGGTAGGATTGTCATGGTCGATGCGGAGGGAAAGCCGATACACGGCGATGGTACTCCCGGAAGTACCAAAAACAAAAACGGAGGGGGACCAAAGAGAAAGTTTCAGAAGAAGACCAAGCAGGTCTTCAAAGTCCCCGAGGCCACTCGACAGCTGCGGAAAGAAGAGCGCTATCCCTGGGTAATGGAAGATGCTACAGGTTCTGAGGTATGGGTTGGAAAGATGGAGGAGGTAGCAAAGGCCGAGACCCAAGCGTTCTTTATGCCTGCCTCCAACAACACGTTCAAGTTTGTCCCCGCTCACCGCTGGTACAAATTTCAGAAAAAGCCTAACTACCATATCCCCAATCTTGAGGAGGCCGAGTCTCTGGTATGTAAATATATCTTTTATGTGTCTCCGGCCTCAACCTTTGCCCAAGATGGCCATGAGGCAAAGGAACAAGGATCCAGAACGGTGGCTACTACAGAAGCGTAACGGGCAGGGTCCCTCCGCAGCGACCTCTGCCTTGTTGAAAGGGGAGTCACCAGAGGGTTCTGCCAGAGGTGCCGAGAGTTTAGGTCCCGGAGGTAGGAGGTTACGCACGGTTGTCAACGGCTCAGCTGGGTTGTTTGGAGATGAGGATGAGGATGGTGGATCACGGAGACGCGATCTAGGGCAAGACGCTGACTTCGATGAAGTGCCCTACCACGAAGACTTTGCGGATGACGAAGAGAAAGTGTTACCAGAGGATCACCAAGAAGATGAGCTCGAGAAGGAGATGGAGGTGCGTGTGGTGCGGCGTTGCGTGAATTGTGCTGACGTGCGTCAGGAACGCCTGCAACGAGAGTATATGACCGCCAATAAACAACGGGACGCGGGCGTAGATGAATCTGACGACGATGATCACGATCCAGCGTTAACTGGTGCAGGCAAGGCGATCAAGAAGCTGATGAGTAAACACGAGAAGAATGACGCATACGAAAGCGACGATGAGTCAAATCCGTACGCAAGCTCGGTGGTGCGATGATCTCCGTCTGTTTACGTGCGTTCCTAACTCATTTCACAGGAGGAAGAGGAGGAGGATGAACCCATGGTTGCTGATGGACCAGCCGTCCAGCAACAATTCACACCGACGCGTGCTCCTTCCAATGATGCGGCATCGGCACCGTCCCAGGCAACCTCAGCACTTCCGTCCCGACCTGCTGCCACCTCCACGCCCAATTCTCGCGCTACTTCACCAACTCCGGGGCATGGAGGACACCTTGTTGTTGCGAAGCGGGCAACGAGCCCGAAAGCTCCGAAGCCACGTGTGATGCCAAACGGCGTCCGTGCCAGTAGCCCTCTAGCCCTGGTCACAGCCGGCTCGCCGAATGGAACGGACGCTGTCGCAGGACATGGAGGTAGCCCTGGACCCTCCCCACCCACACGCGCCTCGCCCACCGTCCCTTCTGCAAAACTCAACCACAAACGGAAAGCAGATGAGGCAGACGATGCCGTATCTGCACCTTCTCCAACCGCTTCGCTGGCCAGTGGCCAGCCGAAACCCAAGAAACGCAGGGCCACCGCAGCAATGCTCGGCCCAGATGGCCAGCCCATCGAGCTTGAGGACAACATGGTGGTCGAGTGGTTACGCAACACGCCAAACGCAAAGACGAGAGACTGCATCTCTCACTTCACGCCGTATCTCCGAACTGACGAACAAAAGGCGAAGTTCACCTCGCTGATCAAGGAGGTCGCACAGCTGAAGAATGGCATTCTGGTATTGCGGAGCGCATATCGCGTGGGAGGTGGGAGCAAGGCTTCGTCCCCGAGCCCTATGGACACCAAATAACGCCGCCATTGTCACGTCTTTTCGATTTAGTCTATCCTATCTTATCACCCTGTAAACTCGGTCGTTTATGCATTCCTCTCGTAATGAAGACACCTTTTCCCATCCCTCTAAAAGATACCCAAAAAAAAAAAGGACCGTCCAACTATTAATAATACACAAGTTCGGCATGGAAGGGAATACAAAATAGTTCAGCCCGACAGAGTTCATCAGATGGATCGGATAATGATCGCGCGCACTACACGTGGTGGTCCACTTAGGATACGAGAGACAGCAATTGTAAATATGAGATAGCCTATCTACTAACTGGACAGCTAATAAATGAATGTGGGCCTAGGGCCACGATAGAGGTGGTCAGACGAACTAGGAAGACGACGCTTCTGGCTTCGCGCCAGACGTCCCGCCGCCGCTCCCGCTCTGTGGAGTGGAAGAAGAATTGAAAGCGGTATGCGAGGAGCTCGGACGCGAGTCCGATTGTGGAGGGGGGGCGGGCTGATGACTAGAAACTTGTGCAGACGAATGGGATGGTAATGCGTGCCCGGTAGTTGGATGGGGAGGATACGGAACGACACTGGGTGGTGGACCTGGCGCATACATGCCAGGGTGCGGCCCACTTGACCCGAAAGGAACACCGGGACGGTGGTTTTCGAGCTCATGGCGTAAAATATCGAGTTCTCGGCTCATGTCCTGATGCCCTTGCTTAAGGTGTCCTATGAAGTCGATTGCTGTGGGAGACGTAGCATGTCAGCTTCGCCGAAAAAGCCCCAGGGGGAAGGGGGGGGCACGTGTACCTTTACTCAGGATCTCCCATTTACTGGCCTTCATGCCACGATCCGCTGGAAGCTGGTCCCGTCAACTCGTCGAACAGGTCCTTCATCTCTTTCCTTCTTTTCCGCTCTGCGAGTTTATGCGAGACGCGTAACTCAGGAGAGCGGGAGTAGGGCGTCATTCCCGCATCCTTTGACACCGATGATGGTGGAATCATTGACGAGGATGCAGGGGTAGTACCAGCCGGACTCGGTACCGACAGTGGCCTGTGTCGAGGCAGAGTCTGGAGCGGCAGCATCGAGGGCGCGACTACGCCCAGCGGACGGTGGCCGTGACCTCGATCTCAGCACCCGAGATACGGTTGGGTTCGTGGACATGGTAGAGGGAAGATTCGTAGGGACGGACATGCGGCGCTCAGTGCTGAAGGAAACAGGGGGAACCATGGCTATGGGAGGGACGGAGCTTGGATCGAACGGTCGCCCTGAGCTAGATCCATCACCTTCACTCTGAACAGTTGAGGATTGATCGGGGGACTGCGTAGACTGCCACGCGAAAGGGGCCGCCCCAGATGGATGGCCGTGTGAAGAATCTGCAGAATACGCTGGAGAACCGTAGCTCACGGGAGGACTTGGAAACATCGACGATGACGAGTCTCGTCGGTCGCTACTACTCCACCATTGCGGTCCTCCGGAGGCTGGGCGGGCGTCCATAGAGTGTCGGCGGTTGTCAAAGATATTCACCCGTTGTGTCTCGGCAATAGAGCCACGCCTTTTCAACGCGGGACCCTCCAGGCTCATGTTAATCGAGGATGGAACGCCTGGACCAATGAGCTGAGAGTCAATATCGTCACCACCTGGTGTCGGCATGTTTCTGTCAGAAGACAGTTTGCGCTTTGTGCCATGAGGCAGTGATGGGGAACTTGAGCCACGCTGTGGAGTCTGTGAGTTGACGCTTGTCGCAGCCGCTTGGATTTCCGTACGTGTCAATTGGTTAAGGTGTACGAGCGATACCACGAGACCCACCTTCAGATTGAGTGTGGCTGGGAGAAGACTGTCCGGGGTGAGAGGGTTTGTGCTTGGAATCGCGGGGGGTATGCATGGCTGTAAGCGCGGTTGAGCCAGGAGCACGTTCGCGCGAGCAGAAGGGGTAGTAAACGTGGACATACCAGAATTTGTTCCTTCAGACACGTCGATTGTAGTTCGTTGAGTATATGATTCTGCGGCAAAGTCAGAACCGCGGTAGGACAGAGAAGCAGGGAAAGCAAGCAGCGCACGGGTATGGGAACGGTCGGGAGAGTGAGAGCTCCTGTCCGAAGATTTGAAGGGGGAGGGTGGTCGAGAATTGGACTGCGCAATCCTCTGAGGATGGTCGCGTCCGGAGTCGGTGTCTGCTGGGCTGAAGGGGGTACGAGAAGCTGGATGAGGCAGTTTGGGAGTGAAACTAGGGCTCGCGAGGATGAGAAGCGTCGGTCGTTGAGGTTCTCCTTGGGCTCTGATGAAGGTCGTGAAGGGTATGATGCGAGAAAGTCGAGTCTGCAATACCTTGTGAGATGAATCGGCAGAGCCAGAGGTTCGACGGAGATTCAAATGAGTTTGGGAGACGGCGAGGTCAGAGGAAGAACGGTCGCTCTGGGCGAAGGGAGACTTCCCTTCTTTTTCGACCATGTTTATGGGTAATGAAGAGGAAGTATAACTTGAATACACCAACTCGAATGGGCTCGACTAGACAGGACAGACAACGTGGGGTTAACACACCTCAAAGTAAGCACGTGCACTCTAGCCGCTAGCTAACCCTCCCGCAGCCCTCACTGCCCCTCTTAGCTCCTCCTTAGCAGTTAAGCCATCGACAACTCCTCTCCGTGAGTCTGCTGCTTCTCCCCTTCACCCTCCCCGTCACCCTGGCTATCTCTTCGTCCTCCACCTTCACCATCATCCCGATCAGAGGTCTGTATTCCAAATATAGCCGGGGAAGATCCACCATGCCTTCCAGACCTGGATCCGTCTTCAATCCCTCCCATAGTCGTCTGCGGTACTCTTCACGCCTTGCCCATTGTCCCATTTCACCCGCATCCTCTAGCGACATTCCGGGTAAAGTGCGTTCAAGTATTCCTTTGAACGTTATTAATGCTGTGGCCGCCACTTCTGCGTCACGAGAGTAGTACTCCGGAAGCACTGGTATTGTTGTACGCTGTCTAGTTTTCAGCGCTTTGTATCCAACCTCGTCGTCGGGGTGGTCGTCTGCGATTTCCGGGTCGTGAGTTCGAGCGGGAAGCACGCACGCATCTAGAAATGATGCTGCATCCGCGCCTCTGAGGCATTGTCGCAACGCGTACAGGTTTTTGCGCTCGTCAGCTTCCGATTCTACCACCATAGCTTTCTCGAGTTTGACTTGAAACGAGAAGTCAGCCACGTCTGCGAGCTCCGCGGGTTTTACACAAGTAATGTGTGTAAGACCCAACTGGCATTGGCTTATACGCTGCCGTAAATCAGCTGTAGAGACCTGTCTCTCCAAATCAGACGCATCTTCCAGTGGCAGACCCTCCACTTGACAGATGGCATTTAACAGCGACAAAGTCAAGGATGCAGGTACCGCGTTGAAGTTCAGAGTGGTTTGTAGTGGCAAAATATCAAGTGGGATGAGCGAGACATCTATAAGAACGTCTTACTATCATCCTCGCAGTAACCTAAGGTGGAAACTGTCTCACCATTACATGTGATGATGACTGGTCTCCTGCACTCCCTGATAAATGCAACGACGGATGGCCAGAAGCCCGCCTCGTCTGCAAACACGACATCCGCTTCCTCGATGAGGACGACTGACTGTGGGTGAACTTCTGCCTCTGAGACCTTGTCAGAGGTGTCAATGAATTTTGTCGACCGTTTTTTGACAGGGGACGGCGGCTCTGAACGACCACGGTGGAACAGCAGTGGCTGCGGCAATGTGTGATTTTTTCCTACATCACCGATCAACTCGTCAAGATGCGTGCCCCCACGTTTACCTAGACCCGGATAGACTTCGAAAACGTTCCAGCCTAGCTCCTCGGCACAAGCATAGACGGCTGCAGTCTTCCCACAACCCGGAGGGCCAACCAAGAGTATCGTGTTTCGTATTTTTTTCCCAAACGAGACGGGCTGGGGTTCACTGAGATCCAACGAACCAGGCTGAGGACCAGCCATCAAAATCTTCACAGCCTCCATGCTCCTCGTTTATTTCGTCATCGTCGTCATCGTCAACAATCCATCCATCTAGGTTTCCCGCCCTCTGCCGCTTTCTTGCCACTTCGCGGACAATTTCCGGACGTCGGTCTCCGCGTTTCCTTTTTCTGGACCTTTTTTTAGACTTAGAACTCTTGTCATGAGATGAGGGCGTAGTGCCGAAGTGCAGCCGCAAAGCGTGCATCCATTCGCGCAGATAACACGCATTCTGCTCGTTACCAAGGATATGCTCTGCCCGACGCGGACGCCATTTCTGGTTCCAATGCTGCTGAGAAGATTCTTTTACGTCTTCTAGTTGCGAAGCTAGTCCAAAGACGGAAGAAATTGCGGGGTGGAGGTCGCCGTGACAGCCCAGGACAGTATCTCCATTGACCGGACGTTCTGAGCCTTGCACGCGGCGATAGGACCCGACGTGAGTGGCAGCATTGTCCGTTGATTCCACTTTCAACGGCTCACGAGGTGCACTAGGTTCCGGAGAAGCACGAGCTGTCTTCCGTCGTCGTCGACCAAGATTAATGGGCAATGCCTGGACAATCGAGACAGAGTCGCGCACGTGCTGCATCGAAGCACTGGGGAACGGCGCATCCGGAGAGGATTTATTCTTCAATTCCTTTCGCTTTCCGACGGACGACCGCTGGAAGGGGATGTGTGAGGGAGGTGCAATGCGTGCTGGTGGTAACTCGAGGATGGGTGACCCCTCAATGATAATAGGCGTGTTTTCTGTCTCCTCCTCCATGGTGAGATCAATGATGTGAGAAGAGCCCTCGAGAGATGGATTCAGAACCGGTAGAGGAGAGGATGACCCAAGGCCGACAGTGGATGAATCAGCGATCCCGAGCTCGGCCAAGGAACAGCTGGGAGCCAAGTCCACATCACAAGGAGCAGAGGGTAGAGTGTGCTCCTGGCTTATGGTGCAATTATCCTGACTTTCTTCTGTGCATTGCGTAAGCGAATGAAGGCGGATCATGTGAAAAGCGCACCAACGTCAACGTCCCCAATACTTTGTGTGCTGAGGCTGGAGAGCGGCGAACCGATGTCATAGCGATCACCGGAAAGAATCCCAGATGAAGGTTCTAAAACCTCGGTGGAGGCTCGAGGCTCGTTGTCCTCTGTGCTGGTCTTCTCAACAATGGCTTGTTCCTCAGATCCGTTGTCTTTTGCATCAACGGGTGTTCCAGCGAAGGTTAACACCGGAGAGGGCTCTTTGGTAACCAAAAAATTGTCGAATAATGTTCCTTGTCTGAGGTGACTCTGTATTGATTGAGAGGGATTGTCATTTTCAAACGCTGACCAGGGACACTCACCTGACTTGCTCCCTTCCTTTTGGAGCCTCGCCTCGTCAACTCGCTCATTAAGCTAACGGTATCCAATAAAGAGAGCACGTAGAAAGCGAAAGAGCGGCAGCCCTCGAGGTGCGCAGCTGTCACTCGAGCAGGGTACTCAATAATTGTGATGGATGATCTGGTAACGTCCACCGGCGCATGCCCTGAACGTAAGCCGCGTCGCGTCGAGAGCATGTCACACGTCACGCGCCACGTGTTACGCGCTGTCGCGTAGTCACACACTGACGCGTCTTCGTCTTCGCAGACACCTGACAGCTTTGCAAGTCACGGCAAGAGTCACGGTATAGATGGCCATTCGGAAGATGTTCCAGATGTTCCCCTCGAAATGTTGCAATGGATATCAGCAGAATACCACGGTGGGTAGCCCAGAGTCATTGTAATGACATATGATGCACGGTTCTCGCTTAGGGTTAAATGGCGGCCACTATGACATATTGGAGTCCCCACCGTCTCCTGTAGAATTCTCCCAGATCTGCCACATATCTCGACCTGTCCTCATAAAGGGTGAATTGGCAGTAACGATGACACGAATCACTATGAGACGACGTTGATCACAGGATATGAGATCCCAAACTTGCAGCGTTGGTCTAACAAGTATCTTGTGGACACCATGGGAGACCGTCTACTTTCAGTGGCAGTGACGCCAAACGGGTCAGACTTCGGCGTTCGAGTGGCAGAGCACTATTCTTATCGACACTCCACAGGTACGCTGACGCTGTCACTCTTAGCTCCGACGGGAAGAGGTACTTCGTCGAGCCATACTACGAGAAAATGACCATGCGATCACTTCTCTCGAAACTGGTACCATCCAGTAAGAGACTTGAATACGATTTAGAGGTATCAGCTGATAACCTACTTCACCTTAGCGAGCAGTGTCGAGGAAGTCTGTTATCTCCAATCACAGAATGGCAACCTATTTCCAGGCAGTTATTTTACTTCTGGAGACACGGAGAACGACTGTGAGCTCATCAATCTGAGAGATGATGTCCCTGCAGAGATCCCTTGGTGCAGCGAAGCATTGGGTAGATCCCCGGACGCAGTCAACCTTTGGATAGGTAACAACAGAAGTGTCACCAGTATTCACAGTGGTTCGATCGCCTCTGCATACTTTTCTATGGATCTCCCATGATAACACGACAGATCCATACGAGAACATATATCACGTCGCAAGGGGTTGCAAACGTTCCTACTCGTTCCGCCCACAGAAGGCTGGTGCTTGAAAGGTTCGAGGCCTAGAGAACGACCCTACTATGTTCACAGCCGACCTCCAATGTTGCATCTAGAGCGAATGTTTCCTCATGCGACGTATCAGCGGGCAACCGAAAACTCCCCGCTTCTACTGAAACCTTCGCCGTGCCACGACACCAGCCGTCCGCTGGTCCTCAATACAACATCCCGAACAGCCGGGATCTCTGCCAGAAACGACACACCCCATAATAATCGATGTCAAGGCAGGGGAGACACTGTATCTTCCAGCAGGTTGGTGGCACCATGTCCGACAGACTGGCCTGTCAATTGCACTCAACTGGTGGTATGATATCGAACCCCGAGGATCGGCCTGGGTGTGGTTGAGACTCTTGAGAGGAGTGGCTATCGCGGCAACCGAGGAAGAGGTGGACGAGTAGAGATACATAGGCAAGATTTGTTTTGAGCTGATACAGATTAGGTCATGCGATCAGCTAGCTAGCTATCTTTAGTTTTAAAACCCTGCCCGGCGAGTAGGAACTATTGTCGAAGTCAAGCTACTACCTCGGCAGAGGGGGCTTTGCCGTACCTCAGAGTGAAACAGGGACATGACGCGCAGTGAAACAACTAAGCACAAAGACGGTATTCCTGGTAGCGGGTGATCCCATCCTGGGGTAGGTGTTAGCCACATGAGAAACAGGGCCCGTCCCTGATGCTGTGTGCGTCCTCGGGGTATAGCTAAAATACCCCTGTATCCGCAGTCAGATTCAGGCGATATAAACGGAGGGGAGACGTGGCCGCGCGGCCGTGCGCTACGTGCACGTCTCACTTCCCTTAGCCTTTCCGCGGATCATCGAGTGATACTTCGCGCCGGTTGCAGGGTACGAAGGCACATATAGGTGAAGGAGAGTTGCGCAGACCCGGATATGAATTTCGGTAGCGTGCACAAGTACGGACTCGCTGATCGCCAGAAAGAAAAGGCATCCATGGGGTTCGTTGGCAACATTGATACAGACACTGGGTAGGTACTTCTGTTCCGTGGTTATCGCCGTCACTGTGTGCGCTGCAGCCATCCACGAACGAACCCGATTGGGTCGTACGGGGTCGTACGGTAATCCTATACCCTCTACAGTAAACAAAAACGATTGTCTGCGGACTCGGACTTGACGGTGTTCGTACGCAAATCGCATCGTTCGCTGCCGTGTCCTGTGCGTCTGCCTTACCTTTTCCCTTGTCTTACAGTATTCCCCACTTTTAAAAAAAAATTGCATATTCTGTGTGCACGACTTTGCGGACCAAACCGCACATCTGAACGTTCTGAACTGTCTGCCTTGCTGTCTGCCTTACTATCCTTTAAATTATTCACACGACCTTGCACGTGAACACCGTCGCTTTCTGCGCCGTTTTCTTTTGTCTTGTCATCACCCTCTGCTCTTATTGAGCGTTTTCTCCGACGTCCGTCTGCATCCCCTGCACGTCCGTTGAGCTCGAAAGTTCTCTTCAGCTTGTGATGCTTCGTATGACTTACAATGGACGGTTCATTTCATGGGCCTCAGCCAACTGACCTCAAGGAATGAAGCCACAGATGATGCGCTGGCGCAGCAACGAGGAAGCCCTTAAGTTGGTCTTGAGTACGCTCGCAACCCAGGTTATCGCTTCTTCCTGTACTCTGCTTGTACGATGTCCAGAAAAATATCTGGGACTGCATTCTTTTCTGATTGAGCTGCGCTTGACTCTTGACCCTTGAGGGTCCTCTGTCTCAAAGTAAGGTTCACTGTGTTTCTTTCCTTGCTCAATTCTTCTCCGCAAATGTTGTCGAGTACAACCGTTTCGTTACTTGCAAGCTCTAATACACCTGCACAAAGGGTGGGATATGTGTCATTATCGCAGCAGTTCATAATTGACACTCTAAACGCAAATACCGATACTGACATTGACCAGGTCATTTGTACAGACAAATCGAATCGGGGGGAGATCCCTGACTGGTTTCTTCAGGGGTTCCGCGTACGTCAGGCGCCGCTGAGCCCTCACTAGATCCTTGCGACCCGGCTTCTTGTTGGACCTGTCTGTATCGACCTTGTTCCCTCTCCTGTTTGTCATCGGGCACCATTCATCGTCATCTTTTTGATATGGTTTCTTTCTCCGAATGTTTCTGCGGTTCCTGCCACTCACTTTCGATGAGCACTAACTAATGCCTCACAGCCCGGGTTCGTTCGATGTTTTCTGTCGTCGATGTCATACTTTTAACTGCGTTTCCGACCGAAAGACGAGAGAAGAAGTTTTGAGGTGAACCCTGAATTCGGCGACTGGTTCTTGATGGCGAAGTCAATGACTTCATTATGTCCTCTCTTTTCTGAGACGCTTATATGAATTCTCAGACCGAGGCGCCAAAGAGTTTCGCTGGACTACTCGATCAAACAACAAAGCTCTCGCTTTCATGTCGACTGGAGGTCCTGGACGCTTAGTTGGATTGATGTACGAAGGCCGCGATCGTTCTACTTACAAGATTCAAGGCGAGGTTTATAATCAACTCAGGTCTCTGCTCCCCGGTGCAAATTGTCCTCCGGTGTACAGTCAGTTGTTTATCTACGAGTTTGGAGAGTTTATCGAACCCATGTCCGACGTCGATGCTGAAATCTGGGAGCGAACAGTGCATTAACTTTATTATGACTGTGTAACGAGCTGTGTTCTGTTTTAAATGCGAAGTGATTCCTTTCACCTGTGATCTTAAGTGTGAGCTTACTACTGTACTGGTTAACTCGGTCGGTCACGTGTACGTCTTGGTTAGCGCACATTACACGCTCATCCAATTCCATTGCAAAGGCCTGGCCCACGCGCATACATGAGCAACTCGATTGTAATCCCCTTGGAGGATCTGTCACCCATAGCGCATCCCCTCGCTCAAAAGAAGCTGCTGAAGAAGCTTCAAAAAACAATTAAAAGAGGTTAGTCCCTGCAATGCGTTATTTTTTCGTTGCAAGGTACCATATCGCCCTTTTATAGCGTCGAAAGCTCGTCAAGTAAAGCGAGGGGTGAAGGAGGTCGCTAAAGCTATCCGCAAGGGGGAGAAGGGGTGCGCTACCCCACATTCTTGTCCGTTTTAGATGTCTCGCTGACCCCATACATGACAAGACTCTTGGTTCTCGCTGCTGATATCACGCCCATTGACATCATCTCACACCTGCCCGTTTTAAGCGAGGAAGCGCAGATCCCATATATCTTTATTCCATCGAAAGAAGAGCTGGGTCATGCGAGCTCTACCAAGCGACCAACAAGCTGTGTTATGATCTGTCCGGATTCGAAGCGGGTTGGTAAAAGTAAAGATGGAGATGAAGAGAAGAAAGACTATAGGGAGCTGTACGACGAGTGTTGCAAGGAAGTGTCAAAGCTGGACGAGCACGTTGTATTTTAGAGTCAGCGAGACGAGAACCGATTATTATAACGAAATCGTTCCACACGACACGTTGGCATAGGACCAGAACACGTCTTTTCTTTACTCAACACTCTTGTCGCCCACCCGCCATCATGTCTGCCCCAAAAGCCAAGTCTGTCGCCAACGGCACTAAAAAATCAAAGGGCCCAGCTGCTGCTACAGACGGTCCTACCGATGTGTCACATAAGGCTCCCGTTGTAACCTCAGGTAAACCAGACAAGGCTGTCTACGAGGCCGAGCAACAACGGATAAGGGCCGAGATCGACACGGTGCAAGGAGACTTGGTACG
Organism: Lactarius hatsudake; assembly: GCA_024734325.1. NCBI lineage: Eukaryota > Fungi > Basidiomycota > Agaricomycetes > Russulales > Russulaceae > Lactarius > Lactarius hatsudake. The sequence continues at coordinate 1,227,652 of JANSJP010000002.1, read as the reverse complement.
TCGTCGTGCGAGATGTTTCGGCTTTAGCTATTGACTATTGTGTATTTTAAATTGTTGCTTAGAATACGGTGAAGGAGAAGATTTCCCTCGTCACCAAAGGGGGCTCAGGGAACGAGAGGCGGACCACTCTCCGTGCCGAACTAGATGAACTACGCTCTCAGCAGTCTGGAAACAAAACATCCCGTGGAAGAATTTTCGATCAGATGAAGACACTCCAGGAGGGGATCCAAAAGAAGGTGAGTACTTCTATCCTGACATCCTTCGCATTATCTCTTACACAGACCTTTTTAGGTAAAAGACCTTCAGTCTGCCCGAGGCAAAACACAATTCAGAACGGTTGAGGAAGTCGAGACACATATCAGGCAAGACTGCTCCGGCACTTCTGTTTTTATTGTGACGTGTCCTGAACACGTCATTTTTTCAGGAATCTTGAGAAGCAAGTAGATTCCGGCAGTCTGAAACTTGCTGACGAGAAGCGCGCGCTCCAGGAGATCACCCAGACCAAGCGCATCCGCAGGACGGTCGAAAGCTTCCAGGCCGACTCGGATGCCATCGACGCGGATCGCGCTGCGGTCGACGAACTCAAAAAGCAGCTCGACGATCCCGAGGCGAAGGCCATTTCCGAGCGCTACGAGGCCATCAAGGCGGAGTTGGACGAAATAAAAAAGGAAGAGGACGAACTCTACGCGAACCGCTCGAAGCTGTTCGACGAGCGGACCGCGCTGCAGGAGCAAATCGACGCCCTCATCCGAGAGCGGCGTGAGTCTTCCGCGCAATTCCGCGAGGCCAACGATCGGTTCTATACAAAGCTCAACGAGGATCGGGCGCGGCGTGCGGAGCGCGCGCGCGCGCAGAGGGAGGCCGAGGAGGAGGAGAAGCGAAAGGCTCGCGCGCTCCAGCTGCGGGAAGAGGCGTCTCAGCCCGCGTTCCAGGTGCAGATCGAGGACTGCCAAACGCTGATCGATCACTTTTCCGGAAAGCCGACCACCGCGGTCGTATCGACCGCCAAGCTGGCCGAGTACACCGAACCGAAGCTTGAAATTCGGCAGGTGGAAGCGGCGCCCGACAACTTCGTGCCCCGCAAGAAAAAAGGGGAAGACGAAGAGGCGTATTTCGTCGGCGGTGGTAAGGCCAAGGGCAAGGGCAAGAAGGGAGGTCCAAAGGCTGACGGCGCCTCCAACACCGAGGCGACGCCGCCGCCTTCTTCATCTTCCAATGTCAACGTCCCCTTCGCCACCCTGTCGGCCCTCCTCTCGCTATCCATCCCCCCACCGTCTTCTCAAGCCGACGTGCCTCGGGTGGTTGAAGACTTGAAGACTAAAAAGGCATGGTTCGAGGCGAACCAGGCTCGTGTGACTTCCGAGGCCATTGCCAAGGCCGAAGCAGAGATCGAGCGTCTTACGAAAGGTAAAGGGGACTCCCTCGACAAGCTTCCTAACGACGATCCTGTCGGGGCACACCCGGAAGTGCCCCTCACAACCGAAATTACCGATGAACAGCCGTCGGATGTCGTACCAGGGGAGCCGGAGGGTGTGCAGGAGACTGAGGCGTCATGATGCGGCTTTTGGAATACGCGCGCCATTCGTACCTTATCTACTGTGGTGACGATAGCTAGTGGGTTGGCATCGTCTCTTAATCCTGGTATTGAACGACCAAACCCACACGATAGACAATTAGTGTCTTATTCATTGGGTGAAATCTTACATCGATACTCAAGTATAAGAGAGAAAGACAAGGTGGTGAATTTGTGGATACAGAGCACGGCGACTGGGGATATAAATACTAAACAAAGATGAAAATAGCAAATACGAACGGCAGTACTATGACCCAGCAAACCAGGCTCAGTGGGTACGGCATTATTGTAAGCAAATACCAACAAGAGTCTATGGCAATAGAAACGTGAACTCAAACCGTTTCACATACGAGCGAGATCAGAGATGCAACTCAGCCTTCCGTTTTTACGACCTCACCCTCCGATCCCTGTTCCCCATTTGTAGGGCCGCCCGCACCAATACCTAGGTCTTGCGGCGTAAAGGTGACGTCGAAATTGTTTCCGGAATAATCTGGGAATGACAAGCCTCCTGGATGAACGCTTCCCAGAGCATCGTCTTGCGCCCCCGGGGTATCCATGAAGGAAGGCATATAGTTGTCAGGAGCGAAACCAGTCGAGGATGGGTCGAGTGGACCGGAGGGGTAGGGCTCTTGCTGGAGCGCGGCAAGCATACTCGAGGTTGTGGGAGTGTGGCTCATAAGGTGAGGTGGCTGGTTGCTGCCGAAAGAGTCCTGCCCAATCATCGGAGAGAACGTTATGAAGTGCTGTTGCATGACAGGCTCGACAGATGCGGCGACAGATGTGGTTGAGAGCGCAACATTCCGCAAAACGTTCAATGCGATCCAATCGCTGTGTGGGCATGCTCCATTAGTCTCGAATCTTCCATATGACCCTGAATACATACTCCAGGAATAATTTTAGAATTTGGTACGCGCCGAAGGTTGGATCGCTGCGGATCGTCTGCAAAAATTTATTGTCAGCAGAAAATAAATCTCGACGCAAAAGTAGCGCACCAGATCTCTCATGACCTGGCTCGTCACATATCCCCATCTAATGAGGACACTTCGCGAGCTCATCGTGCCCCTCTCTTCTGTGCCCGAGCCTGGGCCCATGAGCCGTTCACAGCACTTGTCTGCCCACGCCATTACGTCTCGCACAGGCTCTGTGCTCTTAGCCAGGCCATCCATCAAACCGCGAAATTCGACTTCCAATAGTTGGATGAGGTCTTCGTGGCGACAATTGCAGACAAGTGCCGACTGATTTCGAACAGATTCGAAATCGATCTTTTCCCAAGAACGACGCATTTCCGCAAGCTGCTTTTGGTTAGTAAGGACGGTATTCAGGGCCTGAGTGACTTGGTAGATATCGAGGAATCGCACTTCGAGGGAGAGGGGGGTTAGTGTTAGTCAAGGGAAAAACTAGCTATAATGCACAACTTACAGACAAGGTGACCAAATCGCGCGCCCAACTCAACTTTGGGCTCCACGAAGGTATTTCCATAACCCTCAAGAGACACGAGTAGAATTTTCTCCATCTTATCTGCTAGTTGGCGCAGACTCGCCAACGATGTTGCTGGAATTGACGAGAGAAGCTGCGAGCGCAATTGTTCCAGAATTTCCTAAAATCCTTTGTCAGTACGCGGCTCAGTAGAATGAACCCGACATTTGCGTACATCATAAACAATGGCGTCGCCCTTCGCCATCAGCCCAGCAATCGCTGGAGCATGAGCCACTTCCCGATGATTGCCACTCAAATTCGTCCAGAAAGATCGAATGTGCATCTCGAACTGGTCGAAGCGGAAGAAGCGGACACTGTCCAGCAATGCATCCAAGTGGTCCACGAACCACCCCCACAACTCACGAGCGGCAACACTATGCGCCGTTGTGGAGGAATTGGGACCAAGAGCCTCTTCGATGGAAGGGAAGTGAGGTATCTGACGAACAGAAGAAGATTGTTGGGCGGATAGATAAGACCCGGACGCAACAGTCGATGGGGCCTGAGACTGTATGGTCACCACCCCGTCTTGACCAACGTGTCGCCTTATCGGGGCCTGGGGGGGAAAAGAGCCGGCTCTGGGAGCTGCCTGCGCTTGCGCAAGGATGGTAGTAGCTGTGGGTGTCTTCTCCACGAGGTCCTCTGAATAGAGGATTGGGCTCTTGACACCGTTGTTTAGAGCAAGGGAATTCCTTTTAGACACATTACCAGAGCTTGCACCCTCCGAATCATCCTCTTCGTCTTCGTCAGAACGTTCCTCTCCCCGCAACGATGCCTCGACTTGCTCGCTTGCAAGGCGAGCAGCATTAACTGACTGCTGTGCAGCGGTATTGTTCGACTTCCTGATGTAATCTTGCAGCCACTCAGCTTCGGCAGACGTTGCCGGGCGGATCCCGCAATCTTCGTAACCAACAAGGCGTTATGACAAGAAATCAACACAGCTGATGGGAACGTACAATGGTATTTGCTATTCCCTCGCACACCTAGACGCCGCGTTTTGATCGTGGGAAAACACAGTCTGATGGCCTTGCCGAGAGTGGCGGTGTTGATGTGAGGAATCCCATACTGATCGCACACCCTTCTGTAAGAGAAATAAAGCCCTTGACGTGGAACATTGCCATCAGGGTAGGGTGCATAGTTAGCTGTCAACCTGTAACGAGGTTCGACTACATCATTACACGACGAGTCGGATTTGTGGAGCCACTTACCAAGCCTGGACAAAGATCTGCTTCGCACGGTCTGATGCACTGGTAGTCGTGGCGGCACGAACGTTCGCGGCGAGTTTCTCTAGGGTATGATCGGGGCTGAGCGTCATGCGGCCAAATGCGCCCGTGGCATGAACTGCGTCTTGGTTTGATATGATAGGCCCCCCGGTAAACATGGAGGGGTAGTCTGCAGGAGAACTGGCGAGGAACATGGAGGGGTCTTCTGTCTCGCTGGAGGAAGAGTGGACACTGTCTGCATCCCGGGGATAGGGTGAGGCAGCTGCCCTGGCCCGGATATGAGAGGCGCGTATGTGGTTCTTCAGGGCGGGATTAGTAAGGTTGTGGTTGGGTGGCGAGTCAGCGGGAGAAATGAGATCGGTTGAGGGGAGGGAATATGCAGAGGAGTGAGATGCGTTGCGTGCGTGTGGATCCGGGTTCGGTCGATGTTGATAGGAAGAGCGAAAGAGGTCCTCGGCAGAAAGCGGTCCTAAATTCGAGCGCAAAACCCCGCCCTGGGAAGACTGGGGCCTAGAATTAGGTGAAGACGAAACCGAGTTGGAACGGGAATGGTTGTGGTGGATAGGCATATAATCGAGGGGGAGATTCGAGGCCATTGTATGGAAATTGACCACGGCGGCCATGCAAATTAGTTGGGGGAGTACGCAAGAGAGAGAGAAAAAATATGGGGGAAGCCAGTCGGTGTGGATCGAATAATCGACAGACGAGTAAAAGACAGTGAAGCTGCTCGTGTATGTGATGGGGTCTAAGTTGCGGACCAGCCGGAAAAGTATGGAATAAGAGGATGGGATGGGAGGGCTGAGGGGGGGAAGGAGAGGCTACAGGCAGACAGGATGAGAAAATAAAGGAAAAGAGAAGAGAAAGTGACAGACACAGCACAGCGCCTGGTGTGGGGAGATATATTGGAGAAAGCGTCTCCGGCAAACGGCAGACGGGACAAGTGGAGAGAGATAGTACTAGAGTAAGTAAGAGAGGAAACGCAATTTGTCCCAGCGAGGCTCGTCGGGCGTTGGTGGTCAAGGCAACCCGGCTCTCGGGCCTCCAGATCTTTTCTCACATCATTACATGTTTATCCAAATTGCCATCATGGGCCCTCCCCCATGTACATATATTGTTTGAACCGCTTCCGCAATTTCGCCTTCGTAGGGTCGCCTAATCGGCGCGCCAGTCCCACCCACGATGGGATCGTCAAGTCCTCCATCCGATATGGCGCAAATTTCGACGACGTCACGTTCTCTTCCCGTAGACCCTTCGGGAGCTGCTTCAGTGGTACCGGGTATTCGAACTCTGCTGCCTCCTCTGTATCTCCAGGATGGAGCGCATCGAGACTGTAAGTCAGGTATTCCAGTTTGAACTTTGGCTTGTCTGTCTTGTTCGCCATCCGCTCTTCGGGCAGATAATACTAACACCCTCATTCGCATCAATGATCCTTCGTCAGCCTCGCCATCGACGTACCTGTGCATATCCCAGGGGTGACCACAGTGTATTGACCCGACTGGGCGCGTCAGGGTCAGAGTACCATGGCTCATTCAACTTGCATCGCCAAGAGTCCTCGTACTTCCTCTTCTTACACAACTCCTCTCTGTTTCCCTTCCCACGTCGGTGTCCGTGCTTCCGCTTAGATGACTTCTTTTTCTTCTTCTTCAAGTTTGTTTCGCTTCGAGCGTGCGTGATGTTGTAGGTGTAAATGCGAAACGATGGAAGGTATGGGTTTGGGACCACTGAAGGTGCAACGTTCACAACGCCGTAGTTGTCATAGTCCGTTTTTCCCTTCTTGGGGAGGTCACCGAAATCATTAACGAGAGTGTCAAACAACCCATCATGTCCCTCTGAGACGACTCTGTCGGCCGGTGTCAAATCCGATTCCGATGGAAACTGTAAGTCCTCGGCTTCCAACAGAAAGAACTGTCAACCCGAAATCAACCGGCGACCGCATGGAGCGAGGAGATAAACGCATACATGGTCGTTATTCATGTGCTATACAAATCGGGTTTGTCAGCAATCGTCTATTATATTACACCGTTGGCTTACCCCATACAGGTGGCCAAGAATGGTGTCTTGGAACCGAAGGGACAGTTCCACATAACGGACATACTTTCAAGGGGAAAGAATATGAAAAGGGCGCAGTACAAGGTTGTCAAGGGGACTGACGCATTCTGGGAAATAATTGCCTGGAGACGGTGGTACGTGGCCACTGAGCCAAACCTGAGAAAGTTTGTTATCGAGGCCAGTCCCAAAACATGTGGTGGTATTTTAGGCACCTGCACCCCCCGCTTTCGGAACATTTTCAACTGGACTTCGAGCCAGTCAAACTGAAGGTTCCCTGGGTCATCCGGTTCTCGGTATTCACACCCCCCGACGGCTATTTGGCAGACGTGATGAAGAGAGTATGAACGATAAGCAGCGACAAGCTCCTACCTTTGTTAGAGTCGTAGAAATACATGGTATTCAGACCAATGACCGCAACCTCATCCGGGATGACCTCGACAGAATAGTACGCTCCTCGGCGAAACACCTGATAGGACGAAAAGGGAATAAAGGCGCCCCATATCCTTGGCAAAAAGACATGAATGAGCAAAAAGCACATTCGAACAATAACATGTCCCTACGAGGAAAAGCGGTTGATTATGTCGTTAGGGCCTGAAAGTATTGTGTTAGTGTTAGAAGCTAGGGAACTAGAGGTGGCTATCTAGCCTTCAGGAAGGATATTCTGCGAAATTATGACGTCAGGAGGATTATCTCATCAAGCATGAGGAGAATGTAGCTACATGCGCTGGATAAGACTTAATAGTCAGTATCGGCGGACAGTCGTAATGGGGTGGAAATACATACGCCATATGTCATTATTGCCTAAGCAGGAACATTCGCAAGTCAAGCACTCCCCAGATGGATGTTGGGAAATTTGCCTACCTAGGCTGGGTACAACAGGAACACCTTTCTTAAGAAAGATTTTCTCCATCTCCGTCGCTATCATACCATTAGAGTCATAAATCTCTTTCAACGTCCGCGGGAGTTTGCGGTCATTATCATGACTAGAGGATAACCTTTGAGGAGATCTCGGGGTTTTGCTAAGACAAATGCTTACCGGGCATTATCACCGGTCCCTAGCAGCAAAATGATATCAGGATCCGCTCCTAGCAAGAGAGGTTTTTCAGACGTACATACTACGAAGTCGATATCTGAGGCCCAATTCCTGTCTAGGAAGTTGAGAGTTAAGTTCGTCAGTCGCAAGGGCGAGTCGCATTCGCTAGAACTAGCTTAATTAGTGCGAAGGCGGGCGGAAACTCGACACACCTGAATGGTGTTCCATAGTACCCAGAGCGCTGTTTCTCCTTCCGAGGTTTGTTTCTGTGGCACGCGGAAGACTCTGATGCACCGTCAATGTAGTATGGATCAGGGTGTATATCCGTGATATGAAGAAAGCGGCCATGGAGCTTGGACCGTAATGGCTGGACTAAAATCACGGCTCAAAAAATGTGCTCGAAATACTAAACAAGGGACCATACTAGAAAAAGGCTCCTGGATGGGGCGAGTAATAGCTCGAGCCAGCCAGGACGAATAGACGATGAGGATAGTCAATGAGAGCATGCTGAAAGCGGCATTCCAGGCTGTGCAGCTCCGCAATGGGCGCCATTATGTAGCAAACAAGATGGTTATAGGGTTATAGACCGGGTTAAATTCAGAGACCCCGGGAACCGTGACATGAGTTATCAATACGGAGATAACCGATAATCGATTCGGGGGAGATGTGGCAGTGGTGTGGCTTATCGAAAAACGTGCGAAACCGGTGATCGCGACTCGACTCACTTTTCTTCGCTCACGTTCGTCACTTGCTCGCGCCCCTACACTCTGTGCCCCTCCTCCATCATAGACGCGCATCAAGTTTTTTATGATAGTTGTTAGCCGGTTGCCCCTATTTTGACTCGTCAGCTTCCATCACTCACTCGTTTCGTCTTATCATACCAAGCCAATCCGCCGCCTATATATAAGTCCAACTCTCAGATCCCTCCCCGTGTACCAATCCTAGCCCTGCCCTTACCCTTGCCCCTTCCCCAATGGACCGCTTTCTCGCCCCTCATTCCCCCGAAGCACAAGCACATTCCCTTGTTACGTCCGTCTAACCATCCTTATATAGTGTTACACCGGTGACTGATCTTATCCCGAAACGCAGAGAAACTTCCTTGTCATGGGATATGGAACACCCATCCCTCAATGAAACCCTCATTGCTGGCTGCGCATCCTACCAAGCGCTGAACCGCTATCTAACCGGTGCAGACCTGGTTTTCCACCCTCGCACCAGAAAAGAACTCGAAAACATCTTGTGAGTCATATCATACGCTATGTGATAATCTCTATTCACACGTACATTGAAGGCGCCGCTATTCTTATGACGCCATTCATAACATCGTCGCGAGAGCACGGAGTTCACTCGCCCCCGGTGGCTATAGCCGAGTACGTCTTATACCTACACATCTGCGGCGACATCTAAACCCGTTCATCAGGTGTGCCACATCGCAGAGAGCTCTCTGCACAACTGTCCTTGATTCAGATGACAACGTGGCCGTACTGTTATCGCTGCACGCCTCCAGCGGAGACCGCGCTGTCCCTCAGGCTGAGCGTTCGTCTCCCCGCCACATTAGAATTTGATCTTTATCCCTGTCGCCATTGCCATGGCCATAATCCCCTTTCTTGTAATCGTACCGCCTCGTCTCGTGCCATCGCAGTCACTACCATTTGCACCACCTGATCAAGTGTACCCTAGCTCATGCATGCGTGTAGATAGGGCCATCGTGCCTCCTCATTGTGATATTCAGTAATGTTATTTCCCATGTGTTTGTACGCTTGGACTTCCGCATCTACACGTCACAGCATGTGACGACGAAGAGGTATGGTCCTCGCATATATGAGAAAGCTATTGAAGAGAAGATACAGGAAAGACAAAGCAACTTGGGGCGTACTACAGAGTCGACGGTTTATTCTGATGCAGAATGGTGGGGACGGTGGGGGTAGATTTTTAGGGAAGCGGCAACCTATCCCCCCAGTAAGAATCAGGCCCTCGGTTTGCAGTGCGGCACCCACCGCGAATCCGGGGGGTGAAACCTTGGATGGTAGATATGCCATAAACCCCTTGGGTTACGATTTGCGGTGGGAGTCTATACTGTATTGTGGGAATCAGAGTAGGGGATTGCGTAAACCCCGCTGCCGCTCGGGCCCACTGTATTGTATTCCACCCAATCTAATCCCGGTCGCATGTAGAGTGGTTACACCACTACTGTACATGTGACTGGGATATACAGAACTGTTTTGTCTCAAAAAAGAAATGTTAGGTGGGTGCGTCACTGTAGGACCTTCAAATAGGGAACCTTTCCCCTTGCCCGTGCCGGGCCAGTGCCTGGGTAACCTCCTTTCTTTTCACTCCTTTCTCTGTTCCTGAGGTTCTGCAAGGGACAGTTGAATCGACACATTGCTTAATACACCATATGTCACATCACCTTACTGCAGTGACTTGATTCCCAACCTCCAGAAGGTCCAGACAGAAGTGTGTGAAAATTGAAGAGCGAAGCAAAGGATAATGATTAAACAGGGAACACCGTGCAGTTTGTGGCAGCAAATTCGCTGACGATGGTGAGAGCATAGATTTTGAAATATGTGGCAAAGTCATTGACAATGCCATCGGCTTTGTCGAAAGGTTGGGGACGTGTGCGCATGCTGCCGAGCCGAGCCGCTGGACACCTCGGAATGGTCACATCCAGTCGGCCCGGATAAAAGTTCCGCGCATTTGCTTCCCGTTGGGCACGCCTTCACGCCCACGTGTTGATGGGCTTGCACAATTTTCTACCCTTAAAGCCGTGAGGCCATCCGCAAGCTACACACCCCCCTCGTGTGTTCTGTCCATAGTCCTTCGACCTGTGCACATTCCACATTCTACGATTAGACACGACCACACACCCTCGCCTCACGACAACAACGCTTTCTTCGATCTAACTCACTCTCTCTTCTTATTTCAAGATGCGCTCTTCATCTCGTCCAGCCCACAGACGTCCTTCTCACTCCCATCGCGCACCATCTCGTCCCCGTCGTCGTTTTACTTTTTTGAGAGCGCCGAGCGCAATGTTTTCGACTTTCAACATTATTCGTGCCTCTATTTATTGTACGTCTGTCCGTCTTCCGAGTGCCGCGGGTTTTAACTGTCCATCACAGCCCTTGTATTCCTATGGAGCATCATTTGCTTGGCTATAGCAGCACACTTTCAGAGCGTGCTCAGTGCTTCCGATCTCAGTAAGTTTTCCACGGATCCCCGGAGCGTGGCGACGCATATCTAACACCTTGTGGCAGCTCGTTTTGTACCGTTCGCAATATTTGTATCTTCGGCAACCCTTGCCATCATCCTGGTGCTGTGCGTAGTCTCTCACACAGCGTCTCGCCGAATTATTGAAACACCATGTTTAGATCCGCGTTTAGCGTGAGAAGCAACATGAATCCAGTGTCGACTAGAATTGAGCTTGGCTGCCTAGGCCTAATGGGCACGTTTTGGATTGGTGCGCCTTCTTAACATCCGACTATTTACCCAGCTTACACAGATTTAGCACTTGGCGCGTTTTTGGCATCTTCCGATTCGGGAACGGCAGGCGTGGAGTGCTATGTCTCTGCAACTAACTTGACGCCTATCGATGATGGCTGTGAGTCCTTTGCTCTAGACTTTTCGAGACTCCGTGCTTAGACGTGCATAGTTTCGACAGAAACATACCAAGCGCAATACCGGGTTCTGGAAGCATTTTCATTGTTTAATGCTATTCTTAGTTCGTCTTCTTCAATATCCGATCGAGTTCCGGTTTGAGTAACTTGATGTACAATCACAGTTTGGGGATTCCTCTTGCTGCTGTTCGGTCTGGCACTCAAACACCACGCGAATGGCCACAAGGACATCTGGCTTTCACCGGTCACTACCTTCGACTGGTTCGGTCGCGGCTCTTCCAAGAAAGCTGGCAAATTACCAGCACCTGTGACAGCGCGTCGTTCTCGTTCCCAGTCCAAACCGTCGGCGGCTGCGGCGCCTAAACGCCAGGTCAGCGAGAAGCACACGCGTATGCCACGTGCCCTCTCAGGGCCGACAGCCCCAGATGGCATACATTTCCGAACAGCGACCCGCACGCACGCGCAGCACTGACCGCTATAGGCCCGATTATTACCGGCGTGATGTCTCACCCAGGAGGTGAAAGAAAAAAGAAACAAAGACGTATGACGATTTTTACGCGTAGAATGTCACAGCGTTGTACTATTGCATCCTAGTCTATGTTGATTTGTACATTTTATCCACGATAACACGGTCATGTTAAATATTGTTTGCGGTATGAAATCACGTGACCGTGATGTTGAAAGGTTGAGGTGATGATCAAAAGAAGAGAATCGTAAAACTGCTGGATGGCCGCTTCGTGTCTAACCGCGGGCGATGCTTTTAGCGACGTGTTGGCAGCACCTCCTCCATCTGCTATCTCCCTCTCCTGCTTCCTCGTGACAACACCTAGTTGACATCCTCGAAATGACCGTCTTGTTCAGGAACCTACGAATCATCGGCTACGGTAAGCACAAATACTCGACTACATCACGAGCTCAGGAGAGGTGACCGCGTCGAACACGTTGTTTTTCAGTCTCCGTACTTCTATTGGCTGGCGGCGTGCTTGGGATCGCAAGTTATCTTGCCAGCCAATTCCTGCCCCATATACGATGTCCGTTGCTCAGTGAACGCCTCTGCTTGTGTCAAGCGGACTGACGGTTCCTTAGTTTCATTTACTACGTATTCCCTCGTAGCGCCCTCATTCACCATCGCTGTTCTTATCGTATTGTAAGTGCCGAGGGGCCGCGAAGTCTCTTGCTTCGTCCGCTGACCGCGCGTGCCGTCAGATTCTTCTCGTCACGACCTTGGATAGATGCTCTTTTCCTTCTCATCATGGATATATCGTGGCTTGGCAAGTTGCTTTTACGGCTATGTCACTGATTGTACTGATGCTTCGAAAGCTTTGGCAGCCTGGGCAAGGTTGGTATCTGGCACCCCCGTCATGATATGGAAGTCTGACTTGGGAACGTTAGGGACATTAATGGTCCAGCGGACTGCTACGCACTTGCATCGTCTAGGACGCAGACGGTCCATGGCACCAGTGCGTCGTATCTCCATCTTGTGATTTTCTTGAATGCTCAACAGTGTTCTTCAGTTTCCTCAAAGACATTTTGTTACCTTTCGAAGATTTTAGAAGGCCTTTCGTGGGCTATTTTTATCCTGCGTCTGTCATGTCCTTCTCTTTGCCTCAGTTGCGCTGATAGGAGGCGTAGTGATGTTTTTCCTGCTGCTTCTGATTACGTTGGCCAACAGGTCCCAGGTCCTGGGGTGGCCGCATATTTGGCGCGAGGACATTGACGAGCTACCCTGGTTTGGACAGTATCCTGGGTACCCCGGGTTCTCCCCATATACGCAATATTTGGGCCCTCAACCTAGCGTGGTGTACTCTACACGGAGTACACCTGCGTCTACACCCCATGTGGGACTTAGTCAGAACCTAGGAGATGGAGGTGTCATTCAACACCAACCCGGCCACTCCATTATCATCTGGCCCGGTGTCAACGGGGACCCGCCTCGGATCGAACAAAGGCCAGGCATTGTCACGCCTAGCACATTGTGACGAGTCTTATGGCACTCTCGCTCCAGACACGTGGGTTTCCACTGTAATGAGCAATCACTTACCGTAGAACACGCCTCTTACGTCTTGAATGATTACGGCGCCATCATGCGCAAGTCGCGTGCTGGCCTCATGTGTATATAGGAGCCTTCTTAGATAAAGTCTGCACCTCAGCTAAGCGACCCTTGTATAAACAACCCCTTGCGCCCATTGTCCAGGGTAAAACACCCTTGTCCAAGTCATCCAAGTCCCTACATACGATGTCTCTGTTTACAGGTAATCTCCGCCGATCAGTGGGAGCTGGTGAGTCATTCACTGTCCCGACTGAGTGAAACGAATGACTCGTCTGACTGATCCCGCTGTCAGGATTGGGATCATTCTTCACGGGAACTCTCCTCATGTGGATGCTCCCTTCGAACCTTCGTACGTGAACCGATTCAGTACCAGTACGACACGTGACCAATGGTCTTCCCACCACATAGACGCATTCGCACTAGCTCAAACCTCGGTTGCGATTCTAGCGATTGGTTCCTTGATGATCTTGTGCGATACGGTCAATCGTTCCCAAACGCTGATTTTGCTGACGTTGCTACGCCTTGGCTAGCGTCGTCACTCACCACCGCCGGAACGGACAAGTTCTTACACAAGATCAAGAAGAGATGATTCTGATTGTTGCTTTCGGTCTCTTTTGGTTTGGTGAGTCCAGGTCTGTCTCGGCATTCAGGTTGGGGAAGGGAGGGGAACGCCAATTCCGAGGAATGAGACTTCGAGAGTCTAACAGTGATGCCACCGTCGGTGGCCTTTGTTTCAGCTTTCCTTGTTGCATGCCGAGCGTTTTGGCAACGGCGTAGTGCCGAGGGCGAACTCGGGATGAGTGGTTTACCGGCGCCGAGACGTCAGGCTGGCTTCACGGGAAGCGCCAGAGGTGGATACAAAACGTGGCCTTGTTCGCGTTACGACGTGGATTGTGTCGTGGAGGAATGGTCGTACTACTGAAGCCGCCGATCGATTACGTTTTTGTCAAAATTAAATTATTTAGCATTTTACATTTACTATTTACCATTTGCTATAAATTAAATATTTAAATACAGTCGTACCCCGGTCACCGGTCGCCGGAAAAATGCGTGGACGTCGTTTGTCGTCGTGCTTGCAAGCCTGCGCCCCTTCCCTTTCACCGTCATTGACTTGTTTCCTGGAATCACTCCTCGATAGGTAGCCTGATACAAGATGATATGTCTCTTTATCTCTTCTCGTTGTCCCGCTGTCTATCTGACACCGCTACGCTCTTCACAGCACTCCCAAGAGACGCATCGAGACAGATGTTATGAAGTTGTGCGTGTTTCTGGAATGGCACCCCCGAGTACCCTGGCTGACCGTATCTGCTGTTAGATTAATGTCAGATTATGAAGTCACGTTGGTGAACGATAGCATGCAGGAGTTCTATGTCTGGTTCTATGGTCCAACTGAAAGTGCGCAGTCTCTTGGCACCCGCGCTATGTCTACCATGCACTCACAAACATGGGACTATCTATCACAGCCCCGTTCTCTGGTGGAATTTGGAAGATTCACGTAGAACTTCCCGACCAGTACCCATTCAAGTCTCCTAGTATCGGCTTCATGAACAAGATCTTCCATCCTAACATTGATGAACTGTATGGGTATATTCGCACACACCGCGGAGCGACTCTAACATCAATGAAACATCCAGGAGTGGCTCCGTTTGTTTGGACGTTATTAATCAGACGTGGTCACCGATGTTCGGTGAGCCATTCCCCATCGAGTATTGCTGTGCTTCACCCAACAGTTCTCGTCGTAGATATGATCAACATATTTGAGGTGTTCTTGCCGCAGTTATTGCGATACCCCAACCCAAGTGACCCACTAAACGGGGAGGCTGCGGCATTGCTCATGCGTCACCCGAAGGAATACGAACAAAGAGTCAAAGGTGCTGGTCATCCCATTTTAGCGATGCTGTGCCTAACTGGCAACGCATAGAATACGTACAACGGTATGCAACCAAAGAAGCAGCAAACAAGACCTCTGCAGAGGAGGAAGAAGAGGCCGACGCAGAGATGAGCGACATGGGGAGCATCAGTGCAGGTGAAGAAGACTAAAGAGACTTCTTCACTTTATTATTTCCACTTTCTTAGTTTGTTTTTCATCACTTACCACTGCAGTCTTACTCCCCATAGCTCATTCGTCGTTGTAGAAGATCCGCTTTCATTTTGATTTGGTGAGCAACCCTCGCTGGAAATTGTACCACAATGACTTTCTCTCCATTCCCTTCGCCATATTACCCGCTGGGTCTCGACTTTGACTCTTCGGTTATCCCCATCCCAGCTATTTAATTACTTTTCTGTCGCCTTAGTTTATATGTAGTAGCATCCATCAAGTTCATTGCTGTTTTGAACACGCGAGTCCTGGAATCACGCGGTAAACGAAGAGCGCGAGAACAGAGGGGCTAGCGCGCTAGTTGAGATAGGAAAACCGAAACGTGGATTATCAACTCGGGTGGGTGTCTTCGGGCGAATTTGTTGTGACAGCAGGAATGAGTTCTTCAACCTTCTTGCCGATTTCTGACGCAGTCTGAACGAAGCATGGGTGGACAAGGGAACGGGCGCTGATACGAAAAGAGGTATACCTTGAGAAGGGTCTCGATCTGCACCTTTACACCCTCCATGGTGGTCGCTTGGACTTTTGAAGATTTCAAGAGTTCTTCCTTCTCTTGTGTAAGCTCTTTGACCTTTCGATCAAGCCTGCACGGGTGCAAAGCGAAAGTTACAGTGAGTCTTTGCAACGGCCGATGGGAAATTCCGTGTCAAACCTTTGGCGCTCGACGAGTTCAAACCCGAGCCGGTTAAGCATGAGTTGATGTTCGTTCGACAATGCCTCTTCCGTGTGAGCCTCGGGTGGGGAGAGCTCTATGAATTGTTCGACCGAGTACATCTGGATGTCCTGGTAGACGGATCTAATAAGGAAGGGTAACCGAAGAATGGTTAAATGGACGAATGAAGCAGCGGTAGCGGAACGTACGCGAATTGGCGGCACTTGTCGATCTCGCGCTCAAGGTGACGTTTCTCGTAGAGGAGGTTCTGAAGACGAAGGTGGGTCTGGTCCATGTCGTGTCTGGCGTCGGCGGTGACTTGTTTATGGGCACGAGCGGCAGCATTGGCCTCACGGTTGAGAGCCTTTAGGCGGGCAAAGAGAGCACCCGCGCGAATATGTACGGTCGGGGGGTCATCGTTGGGGGAGGGGTCGTTGACTAGCTGACGGAGAGCATCGATAACGGGGTCGGGGTCGGGAGACTGCATCAGTGAAGTCTGGCGAAAACCGGAGCCGGGCCCGGCAACCTATAATTACAGATAAAACCCACACATCGCTCACACATGAAACCGAGTACTGTTTCTCTCCTCTGATTACAATGACCATAGAACCAACCGAGCTCAGAGATGACACTATCATCATAGGTAACGATGGCTTTCTCCTTGCATGTTCGTGTCGCACTCATATCTCGTTCTCCAGTGTTTGGTGCATCGGGTGATCTCGCCAAAAAGAAGGTCCGCACATCTCCTATTGAATGTACCAGACATCCCCTCATTTCTCTCCAGACTTTCCCTGCCCTCTTTGGTTTGTATCGTGATGGTTTCCTTCCAAATGGTGTCAAGATAGTCGGGTACGCACGCACAAAGATGGACGAGGCCGAATTCCACAAGCGTTCCACGTCGTACATCAAGGACCCCGATCAAAGCCAAGCCCCCAAGATCGAGGAGTTCAAGAAACTCAGTAGCTACGTCTCAGGTGGCTACGAGGATTCCGCTTCGTTCGAGAACCTTGAGAAACACCTCAAGGCCATCGAGTCTGCGTACCAATCAAAAGAGGCTAATCGTGTCTTTTACCTTGCGCTACCGCCCTCGGTCTTCCTTCCCGTCGCCGAGAATGTCAAGAAACACAATTACGCGAGCGGCGTCAACCGCATCATCGTCGAGAAGCCTTTCGGAAAGGACCTCGATTCGTCGCGTGAACTTCTCGGCGCACTCAAGCAACACTGGACCGAAGACGAAACGTATCGCATCGACCATTATCTTGGCAAGGAGATGGTCAAGAACATCCTCATACTTCGCTTCGCCAACGTCGCGTTTAGTGCTGCTTGGGACAACAGATCCATTTCCAATGTCCAGATCACGTTCAAAGAGCCCTTTGGCACTGAGGGTCGTGGTGGTTACTTTGACGAATTCGGCATCATTCGTGATATCTTACAAAATCGTGCGTAGACCGCGTCGGCCCCTCCTGCATACCCACTTTTGACCCTCGCCGTAAAAGATCTACTTCAGGTGCTCAGCGTCTTGACCATGGAACAACCCGTATCTTTCGCTGCTGAAGACGTCCGCGACGAAAAGGTACGTACCAAATAACCGATTTGTCAGACAGGTGTCAGTCATATCCGCATTAGGTTAAAGTTCTCCGCTCAATTACGCCGATCGCCAGAGAGGACACGCTCCTCGGCCAGTATGTGTCCGCAAACGGGAAGCCTGGCTACCTCGATGACGATACCGTACCGCCGAACTCCACGTGCCCTACTTTTGCTGCGACGACGCTCTGGATCCACAACCCCCGTTGGGAAGGCGTGCCCTTTATCCTCAAGGCCGGAAAAGGTAATCGTGTCTCCTCTAACGTGGTCACCTATGATTCTCAAAAGGTTTGTGTGTGTGCAACCGCTAGCCATGAATGAAGCCAAGGTGGAAGTGCGGATCCAATTCAAGGACGTCCCTCCGGGCCTCTTCGGCAACATCTCGCGCAACGAGCTCGTTATCCGCATCCAGCCTTCCGAGTCGGTCTACTTGAAGATGAACGCCAAGGTACCCGGCCTGTACACGCGCGCGCTGCCCATCGAAATGGACTTGACGTATAAGCGGCGGTTCTCGGATAGCAAGATTCCAGAGGCGTACGAGGCGCTCATCCTCGACGCGCTCAAGGGTGACCACTCTAATTTTGTCCGCCACGACGAGCTCGACGTCGCTTGGAAGGTGCGCGACGACACGGTGGCTGAACGAAAGTAAAAATAAATACGACGCTCATTACACGGTCTCTTTATAGATTTTCACGCCCATTTTGCACTGGATAGACGGGAAGGAAGGCCCACCTCCCAAGCCCGTGCCTTATCCTTACGGTTCACGGGGTCCCAAGGAGCTTGACGCGTTCGTCAACAAGTTCCACTTTACACGATCAGTCTACGGAGTAGTGAGTCGTTTTATTACACTCAATTTCCGAGCAGTGTTGACGGTAATAATTTCGTACCTGCAGCTCGTGGCCGATTACAAACGTGTCTAACCTGTGATGTAGGGGTGGGTGGGGGATTTGATCCGAAAGAAAGACGAGATATTTCGAAGTCATGATCCGTGTACATGTGTATGGACCCATCAAGTTAGCTTTGACGGTTATCGTTCATCATTTGTGAGCGAACTCCGAATACATTGTGAAGAACATAGCGTGATATCGATCCCTGCCGCAAATCGCGCGCCCAGCCTTTTGAGATCGGCAGCCGTGATTGGTAATGAACTACGAAAGCTTCTATGTCGCGGGATGCATATTCTCACCATTAGGTGAAAAAAGAAAATAAACGTGGAATGGAAAGTGATGAGTAAACATAGTGGGTTAGATGTGGGGATATTAAAATGGTCATGCATTGATCTTTCGTTCGAATCAAACAAAGCGAACATGACGATGCGACACTAAACACCTGGACTGAGGGAGGGGGGCCTGAATACTGTAGGAGGGCACAGAACGCGGGGGGTTTTTTTTTTTTTGTTTTGACTCGAGCGGGGGACCAGGCAACCGACAGCTGTCATTGTCACGAAACGACACAGCCGTTCGTGAACCACCTAAAGAGCGCGTCAGGGTCAATCTAGTACATACTCCACCGGGCACTTTTTGTCGGACGAACCAGTTACTATTTAGTTGCTCGATCCAATGAACTACCAGACGCAGACGGAGCAGCGGGGATTTGACTGGCAAAAGCTTGGCCTTTTCTGTCTCCTCGATTGGCAGAGCCTGCGGTCATATCGATCAGCGGTCGTTCGCGCACACGCCAGTAAGCGTCACGAGGAGGAGCACCAACCATGGCCATCCAGTAGCTGAAATAGGACGGGTCAGTCGGCATTGGGCCGTGTATGTGATTCAGTCTGTTCAACCTCTGCACGACCCACGGAGCCCCCCCACGTTGGACCTGATCTAAAAATACGAGACATACGTCCACCAGTTCCCGTACCTCTTGCGCATACGAGCTGGGCGGCTCTGGTTCACTCGAGGTGGGGGGTAGCGTAGTGACCGATGCGGGGTTTGGCACGTCGGCTTCTAGGTGAACTGGGGGAGGGATCGGAGTTGCGTAGTCAGGGACGTTGGGGACGTCAGGGTATAGGGGGGGACAGTCGAAGACACTGTACGGTATGGACGAATAAAATGAACGAGACTGAGATGATGTGATATGCCGTCAGCGCAAAACGCACCGTTCAATTCTGCTGACCATGTACCCATCAATGGAACCGCGTTCCATAATGCGAAAACGATAAGTCCCTTGCGTCTCGACCATGCTACGGCCATCGGGCAACATCCTAACTTTCTTGATGTCCAGCATTGTGCCAAAGTCGTGGCCGGCGGATCGACCATTGGCGGCTGACGGGGGCATGATCATCCCAAAACATGGATTGGGTTTCTCGAGACATCGCCGGAGCATGAGGCGGTATCTGTGCGGCGTTAGCCGATTTTGACTAAAACCTAAAGAGCAGGAAAGGAGATACCGAGGCTCAAAGAAGTGGAGGATAGTCGGCAGCCCTGGAAATGACAGTTGACAGACGAAGATTGGCGTGTCAAGGCGAGCATGACGCTCTTCTTGCTCGATCAAGCGCCCGCGTTCGGTGTAGGCTTCTGGAAAGGCTGTGAGGACTAGCCAAGGAAAAGGGGAGGTGTAAAATGTTAGTCAACATGCATGAATTGAAGTCAGGACGTACTGATCGAGAGGATTGTCTTGTTGAATGGATGATCTTGGAAATACATGACCCCAGGCAAGGGCTGGCGACAGAGTGGACACTGACGGCCATGGTCTAAGGAGCGGTAGAGACACCCCGAACAGAAGGTCTGGCAAGTGTGGAGGAGATTGAGCAGAGGGGGGTGGAGAAATGAGGGGAGGACGAGAAAGAATGGCCCTTACATGTTGGCAGGGGGACGTTATTGGTTGATAGAGGAGCATGAAGCAGATCTCGCAAGAAAGCTCGGCGAGTAACTCTTTTTCAAAATGATCGGCAGATTGGGCCGGAGAGTCTAAACGCCTCGGCGGTGGGAAGTGCTTTCGCCGCCTCTTCCTCGCGTTGGGGCGGGCCGGAGCTTGCTGCTGCAGCGATGCATCGAGAGAGGAGGCGATTCGAGTGGAGATCGAAGAGGACGAGGAGACATCAGATGGGACGATCGAAGTGGAACCGGGGGTAGACACCCCGGGTTGTGAAGGGGATGGCTGAGTAGTGGTGGTGTTTGCAATCTCTTCATCGTCAACCTCTGAATCACTACCAGAACCGGAATCGAGAGTGGGGAGATGTTCAATAGACTGAGCATGCTGGTCGTAGCGATGGACGATGGAAGCAAGTTTGTTTATGGTGACGTCTGTGCGAGAATCTGGGATTGTTGCAAAGGTAACGGCGTCGCGGTCTAATTGAAAGCCAGAGGCAGGGTAGAAAGTGACGCGCGAAGACGAAGGGATGTTAGGAAGGGGGGCCGCGTCGGAGGGAGAGACGGAACAGGAGGAGAGCGGACAAGGGGACAAACGGAGGAGACGAGGAGACTGTAGTGGGTCGAGGACATGGCTAGCACAAACTGAGTGGCCACAGAAGAGAGTGACGGGCGCAACGAGAGGGGACGAGGAGGGGCAGACCGGACAGTGGAAAAGAGGGACTAGTTGAGAGGCCATGAGCAAGTGAGGGGAGTCGGAGGTGGCCAAGTGTCGATATTGTATGTCGACATTATTGGTGATCTTGGATGAATTGACTCAGATGTCGTTCATGGACGGGTTTTCGGGTGAATGGTATCAAGTGATCGAGATTCCAGGAAGAGATCGCACGCTCTTCTATCCTCCCTCACGTCATGTCCTCCCCCTCCCTCGTCTTGCTACTCCCCACCGTCAGAATCCCTCGCTCTTCTTACTCTCTCCCTTCCCCCACACTCACAAACAAATCCCCAAGGTCCAAACAACCCCCTCGCTCCCGTCTCGCCTCTCCGCAACCGCAACAACTTCTCCCTGATCCTCACACTCTCGGCCATTCCTGGCTAGGCAACAACGCGGCATTTGAAATCGTTCAAGAACATTTGGTACTCAAGGGCTATCAACTATTTGCCGTAGAAAAGTGGTCTGTTTACTTCGCTCCCTTTCTGTTTCCCTCACCGATCACTAGTCCTTTCCAGGATTACTCAGAGGACGAGACCCATCATTACTTTGGCCGTCTATACCGGCGATTCTCGTCACAAGGTCGGCCCCCCTCTTTTCCTTTCGAGCTAGTCTTATCCGCCCTTAACAACAGATTACCTTGACTGCTTTGAGCCCCTCGTACACCCTCAAATCCGAAGACGCCAAAGCAGAATGGGACAGAGTTCTCCGTGAATTACAGCAAGACGGGGCCCGACCTCGGCACGTAAGGTTGCGTCGTCTGCTCCTCGCGCATATATTGACTCTGCCAAAGACAGAACATGGCACTCTCATGGTCACATCCCTCGCCAACTTCCGTTCTGACTATACTATCGTCCCCATCCCAAGCGGTGTTTTTCTCGAGGCTCGCGACCACCTATACACAAACATCAATTTACTCCGCATGGGTTGCAGTGGCAGGATGGCTCTGACGCTGCAAGAACCTAGGCGGGCACAATTTCAAAGTCGGTCTCCTTGCAGGGAATGACTCTTCCACACAGGGATGCCACCAAAGACCGTTTCATCGGCATGTATCGCATGAATGACAATATCAGATCTTCCGACCTCTTTAGTACAACCATACTCGAACTCGTCAAACTCATTCAAGCCGCTCTTTCCCTCTTTGGCTTTTTTAGTATTTATCAGGACGAATGGAACGGGCTTCTATGCGATGTAACCATCGACGGCATTCAGCGTTGGCTGACCGAGATCGGTGAACCTCAGATGGCTGTCGAGGTATTGTGTCCCTCCCCACTATCACTCTCGTTTTAACTTGCTTCGCAGCCAACGGAGAGAGTAGCGGATCCTGTCGTGGTTTGTGCTCTTCTTTGTCAGGTTTCTGGAACCCGTAACAAGTTGTACGCGCTCGGTTTTGGCCATGTATGCCCCTCTCCTTATGCACCTTTTTCAGGGCTCACCTACCACACAGCTCATCCCAAAAGACCCATTCCTTGATCCTGAGCGCTTCCTCAGGGCTGTTTCCGCCTTTCAGGATTCTCGTCTCTACAATTCTTGTACAACAACCCAGCCTTTCCTTACCGATGACGTCCTCAATGCCATCGATGTGGCTTATTCCAAGTCTCGTACAACAGAGCCTTACAAAGTTCACCGTGTCCTGTTGAACAAACTGGATGATCTTACCACCGACTTGCGCACCTCTTCCGGACCGGCAAACTTCAATCCCGCTGACATAGACCAGTTTATCCGTTTCGCCGAGACTAAGGCCGCGAAAGATGGCGTGCACAGTTTGAAATATCTGTGGGGCGGTCGAGCTGACATGCTCGCGTTGAAGAGGAAAGAACGCCTATGGAGCGATGGAGAAGACGACGGTGGTCGTGACCGGGAGAGGACGGAGAGAATGGACGAATTGTCAACAGGAGATGAGAATGAGTCGAGAGCATGGCGCGGCAAGCGCGTGCAGCGCAAGATAGAGTCTTGGGCTGGGTGAGTACGTACATACATATTCCCGAAAGAAATGCTCATATTATCCCGCCTAGGCTGGGCCGGCCGAAAAAGCGGAGCGAAGACGCGAGCCTAGGAAGCCGCCGTCTGGCCTTCCAAAATGACTCGCCGTCTTGGAACCGGGACAGCACTTCAGTACCCCAAGTCGTCGTGTCCAGGTATAATTTGCCGCCAAGACAGTTTGCACACACCTAAACTTTCTGCAGAAACGACGAAGAAGACGAGATTCTCAGTAGTGGCCAGGTATCACCTATTTGCAAGTCGTTCTCTTACATTCGTTTCGTCCATTAATGCGGACACGTAGCCCAGTCCCATGGCAATTATCTCGGTATCGCGCCGTCCCGCGCAGACACGTCCACCTCAAATCTCTCGGACTACGAACGGCGCTTGACAAAGTTCAATGAGCGTGTGCCCGGGAAGCCGCCTACGACTTTCCGAGTGACTAGTTGGTCTGATCCAAGAAGTGCAATGGCCAACACAAGTCCCGTAGCAGACTCTCAGCGCAAGAGTGGAAGCATATATCATATGCGTGACGAGACAGTCAAAGAATCGACATATCGAAGTACAAGCGAAGGAATTAAGAAGAGTACTTATGCTATGGGCGCCACCGTCTCGAGGTGAGCGTTCTCTCAAGACTTTAGCGAAAGGAAGTGTTCTCGTTATTCAATGAAATCGTTCTTAGGCGAAGGAGTTTCGATGATGCGCAGAAGTTAGCAAGGTCGCGCATACTCCCGGTCCACCACATGAAGATTGACGTCGAGCTTTGTGGCCAATTACTAGTCATGCGGCGCCGAGAGCAACATCTCGAAGGCGTTGTTGCGTGCTTGCGCATCCTCACCTCCCGGTTGTCCCATATGAACGCTTACCTTCGTGAAGACTACGAGGCGCATCAGCCTGAACTTTCCCGTGCAGAAGCCCGTACCAAGATCATTGCAGAAATCGAGGGTGCTCGCGACAAGGCATACGCGATGATGCAAGAAACCCATGCCCTTTCCTATGAGGCGGCTCAGTTTGACGTGCAAAATTTGTGGCATGCCATCTCCCCACAACGACAGAAAGTATTTGAGATGCGCTCACGCGTCTTTGACACCGGACGGCGCGCACTAGGTGCGGGAAGGTTTGACAGGGTACTTCGGACACTCGACGGGCAGGAGATGCTTGTAGACTGGGCAGGACGTACGGAGGAGGAAGTAACCGAGGAAGGAGGGTTACAGGACATCCATCTCGAGGAGGAAGAAGAGGAGCGCGAAGAGCGCGAACGCGAGGCAGCGCCTAAACCTCCACCATCGTGGCTGCTCAAAATGATTGCTAGTTGGGGCAACCGTTGGGGTGCCGGGCGGAAGAAGGCGGACGATACCGCGACCAAGTCGCCTCCGATCGTGGATGGGGAAAGGGGTGCGCTCTCGCCCTCGTCGGAGGTCGGCTCGATATCGCCCGAACCCAAGTCCCCTACCCAGGACAATGGTGAACTTTCAGGTGGGCTGAAGCCAGACCATTAGAGGTCTTTGTTGTCTGTTTCTTGTGGTGGTAAGAGTCGGCTGATTTATCTTATCATCATAGTAGATAGATCCATATCGCACACATGCTGTCTGTTATACGACCCGAAATTATTTTTTTACCACCTTCCCCTGTGTCTTGCGGAGATTGCGCTTGCGATCGCGCTCCAAGAGCTAGTAGAAAGTGAGCAAGAAAGACAAATACAGGCGTGCTATAGGTTCACCTTTTGCTGCTCGGCGGCACTCAAATTGGCGATGCGCTCTTCCTCAGCTCGGCGCTTGGCGGCGAGCTTAGCGTCAGCTGCTTCCTCTCGAGCTTCTCGCTCAGCCTCGTCCTTGACTGTCTTGGAAAAGTCTTCGCGCGTCTTCTTCAGCTTGCTTTTCGTCTCCGGGCGGAGATTCACCTTCTCAAGAACGTCGATGAGATCAAAGACGGCGGAGACAAGCCGCACGGAGTCGGTGGCGTGCGATGGCGGCGGAGCAGCTAAAGAAAGGATAACGTGCTTCTCTTTATTTGCGGGAACGACACTGGGCCGGACACGGGGCTGGTCGGTGATCTGCGCGCGACGAGTGCAGCATTGAGAAATTCGTTTGGGCAAGCGAAAAAAACCCCGACGAACCGTAAAGGAGCGGAAATAGGGCTGGATCTTGGGGTCCTTGATTGCTTCTAAGAGAGGCCCCGCGATCTTGAGCACGCTGTCCGTGACATCGGCATACTCTGCGGCGCGCTTTCGTCAATACTTGGGCCGCGTGTGCAGACGGAGGGCTGGGGTGTCACCGTGACCCCGATACCCGCTTACCGCTCATAACAACCACGTTGGGAGGAAGCGATGGACTCTCTGTGGTCTTTGTGAACGTCTGTCATGGCACGCGCAATTAGGACACCACCGGCGGTGCAAGGAGACGGGCCGCGTGACTCACGAGATCCCATCGCTCGTTCTTGATGGAATTGGACTCTTCTTTTGTGACGAGAGCCCACACAAAGTCTGGGACGGACACCGTCGTGTGCAGCTTGAAGTCCAGCGTGACGTCATCTTTGGGCGTATACAGCAGGTCGATGAGGCTCCAGGCGGTCTGGTAGATGAGCTGGAACAAGTCGTGGCGCGGCCTGAGCGCGAAGACGGTGTGCAGCGAGGCGACGTTGCGTCTCCCTGTAGAGAAGTTGAAGAAATCGGTGTAGCCGTCGGCGGTCAGGTCGCCCGCCGTGGGACGCGAGAACTGTTTCTCCAAGAGGCCCATGTGCGCGCTCAGCCTGCGTGTTTCGAATGGCATATAACCAAAAACGTCAGTGGGCGCGCACGGCAGCCGAAAAAGACGCAACGCGCACGCGCGGGGGAGCGGATGAAGTGGGACGCGACGAACCAGCTGTTGGCCCTGGCACTATTGGTTTTGCTTCCGAACCAGAAGAACATGCCGTACGTGATAACGGCGGCGAGGAGGAACACCTCATTCTTGAATACTTTGTTGTTTATAAGTCAGTAACGGTAAACTTTGAGCCCGATAGAGAGTGGGCGGATGGACGGATGGACGACTCACGTGCGGGACGAAAGACAAAGAATTTCCAAGTGTACTCCAGGCCGTCGTATTCGCCATCAAGGACAGGGGGCTGCACGAATAGTAGTTGCGTCAAATTTGTGAACGAGCTAAAAAGCAACGATGCCATCTTGCTACGGAATTGCCAGCGACTCACGGATTCCGGACCTGCGGACTGAGTGAACATACGGCATCTGCCGAGTTTCTTTTCTCACGCCCACCCAACTGAAAGCAGACAGCAGACAACAGACAACCCCACCAACTTCACCGCTTACAGCGCTCATACTCTGACAATGTCCTTCTTGGCTCGCACCCCCGCCCTGCGCAGGCAAATAATCCAATCTCGCGCCTTTGTCCCGTCTCGTGGTGTCCACGGCTACAAGGTATACATCCACACACTGAATTCGTATAACTGTCGCTTTTCTCATCTTTCGACGTACATATAGCACATGCCATTCAACTACGAAGGTTCAAAGGCAGTATTCGGCGCCAAGGTTGCTGTTTTCCTTCTCACCTGGGTTCTCCATCCCGGTGGTCGCCTCTTATTATCAGCTGTATGTCTATTTTTCAGCCCTCTCTCTGTTTCAGTCTCACAGCCTCGTCTTACAGTCGGAAGGCTGCTGGAGGTGCATAAGTACAGCACCAGAGTACTGCCGCATAACGCCTGTAATTACCAACTACGCTTAGAAAACTTGCAATGGGTTTTTCCCCTCCTTAATTTGAGCCATGCGTGAATGTCACGTGGGACTACATTCTCGACTGTTTTTAGTGTCTCCCTTTTCCGTCACCATATCGTCCTCGTCACCATCTGCTGTTTTCTTCATCGGTTGCTGATCTTCGCTTTGATCCTGCAAGCTGGCGAGCATCTGCTTGAGTGCTTTTTTGTTCGCTTTCTTCGCCTGGGTCTTCGCACGGCAGTCGCATGTACGCGTGATGAAGTCAGGGTCCCCTTCGATGGCATCCAAAGCATAAACTGCTGCCCGTTTAGCCGCATACACAGCCGATGGTCCCCCCGCAGATGCCAGAATAACGTCGTGAATAACCACTTGAACGGTTTCTCAGCAATGTTTTTTCTAACACTAAAATGCCGCGTACCGTTGCACAACGTTCCACTTGAAAATTCTTCCGTCGACTCGTACTCCCGCGTGACTTCAAACTGCTGGCAACCGTGTGCCTGGAAGACCTCGAACAGTGTCTTGGTCGGGTGATGGGATAGTGTACGTAATGTGATGTGCTTGTCGTAGAAGGGCTTGAGGATCTTGTCGAAGAAGCTCTGCGCGCCTTCAGGTGAGAAGTTGTCTGAAATGAAAATCGCGCCGATCACGGATTCAACAACATCGGAGAGCGCCTGAAACGACACAGTTTGTATCTCCGTCAGAAGAAACCGACGTACGCGGACGCACCTTAGGGGGGATAGTATCGATCCAATACTGGCCGGGTGCACGACCTTCCTCTTTGGCCGATTCATATTCGGTGTTCCGTTTTCGCTTCAGGTTTTCGGTGTATGCCCGTATTTTGCTGGCGAGATCGAATGATTCAAACATGAGATGTTCGTGCAAGCCGACTTCGACGCAAATTGCCCCCAGCGTCTGGTTAGATACCATCGCACCCTAAATCCCCGCGTCAAATCCCCGCGCGGTGGGTAAATGGCGTTATCTCACCTTCAGCAAAGTTAGCGCACCGGGTGAAAGAGTTGCATCACGGCCGTAGATGTGACGGATAACCACTGGTCCTCATTTAGTTGTCCTATCAACTCATGAATCATGGGATGTGCT